>CM023951.1:8494551-8622911 GCA_013407115.1 Glycine latifolia
TTTTTTTTTTTTTGTTTTACATTTTATTTTGCCATAGTTTATTGCATTTTCTTAATAAATAATAGCATGTTTCATGACTCGAATACCTATAAGTTATTACCTTCTATATATGTGGTAGTCAGTTCTGGAGCTCTATGTTTATTAATTATTTTAGCCATGTTTATCAAAAAATGGGAAAAAAGGTGATTTATGGTGTAATGTTAAAGTTGTTTTACTTAATGTTACTTGAAAATGTTTAGTGTGAAATGGTCTTTTTATGAGTTTTCTAAAATTCCCTTTATTTATCTTTTAAATCTATTAATAGTTGTTTTGGGGGGTGAGGATTGTTAAATTTCTTCACTAGACCATTCAAAAATTTAGAACACCTCATTGGGTCAAATCTTTTGTCTATTAAGTTATACATCTAGTTAATACCACTGACATGTTGCAGTTTCATAGAATTACAGTTGAGGTATTTCCCCTGATGAGTTTTTTTTTGTGCTAGGGGTAGTTTGGGAATGGTATAATTTTTTTTTGCATTGTTGCGCAAAACTTTTAGGAGTGTTTTTACCCTTTACCTTATGGAATAAGGCTGTTTTTATGGTCTCTAGTTTTCAATTCAATGTTGAGTTTCTCTCTGGTATATGTGAAGTTGCACATTTTTTGAAGTTGTGACTCTTAGCTCAATGATTTTTTAGTATCTTTGTGTTTCAGGATATCTTATGCTCTTGATCTTTTTTTTCCTTCCTCCTTGACATTTTTTTCCCGTTTTCTTAAAAAAGAAAGTATGGATTAGAAGAATGCTGGTAAGGGACATTAGTTTTGGACATGATGTTTTATAGGAATTTTGGATTTGGGAGAAACAGAATTGTGAAATTCAGTTGCATGGTTGCTGTAACTACCTGCCTGTGAACATTCCAGGATTTTAAGTGGCCTAAGCTAGGCTTACTTGATAATAAACGTTCATAAAAAATTCATGCAGCTAGAACTGTACTGAATTAGAATGGATATGAATGATAATACTGAATAAAAAAAGTGCATCATCTGAAACAATTCTGCAAAGTTCTCAATTGTGAGCAGTGTTGCTTTTGAGTTTCAATCCTTTTGCCTGATTGTATAATGAGTAGATGGATTAGCAGGCTTTTGAATATCATGTACTTTTTAACTGCTGCTTCTATGATTAAATGACAACAAATAAGTGATGTTCATTGCATTTCCAAATGAAGATTTTTTTTTAAATTGTGTTTGAGGAAAAAAAAAAACACAAGTAGCTTCTAAAAGTATATTTGAGGGCAATTTCATTAGCTATTTATGCATTTATTTTTACACAAGAGAATACATGAGCATTTTTACAAAAATTAGAAAAGAATACCATTAGACTCCTTTTATTTGTGTAATTGTTATAATCTCTTCTACAGTTTGAGAAGTGTAAGCACTTGAATCTTTGCCTTGATACTATGGAGTTCCTGTGATTTTTAGCATAAGTCAGCTTAAATTTATGATGCTCAGCTTGCTCGTTTGTTTTTATGATCTCTCTTTTCACGCTCTAACCCTTGTTTTCTCCCCTTTTGATTGCAATTTTGGGGCACAATGGATTAGTGTGTAAGAATTTAAAGTTTGGTAATGAATGACCCCCCACCTGTTCTTGACGGAAAATTAAGCTGCACTGTGTTTCTTCACACCGTGCTTTTCAGTATACCTTATTTCAATGTTGATGGCTTGTGATATAGTTTTTATGTAATCCACTTTATGGGTACAAGTGCATATGATGATTTGTTGATTGTTAAGTGATAACCTTTCAATATTGTTTAAGAGGAATTCTGAATATCTTGGCAATTTCAGGTTTTGGCAAAGCCAAAGAAGATGATGATCATTTTCTCATGTTTTGAATGTGATAACTGAACACAAGATTACAGTCCAACATACAAAGACTGCTGATTTATTGAGGTAATATTGTCGTGGAATTTGAGAACAGACAATGCTTTAGTTATGTTTTCTTCAATTATTATGCTAGGGCATTTATAGTTCTAAACATAGTTCTAATGGATATTAATTCTTTATGACTAGTTTAACATTTATTGTACATTACAATGTCTAGGTTTTGTTCCTTTCTCGTGTAATGCATGCATCTCTCCATGCAATTTGAATTCATAGTTTTTTCTGAATTCTTACAAAAGAAAGTTGAAACGGTAAAGTTTTGTCATTAGGTGCTTACATCTTCTCTGATTTATGGCTTTAGTTTCCATCTACCTATTTTGCCATATGATTCTATATTTATGGATGATTACATTTACAATGACTTGCCATGAAAGCTAAGGCATAATCTGTCGTCATAGGTATCTTGTCATGTGTAAGGCATAATTTGTCGTCATAGGTATCTTGTCATGTGTTTTACATCCTTGCTCATTGCGATGTTTTAAGTGTCTGCCTTTCCAACTCAAGGTTGGAGGGGTGGCTCAATATGTTTCGAGAATAGAGTTCTTCAACTTCACTCTGGAATGCTTGAGGATTGGAAAGTAACAATTGTATATGAAATGATTTGATTCTGATAGAGTGAAACCTAGGGATAAGTAGTCTGAGACAGATAACACAGATGACAATCTTAGATGATAAAGATAGTCACTAAATTCCTGAAACCTGTGTTGTGGGAAGCTTATTTCTGAGGCTGTTGCTTTTCAAGATGTCTTACGTTTGAAGCATCTCATCGATCAATTTTTTCTAGTCCACGACATTGACCTCAATTTTCCATCCACTACTCTGAGTTCAATTGATTGATTCATTGTGGCTCACACTAAAACTGCCCCAGATTTGTTCTCTCTGATTGTTAAGCTGGGACTAGTTGTATCGTTTAAATTGTTATCCTATTAGATTGTAACCAATTGGCGGAATTTACTAAAACGTACTTAAATTCTGACACTCAAAGATGCTTACTTGATGCATGACATTGACATTGGGCTGGATGTGTTTCTTTCATGGTTTTAAATGAACTGAAAGAAACTCTTGTGAAGCAATTCTTCATTAAGCTAGCATTGCTGTTGTCTAAATTGAACACTATTTTGAAACCCAGCATTTTGTTTTTGGATGTTCGCAAGTGTATTTGTTTTTACATGTTTTAGGCTGCTCGAGTTGTTGCCATGGCAAATCTTAATATCGGATTGTTACTCTAAACCATATTCTTTATGGTTGTCTTTCTCGTTTTGCTGTCATGGCTGTAAAAGTAGGGTAATATTTTGATGTCCATGAGACTACAAGTCACTCTTTAATTGTTCTTCTATTCCTCAATATCATCCATTAGCTTCGTTAGCCTGTTCATTTATTTTACTTGGTTGGAATCGATTCTGATTATCACATTTATAATAATATTAAATCCGTACAGCATGTACATTCACAGTATCTCATGCTTGTTACATTTTTTTTCTTTCATTTGACTGTTTGGTAGAGGACTTTATGTAAACATAATTATTGTCTAGATAACTAGTAGTCTAATCTGAGTTTCCAAATTGTGTGGACTTATAAGCATCAAAATCTTTTCATTAGCAGAATTGAAACAAAGTGGAAATTTGCATCCGTCTTTTGATTATCTTTCAATGATATTTGGTGTGTGGTAGCTCACCAGTAGCCTTGCTGTGTGGCATCATCACAGATTATATATACATATTTTTTCTATATGTGAATTGTTTATATATAACAAAGTGGAAATGTAGGGATAAGGCGTTAATGCTTCGAACCATCTTAAATTGAAATCCAATTAATGTGGGGTTCTGAACGCTCAATATTATTTTGTATATAATTCTTAAAATTGTATTCTGGGAAGTATTAGTGTAAATAATTCTATTTTTACTTAATAAATATAAAATAACCATCGGTCGTTATTGAAATTTAAAATTAGGTATATTTAAGTTGTAGCAAGATGTGCACTTTTGTATTGTTCGGGTGATGAAAAAAGTTCATGCAATGTTGGAGTCTCAACTTGAGGAGAAATAACGGATGATATTAAAATTTCGTTACTTTGACGGGAGTTAGTTTTTCACAAGTATGAGGAAATTATAGATATCCTTTAAAGCGGTACTTTAGACTGTGGATATAATCTTTTAAGATTATACTTTGTAATTTAAAACTGATTGATTAATGTATTTGTTTGTTCAGTTTTTAGTGAGATAATAATTTGATTGAACAAATGTGTATAGGGGTGGGCTAAGTTTATAATATTGCGAGTTATCGGTGTTATTTATATCATTAAAATAGATGGTTTAATACTTATTTCATTTCTTATTTTAGGGATGTAGATTCGAAATTCGCATGTAAGTTTTCGTGTAAGGCTCACCCGTGGTCATTATTTTGAAAGCCTACGCAGAAAATGCATGTCCAACGGGATGGTCTGAAATTCGCGCCACGGTAAAGAGGACCAATGAGTGAATTATGGAATAACAGCTATCAAGTTTAGACTCCTTAACATTGTTGAGAGGGTGTAATATTTAGTTAGGTTTTATTTGTAGCTGCAAAATCTTCAAAGATGAAGCAAACCAAATTTGCGGAACAAAACGTGTATTTGGGGGTGAATTCTAATATGAAATCTAAAACTTCCCTTCTCAGCCGTGTACCTCCAATTTTACGGGTAACAACAGGTTTGTAATCAGAAGAAAAATGTATAATTAAATAAAAAATAAATTAATTTTTTTGTTTGTTTTTGGTTTTTTCTTCCCATATTGGCTTCTGCATCCGTCCTTGCACCGCTGTCAATCTAAAAGGAAAGACATGGGACTTTTGGGAACAGCGTTTCTCATTCAAAAAATATTGGAATACTTCTTGCTCATAGAAGCAACTTGTTAATCAAATCGGCCGTTTAATTCAAAGGTCTTTCTTTTATAAGCTTATTAAAAAAGAAAGAGTTTTGGCCATCGGTTGTTAATTTTCCAAGGTTCTTTTGGAGAGTTTCAATAGTATACTCTGCTCCATTGTTGTTTAATATTTCCTAAACGGATTATCAGAGGAACGAAGTAAAAGAGACTCCTATTATCCGAAGACTGATATACTGTCTTGGCTCACTGAGAACTTAAAACATTATATATTCTAGGATAAAGCAGGATTGCTACCAGAGAAGAGGCGACAACTTCTTTCTCCCTTGCCTTGTTCCATTTTCCTTTTCTCAACAACCTCCCTGTTCCTAGAAATGAAGTTCTGAGTTTGGCTTACGCTGTTATTTCTGATTTCACCTGTGAAGCAAAGTAAGACAAGGGAGAAAGATTAATTAACTGCAGATTAAATTAAATTCCTAAATGGAACTAGTAACCGATAACAAGTAATAAATCTTATCCATCTAATTATTTAATAATATATCTTACGGTATTTTTTGTTGCTTTACGGGTGTACACCCAAAATAGGTACTTCATACTAAAATTCACCGTATTTGTGAGCTAGGACTCCTTAACAAGGAGAGGTGGACCTTCTGCCAAAAAATGTACGGTAAAAATGATTTACGCTTAAATTAATTTCTAAATAGTTTGCACACAAGGGTGCGGCAACGATTTTTTTAATTTTTAAATTATCTAGAGCGCACTTTTTAGTTTTAATTTTACTTACTGCCCTAGTGATTCATTTTATTTATTTAACTTACTGTTTTTTATTTGTGCAGTCAATGTAAGTAAATATATTGTATCTTATTTTAGAAAGTCCGGTATTGCTTTCAATGTTTATTGTATCTTATTATATGATCAAGAAGGGCTTGTTTGGAAGCTTATCTAAAAATATTTTTAGAAGAAAATAAGAAAAAAAATGAAATAAATTTTTTTATAAGATAAAATTTGTTTATGTGCAAGTTAGATATCGTATTTAAAAAAAGTTACATGAGAGTATCCATAAATTATTTTATGGACAAATTCATATTTTTTCTTTCTAAAAGTATTTTTGAAGAAATTTATACAAAGTATATCAATTGTGAGTTTTAATGTTGATAAAGTAGAAAATTTAATTAACATACAAACTTATTATATTTAAATTATGTTTGACAATACATTTCAACTAACTTTTAAATTTTTTTAATAGTTGAAAATCTCATTTGGTTATTCAGTAGACAATTTTTTTAATAATTTCAAGTATTTTTTAATACATTAACTTCTAATTTTTTATATTTTTTTTCACTTTTATCTATAATATATTTATTCATTTTTCTTATTACATTTTTAAAATAAATTATGATTTTATTATTTTTCTGTCATTTTACACCTTTCAGCTATTTAACAGTTAATGTTATTGAACATTCTTAATTTAATAAATTAACTTTTTAACTTCTCAAATTTGAAGTGGTTTTACCCAACATAACCTTATTCCCCATCTTTTGGATTCTACTGCCGCTGTTGCAAAGCTTAAGGAAGAGAAACACAAATAAAAAGGAAAAAAAAATCTTTAATAGATGTGGCAACTTTCATTTTTGCCATAAAAGATGTCAGTTAACTCCACTGGTATTATAAACCTATTACAATGAAAAACTCTTGCGGTGTATCTTCAGCAATGATTTGGTCATCATTTGATTGTAAGGCTATTGCAACCATGTAAAGTTCAGCCAGTTGAACATGTAAAACAAATCGGGTAGAAAATTTGCTGTAGTCATCTGCTTTGGCATTTCTAAGATGATAACATTTTTTGGCCATGTTTGCTGCCAAAAAAATATATCTAAACAATTTTTTGTGTTATAATCGAGTCCCCACTTAAAGAATAGTAATGTAAAACATTTTTCACCTCAGAAAAACCTATTGCAAAAGGGATTAAAATTGATCTGATAACTAACTAACTACATATACTTACTGATCAAGTGTAGTTGTAATCCTTCGACCAGTTATTGGGTTGGGCTGAAAATGGTCTTTAAATCTGATTTCAAACTACAACTTGAGGTTTGCTCAATGGATGATTTTGATGCTGTAAACATGACACCATGCTAGTTGGCATGGCACTGCGCTTAAACCACGTGATTCGAATAAGCTGTCAGTGCAATTCGGCTACCAGATTTCTGCCTCTGAGCTAGTCCCTTTGCTGATCTTGGTGAAAATGAAAAGCCTCCATTACTATTATTACTATTCTGCTTCAAGAGCAACTCTGGAATATGCTGAAGGTTAGCTTCAGATTTATAACTCCTCCGGATAAGTGTATCACTCCTTCTATCAGAATCACTTCGTCTGGCTTTTACAACTTCCATAATGTCATCCAAAGTTTCGTTCGCGAAACTATGAGATTTTTTGTGATGACTATGATATTGAGGGGACACTGGTGATTTCTTGTAGAATGAACCATTTTCTGAACATTTTGAAGCCCTTTTTTCGTACTCCACCATGCTAAAGATTTCAGATACAGATTTCTTAATTGTCGGTTTAGTTCCGTAGTGACTTCGTAAACAGCTCATGACCGGGGAGAGCTTCTGCTCGGAGGGCTTCCTTCTCAGGGACTTTGCATTATCAGCAGCTGGACTGTGATGTGTGTTATCATATCTGAAGGGACAATGTTCAATAAAATGAATTCAGTATATTGAATTTAGTAGAGACAAAGCACAATGAAGCTAGTACTCAAATTTATGTGCCTGCTTTATTTATGTTCATATTAAAGAAAATGGTACTGAAGTTTTCATAGTACGTGTTATAACCTACCTGTAAGCATTTTACATACATCAACTTTTCTTGTTAAAGAAGTTAAAAGTGTTATAGCATGAATCATGATAAAAAATGTGAATCAGGATATGTATATATAACTTTTTTAATAATATGTGCCTCCTTGGGATAAAAGATATAACTTACAAATCAATTAATACTAACTAAAAATGTTAAGATTAAATATAAGGTGAGTTGAATGGTTAAAGGGAGAATGAAAGAGGGAAAAAGTCGTGGTTGTATTCGATCATCTCTGCTAATAAAATTAATATTTGCTGATAAAAAAATAAATGGTGAATTGAATAAACATTCATACCCTGTAGTAATGGGCGGAGGGTGCTTTCCATTTAGTGGAATGCCAATAGACTTAAGAGCAAACATCTGGCTATCAGTAACAAGTCCATTCATCTTTTTTATGTCCGCAACCTACAGTTTTCCAAAGGGAAAGAAATATACCAAGTGGTAAAATTATTGCATGCAGAATTTGTTCATATGTCACAAAGTGAAAAGAAAGAGAAAAAAAAAATTACCTCAACACCATACTTGATTGCTATGCCAACTAGCGTGTCCAATTTGGAAATTGGATGCTGAATGTAGCCTAGCGTTGGAGGGGATGATGCAGAAGATGACATCATCATTTGGCTATGATTATAATCATACATAGAGCGTGTTTGGATCTGCATTGTGTTTCCGCATAAATTCACGTCCAAATGTTAATTTAAAATTTAAGCTCTTTCCACTGACAATTCCATCCAATCATATCTCCTAAAACTGGAATCAACAATGCGTCAAAAAGGAATCAGATCATGTTGATGCAGAACGGAGCAATGATGCATGCAGTCATAATCTGATCTAGATTTTCTGTGTTCTTTCAAAATAAGTCAAAAGCCTTAACTAAGCTTATTGTTTTTATAAATTTATAGCATAACTAAAAATAAATTATTAATTATTAGAACTGTAAGTCAGATTGCAATCAAAACATTTAAAAATAGACATTTTTGCATATGCATTTTTGGCATTACTATATGAAAAGAGGTTTTGGTGGATTATGTAGTATCTATAGCTGCTGATATTCATCCCTACCAATAAAAAAACAACCTACTCTATTTAAGGCCTTTCAAACTTTTTAGGTCACGTTGCTAAATCAAAGATAGAAAAAATGGTAGTCAAAATGTACCTACAGCAAGCCATTACTCTAAATTTATGTTTTTTTTTTGTTTTTTTTTATAACAAAAGCAAATGAATTGTATACCACTGAAATGCTTGATATATATGCACTTTCAGTTTTGCAGTGCTATGGATCTATTCTACTACACAACCATGTGAGTTATAGTATTCACTAGGATTATAGTTTAATAGCACCGCAATTAATTAACTACTCATTTGATTTTAAAATTTGGAAAGAATTGAGAATTTCTGTGTTTTTGATTTATTTTGAAAGGACAAAGAACGCAATTAAACGAACCCTCTAAATCCCTTCTTATTACATAATTAACATCTAGTTTCCCTATCCCGATCCCTTGAGTGATAAACCCTTGTTTCTACTTTCTAGTCATGAATCCTGTGATAAACCAAAATAGCAATAAGTTCAAGAAATCTCCAAAGATACATACAACTCGATTATCCAATTACGGTTTAAATTAATTATCCATTTCCTAACTAGGTTGATTAAAAAACATTAAGCCCATATTCAACAGCTTAATTAATATAAAAGATTCAGAAAAGGGAATAAAGAAATTTAAGAAAAGGAAAGAAAATGAACATGAGAACAGGCAATTGGAGGTGCTTGTTTAATTTTTTTTAATCTATGGTGGATAAATTACGATGTTAAATTGATACAGCACATACCATCACAATAGCTATACTTATTCCTTTATTATTATTATTTTTTCATTAGCCTTGTTGGTAGAGGACTTTACATATACCTTACTGATTGTCTCCGTGCTAATTCGTCTAATATGAAAAGTTTACCATTGGAATTAGGATAAGCATAAAATTCTTTTTCATAAGCAGTATTGAAACAAATTAGAATTAAAAAATATTTGTTACAGAATCGTTACGCAGGTTAAAAAATATGTTATAATTTTTAAAAAAATAGAATTAAATAAATAGGATATTTATATATTTTTTGATTTAAAAGTAAAGTAGAGAATTGGTAATCAAAATGAACATTTGATTGCTCTAGATCTATGTATTTTAACAAAAGCAAATGGATTGTATACCACAACACTGGAATGCTTGATATGAAAATTTTCCAGTGGCACCTAACAGTTCTGCAATGTTATGTATACTACACAACTTGAATACTACATTACGTGAAAACACTGACTAATCAAGTTCTTGATCTTCGTCTTCACTATCCTTTGGATGCTCTCCATCTTCATCTTCTTCATCTTCACCACCTTCTTCATTTTCTTCACCCTGCATCTCATCATCACTATTTGCTTTACCACCAGCTTTTCCTAATAGGGAAGAGTAAGAGTTATGAGAGAAGTATGTGCAAAGAAAAAAAGTTCATTTACAAAAGATGAAGGCAATTGGAGAATTTAAAATCAAAGGAAAATGACCAAGGGGACTAAGCAATGATCAAGGGAGAAGAAGAAAAGAAAGAAAATAAATGAACTTATTAGAG
Organism: Glycine latifolia; assembly: GCA_013407115.1. Classification (NCBI taxonomy): domain Eukaryota; kingdom Viridiplantae; phylum Streptophyta; class Magnoliopsida; order Fabales; family Fabaceae; genus Glycine; species Glycine latifolia. The sequence goes on from CM023951.1 coordinate 8,504,797, forward strand.
TTGTTGAGGAAGTAAAGACTTCTACAGATTATATGCAATTGAGATCAGAAGGATCACCAATCTTTACTCTACCAGAAAGCTAGCAAGAGCAACAACTTTAATGACAATGTTCTCTATCAGCATCAAGGAAATATGTGTTGTTTTCTGGATTTGGTACTCTTGTGATTCAAGATATGAAATATATAATGCATACCTCAAAATAATCATGTGTAACAAGAAAAGGAAAAATTCTTGGAGGAAGTTTATATTATATTGTAGTATTGTACATGAAAATAGTTGATTGCCATTGGTCCATCTCTAATTGTTTATTCAAGAATAGCTCAAACGAACTTCTATTTGCAAAAAAAAAATCTAATTGTGGCTATCATAGATTTTTCAACAAAAATAAGTAAATTTAATTGAGTCCAATGTTTAGGATAATGTACCATATTCACTGAAGAGAACTTCACCCGAACACAGTCCCTTCTCAATTTTAACTAGTTGAAGAGTCATTCTGGGTCCAACCTCATGCAGTTTGACAGCACTTTTTGTAGAAGCACGATTAACTCTACCAATATCACTGGACAAAGTAACTGTTGCTGCTTCTTCATCAGCTTCACTTTCTGATCCATAGCCAGCCCTTACAAATCACACATGAAACAATAAGGAGAAGGGAGGAAAACAGTGCGATCAATTATGTTGTGTAGATAACACAATTTTAGTTCATTTTTGAACTATGTTCTATATCTGATGGCTGCTTCTCATGTATAAGTAAAATACAAGAGTTCAGGAAATATGTCACTAGAGGAAAAAAACTTTGAAATCCATTTTGGCAAATTTATATAGACAACAGTTTCAAAGGTTAATTTTGGGTTCTATACTGAGTGGTTGAGAAAAGAAAAGAAAAGAATATTAAAAAAAATCTTGTCATTGCTTATTATTTATGCCTCACAACATAAATATTTAGCAACTGGCAAAGAGAAAGTTATTCAGATTCTAAACTCATAAGCAAATGCACCTTCCTTTCAAGGGAAACCTAATATTTGAACCTTCCAATTAAAATATAATATCTGTACACTCACAGGAACAAAGAGTTACATCGAAAAACAAAACGAAGAACTAAGAGCAAGTTGAATAGGTTTCTGTTTATTATATATCTAAATACTCTAAAATATCACATCTGCCTATTTAAAGAAGGACAATATGGGTGCCATGCAAAGGTCAAATGGATCATACCAGCTCTCTCAGTTCGTCATTCAAAAGAGAAAAAAAAATGAAAACATGAATGAATAAGCAAGTATCTTACTTTGTGACAAAATCACTAACATCTAGAAGATTCCTTAGATCAGGAACCTGATGGCTCTGCACAAGTTTTCTTATTCTGCGTGAAACACCTACAGGTTGTAATCTTATGGAATAATGGCGAAAATCAATGAGCTTAGTGTCTTTGTTGTAATTAAGCAACACGATTCTTTGGCATGTGGAGAGCTTAACCTGAAATAAAAAGTTGTGACATTAGGAGATGAAGGACTTCGATGTTAAGTATGCCATTGATGTGTATGTGTGCCTATAAACTCACAGTTTTGACATCAATTGTTGGAAAAATATTCTGAAACACGTTAGTTGTAAGCTGCAGAGGTGGATCTCCACTCACAAATCCAGAAAGCACAATCTGGCAAGAAAACATGGAGACATAAATGTTGGATAAATAACAAAAGTATACAACTTAACTACTAACATTTACTAAGTAAGCAATTACATATTTTAGTACCAAACCTTCAACTGGTTGCAAAAGTTGTATATTAACCTATTTAAATACTACTAGTCTAAAATTAGCAGTTAAGCCATAAAAGAAATTGATAATAACATGAGAATGGACATCACAAAGTCATAAAACAAATTCATGTTCAGTGCAATATCCATTAGCAGCAAACAAACTAAAAGGTCTTGACCATCTCACATTCCATTTGCATACTCTAATCTAGTGATAATAACAGGGTGAATGGCATTTGAAGAGAAAATAATATCATGAAAAGTTATCAGTCGTGAGATTCCATTTAATTTGTTTCAAGTTTAAGATGCTGCAATGCTTCAGTTGCATCATGTGAGTACAAGGAAATACTTTACCAGAGCAGAACTTTTAAACAGATCCTTAGGGCATCGAGGATGCAACTGAGATCGAGCAATGTCAGCGGCCAATGAGTATTCGTGTATCTTAAACGTAAGAGTAGGCCCTTGAGGGGTTGTTGCAACCCTCAAGTAAGGTGAAGTAGCAGTTTTTGACAATATGAAGAAATGTGTGACACCCATAGGTCCAGCAACATTCAGAAAGTCTCTCAGATTATTCCGTTTCTTTTCCTGTAAAAAAGAAGGCATAATAGTATATAATCGATGTCAAGACACATAACCTTACTCCAGATGGATCTAAGGGCATTTTCTGGTACAAGGCCACAAATATTCTCTATATGAGGCAATCCTGATCATGCTAAGCAGGTAAGAATACTATGAGCTACAAACTCAAAGTTCAAACTCAAGACTACTGATTAAGTTGGAATAACCCTATGTTAGTTCTACTGATTGATCTAGGCGCATCTGGCCACATGGACTTTTTTCTTTTCTTTTCAACAAATTATTTTTTTATAGTTGCAGGCACATATCTTAGAAACAAATTAGCACTAAAACCATATATATATGATTCACTTTTAAAGTTCATTCAAAGATGAATAACAAAAGTAAAGAAGAAAGGAATATTATTACTAACCCTGAGGCTGAGAGCAGTGTACGGAAGCATCAACTTTCTGAGGTCCATCTGAAGCTGTTTAAGAGGAGCCGGCAACTTGCCTCGTGAAAAGACGAAACTTTTGGGGATTTTCTTTCCCGTAATAGGATCGACGCTGGGTTGCTCTTGCGGTTGCTTCGGTTTTTTTATGATAACAGGTCTTCTGAACCCTTGTTTCTTCTTCCTCTGTTTTCATTCACAGAAACGATAATTGAAATCAGACAACGCATAGGAGAGAGAGAGAGAGAGAGAGAGAGAGAGAGAGAGAGGTGAGCTTACCATTGTTTGGGTTTGGGGGCGTGGAGAGTGTTTTCGCTGCCGCCGAAAGGGTTTTAGGTGCCGCCGAAAGAGCACTGGGCAAGGACTTAAGAGTTAGAGGCTAGAGCTAAAAGAAGAGAAAATAGGATTGCATACTTATTTATATCTATATATTATATGAAATAGTGTTGCTGAGTGAAATTAGATCCGTTAATTAATTTGTTTTTTTCTTTAAAATAAATAAAATAAAACTCAATCAAAACATGAAAATAAAAAATAAAAAATATTGATAATATTTGTTTTAAGGTATTATGTTATATTTTCAAGATTTGTCATGGTTAGGATATTCTAAAGAATATTATCACTAATACATAATAATATATATATTCTCATTTAATATTTTTATTTAAATAGTATTAAAAACAAATTCATTTACTTAAAAAAATTTGATATCATTTATTTGCTTAAACCTACAATAATTGATTTAAGTAATTGATATATTAAAAGAGTAATCAAGATAATTAATAATTACAAATTGACAATTAAGATAATTAATATCACAATTTGAAATTTTAATTGTTTATTTTTTAAAACATTAAATATACATTATAAATAATCTAAGGATAAAATAAATCAATTTTTATTCTACTTACTTCACATCAATAGATAATTATCAAAATTTACGGATATCAGTAATTTAAAATTATATTAATAACTTTAATTATACTTAATTTAAATTATTATAATATAATTTTAGTACAAATATAAAAATTTAATATTATTTATTTTAATAAAAATGTATATTTTAAAAGTATTTGTTTAGAATAAAAGTATGTTTCAAATTTATTTGTTTCTAAATTAATTTTTTTAAAAAAAATTAATGAATATATTTATGAATATACTTACAAGCATACACACATCTATCAACACAAAGACATATGTATATATATATATATATATATGTATATGTATATTATAAAGACATTTATAAATATATTAAAAACTATAATAATATAAGAATTTGTAAATTATAAATCTAAAATAAGTATGGGTTATTACACTAGTAACTAATATTTAGTAATAGTAATAAATGTTAGATTTAAATGTAATTTTGATTCTTTTTTTTCCTCTAATTTTGGTACCTCCATTTTAAATTAAAGATATTTGATTGTCTTATTTTAAAATAATTCATTTTAATTTCCTTTGTTGTAGACATTTGATTTTCCTATTTTAGAAAAAAAATAATTTTAGTCAAATTTTCTATCTTTGGTACATTTTATTTATTTTATTTGATCCAATTGAACTATGGACCTAACATATTGTATAAAGAAATTAGTCACAATGTAAGAAATAAAACTAGGCAAAATTAAAAGATTACACCAAGATTGCAAATTTTATAAAATATAGGAAGAAAAATTGTTTGGTTGTTTTACTTTAAATACATTTTTTCTAATATTTTATTTAATTCGAAATTTTAATCCCTCAATTTTAAAATACAACCATCCAACAATTTTTTCCTTAAATAGGATTCACTTATTTGAAAAGTTTAAGCCACTATTTTTTTTGGGGGATTTAAGGTTTATATTTAGTCTATTACTTTTAATTTATATTTAATCTTTCGTTTAAATAAGGATTAATATTCTTTCTTCTCTTCTTTAAGATGGAATACCATAATAAACTACAACTTTAAATTTATTGAAATATTTTTAAAATTATGGATTGTTAAATTATGCACATTTTGTTTACACTTTTAATCCATTGAAAAAGATTCTAAATATGACTTTTAATTCAACAATAATATGAAAAACATTCACACTAATGATGCATTTTAATTTAAGTTTATTATTTATGGATGTTAACATATTTTTACTTATTTTATGAAGAAAATTTTTTTATGTAATAACATGACTTTTATGAATGTTTCTTTTTGGGTTAATTAAAGTTTTATTCCCTCAACTTTTTATATTTCAATTTTTAATCCCTCAATTTTTTACAACTTTTAGTCCTTTTTGTTAATTCTTCATTTGCAGTTTTAGTCCTTTTAATTCTTTTGCCTATTTTTAGTTTCTTATTTATTTTTATTTTTGTTGTTCAAAATTAATTATTTTTTATCAATTTTTAGTTCCTTATTTTATATTTGGGATTAATTTTGTAATAATAATAATATAGCAAAATATTTTTATAATTATAAAATATTTACTATTTTATTAATATCACTAATTTAAACTTTACATAATTGTATTATTAATATTATTATTTATAATCTTTCAATTAAAAAATACACAAATACATGATGCCTAACCTTTAAAGTGACTTTGTTTTTTCTTTTTAAAAAGCAAAAAATAAATATTTTGTTAATCAATTTTTTAGAATTTACAATGTAAAAATAATAATATAGTAGAAAATAATTTTATAACAATATAAAAATGGTGTTTTAATGCAAGTTTCCGTGAGTAATCATTGTTATTACGTAAGAAGCCGAACCTCGGGACGCACCAAAAACACACTGATTGACACGAAAAGGCTTTTGTAGATGTAGTATGGAGTTTGATGAGTTTCAATGGTAACTTTGGAGAACTTACAAAAACTTACAGAAAACTTGAGGGTATCGTATAATTACTTACGTAGGTATTTGGTTAAGCTTACAAGAGAAACTTATGACCTTCTCGTTTTAACTTATTTTACACAGAAAAAGAATGTTATCTAGATAAGCTTATGCGGGAAACTTTACACAAGCCTTAACACTCCTCTCACCATGTTCTCGTAGCAAATGAACCCACCATATATATATATATAAGTGGTTTTCAAAGTATGGATCTAAATGCAAAAAAGCTTATTGAAATAACGTCTCGTGTGATAACTCTTATATTGAATAAGCGCTTTTGCAGTACAACATATGCAGCATAAAATTGAATTTTAATATAATAGTAACGTGGCAATTACAATTTTACATTGACATAATATAACTCTCTTTACAATCGTGAAGTTTGTTTCTATACTTCCTCACTTTTTTTTAGCACAACAGCAAGGAGTCGATTTGATCCCATAGCTCTCTCCACACTAATGAATGTTAAGCATGGATATGTAATCTGCTACAAAATTGCATTTGAGGCAACAAACCTACAAAATTACATATTTCAATCAGTAAATCAAACCATTCAGATCACCTTAAACCAATGATCTTAATTATATAAGAATCATGATCCTATGCTTGAGGTGCTTGTCAAACCTTGCATGCATTAGTTAACCCCAAAATTGATGTAGCCAACGAGGATCAACAGAAAATCATATAATATAACTAACCTTCAGATAACAAGTTCCTGACTGTTGAAGCTACTATTTCTGTTTTACTTTATAATTTGTCTTGTTTAACTAATAGCCATTATTTTTCTTCCCGCATTTTTCTTTTCTTCTATAACTTCTATCTTATTCTCTTTTATTTTTATCTCCAGCTAGTAAAGTAAACCAGAAAGACGGGGAAGTGCTCTGCTGGCATTTTCAGCTTCTCACACTCAATCCCGTGACAATTACAAAACTGTACAGACCATTAAACGATGCAGGTATAACTACAAGTGATATTCAAATATATAATGGTTATGTCATCCAGAATCAGGAGGAGAACACTATTTACCATGTTGCATTACAACTCTATCCAAGGTAGCGAAGCAAGACTCCATCATTCCCCAATACAAATCCCTTCTTCTCATCAATGAACCTGCAGCAAGTAGACCATTTACGATTAGAAGTTTTATAACCTTCAAAATAGCATTAAACAATTCTCATAACTCCTGGAAAATTTGTCATCTTGTTCTTGTTTAAACAACATAATACCTAACAGTTTATTTCGTAAACTAAATCCATGATAAAATTGAAAAGAAGTATCATAAAGACAGATGGAAAATATAAATATAAATACAATATATATTAGCAATATGAGGAGCCTGGCGGGGAGCTCTTCCAAGTAATTTGAGCTTTTAAAGTATAGACAATAAATAACTAAATTATAAAAGTGAGGCTTAGTAATAGTTAGACTGACTTCACTGAGTATAAATTTGCAGCAATGTTGTCAGCAGCTTTGTCACGGATCCATGACTTGCCACCATTAGTAGTTCTCAAAAGAATACCACTTCCTCCTGCTGCCCATGCCTCATCCTGTATGCATAATTTAGCAAACTATATATATAAAAGAATGGCTTCCGCATTGTTCTCTGCTTTCAAAATTAATAAATATTGCAAAAACTGAAGAGGCAATCTTCGAATGTTCTTTTTCTTTCCCTTTTTCTTTTGGAACCTGTGACTAGACTGTTACATGCAAGAATTGGTTACTTAATAAAGCAACTCTTTGAATGGAGGAACACTTTACCGTTGAACGATATCCAACATCAAGAATGCCAAAACCCCGGCTTTGAACAGGAACCTCCTCAAACTCTTCAGTTAACTGAAACAACAATATATAATGTTCTTATCTGAAAAGAAATGAAGCAGAAATCTACAGCAAGCAAAAAGTGCAACAAAGCCAATTATTTTTTACCAAGAGATTTTAATTCTCTAGTTTCGAAATTTATCATGTTTAGTATAGTAACGACAGAAACAAAAATGGTTCAAGCATCCACTTTCTTAGAAAGGATTTTCGTTCTTATAATCCTCTTCAACTTCTCCCCACTTCAACAAGATGCAACTCAAACATTTTGGGCTAGTTGAATTTAGAACTCAGATTAATATGATAAAATTAGCATATGTTTGGTTCAACTTATTTTCCAAAATTAATCAATTTCCGATCATGCGCTCAGTGTGATGGTACAACACAAGGAGAGTGAATGCAAGAAAGATGTTTGATCAAAGACAGAACTTTCCTCATTAATAAATGAGACAAGGGAGATTAAGTAAAGCAGTCTGTGAATGTATAACTGACATAAAGATGGAAATGTCCCAGTGAAGAAGGGCAACAAAATTCAAAGCTAATTTAAGACTTAAAGAAAATAGTTAAAAGATTATCCAGAATGACGTTGGTAAGGAGTGAAATGGGAGACTGATAGTCTCACATTCATACACTAGAATGATATTCTAATAATAACTTACCCCTGTGCCTTTGCTGAGATAAAGACCACCTCCACGAACAAGAAGCCACAAACCACCATCAGCCCTCCATCCCATGTTCTGGATTCTTCGGGCAACTGCTCTATTATGTGGCTGCCAGAATGGCTGAAAATAAAATAAAACAACTATTACCAAACACTATGCAAGAAGGCATATCAAAAGTATAAGTACCAGGCAAATAGAAGCAAAAGCAAATGCATCACAAAGTAAAACCCTCACCTGACCAGGCTCCCAGGTTAAGTAGAAGTTGCCCCGACTTGAGACTGCAACATACCTTCCATCTGGAGAGCGATTGACAGTATTGAAAGTTCCAGTGTAGTAGCTTGCACCACTAATACCACTAGAAACTGTTCTGAAGAAGCAACAAAGATAGATAAATGCCTTGACCTTGCCGTATAAAACTGAAAATATTTAGCAATTTACATAATACTATGAAAGATGCAACAATGAATGAGTTTTTGAAGCATATAATCAAAGAAGTCAACCTTCTTCGTGAATAGCATCCTTGACACTCACCCTATAGCAAAATTCTTCAAGCAAAGCTTGAACGCATTTCAATATTATTATCGTTTACTTACTAATTTTAAAAAAATAACATCTGCATTACTACACGAGTATCCATTGATATTTCTTCCATAAATACATAGATAGATGCTGCATTATTGGAAACTCACCTGTTAAGAGTAGCTGAGACAGTTTCCTGCACAGCAGCCCTCCAGTTGTAACCTCTGTTTGCAGTAACATATATCGCACCTTCGTCGGTCACCATCTCCGCACTCTTCTCACCGGTAGCCTTTATGTACACCTGCAAACATTACTGATTTCAGTACAAGTTCACAATTGTAAGAGCAAATTAAGGAATAAGCAAAAAACATTAACTATGGCTATGCATAACCAACCATATCCCCTGGAAGTTCAGCACTGAGAGGTATCCTCTCCCAACTGTCTCCGGCATCGGAAGTGTACAACAGAATCGAAGGTTTTCCAACAATCCACCCTTCCTTCCCTTTGAAGCTGATGGAATTGAAGCGATAGTTAAAATCTTCGTCTTCAGCAGAAGGAATCGAACGCGGAGCCCAAGTGTTTCCTCCATCTTTCGTCTCCAGAATGGTTTGCCTCGTGCCGAGAAGAAAACCTAAAATGCCAACACAGTTCATTCATTTACTCCAAGTCAAACAAAGAGAAACGCATCTGAGAAGAGATTAGGAATTTACGATACCGTGGTTGGGATCGTTGGGGACAAAAGCGATGTCGAGAAGCACGACGCCGGGGTCGATAGGGAGGTACACTCTCTCCCACTCCGAAAGCGCGTCTTCGGCACGCGCCGCTAACTGAGGGAGCGAGACCGAGAGTGTGGCGGTTTCGGCGATGAAGCGTCGCCTGGTTTTGGAGAAGTGGTCAGAAGAAGAAGACGAGGCTTTGACAATGAGGCTTCGGTTTCCAGAGAAGGTTCGCGTGGAAGGTAGAGAAGGCCTGAACAATGTGGTTGAGTCGGTGAAGGTGAATTGCAGAGTCGCCATTGGAAGCCGCTTTGTTTGTTTGTTTTTCTCTCTCTGCCTTATCCTAACGGCTTCGCGGGTGATTTCAAGCAGCTTCACAGTTCACTTCATATTCAGTGAGTGGATCATATGCTTCCAAGTACCAACCTTTTCTGTTTTTCTTTTATATATATATATATATTTCTTGCATCCACAACTCCACTATTGCGATTGACTACTTTTTATTATTATTATTAACTAAGTTTTCAGGGCATAATTTTTTTTTAATTTAATTTAGTCTTCAAACAATTTTTTTTTAATTTTGAAACTATAATGTAAGTGAAAAACTTGTTGTTAGAAAGGTTAATATGTGATAGTCAATCAATGTTGATTTACAATGAATGATACCTAAAGTAAAATTTAAGAGAAATATTAATTTTAAATTGATAATTATATAGTAGATTTTTTTCTCTAACATATGAGAGTTTTTTGCTTTATAAAATTTAATAGTAAATAATTTTTTTATAGGTCTAAAGTTTAAGTATTAACTATATTATTTTTGGGTTGGTCTTGCAATCAATTATGTTGACCACAAACTTTTTAGATAAACTATTGTCAATATATATGTACGATAAAATGAATTAAAAATTTTCATATTCTAAAATTAATTATGCATAAATATAAATTGATATAAGCTTTTGGATAAGTTAAACAAGAGAACTTCATTTTTTGAAGTTTTTTATAGTCTTCTTTATTTTAATAATAAAAATATTTTTATTTTTATTTCATTTCTTATTTCCAAAAAGATATATAAAAATAACAAATGTATTTTCACTATTTCTTATAAATTTATTTAAAATTAAAAACAAAATAAGAAAACAAAAACAAATTGAAATTTGAAACCATATAGAAGGACTTCTTATTTCCTTTTTTTTTCTTTTAAAAAAAGAATATTGAATGCGTACGTCACTCAATGGAGACTACTTTACTAGCTAGGATAAAATTTGGGATTTGTCCACGGTGAAGTCTTGAAAACATGGCTCGCCTGTGGACAGTAAGTATTAGCCGTTAGAATAAAAATTTCAAGGGCCAAGATTATTTACCGGTTACCTGAACAACGATTTTATTGTTTTTGCACATTAGTCCTTGTATAAAAATTGGCATTTGGGTGTATTTGCAAATATTTTCCTTCAAAATTTGAAAAAGTTCAAAACGTGTAATGATCAATGCTGCAACCTCCGCTCCGTCGTTTGCATATTGCCAGCAACATATTAGAATGAAAGTTATTTTAGTCTCTTCCAAATCAAAGATATTTCTGTTTCAATTCCTTCTTAGAAACAAAAAAATGCTTGATTTAAGATGGAAAATTAAAACTCCAAAACCTTCACCAGAATTTATCAAAAACAACTAGAACATAATCAGACAACAAAAAATGGAATCAAATTTTATCCACAGAAAGTAAAACGAAATTGCCGCCACCGCCACCGCCACCGCCACCCTCCACCGTTTTTTATCCTTTCCACAATTTCCTATGCGTCCTCCCTCGAGTCCGGATCTGATCCTCTTTTCTTGTTTTTTCTCCGTCCAATTTTGTACCCGGGAAAATCCTTCACCTTCTCTGTTCCTCACCTCCGTTTTGTAGATCGGGGTTTTGCAGATCTGAGTTTTGAAGACCTTAGCAAACTGTTTCAGCAAACCTATTGCAGCAAATAGCCCCAAAAAAAAAAAACAAACAAGCCTATTTTAACAAATAATTTTTTAATTACATAACCGGCTGTTACCTGCTGTATCCGGTAATTTCTTATAAACCACTGATGGACCACTCTTTAAAGTTTAAAGACTTCACCGTAGACAGATAAATCCTTAAATTTGAAATTGAAGCTTTTCTATGGTTGAGTGCCCATAGGTTGACGGACGTACGTACACGAGAATAAATCCAAAATCACTTATGTAGTTATGTTACTTTTAATGTAATTAAATATTTTACAATTTATAAAGATGAAACTTCAATTTTAATTAAAAAAACAACATAAAAACAAATATAGAATATCTTAGCAAAATGAAACTTCAATTCTGATGCAGTAAAACACTTCAAAATTCGAAGTTTTATTTAATTATGAAACCAGCTCCCGTGCATATCAATTTAACTGTATTAATTAATCTAAACATAGGAAAGAAAGAAAACATAAATCCAAGAACCTACAAATTCTCCCCATAATCAATGAAAAGCCCCACGCTACCTTCCCCTAATTTTACGAAGTAAAGCAAGGAATAGTAAAATGGAGGCCTGGCCAGTTAATATAAAATTCAATTCACAGTGAGTTTCCAAAAGAAGAAAGATTCGAGACATTCTTAAAGTTGGCTGCAAAGCAAGTGTCACGTGTTCCTTCATTCACATACATGTCTTCACAATACTTTCATCAAGACACCCAAAATCAGAAAAGTGATCGATGATCCTATTTCTGCTCAGTCATATGGTTAATAGAATAACAAATATTGGGATTATACTGTAACTGATCATGAGTTAAGAATTAATGTCCATCTGACTCCCAATTTTTGTCAATAGCTAAAAATACGATTGAGATAATTAGTGTAGCTATATCTTTCCAAAGAATGTATGTATTAGCTTGAAATTAAAAATTGATGTTATAAAATAGAGTATAAAAATAATTACTCACTATATATCTTTTAGTCATGTAAGCAAAGAATAAGTGCAGGAAACTTTTCTTGTGGAACTAACCTAGAATCAGTGCACATATAAACCCTTTAATTTGCACTAATGCAAATTGAAACAAAGTGAACACATTTAACACTCTAGCTATAGCTGTGCATGAGCGGATACGTGTGTGTGTGTGTGTATAACTGCATTGTTGCAATGGAGAAAGAGAAAGAGAGGGAAGAAATGCCAGAGGGAGAAATGTCTATGTTTGATGAGACAACAATAAGAGCACAAAGAGCTGCAAGGAGTGGAAACTGGAGATTGTTCAAGAAAATCTTGAAGGAAGACACCAAGCGTTTGCTCCAGCCTTTTGACTTGTTTGGAAACACTGCCATTCACATTGCAACTCGCTCCAACAATCCGTCGCTCCTCCATGAGTTGTTGGAAGTGCTACCTGCAAAGGACAGGTGGCATGCCCTGAGGATGGGGAATTGCGTGCACAACACCCTTCTCCATGAGACCATCTTTTGTACTAGGGTGGAGATGGCTGGCGTTGTGTTCAAGTTTGAGAAGGAGGTGCCGCCGGAGGACGCACCGGAAGAAAAGAAAGGATTGCCACTTGTGGAGATCATAAATAACTCAGGTGAAACCCCTCTCTTCAGGGCTGCCAAGCTAGGCATGCTTAAGATGCTCAAGTATATGGCCAAACATGCTGAGGGTGACATTCAAAGTCTTTTTGTTAGATTTGACAAACATTCCATTCTTCACGCTAGTATTCTTGGACAATTTTTTGGTACGTGCGTGTCTCACTCCTCTTTTATATATATATATATATATATATATATACATATCCCAATTGAGTAAAAACTATGACAAGAATGAAGGTTTAATTTTTATTTTTCTTTCACATCAATGTCTTTTCGTTTTTATACCTTTTGACTAGTGTTATATACTATCTCTATTTTTATTTATGAGAAATAAGTTTAGTATATTTTTATACTATAACTTGTTTCTTATAAATAACACCCGAGATAATATTATATATACATCATATATTTTATATATATATATATATATATATATATATATATATATGAAAGATATCTTGTGCTTTATATTTCTTGTTTCTGGATATCAAGAATTAATGAGAGTCTTTTGTAGAACAGATGTTGCTATTTGGTTATTGAATATGGATGAAAAACTAGCCAAACACAGGGATATGAATGGAATGACGTGTCTTCAACTTCTATCCAATATGCCGCTTGTATTTCGGAGCCAAGCCACTTCCATGGGAACCGTGAAAAATCTTATATATTACTGTACATCTCTGTCTCAACCATTTTCTACATTCACATATATTATTATGTTAATTATAACAGCTTTTATCAAAAGCCAGTACCCCCCCTCTGAGTAATTGGCATATATACACAACATGCTTTGGTGCTCATAGATTGAAATTTTGGCTGACACAGTGCTACCTGAGGAAGGATATGAAATTGATGATGATGAGGAAAATGGTAGAGCTGATTTCGGACAGAGGAGCGATTTAGAAAGTGGTCAACAAGACAAGGCCAAGTTGCCCAGTTCAGGTATTCCTGCTCTGGAAATGAGTACAATAATACACACTCACACCATGCACACATGAAATTCCTAATGGCAAGTACAAATCACAAAAATTATGTGACTGCTCACGTGACAAAAGTTCACAAATTTTGCAGTTCTTTCAAGGATCAACTATGCTATTTGGAGAACTCTGGCTAAAGGTTAAAACTTACAGCTAGCTTAAATTATTAACAGATGTTTTATTTTATTTTGTTGTCCTGCTATCTGATTTAACTTATGTAAGACACCATGTCACTATCACATTCTCAAAAAATCATTGGTTTCTGTTTTATCGATTTTATGCATGATCACGTGCAGAGTTCAATGGAATTGGACGAATATGGCAACGCAAGAAGCAGCATAAGTTAGCAGAACATCTGGCTGAGCTTTTAGTGCAGAGAGACTTTTCATGGCAGATTTCTTTTCATGAAAACTTTCAACCCTTAATTGTATTGCCAGTTCTTTCCTCCAAATCAGACAGGATAAAACACATTCACCACATGAAGGAGATGCACAAGACTATAACACATTCTAGAAGTTCCAAACTTATAACCACCGCAACAAGTATTCCCCATTCTAAAAACTACACGCCACTTCTCATGGCAGCTGGCTCAGGAATCGTCGAAATAGTTGAGAAAATCATTGACAAGTTTCCCGAGGCCATTTGTCACGTTAGTCAGGATGAGCACAACGTTCTGCACATGACTGTGAAGCACCGTCAGCTCAAAATCTTTAACATGTTGAAGAAACATTCAGCATTTAAATCATTGATATTTCGGATAACTGCGGAAGGTCGTACTCTCTTGCACCAAATTTCGAGAATGGAGTTTTATGTAGAGCAACACCTACCTGGTGTGGCATTCCAACTACAAGATGAATTGCGTTGGTATGAAGTAAGCACCTACGTACCCCACCTAGTCACCTTTCATAAAGAGAAATTATATGCATGCTTTGAAACTGTGTCCATAATTTCAACCAATTTTTTACATAATACATAATCAACCAATAATGCTGTACTATTAGAAAAGAGAAATTATTGCATGGTTAAAGATTATCACGGTTTCATGTAATAATTTCTTTGGGTAACAGGAGAAGTTATTACATGGTCAGGAACCATAGTCCTTACCAATCTTTGAGTAACTCATAATTAAGTGTATTATTAACTCTTTTTCATAAATTGAATGTCTCAGATTATATATAGTATAAAGATTGGTAGAAATCAAGAATATGTAACCGTGCAATAATTTCTTATTAGAAAATATGTTGCTAGCACTCATCTGAATTATATATAACCATCACTAACTATAATAGGTTTTATCTTTTTATGCATGGGATGCAAAACTGAAGGAAAGAACTCAATGACTAATTTAATTTGTTATGTATGAGTATGCAGCGAGTGAGAAACATTGTTCCCCCTCACTACCTGATGCACTGTGACAAAGACGGGCTAACAGCTGAGGATGTTTTGGAAATGGAGCATCATGAAATGCACAAAGAAGCAAAAGGGTGGATAAAGGAAACGGCTCAGTCATGCTCCACAGTGGCTGTCCTTGTTGCCACCGTCGTGTTTGCTGCGGCCTACACCATCCCAGGTGGCACTGATCAGAACAATGGCACGCCGGTGTTTCTCGGTTCTCGCATTTTTCTCTTCTTCACTGCCACTGATGTTGTGGCACTTGTGAGCTCACTGGCTTCCGTAGTAATGTTCCTTTCGATCCTAACATCTCCGTTTGAGTTGTGGGATTTCCGTAGCTCTCTACCGCGAAAACTGAGCTTAGGATTTGCCTCTCTATTCTTCTCATTGGTATGCACGATGCTGACATTCAGTGCAACAGTTTTGCTCACCATTCGGTTGGAGAATCACCTGCAGCAATGGGCTTCCGTTTTGTTTCTCTGTGCTGTGTTCTTTCCTGTGGCAATATTTTGGAGGATGCAATTCCCACTTTACAAGATGGTTCAAAGACTTGCTAAGCGGATATTCAAGACCCTTAAACAAGCCGTGCCAACTACGTTGATAAACTATTTCAGGAAAAGAAGTCGGAGAAGAAATTATCACATTATCATTGACTAGCCAGCTTGTTTAGTCTTAATTTAAATTAAATTAAATGTCATCGGTCTATATATATAGCCATTTCTCAAATACCTGGGTTTGAATAGACCAAGTGTGGCAGAGGAAGAGGGATATCAATATTCTTTAATTATAAAAAGATAAAATCAATATCTTAGTCGTTAAAAAATGTTTTCTTGTGTAGTTCCACAATTTCATGTCCATTCCTTGATCCCATTTTATTTCATTCTTAAGTAAGAAAAGAAAATAGCAAAGTATCTATTATATATATAACATAGCATAAATATAGTTTACAATAATGGATCATTATAATTTTGTTTCTTAATTTATTGTGAGATGTTTCACAGGTGCTTAAAGAGATAAACATATTAAAAGTCATGATGCCGAAAAGGGATATTCCAGAATGGTTTGACTATGTTAACGAGGGAGGGTATCCTGTTTTCGAGGCTCGTGTGGAAAGTTTCTTGCGGTTGTTTTAACGTTTGTGTTTGGGAAACTGAATGCCAACTCTATGGAATCATCAAATCGCTTGCACTTGCTCATTGAGGGTGAACACATAAGAGATTGTGAATTCTTGGGGAAAGGGAATCATGTGTGGTTGTGTGACCTACCATAATCACTTTCAATCTCCCAACTATCCATTATACTATTTTTCTTTCAAGATGCATATCTTTTTTACTTTTTGCAAGTGTATTTCTAAAATTAAATATAGACAATTTGACTAAAAAAGGGTAATTTTTTTTTTAATTATCATTTGGGAGTGAATTTTAAATTATTTAAGAAAGAGAGGTAAGTTGTGTAATAGGTTGTGTTATGACTTTTAATTCAGAAATTATAACACGTTACAAATTCTGATTCAGAAGTTATAACGTATGTTATTACTTATATATTTTTTAATTTATTTAAATTGAAACAGTAAAAAAATTTACGATTTAAATATAGTTTTTTTAAGCATATGACTTTAAAGTCATAAAAAGTTTTAAGATTTTAAAGTCAATTTTTTTACAACTTTAAGCTTTTTTTTATTAATATACGACTTGTAAATATATTTACAACTTTGAAAATGTTTCTTTTTTAAAATTTTTTTTTTTTTGAAAACTTTTTGTTTTTTTAATTGTAAATAATTTTTTAATTTGATTATTTAATAAATAAACTAAAAATATATAGAAAATATATTAAATAGAATAATATATTAAAAATTAGATATATCTAAAATTTAAAAATATTAAATAAAATCATATAAAAATTAGAAAATATATTAAATAAAATAATATTAAAAAATATAGAAAATATTTAATAAAAACACATAAAAAATATATTGAAATATTAAATCAAACTAAAAAAATTAAAAATATATTTATTTGTAATATTTAACTTAAAATAATATTATACATCTTTTAATTATGTTTTAATCTTCGATGTAAAATATCATTTAATATTGTTAATTGTTATTTTTATCTAATTTTTAAAGTATTTTTAAATCAATCTTCATCAGTGACATGATCTTCTTTAATTTTTTTAAATATATGAAAAATTAAAATTATCTAATTCTATATTTCTTAATATTATTTTATTTAGTATATTTTTTAATTTTTATATGATTTTATTTAATATTCTGGATTTTTGGAATATCAAATTTTTAATATATTATCTATATTTTAATATTATTTTATTTGATATAATTTCTAAATTTTTATATGATTTTGTTTAATATTTTTTGGATTTTTGATATATCTAATTTTTAATATATTATTTTATTTAAAATTTTTTCTATATTTTTCTAAATTTATTTATTAAATAATTAAATTAAAAAATTATTTACAATTTATAAAAAAAATTCAATTTTTAAAAAAAAAAAAAACGTCACGACTTCAAAGTCATAAATATATTTACGACTTTGAAGTCGTATATTAATACATAAAAACTTAAAGTTGTACACTTAAAAAAAATTATACTGAAATCGTAAATTTTTTACGACTTCGATTTAAAAAATTAAAAAATATATAAGTCGTAACACCTGTTACCACTTATCCCCTTTTGGTAAATAATTTAAAATTCACCGCCAAATCGTAATAAAAAATTTTTTTACCCCCTTCCGGTCAAATTGCCTTAAATATACCTATTCTAAAAATTTATAGTTACGAAGGTACACATCTAGAATGGTATGCGTCATTCCAAAAAGACATTTTTGGTAATAACAAATCATACTTCAATCAAAGTATTTAAGAGTCGTTGAGGGTTGAGGTCTGAATCATTAGCGTAAACTTGAATTAGAAAATGAATAACACACTTAAAGGGAAAAAAATCACTGTCAAAAGCTTTCATGTACAATTAAGGTGTATAATACATGATGTTAGTCATGAACATACCTTAAAACATAGTGTCACATGAAGGAAAATACAAAATATTGTGTACTATTGATGAAAACACAATATGATATAGTGAAAATATGGTAGAAATGGTTTAAAATTAGGATTTAAAAAATAATAAAGATATAATGAAAATAAGATTTTATATAAAATTTAAAGAACTTCAGTGATAGGATTAAAATAAAACTAACAATATTAATATAAAATAAATGTTTATCTTGTAAATGATTTTTTTTTTGTATTTCTTGTCAATGATCTTAATTCTTAAGTGATATTTTATTAAAACATATACCTATTTCAGAAATTGATATATTTAATTTTGAAAATACATTTCTGGAAAACAATAGAGGTGTACATCTTTCAGGGGAAAAGGATATAATGGATAGTTGAAAGGTAGAAAGGGGTTATGAAGGTGTACTTAGCAAAAATGGAAGGTGTAAATAGCAAGAACCTAAATTAAACTGTTTTACTCGTTATATAAACTATAAAGGCATAAAGTAAGATGAGTTTTATTCGTTTTATATTTCTGATGAATATGTAGATGTGTTTTATTTAAATGAGCAGGTCTGCATCCATATTGCGTGGTTCATTATTTATTTGTTTTATCATAGTTGTACAACGTCATATATAACCTAAAACGAGTGATATATATTTTAAGAGAAGTATTAGTAAGAGAATATCGACCCTTCTTTAAATCAAATATTAATTCTTGAAGTAGTTATTATCAAATGAATTAGCGTGACCAAGTGTAGTGTTGCCAATTTCTTATTATTATCATCATTTCTGTGTTCTTTCCTGCATGTGGCCCCATATTCATCACTATTAAACAAGTGCGGTGCCAACTAGGAGACATTGATCAATTATTCCAGGAAAAGGACTCAGAGAAGAAATTAATCATCACATTACCATTGACTAGCTAGTTTAGTCTTAATTTCTTGAATAAAATATCACCGGCTTGTCTATATAATCATATATATCTCTAACAACCTTTTTTTTTCTTGTGTGTTTTTCAGCTAAAATAATATAAATTAACTTTTCTGTCTTTATTAATTACGTAGCTAATTACAATATAAACGGCAGTATGTATATACTTCTTAGTTTCATTTCTTTTTATTAAGTGTTTAAGTTTAAAGTAGGTCAATTAAGAAAATATTTAATTTACTTGTTTCTACTGAATTTTTTTGTTATTCTTATTGTGTATCCTTCATTTTAATTATGTATTGTTTTAATATTGCATATATTATTATTTTCTATCTTTTTTTTACAAGGAAATAAGTGAGAAAATTATATTTAATGTCGGCTTAAAATTTTTAAATGACAAATAAAAAGAAACGAACTAGTATTTTTTATGGATCATGTTATTTTCCAAACATTTCGTTACAACATTTTTACATGCTTTTTTCAAGGATAAAAAAATACATAGTTTAATACTATCTATTAGAAACAATTGAAAGACTTCAAAGATCAATGTTAGAATAAGAAATTAAACGACAGTGATATGATTCAAATATAATACTGATTCATATAGGGACATATCTACATATATATGAGTATGGGAGAAGCTGTACATGCATTTCTAAATATAATAAAATATGTATAATTATAAATTGCCTTTATTTAATTATAAAGACTAATATTATATAAAATACGCTGGGAATCACCCCTACTCCTAGAAATGTAAAGGTCAGTCTAGAATTAATTGAAAAATTAGCCCCGTGAATTACGGGGACTTAATGGTGCTTTTAAATACCTCTGTGAATCTGTGATGCGAGTCATTCATTCAGTGAAAGAAAGTTTATAAATATAGCTCCAATTCTTCTCTGTTTACAGTGCTCTTGCAATCATGGCAAATCATGGTGCAGTGTCTGAAACCAAGTCTACATTTGACGTTTTTCTTAGTTTTAGGGGTGAAGACACACGTCACACATTTACTTGTCATCTCTATGAGGCTTTGTGCGGCAAGGGAATTATCACCTTCATGGACAATGAGGAGCTGAAGCTTGGAGATCAACTTGGTCCTACGCTTCTTAAAGCCATTGAAGAATCAAGGATCTCGATTGTTGTTTTCTCTGAAAACTATGCAGATTCTTCATGGTGTCTCGATGAACTTGTAAAGATCCACGAGTGTATGAGGTCAAAAAAACCAGCTCGTTTGGCCCATCTTTTACAAAGTGGACCCCTCAGATGTTCGGCATCAAAATGGAAGTTATGGTGTGGCCATGACTAAGCATGAATCAAGATTTGGGAAAGACTCGGAGAAGCTGCACAAATGGAGGTCAACCTTAAAAGATATAGCCAACTTGAAAGGAGAACATTTGAAATTAGAAGAAGGGTAAGTAAACATTATATTATTTTCCCTATATGCTCTTGACTTCAAATTATGAAATATTCTCTACTTGTCAATTTAAGGCCAAGGATAGGATGATTGATCATATTGCCATTTGTGGTTTACGTGTCTTTGGCTTTATATACTCTTTTCCTCGTCATATATATTTCTACGAACAATAGAGTGACAGTGAACCATGGGTTACTTTTCTTCATCATCATCTTAACACAAATAAATGTGAAACACATAATGAAAGTTTTTAATAAATAATTTGTGTAATATCTATAAATTATATATCTTCTTTGTTGAGCTTTCAAAACTTTTAACTTTAGCATACTTTTAAATCTCGTGATAATTGTTTCTTGTATAAGTATTCCCGTACGTCTATGATAAATTGGGTTAATATAGCTCCACAAATTTTATTTCTGCATTTTTTTATATATATTTCTATTATTTGAACATCATATACAGTTATGTTTATTTTTCCATTAATTTTTACCTTTTTGGTATGGATACACAAATATCTCAAAAAGTACTACAAAAATTCAAACGCATGACAAATGTTATACTAAAATTGTGGTACAAAAACCTTGGTTTATTCCCCAAGTTGCATTAGTACAGGCTAATTAATTTGCCAATTATTTTTTACGAAATAAATCTTGATGATTGATAAAAACAAAATATAATTTGGCTAAAGTAACCTTCAAAAATTTGATGCTTAATTTAAAGAGCAATATTTTTACAGGAGGGACGAATCCAAATTTATTGATGATCTTGCTAGAAAGATTTTCATTAAAGTATCTCCTAAAGATTTATCTAGAAATGATCATATAGTTGGGCGGGAGTATCGAGTTAAAGAATTGAAGGCACTTCTAGATCTTGAGTCTCGTAATATCACTTGCCTATGGGGAATTCATGGAACAGGTGGTATTGGCAAAACCACACTTGCCAAAGCTTTGTACGACTCCATTTATAAGAAGTTCGAAGGTTCAAGTTTTCTTGCCAACGTTCGAGAAACCTCAAATAAAAAGGGCTTAAAATATCTGCAAGAAGGGATGCTATCAGAGATACATGGCAACAAAATCAAGTTGAAAAGTATGGAAGAAGGAATCAGAACAATAAAAAGTAGACTTGGTTTCAAAAGAGTTCTTTTAGTTCTCGATGATGTTGATGACATTGATCAGTTGAAAAAGTTGGCGGAGGAACGTGATTGGTTTGGTCTTGGGAGCAGAATCATCATAACAACAAGAGACAAACATTTGCTAGCTCTTGGTTGGGTCGAAAAGAGATATGAAGTGAAACTGCTAAAGGATCGAGACTCTCTAGAGCTCTTTTGTCAGAGTGTCTTTAGAAAGAACTGTCCTGAAGCAAACTATGAAGATCTGTCCAATCGTGCAATGCGTTGTTGCAAAGGCCTTCCATTGGCATTAAAAGTACTAGGCTCTCATTTGGTTGGAAAAGATTTGAGTGGATGGAAGGATGCCTTGGATAGATATGAAAAGAGTCCACATGAAGGTGTTCAAAAAGTTATGAGAATAAGTTATGATAGCCTGCCCTCCAATGAAAGAAATATTTTTCTTGACATTGCATGCTTCTTCAATTGGCATAAATTGGAATATATAAAAAGAGTACTAAATGCGTGTGATTTCAACTCAGGAGATGGTATTACAACCTTAGTTAATAAATCTCTTTTAACTATTGACTACCAATACAATTGCTTAGGGATGCATGACCTAATACAAGACATGGGTAGAGAGATTGTTAAGGAGGAAGCAGGTAGTGAAGTTGGTGAACGCAGCAGATTATGGCATCATGAAGATGTTCTTCACGTACTAGTTGATAATAATGTAAGAATGTTGTCAACTTTCTTTTTTGATTTTCATGAACCTTAAACATTTTAATTTGCATTAAAATTATGAATACTTAATTAATTTCACTTAATTGCTTCAAAGGGAAGTAGCAAAATTCAAGGAATAATGCTTGATCCCCCTCAAAAAGAAAGAATTGAAGACCTTGGTAATGTATTTGTGAAGATGAAGAATCTTAGAATTCTTATTGTTCGTAACACAATCTTTTCAAATGAGCCTCAATATCTCCCAAATAACTTAAGGTTACTTGAATGGGCGGACTATCCTTCACAGTCTTTCCCATCAGCTTTTTATCCCAGGAAAATTGGGAGTATCGAGCTAATTGGAAGTCCTCTACTTGTACTGGAAAATCCATTTCAGGTACAATATATTACTTTTTTTTTCATGTTTTATAAAAATGATTAGATTGCTTGAACTTATCATGTAACTTATCTTTTTTTAAGCAAAAATTATTTTATTTAAAGGTAAAAATATTTTTTGGTCCCTCTAAAATTTATAAATTAATGTTTATCTTTTTAAAACAAATTGTCTCTTTTTAGTCCCACTAATTTTGAAATGTGTCTACTTTTCATCATAAGCATTATCTAAATTATTTTTCATCTATGTATAAAGGTTATGTAAAGCATTTTGAGTATCAAAAGTTATACATTTTAAATTCAAAGAGACGAAAAACAAATATTTTAAAATTAAAAAGACCAAAAACCGACGAAATTTTTTTGAGAGACTAAAAATAGTTTTTATAAATTCTTTTTTTTTAAACTAAACATATTTTATCTTTTATTTAAGTTAAGGAGAGCACAAGGTATGCCCCCTCAAATGCCATGATAATATATACATCAATAGAATTCCCAATTCAGCCTACTACATTCCCAATCCCATAGCAGTTGTAATAACGTACCCTCCCTTGCTTAAATACTTTCCACTTTCCCTACCTGAACATGCCAAATTAGAAAACCACCCACCAAAAGCCACACCGGCCCGTGTGTGCTTTCTTATACTGATCTTAATTTTTTTTCACCTCAATTTGTATATATGTATGTTACACTTTTCTTGTCTCATTATTTCTATTAGTGTTAATTATGTTATCCTTTGACCCAACTGTATTTGAAAAGTTTATATTGCGCTAATTATCTTCATCTGAAAACAATTGACATAATTTGGATGTACTGTTGTTAATTGAATTCTGTGTATGTTTTGCAGACATTTGAGCATTTGACTCACATGAGTATATCCAGTTGTCTTATGGTTACTGAATTTCCTGATGTGTCTGGGGCCATGAATTTAAGAGAACTTATACTTGATGGATGTGAGAAACTGGTTAGCATTCATAAATCAGTTGGGTGTCTCGCTAACCTTGTTGTCCTAAGTGCTTCAAAGTGCAGGAAACTCCATAATTTTGTGCCAATGCATTTGCCATCTCTCGAATACCTTTCACTTAGTAGCTGCTTTAGACTTGCACACTTCCCAGAGATCAAGGGAACGATGGATAAGCCATTAAGAATTGATGTGTCAGTAACAGCTATCAAGGAGCTTCCAGAATCTGTTGAGAAACTGACTGGGCTTTACTCTCTTGAAATGTCAGGTTGTTATGAGCTCTCTAGGTTACCAAGTAGCTTATTTGTGTTGCCAAATTTTGTCACATTAAGAATTTCAGGATGCAAAGGACTTGTATGGTTATTTAGAAGGTTCCAAAGAAGCCATTTAGCATGCCCAAAACTAGAGACATTACGTTTCGACGATGTTGATCTAACAGACAAAGATCTTGACAGGATTATTTACAATTTTCCTAATTTGAAATACTTAATTGTACCGTGTAACCAATTTGTGTCTCTCCCAACACATATTACAGAATCTACTAACTTAATAAGGCTTGACGTGAGTCTTTCTGAGAGGCTTCGAGAAATTCCAGAGCTGCCATCAAGTATTCAGAAAGTAAATGCAAGCAACTGCCCTTCCTTAACTTCCGAGACAACAAACATTTTATGGTCTCAGGTTTACTAGCACTACTTTAATTTGCTGTTATCTAATTACTTAACGACCAAATATTCTTTAACTAAAAAAAGATAAAATAAATATCTTAGTCATTAAGAAATCTTTTTTCACAATTTCATTTTCATTCCTCCCTCCCATTTTCTTAAAAAATAACTATAATAATTGAACATAAACATAATTTACAATGAATCGTTGTAATTTTGTTTCTTGTTTGTGGGATGTGTCACAGGTGCGTAAAGAGATTAGGGGATTAGAAGTGGAGATGCCGAAAAGGGAGATTCCAGAATGGTTCGACTATGTTAACGAGGGAGGCTTTCCGGTTTTTGAGGCTCGTGGGAAGTTTCCTGTGGTTGCTTTAGCATTTGTGTTTGGGGAAGAGATTCCTGAGGCTAAGCGTAGATTTTCAATAGTTTCCATGCACTTGTTCATTGAGGATGAACACAAAGGGAGACATGATTTCTTTGGGGTGCGAAAGAATAATGTGGTATTGTGTGACCTACGAGTTTTGTTGAGTTTGGAGGAGGATTGGGAGGATGAAGGTGTTGGAATTGGTGATGATTGGAAGACCATACAAGTTTACTGTGAAACAAAATTGACTCTATGTTCATGGGGAGTTTATGTGTATAAGCACGAGACAAACATGGAGGATGTCCAGTTCACGAGTCAAGATCCCACTTCCTCTTTGGTGGTTCCAAGTGTTATGCCCAAGCGTCGCCGAATGTAAGATTAATGTTCCCACTTCTTCCCATTTAGATATTGGATAACGATGCGAGGATACTTCATAATATTTGACATTTTTGAGAGAGAAAATTGGGTATCATAGATGATATAATTTAACAGAATGAGAAAGACACGGAGAAAAAATGAGTGTCATCAAATAGGTATTTGTGATATATAGTGTCTATATACCATTATTCTAAAATATTATGCTCAAGAAAATAATTTGTTATATTGACTCTTCGGGTTCTAGAATAGTTTGTTAGCATTTTCTGTTATTGTATTTTGTTATATATTTCACACTGTTATATAATTTTTTTTAACAGGAACGAGAGAAGCAAAAAACTAGAGCGCCACTGAGCGCAAGAGAAGCTCCTCAGGCTCATTAATGATTAATGCAAAGTAGAGGAGGAATCTCTGGCCTAAGAAAGTCAAAGAAAAAACCGCTCTGATCACCCAATTTGACTAGAAAATCGGCACATCTATTTGCACATCAGAATTGAATAGGCTAGAGCATGCACTACATCATAAGTAGTTCACATGCACTTGTTCATTGAGGGGGAACACAAACGGTACCATCATTTATTTGTGGAGAAGAATGATTTGTTGCTGTTGTTGTGCGACCTACGAGTTTAATTTAATTTGTTGAGTTAATGTGGTGGAATATTGCATAGGAGGATGAAGGTGGTTGAATTGGTGAATGGTAATGTTCATGGAGAGTTTATAGTGTACTAGAACGATCGAGACTAACATGGACGATATCCACCAGTTCACGAGTCAAGATCCCACTTCTTCTATGAGGTTCCGAGTGTTATGTTCAGGCACTGCCGATTGTTGTAGTTACTTTATAGGTTCTACAATATATAGTTTGTTAGCATTTGGTATTGTTAGTCCATGCTGTTATTTCATATTGTTATATAGTCGTGTATCGGTGAAGGAAAATAACTAGCGCATTCTGTTATTTCATACTCTATTGACAATGCTCTGATTTTTTCGTCTAAATTTACATTTTTAAAATAAGTTTAAATATTTTTTTTTTCTTCGAATAATCAAATTTTATTTTGGTTCATGATAAAAATCTTCTTAACGCTTAATTTCTTATATATTAAAAAAAATATCTATGTCATCTAGTGATTTCAATTAAAAAGTTTAAAAACTAGATTTGTGACGATTTAAAATTGTCAATATTCATTTCAAATTTTAAATTATAATATATGACATATTCAGATCTGGAACTTCTATTGCTTTATTTGTGGATTTGGATCCATTCAGATCTGTCTTAAAGGGACTTTCATGCATTTTTGTTGTTGATTTTTGTATTGGCTACTTAGATCTGAGCTTTTTTGGTGTATCTTAGATCTGAGTTTTTCCGCAAACGGCAGAGGAGAGGAGGAGCTGGTTGCATTAGTTGGTGGAGCAATCACCATTCGCCGGAACGGCAGAGTAACACTCTACAGGCATATATTGTAGCTTGTATTGATATTAATGTCTGATATTAGATTATGGAAACTCTTTATGTTCATCTTTATTTATTCTAGTTTGTTAGGGGCGATGCTTGATTTTTTTATGAAGGTTGTGTCTTTGGATGAGGGGAATGAAAAGAACTTAGATTGTTTTTAAGTTCATTAGATTTGTTTTGATAGTAGAGGATTTGACATTATTTTAGAAGCTATCATCAAGCAAAAATGATGCATTAGTTATAGCATTATTGAAGTTTAGAAGAGTGTTGGATAAGGGTTTTATTATCAAAATAAGTTTATTTAGATCTAAGAGTTGGAGGAAAAACATTTGATTCCTATATTTAAAAACAAAGAAAATATTTAACTAAATAGATATAAAACATATGAATTATGTATCTTCCTTAATACATTACAAATTTCCTCGCAGACCAAGTTTGGTGAGTTTATCTTCCAATCCAAAGGTTCCTAGGAAAGCCAATTAGTTTTTCTTTTAACAACTTATTCATTAAGTTGTTCTAATTAGCAAAGTATCTATAATATATAGAACATAACATAAATATAGTTTACAAAGGATCATTATAATTTGGTTTCTTAATTTTTTGTGAGATGTGTGACTTAAAAGTCATGATGCCGAAAAGGGATATTCCAGAATGGTTTGACTATGTTAACGAGGGAGGGTATCCTGTTTTCGAGGCTCGTGGAAAGTTTCTTGCGGTTGTTTTAGCGTTTGTGTTTGGGAAACTGGATGCCAACGCTATGGAATCATCAAATCGCTTGCACTTGCTCATTGAGGGTGAACCCATAAGAGATTGTGAATTCTTGGGGAAAGGGAATCATGTGTGGTTGTGTGACCTACGATATTTGTTCAGTTTGGAGGAGTGGGAGGCAACGACACCAAAAGTGTCTTTTATTTTTCCTTTTAGAGGCAACAAAAATATCCACTAATATATTTACTGGCAATGCAGTCTAGCCAGCGTATCTGGGGTCGGTAAATATATTACCAGCAATTGCGACGATCGAGTGTGGTAAAAATCTAATTTTATTGCCTACAATAGTTAAATGCTTATAGCGGCACTACATACCTTACTAACTAATTTCAGTAATAAAACGCACTAATTATAATAAAACATCAAAACCATTAATGAAATAAGATTTGGAAGAAAAAAATATGTAATTTATATTACATGTATAAATCAAAAGAAAAAATGAATTAACAATCTGCAATAAGATACACATTCTATTAATATTTGTAAGAATCTAACTAGTTTTGTAACCAGAGAAGATGCATAATCTATATCCATATATATATAAAGGAAATATTACTAATTACTACTGGTTTTTATATTTTTTAGATCATTTTATAGTTAATAATATAAAAGTAGTAATAATAATTAATCTTCTTTAATTTCTACTTTTTTGAATTTTTTGGTGATTTTGTTTGTCTCTAACTTGTATCACTATAAATCAGTTTCTATCGCAACAACACAACATAATGTAGATTAAAACTGATCTTGATTTACACATTCCTTTTCATTATTTTACCCTTCAACTAAAAACTAAAACCAGGTTATCTTTCACTAAACAGTGTCCACTATTATTTCATTTATATCGCCTTTCATTTTGACTTACCCACACCTATTTGTACGTACAATTATCTCTCTTCCCTTAAACGACACACATTCAACCTTTAAATGTGATAACAATACTCAAATTGAATATTAAGTATCCATTTTATAATTTCTTTTATTACTTTAAGTTTCTATCTAACCTCTTTTCATTTACTTTTTTTTTTCTCTTCTCCTAATTGTTTAACTTTCTCTTTCATGTATAGTTCTTTTAATTAATTATAAATTTAGTTTACATGATATTTAGAAATTCATTTGATTACATTTGGAGGGATGAAATTGAACATAACACACAACATAAGAAATATGTGGTTATTGTCTTGCATCCAAAGCATTCAAAGCCTTCTTTTTTATCTACTTCTTCTTTTTTCTTTTTTAGAAAAAAAACCTTTATTGATTAATTGTTTATGAGTTTTTTAGGTATCACATTTGTAGTCAAGTTCTCCCATTTGAGTCGACTGATGATCAATAATTTTTTATGTATGCAAATAATAATATCAATTATTTTACATCAAATAATTATTTTTTTATCTGATTCATATGCTATAAGTCTTTTTTAATTTTTCCAAGACTTTTATTTCTTTACAAGATTGAAATTGTCCATTTTTAAAGACTATATGATATGATTTTTTATTTAAACATTTCTTTTATATATTTTATATGCATTTGTAAAGCATCATCGTACAGCTTTACCACTACGTACGGCTAATTGTTGAACCCTGTAAGAGGATGGGTAACTTGTTGTGTAAGTTGGTGTCTAAGTACTTGAGCAAGTCCGGTGGCATGCCTGGTGGGGACGGTTGGCAAGGTGGTAGCTGCGGTCTCCTTAATGTTGGTATACATAAAAAAATATATATATATTTATCAAAACATAAATATATCATTTTTATTTATCAAATGATATATATTTATTATTCATAGTATAAATTTGGTTGAAAATATCCAAATTACACTGTTTTTTTTTTAAATTTCAAAGAGTAGTTAAGAATTCAGTTCTTCTCAACTTGAATTTTTAACTGATTTTTTTTAGATAACAAAAAATAAAAATAAATAATTTTATTGGAAAATAATAAAAATTAAAAAATGTAAATAAAGACAAATTAATTTTATTATATTCATGTATTATTCGGTAAATAAAATTGGTATATGTATGTTTTTGGTAAAAAAAAAAAAATTCTGTTTTGGTGAAAAAAAACTCATGGTTGCGGCGGCGCAGTGACAGAGGTAGAGCTCTACTGATCAGCCGAGGCAACAGGTGAAATGGTGTTGATGGCAACGGAGGTCGTCGTGGAGGTGGGGGACGTGGCTGCTTCGATGACTTTTGTGTCGATACCTATTGCGTCATTATGTGATTCTATATATTCTATATTAGCTGATATTTTTTATAGCATAGTGGAATATATGGGTAGGGTAGGGTTAGTTCATCGAAATTGGGTTCTTGATTCCCTTATGTAATTACTATTCTAATTTTATTACAGCAATTTACATTGAATCCCAATGGTTTTTAATTATCATCGATTGGCTTTTGCTATTTTTTGCACTTAATTACTTGCTATGGTATTGAAAGTGTGGATATGGATAAGAAGAACTCATTTAATTAACAAGATGGTTCTTCAGGCTCATCCTTGTTTTTAATTAATGGTCCTTTTTTTTCTATTCTGATACTTGAAAGACTACCGTACGGGTGGTTGTGGAATTGCATCTTTGGTTATAGTACGTTGATCCCTTTCACTTTCAGCATCAGCATTATGCTTACCCAATGAGAAAAGTTTCAACTTTTCTTCACTGTATGATTTTCTCAATGGAAGACTACAGGGATTATTTAATTTGCAATGCAATTCTGCAAAGACCAGAGGGGGCGTTTCTTTGTTTATTTGCACTGCAAAAAAAAAAAAAAAACAGTTATCACGTTGAACACTGTCTTCAAGCTAGCACAAAGACGACGAAGATTAGAAAGACACTTTGCAAATCTGTTTGGTAAAATTATATGAAGAACAAAAGACAAGGACGTACAAGCCCGACAAAGTCTTTTTCAGCGAAGCTTTCAAATGCTACAATATTAAGAGATCATATATAATAACAGAATGCATGGAAAGTATATGAAAACTGAAGCAAACAAAGCCGTACGAGCTCCCGATTCACACATGTTAATCTTTCTAATTATAATATTAATTAGTAACAATACAATAATGCATGGAATGCATATATATGAAGTAGCTAGAGCAACAAGGCGTGTTCACTGTTCACGATTCACACATACAGAAAGAAACTAAAGGGAAGAAAAGGCATCAATTCATCAAACTTCCCTACAAGTTCAATAAATGCTAACAATTGGGAGAAAAAAACTTCACAAAAAAAAAATTGACTAATTTAAATTTTAAACCATATATTGTTGCTTAACTTTATACACACTGGCTTGTAGCTGGTCAACTCCGACCGCGCCATCAACTCATTGCAAAAACGCGCTGTAGCAGATAATAGTGACCCAGCCAGCTTTATTTTTTAGTTGACTATGACAATTTCTCAGACAACCAAATATGTACTATAAATTGAGGACCAATCCAGGCTCTTTTTTCAATCATCTTCATTTCATTCATTTCTCTATTTCTTGTATCAAATTAACATTATTTCATTACTTCTCTGCATTGTTAAGTTAAATACATTCAATTCATTGCAATTTAAGCTTCGAACAAAAGTGATATATACTTATGGCGTATAAAACTTTAAGTATCACAAGTTTTGTAATATTCATACTTGTGTTGTTAGGCACAATATGTGATGCAAAATTGTCATCTACATTTTATGACAATACATGCCCCGATGCACTTAGCACAATCAGAACTGTGATTCGTAGAGCAGTTTCTAAGGAACGCCGCATGGCTGCTTCTCTCATACGCCTTCATTTTCACGATTGTTTTGTTCAGGTATATGTACGTTATGATTAATTAATTTATTAATTGCATGCACTTAACTTGATTAGTCTTAATTAATTTGGATCATGTGTTGAGTTAGTAGAATCATAAACAATAACTGGGGATCCTACTCGTATGCAATATTGCAGGGTTGTGATGCATCAATTTTGCTTGATGATAGCTCCTCTATCGAGAGCGAAAAGACTGCACTTCAGAATGTTAACTCAGTAAGAGGATTTAATGTCGTCGATCAAGCAAAAACTGAGGTGGAGAAAGTATGTCCCGGAGTTGTGTCATGTGCTGACATTATGGCAGTAGCTGCACGAGATGCATCATTTGCTGTAAGTTTAAGTTTTTTTTTTTTAAAAAGAAAACTTGCTATATTTATTTGGTGGTATTTTCCTTAACTTAATAACATGCAAAAACATATATAGTAATAATATTTAATAACTTAATTATGCATTTTGTTATTAATTCTTGATGAGCAGGTGGGTGGTCCATCATGGACTGTGAAACTTGGACGAAGAGATTCAACCACCGCAAGCAAAAGTTTAGCTTCTAGTGACCTTCCACTTTTTACAGACGATCTTGACACTCTCATCTCTAGATTCAATAACAAGGGCCTCACTGCCAGAGACATGGTTACTCTATCTGGTAATTAATCAATTAATCATATACTCATATTGCTTGTATATGTATCTACCAAAAATTAACATTTATAATTTTTAGGTTTAAATATGTTTTAATATATTAATTAATTAATGACAAGAATTTAAAATAAAAAATTAATATATTTAAGATATCTAATGTAAGGGAAAAATTTATTAAGGATCCAAAACAAAAATCCATCATTTATTATAAATCTTGAATATATTTAAATCTTATTTCTAAATATAAGCTACAAGTGTGGGACAATTATTAAATTAAATATATATGTTCTCTAAATGCATGCAGGTGCCCACACAATTGGACAAGCTCAATGCTTCACATTTCGTGGAAGGATATACAACAATGCAAGTGACATTGATGCAGGATTTGCTAGCACTCGTAGACGTGGTTGTCCTTCCCTCAATAACAATGATAATAATAAGAAATTGGCAGCACTGGACTTGGTGACGCCCAATTCATTTGATAACAACTACTTCAAGAATTTGATTCAAAAGAAGGGTCTTCTTCAATCAGATCAAGTTCTATATAGTGGAGGATCTACAGATTCTATTGTGTCCGAATACAGCAAAAACCCAACAACTTTTAAGTCTGACTTCGCTGCTGCTATGATAAAAATGGGAGATATTGAACCATTAACCGGATCGGCTGGAATGATAAGAAAGATATGCAGTTCTATCAACTAATTTAGTTCTTGGACATATCAATTGCCATTGTGTTGTTTAAAAATTCCATAAAATTATTTAATAAACAAATGTTGCATATAATTATCAATTCATTCAAGTGTAATTAGTGTCTTTGTTTCATTGATCAATAAAGTGTAAGTTTCATTGTTTCTCTTAATTTATTTGTTCTTGCGCATGAAATTTTGGTTATAATTTGCATGTGTTAAATTTGGTTGGAATAAGATTAAGCCGAATTCATGTATTGGTCACCTCAACCCAAAATGCTGGCTCAATCCATATCATAAAAGGTTAACCAAATTTAACACCACGGATTTCTTGACCTGAAATACAACCAACATCACTCTAATAAAATTGTTATTAACGAACATTGAAATATCTTTTATGGAATATATATTTACTCCTATATACAGTATTTCAATTTGGACAATCAAATCAAGTTAGGAAACTTTTTTTTCGTAAGAGTCAAATCAAAGATAAAGATAGGTAGGTACCAATAATTTATTATAACTTATGCATAAAGATAAAATTGTGAATCGTTTCATCTCGGAATCATGACTAAATGAATTGTGAAAGAAAAAATATTTAAAATTCTAAATTACATCCCTAATTTAGATTTGTAAACTGTCAAAATTAATTAGCAACAAATTGTAAATCATTTGCGACAACGGTCACCGGTCACAACTGACGCCATAAAAACTTTAAAAGTAGCCACTAGCCAGGCTCAGTGCTCAGACCTGTCAGCCACTAAGCCACATTAATTTGTTTTTTTTGACATAACATACATACATTAATTTGTGAAGATATAGTACAACATTTTTTAATGTTTGTAGGTAAAAATATGATAAATAAAAAAAATCACATAAAAAATAAAGGAGATGTTAATTGTCATTAAGATTAGTTTTCTGTCAAATTAATAAGTTTCATATACCCCACCTGTCTATGAATAGGGTCGCGGGATTTTTCATTTTGAAAGTAGTATTTATTTGTGAAATTTTTTATAAGTAGTTAACATTATTCATAATATATATTTTCAATTTATTTATTTATTTGTATATTTATGTTGAGTTAAATAAAATTTTGTGAATACAAATTTAGCAATCTTGACAAATGATTAAGATGAGTTTTCAAAACTCAACTCACTTAAATCTCTTACCAATGCCAAACCAGTATAACCTTCCCTTCTATAGTCTAGCTTGTCTTTTTTTTGGCAAAGCCTTCTCAATCTATGTCAATTAATCCAAATTTCAATTTTTGGGCGGACAATTTTAAAGACTTTGTGTATATTTAAGGGAATTAAACTCTCCGATAGAAGCCAAGTAGTTAGACGTGTTTAAAGCTTTAAACAAATGCACGAGGCTAAAGAAAATAGGACAAATAAACGTGATGCACGATCGACGGTTCAAACTGATGAGGCATATCTCGAGCCTCATGGAGGTGCATCACGGTATCACCGCCCCTCAAGTATGTATATATTATATATTACACATTGGGACGTTCAAACGTGAGAACCTCTTCGTACTTTCGAATGTCTCATTTGTCCACTGTCAACCCGAACGTGATGGCTACCACCTATTCACCAAACCGTTTATTAATTTCTCTCTTTCTTCTTGTCATACATACATATACATATACACATATATATATATATATAAAAGAATTTAATTAGAATGCAATGCATTTATAAGGGAAACCTTAGTTTATAACTTTATATTGTATGGTCACATTTTTTTCTGATTTCCCTGAGGCTGCAAATTAACTATCATGAACATGAAGAACCTGAACATCTCTTTGTGCATGCTTCTCATAGCTCTTGCATGTATTGCGCTTAGGGGGAAGTGCACCCTCTGGCTTCAACTATGGTGATGCCTTGATAAGAGTTTCATGTTCTTTGAAGCACAAAGGTCTGGTAAGTTACCAATGCAGCAGCGAGTCAAGTGGCGTGGTGATTCTGGTCTCAAAGATGGTTTTCAACAAGGAGTAAGTCCCCATGATAACTCTTTTAAGAGATTCAATGAATTGTAGTGTTAAGTGATAAACTTCTTAGTAAATACTTGTTGAGAAGAAAGAAGGAATATAAAATGAATTTACCTTCTCGCACAAGCTAAAATAGACTTATGTGCCAATAATTTTGGACAAGTTATAAAAAAAAACTTTTATCAAAATTAAATGCATATATATATATATATATATTAAATAATAGAAGTTCAATTCATTTTACTTTTTTCTTAATTTTCCTCTCTTATGAGTGGTCAAGAAAAGTTTATCCAATCAAGATCTTAGTTTTTTTGTCCTGGATTAGAGACTACAAATGTCCTCCAACCCACTGGATCAAAGGTTAATCTCACTCTTGATGCGTGGCGACTGCTGGTCCAAGATAATTTTACACATCACATGGTGAAAATCAAGCACGATTCTCCCACCAAATAGATTATTCTCACTTAAGTTTGTTTGTGTGTTTTCATTTTTGTTATTGTGTGATGTGATGCAGGTAGACCTGGTGGGTGGGTACTATGATGCAGGAGATCATGTGAAGTTTGGGTTGCCAATGGCCTACAGTGTCACAATGCTTGCATGGGGGGCCATTGAGTTCAACAAGGAAATGACGGACTTGAACCAAATGGGACACGCACTATGGGCAATTAAATGGGGAACTGACTACTTTATCAAAGCACACACTCAGCTTAATGTTCTTTGGTGACAGGTAAGCAAGTGCAACAGACAGGGATGATTGAGTTCTTTTGGTTTGTCATCAATTTTCATCTACTTAATTATTATATATAGTTCTAGACACAAGTTTCCTAATTAAGACCATATTAAGTTCTTTATTATTATTTGACAGCATTGCCATTATTTATCATTATTATTCTAATTCAAATCTATATGTATCATTTGGTTTGACAAACTACTTTCATGTGAGGAAATCAATAAACTTTTTGATAAGTATATATACTAGGGAAAAAAGAAGATAAAATGAACTAAACTTTCCCCCCAGAAGCTAAAACTAATTTATACACATCAATTTTTATAAAAGTTTTTTCATGTAACTTCTTCAAAAATGGAAGTGTGTATGTTGATTTAACTTATGAAAGAAGTTTGATTTATAATTGAAAAGGTTATCCTAACAAAACCTTCAAAAGTATTATTACTCTGGTATTGAATGATAAGCATGCTTATGGTAATGTAAGATATTTCTTTGCTATGAGAAATTTCAGGTGGGAGATGGAGTTTCTGATCATTACTGCTGGGAGCGTGCTGAAGACATGACAACTTCAAGAGGTGCCTACAAAATTGATGAACAACACCCTGGCTCAGATATGGCAGGTGAAACTGCAGCTGCATTGGCTACTGCAGCTATAGCTTTCAGGCCTACAACTCTTCTTACTCTAATCTCCTGCTAGTTCATGCAAAACAGGTGAGCACTCACATTCATAGCACTTGAAAGGAGTAAGAAATGACAATACTGAAAGGGAAATTGAGTTTGAGTGAAATATTTAAAAATGAGGACTACAAATCTCAAAAACACAACATGGTAATATTCAGTTTATCTGATTGATGAATGTTAAGTAACCATATAGTTAACTTGTTATTGGTGTTGTTTTATCTGTTGCAGCTCTTTAGATTCGCAGATAGGTTCAGAGGTCTCTATGATAACTCCATATCAAGTGCTCAGCAATTCTCTACTTCTTCCGGTTACTCGGTGAGTATACATTGCTCTCCATTCTGCCTTTACTTCCATTAGTATCCAATCAGGTCTAACTCAGTTGCTCCACCGGTGCAGGATGAATTGTTGTGGGCTGCCACTTGGCTGAACCTAGCAACCGACAAGGAATACTACATAAGTACGTAGACATGTAGTGGACAATGCTGTGTATATGGGAGGAACTGGCTAGGCGGTAAAAGAGTTCTCTTGGGACAACAAATATGCTAGTGTGCAGATCCTTCTATCAAAGGTAAATTATTTATGGCAACTTAATTTAAATCATTTTCATGTTTGAAAGTATGATGGCTATGTTTAGAGATACTTATTAAAATTTTGTTCATGACAAAACCATATAGCTAGCATCATTTGATCCACGTACCACACCCCAGATGAGAAAGGACTTTCTTTGTTGTCATTCTGAATCCATGATTTTTTTTGTGCATATGGAAATCAAAATGTGCTGTTACTATGTCTCCTCACACCAAAAAATCATGCAATAAATGGTTCCAACTCAATTTGCAGGTGTTACTAGAAGGAAAGGCTGGTGCTTACTCTGCTACACTAAAGCAATACCAG
This sequence comes from Glycine latifolia, assembly GCA_013407115.1. Classification (NCBI taxonomy): domain Eukaryota; kingdom Viridiplantae; phylum Streptophyta; class Magnoliopsida; order Fabales; family Fabaceae; genus Glycine; species Glycine latifolia. The sequence goes on from CM023951.1 coordinate 8,541,614, forward strand.
GCCAAGGCAGAATATTTTACCTGCGCTTGCTTGCAAAAGAATGATGATTACAATGTCCAAAAAACACCAGGTTAGATGCTAGTAATGTAGAACGTTAACTTAACAACTACTTGATCTCATTCTTAAATGGATTTAAAAAAAAAAACATTGATGGAAATTTATAATCAATCTCATTATGTTTCTGCTGACCAGGTGGCTTACTATACGTGCGTGAATGGAACAACATGCAGTATGTTTCTTCTGCTGCATTCCTTTTAGCTGTTTACTCTAATTACCTCTCAGCAACAAAATCACAGCTCAACTGTCCAGATGGACAAACTCAGCCTCAGGAGCTCCTCAATTTTGTCAAGTCACAGGTATCTATTGGAATCTGACTTTTTTTCCCCTAGTCGATCATGTGTCATGGTTGGACAAAACTTAGATACAATTATTCAAGTGTTTTTGGTATTGTTCTCTAGTCAAAATTAGAATTTTATATTCGTATTGCACGTAAACACATATAAGGAAATGCATCTGTGTTTTGTCAGTCATGGTTTAATGTGAGATTTAATTTCATTAGTAAACTAAATCTGTGAATCTTGATTGACACAGGCTGACTATATCCTTGGTAAAAACCCTGCGGATGTGAGCTACTTGGTTGGATATGGAACAAAATATCCTCTTCATGTTCACCACAGAGGCGCTTCCATTGCTTCAGTCTTTGCTCTTTACTATGACGTTGGCTGCACCCAAGGATTTGAGATGTGGGATAACCGCGCTGAGCCAAATCCTAATGTCATTTGTGGAGGCCTCGTGGGCGGTCCAGATAAAAATGATGACTTCTCTGATGAAAGATCCAATTATGAACAAACTGAGCCTACAATTTCAGGTTCTGCTCCTCTTGTAGGCATCTTCGCTAAACTGCAAAGTTTGTATGGTAATATAGGTGAAGGTGAGGAATAACCACCATCCTAAGCTAATCTGTTTTGTTGTCTTCCTCTTCCACTATGAAGCCTCATCAATCATATTTTTTCTCTTGTCACACAGGTTACAACCATAATGAATCACCAGTGCCCCAGCAAAAAACACCAAGTGAGTCCTAGATATGATTTTTCACATTTATTCAGCAGCTAATAGTTATTGGTTTCACATTTTGTAGCAAAATTGGATATTATTTCCAATGGATTTCCAAACATGCATATAGTAAAATAAAATAGGACAAAGTCGAAAAAAGAGTCTAAACCTTGTTGTAATTTAGAAAAGTTCTGCTCATGCAGCCTTTGCACTACTAACTAACTAACATCTATTGGCTTGATAGGTACAAATCCAGGGAAAACAACAATGTCCAAGACATCATTAGAATCAGAAGCTAATATCTAAATCTAACCATCGTTGCTTTGGAAATTATTTTTTGCAAGCAGTGGCTGAAGAATGGTAAGGTTGTGTTGCAGGTGCCCCAGTTTAATTCCTTCACTCAATAAGTAGCTCATGGACTGTTGGAGGTGCAACTTATTACTATCACAGGGTGATAATCAATAACACTTCTTCGAAGCCAATCTCAGATCTTAAGTTCTCCGAATGTATATATGTATATGTTCAAGGCGGACCCCAGGCTAAAGTCTCGATTAAAAGCTTACATTGATCGATCATTTTGTAGAGGCCACATTCGCAAAAGGCACACTTTTTTCAACACGCACGTGTAATATGTTTGACAGTTAAAACTTCTGTCACTCCATGATTGTAATTTTGTCATATCAATTTGTCAACCCAGTCCATCCATACCTTTCTTCTCCACACTTAATTGTAATATGAGTTTCTCGAAGTTCCCTATTTGATCCTACAAACAATCTAACATATGAAAAGGTATATAATATATCTTCATTGCCAGGGAAAAGGTTTCCAACGAGGAACCCCGACAATGTAGTTTTCATAACGACTAACGAGAGAATCTGGGAAAGAAATACACACCCTAGTTGAAAGTTATTCAAGAGCTTGTTACGGTACAAAGATTTTTTTTTTTCAGCAGACAATGACACTTCCGACCACAAGAACTGCAGAGTTCAAACAATCTACCACCATAACTTAATTACACAACACTTCTACGATAATATTCATGCTTAGCAAGTTTGCAGTAGCAAGCTCATATGCAAGGGTGATTGGAAATGGAAAAAGGGACGGGGGGACAAGAGCAATTGCTATGTCACAACTCACAAGGTTCTCACCACAGGATAGAGGACACACGGAAATACAGTTTTATTGCGAGTGTACATCTCAAATAAGCATAGATCAATGTAAAGATCCTCTTACATTCATAATCATATGGCCTGCACTTCTGAGTACATTGCAAAAAAGAAATGTTCAAAAGTCTGAGGGAAAATTCTGAAAAATAGCCTACAAAAAGCAAAGTAAATGCTCAAAGTGGATCCTGCACTGTCTTGTTGGGAAGAAGGTAAGAGCCAAATTTGAAGATGGTTGGCTACAGTGAAACAAAAATATCGCCATTGCTATGCTAATTCGGGTGACACTAGCTTTTGTGGGGTAGCTTCCACTTAATGCTGGTCCTTGGGAATGTCAAGATCTTTAAATATTGGACTGTCAACTCCAACACCCATAGCATTCAGACCATTGTCAACATATAGAACAGTACCAGTGATAGCAGATGCCAAAGGTGATGCTAAGAAGGCAGCTGTGTTGCCCACCTCCTCTGCAAGACAAAATTTCAACTCAGTTGTGCAAATAATCACTGATTGAAAATGGAACGTGTACATTACAAGGAATAGTTCTGATGAAAATGTTACCTGCTGATAGTTCTTTCTGTAGAGGTGCATTGGCTGATGAGTAATCAATCATCATATCAATGAATCCAATAGCCTTTGCAGCCCGACTTCGCAGTGGACCTAGGGTGAAAATACATGGTGTCAACACATTAATCAAAAGAATTAAATTACTAACATGCGAACAACAGACATTGAAGGAAAATTGTTAACTTCACACTGATGGAATTATAATCAGTAGGGGAGAGAACTATGAAATAGCACAAAAACTCATAATCTAAATGGAACTATAAGGTGTCACTTCATTCCACTGTAGGGAAGACTAAATTCATGCTAATTGTACACAACAGTATTGATATAACATAATAAAATGTCATTCAATCATTTGGCCTCATTTTGGGGGGCAGTCAAGGATGCAGTTGGCATAGAGCCAGCATTGATATAACATAGACAGTAAGATGATTGTGTGAAAATTCAAACAAACTCCAAATATAGGAGCCCGAATGAACAACTAATTACTAATACTTAACAAAACTGATGGTCCTAGCATTTGTTTAATAAATTCAAGATATCCAGAGTAATCGATTGAATCTTGCACCTCCATGGCTTAAAAGATTATATTTTTCAGACCACGCCCATTTTGTGCAAAATGTCACAGACAAAGCAAGACAAACATTTGTCCCCACCACCATGTCTTCCACATTAAGAAATCATAGCAAGACAAGGAAAACAAACATTTATTAATTTGGAAAAGAGAGAGAGGTCGCCAGTACCAGCAGATATAGTATTGACTCTAATTTTGCGCTTTCTTCCTGCTTCGAAAGCAAGAACCTGAAATAGCATGAAATATGATGTAATTTAAAAGAGAGAGAAGTAAAAATAAAACACATCTATGTCAGCATGTGAAATGGTGAGTATTTTTTTTCGGGGGGTGGGGAGGGGGGAGTTGAAGCTTACTCGTGTATCACTCTCCAGTGCAGCTTTGGCAGAACTCATACCACCACCATATCTGTATCATTATTTAGATCATGAATATTGACAGTCTATATGAAACGTAGAATTATAAGGACTTTCTATGGCATAACCAACATACCCAGGAATGATCCTTTCTGAAGCAATGTATGTCAGCGAGATTGAAGATCCACCTAAAAACAAATCACAAGAGTAAAAGATAAAATGATATGCGGAAGTATGAAGTAATATAATGGAAGCCCTTTAATAATATAAGAGACATGCCTGGATTCAAGATTGGAAGAAAATGCTTGAGTAAAGAAACATAGGAATAACTAGATGCAGATATTGCAGCAAGATATCCTTTCCGAGATGTCTCCAACAATGGTTTGGTCACCTATATCAGAGTTAACTTCTTATTAAAGCCATATACCAAATTCATAAAGGAACATCAATGCTTATTAATGAATTTATTGTACCTCTGGTCCATTGGCAAGTGAATGCACAAGGATATCTATGCTGCCAAAGTCTTCTTTAACAGATTCAGCAACTTCCTGAAAAGTAAAGCAATGAACAAAAGATATAACAAAGCTAACTAATTCAGGCAGGCAGGAGACAGGATAGCATGGGACACAGTTCATATGATTATTCATAAGCACCACTAGGCTTAATACTTCATTAGAATGCTAGGGTTCTTCAACTCCCAGCAAAAGAAATACCATATGCTTAACTAGCCAAATGAAAAGACACTTACTAGTAAAGAATCATCTCCCTTACTGGAGAATCTAAAAGTAATGTAGCTTCAGGCTTTGTCAGGAAAAACGGTAAAGAGGGAGGGGAAATACCCCCCACCCCAGCTTAGACATATTTGGTAATACTGACATATAAAGTAAGAATTGTAGTTAAATGGCTTATTAAAATTCTCACTCAAAAAATAAAGGGCCACATGATTGCCATAACTGCTATTCATACATATAGCCCAACATGGCATGAAACAAATTAGTTAAAACTTAAAAGTAATAATCTTATATCAAACTTGTTAAGCTTTAGCTTTGAAATACAATTTATACAATATATATATATAAACAAATCATGAGTTCAGTGTTCACATTATGGGAAAGACAAAAGAGTAAAGATAAATGTAAGAGTAAATTAAAATAACTTCTAATTCAGGGTTTGGTTCATATAAATGAAAACACGGAAAGTGTCTACAAGACTATAGATGTCAAACACACTACAGCATGTAACAACAGACCAGACTAGTTCCTTGATCTCACCAAAGTCAAGGCTACAAAAATCTACTGAAATCAATCTTAAGCAGAAAAATAACCAATCATAATTTTCAGCACTAGTTCCAGCTTTTTACCATAAGTATATTATTCAGCATTTTATCCAAGATAGCAACCAAAATATCATTTTAACCATGTAAAATTTAGTGTATATACCTGAACAGTCCATTTAGATGAACCGGCATAGCGCTTGTTTGCTTTTATCTATACAATTGTTCAAATGAAAAAAAGAATCAGCATGAGGATATAAATTCTGACATGCAAAAAGAAACTAGGCATCTCGGATTTACATCTTCTGGCACATCATCAAGATTGTCAAAAACTGCATCCAATGGATAAACTTTGGTAATATCCATCAACGAACCATCTGGTAATCTGGAAAATATAGTTTCTTATTAGCAATAGCATCACATAGTCTAACAAACAAAATCAGTAGTGGTATTTAACGTCATACACGCGTGATTCGTCAAACTTTCCACGCCGTAGGCTGGACTCAAAAATATTCAGAGCCTATAGAAATGGTTCAAAGTTAGTCAATGTATCAGTGCAAAAGGACTGGAAAACATATGCACTGGAGGGGGGGAGGTGTTGTTCCAAAAGTCAGCAGACAGAACCTCGTGAATTTGTATATCAACTGATAGGTACCCTTTTTTGATCCAAAATAAACAAATAACTTACAGGTACCCATGTGCCAACAAGAATTTCAGCTCCGGCTGCAGCAAGAGATTTTGCAATTGCCCATCCATATCCATTGTCATCAGCAACACCAGCAATAAAAGCCCTTTTACCTACATATATTGCTATTTTCAGTAAAGCGATATTTGTTCTCATACTCTATGATAGCAAAATCCATATCTATGAAAAGATAACCAATCAAATTACGAAATTCAATTACAAGAGTCACTTAGTTTTGCTGAAATTATCAACAAAAAAACAGTAAATCTGAATATTAGCTTGTTATTCATGTATTAAAGCATTGAACTATTATATAAACTGGCATTGGTTGCAAAGGCCAACATTCAATAGTTTTTTACAGACAAGTGAGCACAATCTCTCCAGTGGCTGAGAGGAAACATGTTTGATTCTTCATGTTGACTTGTATACCAATTCAGGGCTCAGTATACTTTGAAATAGTAGAAGTAGTAAATAGGGAATGAGAAGACAAGTGTGTCAGAAATTTAACACTTCTCCTAAACTGTAGTTAGACATCAATGAGACATGTGCAAATAAAAAAGTGATATTAACAAGGAGCATGAGAGGATTTGAACAATACCTTTCAGATCAATTGGCAATCCTGAGACAGCACTTTGTGCATTGGACTCAGTCATAGCCTTTGTGACACTTTTGACGGATTTTATGGACGATGAAGTGAAGCCCCGTCCAAAAGGTTGCACTGATGCAATATGACATGCACTTGCAAGTTTATTCCACGATTCAATCTTGGACTTGCCACCAAGAACTACGGCGCCTGCATCTGCAATCTTTTGTGATGAAGGAATGCATGATCTTGACATTGCAAATTGCAAGCCAGAAAATGATGTTGTTGTCATCTTCAATGCGCGCAGTGTGGCAGAAGGGACCCTAAATCTACATAAGGAAACTAGCATCAATCAATACCTTAAAAACACTATAATAGATTAGACTTTACTGATTTCTTATTTTTCAGATCCAATACTTAAACGTTAAACGTGACATAGAGAAACAGGAAGTTCCAGTTACCAACAGTTTGATTAACAGTTAGAGTTTAGACAATTGAGGATGTCCAAATGATTATTCAGTTAAATTCATCGTAAAATTCTTTTTTTTTTTTCACCAAGCAGCTTGAACTGAAAATTGACACATAAAGAGTAACTGAACCACAAAAATAAAGCTAGGTCCGGTACACAGTGCAGCAAATTGCACCTGGAATCCGTGTAAAGAACAAAACTTTAGCTCATATTCCACCGATCAAGAAAAACCCAGTAACATTCTATGGGTAGTGAATAAATCTACAATTCCCACTAAAACCCCCACAAACATTTTTGCAGGAAAGTGCAGTAATTGAACAAGTAGAGAACATAAACGCGAGAAAAGGAAGATGGGGGTCACCTGATGGGTGATAAATGAACCAATGTGAGGAGTTGAAAAGAGCAATGCAAGAGAAAGCAAAGGGCTTTTTTAGTTGTAGCGGCTGTAGGCAGCTAAGAGTTGAGTTAGAAACTTTGGAATTGTCGAAAGCAAAGCAGAAGAAAGCACAAAGTGAAGTCTCTCTCTCTCTCTCTCTCTCTCTCTCACAAACGTACTAATATTTATTTGGTGTAATTTTTTGGGGGTAAAAATTATCATTAGTTATTACTCCCCCTCTTCATGCTATGGCAAAATAACACTCGACCGGTCGACTCTTTTCTTCCTCGAGTATATAGTAGTTGTATCTTAGCTTACTAATAAGCGTCAAAGGTATAGAGCTTTTCTACCGTTAAACATTAATGCTTTTGAATTAATAAAGTGTCAAGTATAGGAGTTTATGATTATGAAGTAGTTATGATTTTATAATTAAAAATGATAAATTTTTGTACGACATCAGTTTATAAAATTATAACTGCTTTTGTTGATAAGTCATATAAAAATATTTATTTACAACTTTTATTTATAAAATCATAAATATTTTTATGACTTATTTTTAAATGAGAATTTATTTATAATGTGTTCATATGATAATTTTGAAAAAAATATATCGGTAAAAAAAACAGGCATAGGTTATAGGTATTATGATAGTAATTTACAAATTCTTTATATTAAGAAAATAGTTTATGCACTAATATTTATATTATCCTCTAATAAATATCTTAAAAATCATCCTAATAATTCTTTTTTGTATTTTATTGAGAGTATACAAAAATTATATTAACATTATATAGATTATGTTTGACAAAAATAATCAAAAACTAAAAAGTTAGTTTTAACAATATTAACTTGAGACAACTAATATGGTTTTTTATGGAGATCACCCAACTTTCTCTATTTAATCTAGTTACAAAACAAAGCGTACTCTTCAAAGGTTTAATAGCTTAAATCGGCACCTGCATTTAACTCAAAAATACCGAGATAAGAGTAATATTCGAACTTAAAATAATATGAAAACTCCTCTCGTCCAGATGCCAAAGTTGCTCATCAGGAATAACCACAATCCATCGTGTGTTCCATTGTGTCATTGACCGGAATCTTATTCCTTGTGATGACATTAGTAACAAAAAGTTGTTAAGTAAACTTAATAAATTATAAGTGTTTGAAAAAAAAAATTGTTGAAGTAATTTATTAATATAAAATATTGAAATAAACATGTTATATGATTTATTATTTTAATTTATTTTATTGATAAAAATATATTTTAGGCTATTTCTAATTTTAATTTTTAATTAAATTTAACTCTTGTATGTTTATTTGTGGACTAATTATTTTAATTACATTTTTAACTTTCAATAATTATAGTTATTCATATAATATATCTTACTATTCATTTTATATTATGTGTTAAAATATTTTCAATTATAACTTAACAAAAGTAAAAATATCGTATTTTTAAGTAGACATCATTTTTATTGTGTTAATTAGTGAAAGTGTTCGCATTTGTATTATGTTAAAATTGATATATTATAACCAATTTTTCTCATTATTTAATAATTGGTTAATTTTTTTCAAAATAATTTGAATTAACAAATTGATAGAAATTTAACATTCAGACTCCGAGCTCACTCTTCAATTATTATATGTTTAATTATTATTTATTTTTTCCTCAATATTGAGGCCAGTAACTACTGCACCCCAGTCATGGATTTTTTCTGCAATATATTCATGTCCAAACTAAGAAAAGAAGGCATAAGTAAGAATTGAAGTAAAATAAAATATTATAATTTGCTTGAAAAGTATTTTTTTTTTTTTGATGTTGTTAAATGTCAATAGTAAATGTCTCATAAAATTAACAACAATATATAAAAGAAATTTAAAAAAAAATGCAACTCAGCCAATAAAATATTTTTTGTTGGCGATAATATGTCAAAGTACGACACAATGTCATGTTACTAACATATAAGCTTGAAATAACTTTGAAAAATAAATAAAATCTAGCATGGTTTGACCCACTAAACACAAAGATAAGTTAATATCAAAAGTCAAAATCATGACCATATTAAAGTGTGCCCATGACAGACTTGCAAGGTAATGAGCAACTTTCTACTTTTTCTGAGCAACTTTCCAATATCGATCTTTAAATTGTGACCTTGGCTTAGGGACTGACGTTGTCTGAATATCTCTTATCCCATGAGATACCAATGGAGGTCAAATGCAATCTCAATAGTCACGGTTCTGTAGTGCTGACAAATAGATATATATACATGAGTTTGTGAAATTAATATTAATCATTAAAGGACAAAGAAAAACAAAAGAAGTGATCAAATCAATGAGTAGACAAATCAAGAAGTTCATTAGCATTTTATACTTGAAAAACATGTTTAAATGAAAAGAGAAAGAAGAATAAAATCAAGTTGTAACTTATAAACAAAAGAAACCCAACTATCTTGATTTTCTACTCTAAATTTTCTAAAAAATACGCAATAAAAAGTTGTTAGGTTGACAAACTTATGTGAATGGAGAGTACATTAAAACTTCAATACCGATAAAAAGTTGTTAAATTAATTGACATTTCAGAAACTAATTGGCAATGACCTCAATGGTTTCACAATTTTTCTTGCCTATGTTTGGAACTCAGAAAGGCTATGCATAAACTCTATGACTCTTGCGTCCTGAAAAAAATAGCATCATAAAAATCAAAAGCTTAAAAAGAATTATAATAAACCAAGAATGATAGAGACTTTTCAACCGAAAAACATGATGAAAGGCACCAAACCGACAGAACTCCGAAAGAAATGGTACTAAAATGTAGAGAAGCACCTTGAGGGTGAGTTCTTTAATCTTGGTTATCCATTCCCAATACTAAGGAAGTGATTTAAAGAGAAAAATCTACAACTAAAACGTTTAGATTATGAAAATGTCATCAGCACTGTTCATTGCACTATATACTCTCGGTAAAAAATCTCGATACACAAGTCATTGATAACTGAAATGGATGGAAAGAATTAAATTAGAAAAACATAAAGCTCGTCATTCCTTACTTGGCTTTGTAAATGATATTTACACATCCCTTGCAAATCATTCCAATTGGGGAGAAGCTGATTTTAAATTTTTAAATTTAGATTCCATTTCATAAAAGGAAAATAGAGTAAGCAATGAAATAAGAAAAAAAAATCTAATATAGAAAATCTCATAGATCATATTATTTCTGTAAACCACCAGCAACTACACCTTTCAAATGAAGCAACGCAACAACACCACTTGATACCCCACCCACTTAACCACTTCCCATGATAAAGCATCTTTTGTTGGCACTTCAACTAGTGTACTGTGTTCCCTAGCATTGTAATAACCACACCCCATGCAGCTTTCGATGGAAAATCTTTAACCATGTTCATCAAAACATGGACTTATTACTACCTCAACATCTCACACCGTTCTTTGACAATCAGTGATAAGAAACCCTTCTTGAATAAGCCTACATGGACGCATGACGGAAGAATAACGAACCAAATTAAAGTATCTAAGCCTCAACGCAACCATGAAAAATGAAGACAAATCATTTTTGATAGTATTAAAATCCCCTACATCGAACAGAAAAATTATCAGACATAAAATAAAGTTATAACATTGGATTTTGGGAGGCAATTCGACAACATGGAAGGAAAGGAATTAAAAAAGAATAACCTGGATGTAGCCTTTTCTTGAAGAAATTATGGGATTAGTCTGCAGAGATAGAAAAATGGAAAAGAAGAGGAAGAGAGAGAACATGAAAGTGAGAGAGTAGGAGCAACTTACAAACAGTTAAAATAAATGAATCCATATACAAAAATCTCCTCACGTACACCAAAGTTATACAAAAAATTGTGAATGGTACATAATTAACCGAAATTACTATTATTTTAAGTGAGAGAGTATGCAATTAATAAAGGATAGAATGGTCCTAATAAATGTGTACACCAAAAAAGTTACTAAAAGGGGCATTCCTTTTATATAATGGTATAAATTTAAGTGGAAGAGTATGCAATTAACAAATGATAGAATGATTCTAATAAATGTGTACACCAAAATAGTTAATAAAAGGGATATTTCCTTTATATAATGATATGGATTGAGGTTTTGTTATGCTTAAATTTTGATATTATATGAATATAATTGAATTTGTTGAAATCTCTCACAATACATTATAAAAGTCTTAGTTCATTGTAAAAGATCTTGATTGATGACTTCTCGGTGGCTCACATCTATGATATTTCATATGATGATACTTTACATAACCTTTTTCGTTGGTCAGAATTTTCTACCATTTAGAATCTTCTATAGATAATCATTTTTAAGATCTTGACAATTTGTTTCAATTGTTTTCAGGATCAATGATTATTCTCAAAAATCAATACGAGATTTTTCAGCATGTTTTGTTCTCACTCACGTATTTTGATAAACTTCCTAAATAGTTACTCATCTCATAATTGATCTAAGTCAAACATGTTTAACCATAGAGTACGTTCTCAAGTAATAGATATAAAAAAATAGACATTTATTGGTATAAATAATATCAATTAATTCATTTAAATCATCATCAATCGTATAGTTTCACACATGTACAACCTCTAAATTTCTCTTTTTCCAATGTGTGATTCGTATGAGATGTTACACATTGTTTGTACTTCTAATTTGGTGTTTGTGGTTAATTTTTTACAACGTCAATTAGATAAAAGTATCCAAGTAAAAAAAAAAAATTAGGAACTCAATTAAAAGAAAACAAATACTCAAGTGCCTAATTGAAAAATTAGTAAAAATATGTGAAGCCGCAAAATAATCAAACCTATTTAGGGACGAGCATGGGGCAGGTCAACAACGTGTTTGCCTATCCCCATCCTCATCCCAACAAAAGGCGAAGGTGAAAAATTTAAACACAATCTCATCCCCATCAAGTTTTATCGGGATCAGAAAAACGTGCAAGGAAACCATCTCACATTTTTAAAAAAAAATTGTTCATATACTTTAAATAAATCATAGATTAAGTTATTAATTATATTTAATTCAATCATTATATATTATTTAATAAATAATAAATAATTTTACACATATTTAATAATCAAATTATATTTTTAGCCAAAAGTGTAATTTGTAATCTTGTTATAATTAGTAATATAACTATAATATTATTTATTTAAATATTATTAAATAATTATTCTATATTTAAATAATTATAAATAATAAAATATGAAATATTACATAAGTATATAATTAACAATTACATATAATATATATAATAATAAAATTGTATATAAATATATAACTATTATAAATAATTATAAAAATATTATAGCACTTTCCTAAGACTTGAAATCGATCTCACTTTCCTAAGTCAAAAAACCCGACTTCGACCTTGACCTCGGCCAAAGCGAGTTTTTTCCATCAAAATCAGGACAAGATTGGACGAATAACCATGAATTCGTTTTTTATTGTCATGCCTATACATACCTATTTTTTAAGCATTCATTTCTCAACAATTAATGTATTATTTATTTTCAGCTACTGCAAGACTAATGCATTGCATGATAATGTTATGAACATGTGATTAAACTAACTAACTTGGCCAAAATCTCCATATTACTATATCAATCTTCAAGATTACCAAATATTTTAATTTTAAAAATACATTGTGAATACAAATATACATAATAGAAGCTTAAAAAGTTCAATGAGTTCCAAATTTTGGACATATAATGTTGTTTCTACTCTTCTAATAACCATGAATGTTGTAAAATATATTTGTATAACGATAAGTATTTCCTATGTAGTAGTATCTTGAACTCAAAAGTTTGGATATCATATCCTATAAGTTAATTGTGTTCCTAAATAACTCAATTTAAATAAACTAAATAATTTTGGGAGTTTTTATCTTTTGTTTGAAAGATTTGAGTTAAATTGCTCCATAGAAAATAATACTTTAGAGCAATCAAAGACACTTCATTGAGCTTATCAAATAATAAGGTATAGGGCTATGATTAAATCTTGCAATTAAGTTCTATACATCAATTAAATTCTCAATGTTTATCAATTATTGACTTCTCTCAATGTTTTTAAAAGGTTTTGGTCAAACACTCAAACACTTCCAACAGTTTTTCTCTTAATTTAGTTATATTTTGGTTATTTAAGAAATAAATTACGAGAAAGCACAAGCGCATAAAAAATTATAATTAGAAAATCGAAAATGTGTTTGGTCAATCGTCATTCTAAAGAATTTAGTTGTTCTATAATTCTATTATTCATATGAAGTTGATCACAAACACACAAATAACAAAAACATGAATTAATCAATTATCATGAGAAATTAAGTACAAGTGAACAACATAATTGATTGAATAAAGACAATTCCAATTATGTAAAATTAGAGCTCATTTGCATAAGGATTTAGCCAATCTTAGGCACACAAACAAGTCTTGAAAATCTTTCTCACGTTCTTCTCAATCTAAAAGAGCTTTCAGACTATGCCTACGTCACTCACAAAGTCAAAATTCATACATAAATCAAAAGATACTGAGAAAAACATATTTTATCTATTTAAGCACACCATAGACATACAAATTATCGTATCCGTACAAAGTTAGAATATGGACAAAAATTTCTGCACACGTATAACATTAGCACACACACACAATTTATGTAATTTGACTATTCTAATTAACTGGTTTAAGTTGTCCCTACAAAGGCTCGGTTAAGTTAGTTCCGCATTTTCACAAATTCATTTTTGAAACTCTAAATGATGACATTAATGCTCTTGAAACATCTCTTCAAATTGTCCTTCATCAATTCAGGGTCTTAGTCTCCTCTTGAAAACTCTTAAACACCCGTCTTAAAAAAATTATCAACAAACAGTGAGTTTTTCAAATGAAAGTGTGTTACAAATAATTCAAATTGACATAAAATCATTAAAAAAATAACATCAAATCTCGATTTATCATTGAACTTAAAAATACATTTTTAAGTGTAATTGATAGTATATAAAATATTTGGTTCATTTTGGATTATGCCTTGTTGCTAGTATAAGCCTTAAACGTCAACATTTTATGTTTTATATTTGTATTTTACTTTCTTTATCATTATTATCTTTTGTCTTAGTAGTATTATATTAAATACAGGTTTGGATACAAGTCATAAATACTTTTGAGAGATTTTTTTTACCAAAAATATAGAATTTTTTTTTCAATAGATAAACTCTAAAAAAACACTTATAATCTTATATTCAAACAGGTTATAAAAAACAAAATGTAACATACTTTTATACTTTTTTCACTTTTAGTGTTTGTCTTTGTTAAGTAATTATTTATGTGATAAAAAGAGAAAAATTATTTCACAAACGAGAAATAGAAAGTGGAAATTGAGAATCAATGTGTCTTATTATTTCTTCTTTTCTATTTATATTGTATCCTTTGTGCATTAATTTTCAATTTTTTTTGGCAATATTTTGGATTTAATTCAAAGTATAATATTATTGTTGTGAAACATCAATAAAAGGAGAATGATAAAAAATCATTGAATTTTCTTATGAAAACATTTTCTCTTAAAAATATGAGTAAAATGGAGAACCATTCCCATAATTGAAATAACTTAATGCTTGATTTAATTATATATCTTTTATATTTGATGTTAATTTAAAATAATTGATTAATGTCGTGAATTGATGTATTACATACAGTTTAGTTTAATAATGTGCATTAAATTTCTGGAAATTTTTATAGATAAAATTAAAGTAATCAATGCCATAATTAAATATATACTAAAGATAATTACATGATAATAAAAATCATCTTATCAGCAATCAATCGATATAAATTATTTGAATTTTAAATACTTCATAAAATGTATTTATTTAATAAATTTAAGAGCCAACCAAATATATTTGTTTTTTTAAAAGGTTTTTGTTTATTATAAATTTTAGTCGTACAAAATAAATATTTATTATGTGTATACAAAAACTAAAATACTAGCTAATTTTAATAGCCCCCATAAAAAATCCAATTTTAATAGCCAATGATGCAAAACACAATAATAATTGAAATTAAATAAACCAGGTTTTGAATATTGATTGTAAAACTCAAAACTATTTTCATTGCACTAATATTTGGTTTGCATAAGTGGACCAAAGCTCATATATATTCTTTAAATAAAATCTCACATGATGATTAGAAAAAAAGGTAATTGAGAAGAAAAAAAATTCTTATAAGATAATTGAAATATTTGAATTTTTTAAGTGAATATTTTCCTTAAAAAAGTAAATATTTACTTATAATAAAAAAGATGTTCAATAGCAGCAAAACGCACAGATAACGGTGAGGTGGAAAAGAAAAATAAAAAATCTAAACCCTTAGGCCTTAGTTACGCAGCAAAAGGCCCAAAACCCTAACTCCTGAGTTAGCGAATAGAAAGAGGCGCGCGTAGTATATAATCACAGCAGCCGCGAGCTCTCAAACACACTCTGCTGTTTTCCAAAACCCTAATTTCTCCAAAGGTAGGGTTTTGCAGAGCCTCCATCTCCGCTCCCAGTTTCTTCTTCTTCATCCTCTCTCCTTTCTTCTTCCATTCCTATAACCTAAGATGGGCAAGTCAAGTAAGAAATCAGCTATCAAGGTATGTGTTTGCTATAATCCTTTTGTGAATTTCTTTTCTCCTTGAACAGTTTTCGTCTTTCTTACTTTTTTGCCTTTTGTGTTCGTTTTGTTGAAGGTTGACGCTGCTCCAGCTGTGGTTCCGCCATCCAAGTCTGCCAAGAAGGGTATTGAAATTTTTCTCTATTTCGCAGCTATACCGTCGTGTTTTGTTTGGTCTTTTTAGATTATTGAATGATTATACTTTAGATTATGAATGAATGTTTTGGTTTATGGGTTCTAGTTATTGGCATGTTTGGTTTTCAGTTGGGAGGCCCTGGTAGTACGCTCGGAAAGTAAAGACTGAACAAGCATTTTGATTGGTTTTCAGTCTGTTTCAACTGAGTTTTGATTCAATTTTGTCTTGAAACTCAGTTTGCAATGGAAGAAAAGAGCTGGTTGTTTTTTTGTAAACTTTGTTTGCTTAATGAAGTTTAATCATGCAAACTCCAATCTAAACATGCACCAATTCTTTGATCCTCTGTAACTGTCTGGTGTTTTTCTTTCTATTGTCTGTTGTAGTTAGCTTTATTAATTTGTGTGGTCACGGCAAAGCCTTGTTAGTATTGTTAACATGCCACACTAACACGATAAATTGATATGTTGGACTTTCTTTTTGTTCATTTGTTAATGATTGTTTCCTTGGTTTATTTTGATCTTTATGCAGGAGGCAAGCGACAAGCTCAAGATGAAATTGAGAAGCAAGTGAGTGCCAAAAAACAGAAGATACAGGAGGTTGCTCAGAAGCAAAAGAAGGAGGCCAAGGTGCAAAAGAAGGAAAGTAGTTCAGATGATTCTTCGGAATCTGAAGAGGAGGTATTGCACAAGTGTATTCATGGTTAATCGATAATAAAAAAATCCTAAATTTTGTGTTGTTTGTTGTTGCTTTTTTTTATGCTTTTCTTTGTTGGGCTCAGAAACCTGCACCCAAACCTGTTCTTTCAAAAAAGGTACCTGCTAAGAATGGTGCTACCCTGCCAAAGAAAGACAAGCTGGCCTCCAGTTCTTCTGAAGATGACTCCTCTGACGAGAATGAAGTGAGTGCAAAGAAGCCACATAAAGTGGTTGCTGAGAAACAAAAGAATGGAGCAACTGTGCAAAAGAATAAGAAGGAAAGTAGTTCAGATGATTCTTCTTCAGACTCTGAAGATGAGGTATTGCACATGTCTATTAATGGTTGAATTTATAATTTATAAAGCTTGAATTTCATGTCAGCATAGTAATAATTTTGTTGTTATTACCTATCATCATACTTCTCTTTGTTGGACTCAGAAACCTGCAGCAAAAGTTGCTGTACCTCCTAAAAAGACACCTGCTAAAAATGGCAATTTAAGTACCTCAGCAAAGAAAGGCAAGCCAGCTAGCAGCTCCAGCTCTTCTGAATCATCTGAAGATGACTCTTCTGATGAGGATGAACTGGCTACAAAAAAGCAAACGAAAGAGGTGAAAGTGCTAAAGGGTAAGGAGGAAAGTAGTTCAGATGATTCTTCATCCGAATCTGAAGATGAGGTATTGTACTTGACTATTTATGGTTGAATTCATTACAAAGCTTAAATTTGTCAGTTTTTATTTCCATTCTCTTATTCTTGCTGCCCTTCTCATGGTTTTCTTTTTTTTTTTTGGCGGGGCTCAGAAACCTGCAGCAAAATTTGCTGTTCCTTCCAAAAATCAATCTGCCAAAAATGGTCCTCTAAGTACTCCAGCTAAGAAAGGCAAGCCAGCTGCCAGTTCAAGCTCTTCTGAATCTTCTGATGATGACTCTGATGAGGATGAGGTGAGTAAAACACCTTTTATAACGTGGTTGACAATAGTGAAAATTTCCAGGTCCATTTGGGGTGTGTAATACTCACAATGCCTTGTTTTTAATTTTTGCTGTTTTCAGGCACCAAAACCCAAGGTGGCCCCTGCTGCAGGCAAGAATGGACATGCTTCTACAAAGAAAACTCAGCCAAGTGAAAGCTCTGGCAGTGATAGCTCGGATTCTGATAGCAGCTCTGATGAAGACAAAGTAAGTTTTTTTTATTTTCCATGTGACACCATCGTTCTGTATATATTTTCTATGATCAAAATAAATAGAAACCACCAAGTACATGAATGTCTTCTCTAAAATGTTCTATTCAGTCCCCACTGTCTTCTAGTAAGTCAGATGGAGATGATGCAAGTTTTTTTAATTCACTGTGTAATGTCATCTTATTGTGTACTTTTTTGGTATCAGAGTAAGAAAAAACCTACAACTGTCAAGCTACCTACATTGCCAGTTGCTCCAGTTAAGAAAGTAGAAAGCTCAGATGATGAATCAAGTGAAAGCTCTGATGAAGACAATGTAAGTAATGTGTTATTGGATGTTATGGATTCTGATAATTGTTTGGTTTTTTATTTTTTTGGAACATGATTTATTCACATATTTGGATCTATATAGGATGTAAAACCTGCTGTAACTGTTGTGTCAAAGCCTTCTGTTCGTGCACAAAAGAAGGTTGACAGCTCTGATTCTGATGATAGCAGCTCTGAAGAAGATAAGGTAAATTTTCTAGGTGTTTTTTCTTTCAAAGTTGAGTTTTCTTTTTCAAGTTTATATTTATAAGGGAGCCAAAAGTCAACTGCACTCTTGCTAAATTCAGAATGGTGGTTCTTATCCTCAATAATAAAAACTATGTACGCCATTGCCCATAGGCTTCTTGTCACGCAAAGGTAAGAGGGATGGATATTGTACGTAGCCTTACCTTTGTGCATGGAAAGAGACTGTTTTTGGATTTGAATCCATGACCAACAAGACATCGAGATACAACCTTACCGTTGTGTCTGGACTCGCCTTTCTTATCCTCAATTATATTTACATTTTTTTGTTTTTTTTCCTTCTGAATCTTACAAGTGCCTTCAATATACAGAAGTTGTATATTGAAATGTTACATGACTATTGCTTATCGAAGTACTTTTGTTCAATGGATGATCAATAGGGGAAGATGGATATCGATGATGATGATAGTTCTGATGAAAGTGAAGAGCCACAAAAGAAAAAGGTATGATGTCTTTATTGACTGAATGATTGAATAAGTTTGATCTGTTTTGTTTTTTAATTTGATTCTTTCATTTGTTATATTTCAATGATATTATTCTAAGGGTTGTGCCTTGGATATTTGAAAACCTAATTTTAAATACTTTAGAGATTGATAGTCATGCCTTGTATATTTGAAAACATACTTTTAAATACTTTAGAGATTGATAGTCATGATGATGGACTTGATATTTTGCTACTGGGCTGAGGAAATTTTTAAAGTGAGAAAATGAGGATTTATCTGCTGTTGATTTGAAGTGACTTAGGTTTATAAGATTTTTTAGTGGATGGATCTTCACTTTCTCACTTTACAATACAAGTTTCCTCACCTTTTTTAGGGGATGGGCCTTCACTTTCTCACTTATTTTTAATTTTTGTCTTCCTTTCACCTGCAGGCTGTAAAAAATTCAAAAGAAAGCAGTGACAGTTCTGAAGAAGACAGTGAGGATGAAAGTGATGAGAAACCCTCCAAAACTCCTCAGAAAAGAGTAAGCACATATTTATCTGCTTGAAAGTTTATTTTATTTAATCTTGTGATTTTCTGTGCTAATATAATTTCCTTCTTGCAAAACAGTCCACAGATGTGGAGATGGTTGATGCTGCCTTGTCTGAAAAGAAAGCTGTACATGACTGTTATCCTCTTGTTTCCTTTCCTTCTTTTATTACCAGTGGTATGATGTTATTTTATCTTGAAAATTTGCAGCCTAAGACCCCAGTTACACCAAGAGAAGAGTCTGGCACTTCAAAGACATTATTTGTTGGGAACTTGCCATTTAGTGTTGAGCGGGCTGACGTGTATGTGCTTTTTTTTCTTTTAATTCTCATGCTTGCACATTTCAGTTATTTATAAATATAATTTATCTTGTTTTAAATTGTCCAGGGAAGGATTCTTCGAGGATGCTGGAGAAGTTGTTGATGTTCGTTTTGCTACAGATGATACTGGGAAGTTTAAAGGATTTGGACATGTTGAGTTTGCAACAGCAGAGGCTGCCCAAAAGGTTAGTTTTTGCTACCTTATTCCATGTATTTTTATTGCAGGAATTTATTGATTCTGTTCTGGCTGAACAAAGTATGTTTTTACTAGTTCATAGGTTGGAATTTTTGTAGTGTTATTCAGGATGATATTAGTAGTAAGTGTTTCTCTTTATCTTCATAGTAATAGCAGCGCTTAGTGACAGAAGGCCTATTTTGTGTTTAGTGCTATATCATATCAAATTTATTTGAGTTGATAATTCGACATTCTTTTTCTAATTGTAGGCTCTTGGGTTGAATGGACAACAATTGTTTAATCGTGAGCTCCGACTTGATTTAGCTCGGGAAAGGGGTGCATATACCCCCAATAGCAGCAGGTACTTCTTGTATATTTTTTAATATTGTCTTGTTCTATGCCTCACCTTTATTAATCCTTTTTTCTTGTTTTAATTATTTTAGCAACTGGAACAACTCATCCCATAAAAGTGAAAGAGGCCAGTCTCAAACAATATTTGTAAGGGGTTTCGATACATCCCTTGGGGAAGATGAGGTAATTTTATATCTTCTATCTGACTGTTAGATTGAGTTTCATCATAAAAGCTGTGCCTTACTTTGTGTTAGCAGTAAATAAGGTTGACTTTGTTCTTTCAGATAAGAGGGAGTTTGCAAGAACATTTTGGATCTTGTGGGGACATTACCAGGGTGTCAATTCCTAAAGATTACGAATCTGGTGCTGTTAAGGGGTAATTCTTTGTTTTTTGTAAAAATTCCGTTTACATGCTGCTTCTGTTTGTTACCATATAATGTGAGCTTGAAAACTGAACTCTCGCTGCCACATACTTGTGTTATTTGTCATATTCATCCCCCGATTATTCCTGTGTAAATGGGTTTCAGGATTGCATTACCCACACACTACCTTAACAATTTTAACATGTCAATCTGACTTTGGGTAATATTCACAGGTTTGCTTATGTGGACTTTGGTGATGCCGATAGCATGGGCAAAGCTCTAGAACTCCATGAAACTGAACTTGGAGGATATACCTTGACAGTGGATGAAGCCAAACCTAGAGATAATCAGGGTTCTGGGGGTAGAGGTGCTGGTGGTAGGAGTGGTGGTGGTCGATTTGGTGGTAGGAGTGGTGGTGGTCGATTTGGTGGTAGGGGTGGTGGTGGTGGTCGATTTGGTGGAAGTGGTGGTGGTGGTCGATTTGGTGGAAGTGGTGGTGGTGGTCGTTTTGGTGGAAGGGGTGGTGGTGGTGGAAGGGGTCGGGGAAATAGACCCAACCTTGCTGCGGAAGGCACAGGTATAATTCGTCTAAGCTGATTTTCTTCCCATTTAGTAAACATATTATAAATAATTGTGACGAAAGCATAATTTGACTTTTCTTTTTCTAATTATTCAATCTTTGTGATTATTCAGGGAAAAAGACCAAATTTGCTGATGATGAGTAGGGTGGCAACTCTTGCAGATACTTAATTTAATATTTATTTTCTATATTTTCCAGTAGTATTGGCTCCCCAGTTTTGTTTTGGTATTCCGTAGTTGTTAGTATTTATTCGTAGAATTCAGTTGTTATATGATTGATACGTTGTTTTATCGCATGGATTATTATATAATGTATTTGTGGCTTCGAAAATGACCCAATTTGACGAAATAACTTTACTATTCTGGAACGACGTATTGTGATATACTTTATCGTTTAGGCCCGAGATTATGGTTTTGTGCTTGCGCATATGGGACTCTCCGCCTGTGAAATTTCTGAAAATTAGTCAATTTGAAGAAATACTTTTCCATTTATATTTCGATGGCTATGTCAACTCACTAATTGTAGACTTTTCTTAAAAGAAAGGTTGAATTCTGCATTCTAAATTCAGATGAGACATAAAAAAATCATGGCTCATGGGAGTCATGATTGTACTTGAGAGTCTATAACGCCTGTTTGCATGTGTATAACCTAAAGAGTTTTGCATATATACATCTATATATATATATATATATATATATATATATATATATATATATATATATATATATATAACTAAAGGGTTCATTGATCTAGGACAAAAACAATACACATTGGATCAAGTTAAACAGATTACCCATGCCTTCCTTAGTACTTGAGAATAATAAATTTGTTTTTTTTCTAGACCACATTTTAATCTTATCAACAGAAGAAGCTTGGCTTTGTCGGTATATCTGAAAAATATTACTTTATTCTATTTTTTAAGGTTATTTTTATTCTTGGTGTTCCTTGGAGTAAAAACAAAAGAATAAACATTCAACGAACTGACCCTTTAAAAACTCAGTTTTTTTATCTTGAACACAAAATTTTCTTTTAAGTTAAAAGAAATTGTTTATAAAATAGTTGTAAGATTAACAATGTTATATGAAAGTAAATATTGGCCAACATGAGCATAAGGGTTGCAGAAATGAGAATGTTAAAGTGGATATATGATTATATAAGGATGAATAAAATAAAAAAGGAAGATATTTGATGAAAGTAAGTTTCAGTCTATCTCTATCTATCTTTGTGTCGAACTCTTGCTAACAAATTTTTATTCAGATAATGTGTTTTAGTACGAAGTGGAGAAAAATTATAAGTTTAGTGAAGAGTTAGACCCGTTATTATTTTTATATTCTTTTCCTCTTCATTTTTTTTTTCTTCCTTTCACCATTCTTTTCTTTTATCTTATTTTCCTTTCTTTTGTCTTATTTCTCCTTTTCCTTTCCCTCCCCCTTTTTTTTTTTTTTTTTCTTTCCTTGTATCTATCATTGAATTCATCTACCATCGATCCCAATTAACTTAAGTTAAAGGTGTTGTTGATGTTGAACATGAATTTTGAGAAAATGACAAGTTTGACAACAATTTCACAACCAATAGAAATCACATTCAAAACACATTTTCAAATATCTATTGATTGATAGATGAAAGGAGAGAAATAGAAAATTAATAGTGTCTCAAGTGGATCCTGCACCTTCTTTACACTTTAATTCAATATACACTAACATTTCTTTACGATATATAAAAAGTACCTAATGTATGTTTACATAATCATGCAACCATTTCCACTATCACCATTATCAAGTTGCTTGTCCTCTTCCTTCTAGGTCATCGTCCCCTTCCTTTACTTGGCCTTGCCCTACCTCCTCTACCACCACTTCCATTAGAGGCCCCCTGCTCCATGTCCTCCTCTACCTCGGTCTTGACTATCATCATTGTTAGGACACCATGACCACCACTCTTCCCGATGGAGGTACAATTATCCATAAAAGTATGTACTTCCATTAGTAATTATACCTCTATTGGTAACCTGCATGTTGGGGGCAATATAATTATTAGAAATAAATAATTATTTGCTTTCTCAAAACACTTTTTTAAGAAACACATAAAATTTGTTTCTAAAAAAAAGCTAAAAAGTACTTTTTAAGCAAAAATAGTTTAAACAAACACACTATTAAACATAAAACTATTTATTTTTTATTTTTTTAGTAAATAAGTTTAAACAAGCAATCCCAATAATATGATAATTGCGACTTGATTATAATTAACTAATTTAATATTTATTAAAATTTATTAAATAAAAGATTATAATTATTCATTATTGAAATAGAAAGAATCGAAACATAATTAAAGTATATATTTGTGTCTTGGATAAGAGATAATGAGTGTTTCCAACTTACTCAAAGACTAATTCTTTTCCCAGTGTGGATACTGTTGTCCCAAAAAGCAGTTTTGCACATAAAAAAAAAATTAAGCATAAGTTCTCTTCAAAATAAATCATCATCTCGTAAAAACGCAAAGTGATCTTAGGCCGGTGTGCCAATCCTATGGATTGAACCTAATTAATTAATATAGGGCTTCTGCTTACTACACCATTCTTTTTCTAATACATCATTTTTGTAACAGTGAAATTCCCAAAATATCCTTCGCTATGCATTTTGCTTCATACGAATCTGCATAATTCATACGGATTGACGAATCCATAAGAATCTTACAGATTCGGCAATCCATATGAGTTTAACCGGATTGGGCTCAATCTGTATACTTTTTTTCTTTTACGGATTACCAATCCGTAAGTGTGTGTTTTTCTTTTTTATACTTTAAAATATATTTTATGAAATAATTTAAAATAATAGCATAGTCAGGTCTCAAAGCTGCGATCTTCATGTTATTAATACATTGCTCCAACCAACTGAGCTAATAGGTCAATTGCGTTTAAAAATAATTAATGTTGATATATATAGCACTAAATTTTTTAATGTGTATTTAATACACATATAATTTTACATGTTACAAAACAAAATCTATTGATAAATTTGCATGTTTGATAAATTAAACTATAAATTCTTAGATAAATTAAACTATAAATTAATTATTAGATCAAAATTAATTGTTATAAAATTCATTATGTAAAATTATATATGTATTAAATATAAATTTAAAAAATTTAGTGTTATATATATCAACATTAATTATTTTTAAATATAATTGGCCTGTTAGCTTAGTTGGTTGGAGTAGCGTATTAATAATGCAAAGGTCGCAGGTTTGAGAGCTGGGTACGGATTGGGCCGAATCCGTAAAAGAAAAAAAACATAAAAAAACTTACGAATTAACCCAATCCGTAAGGTTATGGATTTGCCAATTCGTAAAATAAAAACTCGTACGGATTAATAAATCCATAAGAATCTTACGGATTCGTCAATCTATATGAATTATGTAGATCCATATGAAGTAAAATGCGTAAAATAGTGAAAGATATTTTGAAAATTTTACTGTTACAAAAATGATGTATTAGAAAAATGAATAATGTAGGAAGAGAAGCCTTAATATAGATGTATGATAAGAAAGTACGTTGTTGGAAGTATGGTCCAAATTGGGCCTAAATTGGGCCTGAGATGTACCTGAACAGCATTGTAAAACACGAAACCTACGACACACGACAAGGCAAGTGGGAACAGTGGAACACCGCACACGATGTTGCGAAGTTAAGCTTTGCACTGGCACAACACAACATCTCTTCTTCTTCGAAGTTGTATCGTATTGTATTGTATCTGTTCTCGACGCTCTTCTCGCACATTCTTTCGCTCCTCCTTTTTTTTATTTACCATCTCTACTCTTTCTCTCTGACCTCACCTCGCTCGCTTTTCACATCTAATAAGGTTCGTTATGGATTCATATATCTTCCACCTTCTTCTGATTGCACAATTGAGGGAATATTTTTTTTCAATCACTTACCGTTTATTCCTTTGAGGTGGTTATTTTTATTTTTATTCTTCTTACTATTTATTTATTTACTGGTAATATTTTGAGTTGTTAATTCGTTGGCGCTGCAGTGTCGAGCTTCGCGTGGATCTAGTGCCTTGTCTTTTGTATTGAAACATTAATTGATTTGTTTTTGATGTGTTAAAAAAAAAAACTATGTACCCCATTGCCTGAGCTCTACGCTGTGCGCATGTAAGGGAGATATATATTGTACACAGCCAAAGAGGTTATTTCCGTATTCGAACCCATCACCAACAAGTCACCAAGAAACAACTTTTCCGGATTTGATGTGTTATGATTGCAAAATTATTCCATATTGTATTCAGATCCTTTACAATGAAACTTACCGTGGATACAAGATAGCTGGCTTTCATATTTGATAATGTTGTTGCTTATGGCTTATTTTCATATTCAAATTGCATGCATTTAATTTGCATGGTTGTGCTTCTTATTCTTTTAGCATGTGCATACGAACTGTAATAGTCTCTTTCTCTTGCAATTCAAAGCATTCCCTATTTAATGAGAGTGGCAGGTTCCTTGTTTGGATAAACTTCTCCATAAGCAGTTACTGGAGAAGAAAATAGCAAGTTTAAATAAATTGGGCTTCTTCCATAAACTAAAATCAACTTATGTCTTATTTAACTTCTCTAAAAGCTAAATGCATAGGCTGATTTTAGCTTATGGGGGAGGTTAATTCATTTTACAATTTTACCATCCTATTTTCTCCTTCTATAAGTGCTTATGGAGAAGTTTATCCAAACAAGGCCTAAGAGTTGGGTTTTATCTTGTTGTCTTGTTGACTTAGAATTTGACAGTTCTAGTTTTGAAGAGAGTGGGTTGCCCTTAAAAGCACAATATATCATTTCTAGTTATATTAAACTAAACAAATCCAAGCATTGAGAGAAAAAATTGTTTCACTCTCTAATTAGTCGTATGTAGGAAAAAGTAGAATATGAAGTGGCTAATTACTGTAAATTTAGTTGACTATTTTCCTGGTTTTTATTTTACTTAATGAACATGTATGCTGTCAGCACTCAGCAGTACCTTGACTTGCATGTAAGTCTGGATCTTTTACAAAATATAACTTTTCAATGAACTATTTGTATGAGTCAAAATATTTTTCAATAACGCCACTTTTCAATGGATTAGAGTCGTAATATAATAAACTGAATATTCATTACTTTTAGTGTTGTTAAATAGCGGCCATGGCGCCACCATAGTGGAATGGCGTGGGGGATTTTTTGCCTACCACCATAGGCAATTTGTGAAGGGAGGCCTGCCATAGCGATGCCATGAGGCATAATGGTGTGTTTATATGGCAGAATTTTGGCCTTTTACCATCCGCCATTGATAACACTACTTTTGATTCCATTCTTTATGTTATGTGTCTTTCAGAATTCTATTTAATGCTATGTGTGTGAATTGCTTACCCAGGCTTTTAATTACAGTTTGATCATTAAAACTATTGAATAATGAACCTTGGGTTATGATGATGAATTTTCTAATGGATGGGAATTCTTCTGCAGCACAGTAAGAGTTGAAGAAAGACAGTAATTCAATGTACTTGAGGAGAATACAATGCAGAGATCGGACATGGGCTTTGGTGTTGCAGCCATCGAAATACTTCTTTAGGCCAAGATTTGCTGATCAACGATGTTTTCAATCTTTGTCCCCTAAGGCCATTGTGGAAGAATATGCTTCACATGGAAGGATCATCAGAAAACATCTTTTAGGTTTAGATTCATGTAGGCATACTTCATCTAGAAATAGTTTCACGGTTCCAAACAGAAGGGCTAGTTTATGTCTTAACAGTACACAGTTACGTGCCTATAGTTCTGAAAGTGATGGAAGAAATGCAAGTGAGGATAAGCATGTACATGTTAATGATGGAGCTAGCTTTGATAAAGGACGGAAACAACAAGAGAAGTTTGGGAAAGATGTCAAGTACAGGAATTCACATGCTCGACTTGGAGAACAGGAACAAGAGGAATGGCTTAATAATGAGAAGCTTTCTATAGAAAGTAAAAGGAGAGAATCACCATTTTTGACAAGAAGGGATAAGTTTAAAAAAGAGTTTATGAGAAGAATTATTCCTTGGGAGAAGATAAACATTTCCTGGGACACATTTCCTTATCACATTCAGTAATTACTTATTCTTCCAATTTGTTCTTTTCAATTTAGTGTCTTTTCTTATCTGAAATTTATTGTGGAACTGAATTGTATGTTTCCATCTGTAGTGAGAATACCAAAAATCTTCTTGTGGAATGCGCTGCTTCCCATTTGAGACATAATAAGCTTGCTTCATCTTTTGGCACTCGCCTCACATCTTCAAGTGGGAGAATATTGCTTCAGAGCATTCCTGGTCTGTCATTTATTCCATAATTTTTGTCCTTGTTATTCTGTTTCATTTATAATGTTTATTTTGGATGCCATTTCACTAACATTTATGCCTCAGAAATTTATTGTAGTTTTTGTATTAAGTCTGAATGTTGATGTTGTCCTTTTATCTTTAGGAACTGAGCTGTATCGTGAGAGATTGGTTAGGGCTCTTGCACAAGATTTACAAGTTCCTCTGTTAGTGCTTGATAACAGCATTCTTGCTCCTTATGTAAGTTCTGCAAAAAAAATAGACATCAGAAGTTATTCAACAGTTTCTTAGTATAATAGCAGTGGTGCTAGAAAGAAAATATTTAACATTATTTGAATTGTCATGCAGGATATTGATGATGATTTATCATCAGATTACGAGTCTGATGAGGATAATGCAGAGTCTGGGGAGGAGGGTTCTTTGGAATCAGAGAATGAGGATGATAATGATGCTACAAATGAAGAAGAGTGGGCTAGCAGTACCGAGGCAAAGTCGGATGCAAGTGATAATGAAGATGCAATTGCAGCTGCTGAAGCACACCTTAAGAAGGTTAAAGCAGCTGTTCTTCGGAAACTTGTTCCTTACAATGTTGAAGAATTTGAAAAGGTGTCTATGTAGTTAACTCCTGTTTACTAGTAATGGGGTGTTTTCTTTTATGTCTTGGCTATTATAAAATAAAGTATCTGGTAACTGTGGAAGATTTCAATTAGTGCACAGAATATAATTTAAGATGATGAATATTTAAAAAGTGGTATTCTAATGCTAGTGTTAATGCAAATCTATTTGTACACTATTTTGAAAATTCAAGTCAATGTTTAGTTTCATTGCATCTACACATTGATTCTAGATTTTTATTAGTTATCTTAATTGAAATTCTTGTGTTAGTCTTCTCTTAAGAATTATTAATATACAGGATTTTAAATAAACTTCTTAGTTTGAACTCATTCAGTTACTTCAGATAGTTTTATATGTCATCCATACCTGAAACTTTTGACAGGAAGTGTCTGGCGAATCTGAGAATTCTGAGTCATCCAAGTCTAATGATGTCAAATCTTCTAATGAATCTGGATGCCAGCTAAGAAAAGGTAACATGTTCAGTTAGCTGGAACTCTGGTCATACATATGAACTTGTCAAATGATTAATCTTCTAAGCTATTTGCTTTCATTTTCTCATTTGTACTAGCATTCATGTAAATATCTACATTACTGCTTTATTATGTTTTTCTTAGGTGACCGTGTGAAGTACATCGGGCCATCTGTTAAAGTTACAGATGAGGATAGGTAATAAACTGATTCCCCCTTTTTTCCCTTCTCCCTAATATATACCTTTGTGGTCCAGCATCTCCTACACAATTGCATTTTTTATGTGAAACATTCATTTAATTTATTGAATAAAGCACATCTTATATGTTTTCGAGCTAAGTGGACATGAACTTGACTATCTATGTTACTGTGGCGGCAAACATGACTGATTTTGATAAATCATCATGAAAGATTTTTCTTATCTAACTACCTATTTTAAGCTGACTGATGGACAATTTGATGATGATGAGAACAACAAAAGCAGTAGAAAATGAATAGAATTATTGCTTCATTTTTTTTTCAAATAAAAGAAGAAATCTTTCTAGAGTCATGATATTAATGCAACTGAGGGATAAGAAATATCTTCGTCATTGAACCGAAAGAAAATAAATAGCTGAAGAGGCTATGTGATAAACATGTTCACTATTTGCATATCCGAAGATGAAGTTCCTTTGCAACAGAGCAGAGCTAGAGCACCATAGAAAATGCGTATGCACAACTTGGTCCATAAAATAGAAAATGTGTGTGCACAACTTGGTCAATAAAATATGTTATGGCAATTAAGCAAAGAGACCCCTTGTTAATGCAGGCATTTATTATACACCAGAGAACTGAATGATTCACTGCCAGTGTCATAAGTAATGCTTTCATGGATTCCTGATGACCTCTTGGGATTTTGATTTGAGGGACTCAAGCTGAGAACTGAATCTAATTCTTAATTCCATTGTTCCCCCAAAGAAAAATGGATCTTCATTCATTAAAAGATGTTAAATATTGCACAAATAATGACAATTATTATGTGCAAGGTGTTGATGCCATTATTGTATTTTTTGTGCTTTTCATGTTTGTGGCTATTCTGTGGCAAATATGTGGTTGTAATAGTGGCACTATTGGTAATATAGAGGAAGTGGTGATACTGTTGGATAGGGGTAAACTTGACTTAATAAAATCCCAAATCTTGTGATTTGGATACTTAAATCTGAAGAGAAAGTGGAAACAACTTCCCATGGATTTTCATTTACTGATTTCTTTCCAATATAATATTTTAAGAACATGTAACTTGGAATTCAATGATCCCATGATTCACCTAAGTTCTTCAGAGAACTGAAAATAGAAGTTCTTCATATGATAATCTGATTTCTGAGTACAATTGATATTTCTCTATATCATGAGAGAGAACTATATGCAGTTTTTTCCATTGGAAGCCTTTTCTTTTGGCTGTTTAGCTTGTGGTGGAATTATAAATGCCAATATTTGGTGAGCGTTTCTATTTTTTGACATTTTTTTCTTTAAATAATGTTTCACTTTTTTTACAGTAATAGGTTCAAGATTATCCACTTAAATGTGTTTGATGCAAGCCCTTAGCTAGTGGGTGCAAGTCATGTAATTTTAAACTTTTGTACATTTGGAGTTCGCATACTATGTGATTAGGCACCTGCAATTTTTATGAATGTCTTAGGACATAGTGCCCAAGTAATTGTGAAGCCCATGTTCTGTCCAAAAATAATATCTTGAAACCTTTGTGCTGAAACTTGAAATATAATATAGTTTGGAAGAAAGGCACTTTATGAACAATAAGCAAGTTGTCAAATATTTTGAGAAGTGTGGTTGTAAGAGAGTTGCCTCGGCTGTTTCTTGTACAACCATTGTATCATCCCCGTTGGACTTTGAGCTAGCACTCACCTGACATTGGCATATATAATTTTATCACAGGATCACACTGGGGAAGATACCGACATCTGATGGTACAACTAATGCTTATACTATTATACATGGCAGGTGGGTTGGTAAGTCATCCCGATGTGTAGAAGTCAAACTGTTAAATAAATGCCTCTCACATTTTGGCATTTTCTTGAAACCCATTTTAAAAAAAAAAATGCAAATATAGCAAATAGATGATAACACATAATATAAAGTGGCTTGCATTTATTTGAGCTTTCCCCTGGGGCGCGGCCTGACCTGGAAAAGTATGCATGGTCACCCTAAAGGGAATCCTACAGTCCTATAATCAGTTTTTACTTTTTAGGTTGTAGAATGTAAAGTGTTGTAAATCCTAGTTACAGTGATTGGGTGTACAGATATCAGGTTTGAGTATTGCGCAATTTCTCCTGATAATTTTCATTGGTCATAATGAAATTCCTCTCTTTTCTAACCATGGACGTAAGCCTAATAGTTTGCTGTAGGGTTGAACCTTGATAGATTTTGTATCTTTTTCTGTGATTCCTATTCTCTATCTTTGTGCCCCTGGTTACAGTTAAAGATGCCATGTGAATGCAATGTAAATGTTAATGTTGACATTCACTTTAGCTCTCTGCTTTTCATATTTTTGGGTGTGCAAAAGGTTTCGTGCCTTTTTTTTTATCTGATGATTACCTAATAATTGTTTTCTTGGGTTGTCTATTTGATTTTCCTTTGTATTGGCAGATATCTATCTGCCATCATTCTGTTTCGTTATGTGATCAATGTGAGAACATAATGTGAGTTCCTTAAGTGAAATGAAGCATGGGATTGGAGTCATGATGAGCATATGGACTAGGAATAGTTGAATGTATTTGTATTGGATTTTATTCTTAATTGGTTAGCAATGTATTTGTCCTTTCACAACACCATTTTTGAGATTTATGGGAGAAGCAAGGAGGCTAAGGTATTGTGAGTTGTGCTCTCTATGCAGTGCATTAGATTTGAGTTAAATGCAAGTTCAGGCAGTGATTTCCTCCGTAAATCTTCTTGGGGATAGGATAGTTTCTGGCTTCTTGTGGGTTTATCTGATTATGTTCATGGCCTTTTAAGGGGTTTCTTTTTCAGATATGCAGAGGGACTTTATTTCTATTTTTCCATGTTTCTACTGCTGAGGAGGATTTCTGATTGGCTGATCCATCTACACTTTCTTAGAATTTGGGTTTGAGCCTAACTCAACCCTATGAAACTGGCTTGTAAAGTGAGGGTTCCCCTCACTTATATACTCTTTTCAGGCTCTATCTTTTATAAACATTTTTGCAACCTATAATACTAACAAAACTCCTGAATTTTTCAACATTTGTATGTCATGTAATAGCATCTGTGGGATAGTTTGATTATTCATTTTATATTTTTGTATTAGGTAAAAAGGCATAATCAATGGCTTGCATCTTGATGTGTATCTTTGACCATATAATAACTCGATAAAGTGAACCTGATTTTTGTAAAATTGCATTCTTTTCATTAATTTCAGATAGATTGACATGCTATGTTCCATGTTTCTTAATTTTTATTTTTTATTTTTTTTTTCCATTTTTTTTGGTCTTGATGTCTTTAATTCTTGAGGATTTTCTATCCTCTTATATTTGTTTCTTTCTATTCAATCTTGATGAATTATTTGGTTATTAAAAAAAATAAAAAGTTCAGAGAATGAAATGTGTTGCCTTAAAGATGTAGCATTGCTTTCTTTGAGCATGCAAAATTGCAATATTCATTTTGATAATGTATGTTTTGTGTCTGGTCATCTAATATATTTTTTGGGGGGCTAAATTATGTATTTTGTCCCTCAAAATATTTTTTTTTTTTTTTTTTTTTTTTTTTTGATCAGCAATATTATGATTTGTTGATTTCCCTATTTGGTTTCATTTTAAATAAGTTGTTATTTGGTCCACAGACAGAAGTTTTCATTCCCATGTAGTCCTTTGACTAAGCAGCCTCTGTTTTATTTGTCCATTAAGTGCCAATGTGACTTTTAAAAATGAGGGACTAAGTGAGAAACTCATGATATTTGGAGGGACTAAATGAAAAAATCATGATATTTTGAGGTATTAAATAATTAATTTAACCTATTTTCCTCATGTATTTTGCATAATTGTATTGTCCTTTTCTGGTCATTGGTTTTTATGTCCGATATGGGGGTGTACTATTGTTAGGATGTCTATCATTTTTTTTGCACTAACTCATGATGTGCTTAAAATTATGGCTTGATTTTCCTTTAATTCTTCAAAATATTTTATATTGATATACACAACAAATTAGGCTCAAGTGAGAATTATATGGTTCAAAGATGTGCTTATAGCTTGCAGGTTGTTTTTTATTTTTTGCAATTTTAACCAAATGTGGATTTATTGCAGGCCTTTAACTAAAGGTCAGAGAGGAGAGGTATATGAGGTTAATGGAGATCGAGTTGCTGTCATCTTGGATATTAATGAAGATAGTGTCAATGAGGGCGAGGTGGAGAATCTTAATGACGATCATACAAAACCCCCAATTTATTGGATACATGGTAAATTTTTCTTATTCAAAATATAGAAAATGACAATCCTCTAAATCTTAAAGCTAGCTCCCTTATATTTTCTATGTTTAGTTTATTGTTTAGAGATACTTTTTATGTTTTCAAATTTTAGCCAAACTATCAATTTTGCTCTGCATTTTTAAAAGGTTCTCCCTTATATCTTCAACTGAATTTCCGTCATTCATAAACAATTATCATGGTCAGAATTGGACCTCCTTATTTCCTCATTAGTCTTGCATATCTGCTCTATTTGTTTCTACAATCCCTCCACTCTTGAGTCCATCCTTGTCGATGACATCCAACAGGTCAAACCAATTGTTGGACTCAAAAAATGAACACACTTTTTTCTGAATGAAAATAGAAATGATATAGTTTTTAGTTCAGATTTGCGTACGAACATAGGTTTTCCCTCTAACAAGTAACAAGGAGTTTCCTCCTTTGAAATAGAAAGAATATCATTCTTACACCTTAGCTCATTGTTACAAGTCTGCAACACAACTTATATATCATTATAACTGTCACATCGAAATGCAGAATTATAAATGCTCAAATCAGATTAGTTTAACAAATGTTAGTTGTTAGTTTTGTTGAATGTTAATGGGAGGGATTCAAACCCATGACCTCTCCCTCCCCCCTTCTCCCTTTAACCACCAAGCCAACCTTATAACTCTGCTCAAATCAGATTGACCTATCATTTTATTAGAAAATATAAGATATTGGCTACAATTGAAAAGGTCTTATCGATAAAACTTTCATTTATCCAAGATCTAGGTATTGGTGAAAAAATGGGATGAGTAGATTTTTCTAGTCAAGCCATAAGGTTACATTGATCTTTGTCAAATATATATGGCTCAGAGTTTTGATGATTTTTTAAAATAATTATCAGAGGTTGATGTAGTAGTTTATGTTCTAGAAAGTTTTTAGAATAATACTTGTGAGCTGTAGCAACTTTGATATAAGCATGTGAACTTGAACCCCCCTTTGGATATAAAAATATTTTAGTTCTTTTGTCTATAAACAACTAGAGGGCGAGCCCTGGCACAGTGGTAAAGTTGTGTCTTGGTGACCTGTTGGTCATGGGTTTGAATCCAGAAACAGCCTCTTTGCATATGCAAGGGTAAGGTTGCGTACAATATCCCTCTCCCTTACCTGCGCATAGCGTGGAGCCTCCGGGCAATGGGGTTACGTGGTTTTTTTTTTTTTTTTGGTCTATAAACAACTAAGACTTTTTAATTTGCAAACAGTTAAGGACATTGAGAATGATCTTGATGCTCAATCACAGGATTGCTACATAGCAGTGGAGGCTTTATGTGAGGTATAGTGCTCTGAAATTCTTCAATTTTTGAAATCTCATAGTAAGATAACTGCAATCTTGTTTTACTGATGGGTGAACCTGACTGTTGCTTTTGCAGGTTTTGCATCACAAACAGCCTCTTATTGTCTATTTTCCGGACAGTTCACAATGGTTACATAAAGCTGTTCCTAAGTCAAACCGAAATGAGTTTTTTCATAAGGTTGAGGAGATGTTTGACCAGTTATCTGGCCCTATAGTATTCATTTGTGGGCAAAACAAAGTTCAGTCAGGATCAAAGGAGAAAGAAGAATTCGTAAGCTTCAATTTGTTATTTTTGGTCATGAAATAATAAGTTCTAAATGTTCGTGACTGAAATGCATTTACTTCCATGGTGCAACTTGTAACATTTTATTTTGACTTTTACCCTTGATCACATGTGATCTTTGACAGACAATGATACTTCCAAACTTTGGACGTGTTGCTAAGCTGGTAATGCTTTCTATCTTTCTACAAATTTCTGCATGCCCTTAAACATTCTATTGTTAACTGTCTGTGAGTTCAAATTATGCTGCTGTCAAATAACTACTATCCATTCTTTTCTATTTGGATCCCAATGAACTATAGTATGTTGCTAAAATGTATTGTTTCTGAATTTATTCATGATTGAAATTGGTGTCAGCTTTATCCTCCTCCCAAATGCACATTCTTTCTTTTCTTCCAAATAGTGGCTTTAAAGAGTTTGGACAATTTTTTCTTTTTATGCATATTTTGTTACCTTTGTTGATAATACATGTAGGATGCTGCTTGAGTCTCTTATAGACTGACTAAATATATAGATGGTAAATTTGAGAATTTCATTGGAATGTTATATTTTTATTTTTAATATAACATCTGCTTCAATGTCATAAAATTGCTTTCATGTTCATGTGCTTTTCCTTCTGTTATGGTAATTTGTTAGCCATCACTCTTGTTATTCTATTTGTGAAAATATAGATTTTATGGGGACTTTTTATAGGTATTATGTTCTTGATGTTTAGTGAACTGTGAACCTTTTAATTTCCATTTTGGAGTGCATTAGATCAGGTTGAGATCTTCCCTTTAGCCTTTTTTTCTTTAAGAGATATGTACATGATTGATACCTTGCTTATTTGCAACTTACAAGTTATTGAAAACCATTAAGCTTCATGCTCATGCTTTTGTTTCATTATTTTATATGATAAGAAAGCTATTTCAGTTAGATATACTATGATCGTTCTGTGGCTATATGTTACCATTGTAAATATTACCTGTATTTTTCTTTTTCAATTTTCTTGTAACTCGTAAGATTTGTTATGGCCAATTCTATGGTGCCTAAATGCACTTGTAATCTGCTCTGGTGTCTGATTTATCATCTGTTGAGTTGAATATGGATTCTGAAACAAGTAGTCAATAAATGCTAACAGGGAAGGTTAGTGCACTTGGGGCATTGTGGAAATCACCAAATGATTTTTTATGGTTCCATCATTGAATTCTATTGATAACTGTTTACAGCCTCTTTCTCTGAAGCGTTTGACTGAGGGAATTAAAGGGGACAAAACATCAGATGATGATGAAATTAACAAGTTCTTCTCCAATGTTTTGAGTGTACATCCACCTAAGGTAATTGTTTTGCAATTTGCATATGCATCCACCTAAAGTAATCATGATCAATGATGAATCACTTACGGTAATTGTTTTGTCTACACTACTACGAGGTACTACGACTACTACTACAGGGAGGCACTTGTCAAACACCTCTCTTAAGTTTGAAACATTTAAAATTTTAAACATCTCAGTACACTACACCATTACTGAAAGAACAATAATGAACAAGAACATTAAATGTCAATATACATGTCTTATGAAGATATTTTTGTTCATTACTAGTCAGACATATAGGAATATTATCATAATAGAAAGGTAAATGGCTTATTCATGTTGTATATGTTTCTACACATGATTTTTTATAGTTGTTAATATATTTTTCTCATCTTTTCTTCATTGGCGTAGTAAATTTGGATGTTCATATTGGTGACCATTTCTGCAATGAATTTCTCCCCTTCTTCTAAGCATGATAGTAACATATTTCTCAAAGGCATACATTGGAAACCCTATAATTCTTCATGGAGCCAAAGCAGAAATGCTATATTGGTTTTACTGTTAATCAGCTAGATGGATTCTTTTAAGGTTTTCTGTTGAGGATCATAAAGCACCTAACTTTATATACAAAAAAACTAAAAAAACTACGTACCCCATTGCCCAGAAGCTCCTCGCTATGCGAAAGTAAGGGAGAGGGATATTGTATGCAGCCTTACCCTTGCATATGCAAAGAGGCTGTTTCCGGATTCGAACCGATGACCTACAAGTCATCAAGGCACAATTTTACCGCTGTGTCAGGGCTCTTCCTCACCTAACTTTATATACAATTTGATGAAAATGATTCTAGTAGTTTGCCTATTAATTTGCTTTCTGTTCTGCACATTTATTATTATATTTGTTTATGCCATTTTTTCATCTGGAATTCTGTATGACACTTTGCAGGATGAGAATCTGCTGGCAACATTCAAGAAACAACTTGAGGAAGATAGGAAATTTGTGACTTCACGTAGTAATTTGAATGTATTACGGAAGGTAATTCTCTGGTTTCTGAAGCATTTATTGTTGCCCTGCTGATGATTTATCATTGATGATATACACAGGTTATCAAATTGAGATTCAAATCGTGAATTGCGAAGCTAATTTTTGAATTGTTAATCATAGTTTGTATCAATTGTAAGATTCAGAGACAATGCAAAATAACTTCAATTATTTTATAAACTCAAAAAAAACTACGTATCCCATTGCCCAGAGGCTCCTTACTATGCGAAGGTAAGGGGGAGAGATATTGTACGCAGCCTTGTTTTTGCATATGCAAAGAGTCTGTTTCTAGATTCAAACCCATGACCAACAAGTCACCAAGGTATAACTTTACCGTTGTGCCAGGACTCGTCCTCAACTCAAATTATATTATATATCATATAAATGATATGACGTTTTCAATGTAAAACAAAATAACCATAAGTCTCATAAAGCAAAATTATTAGTTATATATGAGTTTATGAAGCCTCTATTTCAGAAGAATGAAAACTAAGCAATGAAATAGCCAAATAGAGTGCATGCATTATGAGTGAGTGACAAATAAAGCAGTGATGCATTTTACACCCTCAGAATCATAATTTATAGCTGGATTTTCATGTCGCAGGTTCTCGAAGAACATCAGCTATCATGCATGGACCTTTTACGTGTAAATACTGATGGCATCTTTTTGACAAAGCATAGTAAGTTCCACTCATTCTCTTATTATGTTCTAGTCTTTTTCTTCATCAACCATTTCATTTGTGTGTTTTCTTCATCCATAATGTATTTCCCTTTTTGGATTGACATAATTTTAGTCATCCATAATGAATTTCCCTTTTTGGAACACAAATCTAAAATTGAGTAATGACAAACAGATCTTAAATTAAGAAACTACAAAATATTTGAATGTTGATTTATTGGTTTAAGTTCTAGGAAGCACTTATACTTGTTTATGCATTATTTGATTTACGTGTTAGTAATGCATTTAATTGGTTGGTAGATGATGATTAAGAAAGGGAAAAAGAGAATTATTAGCTTATTTTAAGTTTTCTTACTGTTTTTATCTTGTATGCATTTTATATTTTATCTCTTTTAATGCTAATATGCTTTTAATGGTTTCTATTGTACAACTTGCGGTTTTTCTTTCATTAATAAAAAATATTATTAGAAAGGGAGGGAGTACAAGGTGGGAGCATAAATTATCCCCTTAAAGAATGAGGGGTGGGGGATGGAAGTGGGGATAAGGGTTGCATCAGCTGAATAAAGCCTTGCAATTCCATTGCAATACTATCAATGAAAACCTTGGAAGAACATTGTGGCTGTAATCAGGGTAAAAATATAATTTGCACTCTAACATCATGGTCTAACCATGTTGATGTTGAGAAAAGTTTGTTGAGTTAAATTATTATTTATTTATTTAAAAGTTACAATCAAACATGCAAATTGGTAACTTAATATTATCAAGGGGTCTTGCTAACAAGTGCCTTAAGGAAGCTTGTTAAGCATTGAAAAATTGAAAGTATTTAACGAGGAGTATAACATTTAATGTAGTGGAGTCATATTAGAGATGGGTTTTGTTAGTAGGTTTTATTATGTGGTGCCTTTTAGTTTTCTTCTAGACTTCTTGTGAGCTTACTCTTAGGTTGACCTTTGGCACCTTAATTCGGGTTGTCACCATGTATTAGGTTGCCAAAGTTCTGGTAGGCCCCCTGGGGGTGTATTTCTTTTTCAGTACTACTTGTACTCGTCTTTAACATATATAATATATTATCTTTGCTGATAAAAAAAAACATTTAATGTAGTGGGAACTTAAAAAAGCTTTATTTTTCATCTAATACTTTCCATGTCTGAAGCCTTAACAAATGTCCTAATGCCATTTGTTAGTCGTTAGATTTGCCATGTCATGGTTTTTGTGCATCATGTGCTTTTGTTTTCAGAAGCTGAAAAAGTGGTAGGCTGGGCAAAAAATCATTACTTGTCATCATGCTTGCTTCCTTCTATTAAAGGAGAAAGATTGTGCCTACCTCGTGAAAGGTAGAAATATAAATCCTATTATTCTATTATATATATGTGATTGGGTAGAATTTTAAGGTTTACTTGTTCTTTGTGTGAAGTCTTGAAATTGCAGTCTCAAGATTGAAGGGCCAGGAAACTATGTCACGGAAGCCTTCTCAAAGCCTCAAGGCATGTTTTTTTTTTTTTTTTTTTTTTTATTGTTTTGTGTTAACATAAGTGATCTTTGTTGATAATTAAAATGTTATTATGCATGTGATTAATGTGTGGAGGGTATTTGTGTCCCCTGGACTATATTGTACTACACTGAACTATTATTGGCTTAATGCACTTAACATGCATAAACCTGCACCCACAAAGGGCAAAATTTCCCAAACATCTATTTTCCTAACAATTTTACAATTTTAAATTCAGGCCCCTTTTTTCTTAGGTTGATTTCGTTCATATGAATATTGTAACAGAACCTTGCAAAGGATGAGTTTGAGAGCAATTTCATTTCAGCTGTAGTACCT
Organism: Glycine latifolia; assembly: GCA_013407115.1. NCBI lineage: Eukaryota > Viridiplantae > Streptophyta > Magnoliopsida > Fabales > Fabaceae > Glycine > Glycine latifolia. The sequence continues at coordinate 8,581,035 of CM023951.1, forward strand.
CCTGGTGAAATTGGGGTGAAGTTTGATGACATAGGTGCTCTTGAAGATGTGAAAAAGGCACTTAATGAACTCGTTATTCTTCCTATGAGAAGGCCAGAGCTTTTCTCTCGTGGAAATCTGTTGCGGGTAATGTTTTTGTTTCTCGTATGCATTCTCACTGTATCCAAATTGATTTTGTTCTCTTCCTTACTTGTTTGTAACTAATTTGAAGAAACTTTTTCCAGCCCTGTAAAGGAATATTACTTTTTGGTCCTCCTGGCACTGGGAAAACCCTTCTGGCCAAGGCACTTGCAACCGAAGCTGGTGCAAATTTTATCAGCATAACTGGTTCGACACTTACTTCAAAGGTAATTTTTATTCTTGCACATTTTCCTCTTTCAGTTGATAAGTCTCTTGAACTAAAATGTAAAGAATTTGGTGGTTTGTCTATGCAAATTTTGTATGCATCTAACTTGCTACATATGCATGATATCCTATTATCCTTGATCCCCAAACAATGATATCAAACAAATATTCTAACACAACTTCAGCCTATATCTCATAAACTCTCAACAATTTGTATTAAGCTTACTATGTATCTCTCAAAAAGATTTATTATTATTATTATTATTATTTTTATATATCTTAGAGGGTGTTTTGGACTTCCAAATGGATTTATCAAGAAGTAAATATTTAATGATTAAGAGAATAGGGTAGAAGCTTAAACAAAAAACTTGCAAGAAAACACACCAAGAGAATCTGAAGTGCAAGTGCTTCAATCTGGATTGGAGGATAGATAAAAAGAATTAAGTAAAAACATGTGGCTCAATAATTCACTAGTTTCTCTAAAATCAAGTTCCTTTAAAGTTTTTTTGCCCATTTATTTTTCTTATATAAATTGTTTCAGTCGTTTAAAGGTGTATTAGTTTCTTCTTTTGCATGTGATATCTTATATATATTTGTTTTTTTTCCTAATACAGTGGTTCGGAGATGCTGAAAAACTAACCAAAGCGCTTTTCTCATTTGCCAGCAAGCTTGCTCCTGTCATTGTATTTGTTGATGAAGTGAGCATCTGAATGCATAATCTTTTGTCATTAATTTTTCCTTTCAAAACATTCATGGTATACTTGAAAAATAATGTCTTTTTATTTCTGGTACAATGGAATTTGCAATCTTTTTTTTATTATATATTTTGAATTTTTAGTTCTGTATGTTAAAATGTTAAGTTGTTAATGTAACAGAAAATTTTCAAAATAGGAAGTTCAATAACTACTTCTAGTGGACCTTTAAGGACTAACCTTGTCTCTTCTCTGTGTCAAGTCTCTCTGCTTCTTGAATTGATTATTTGAAATGGAAAGAGAAAGTATGTTGCACACAAAATCTAGCATTTCTTTTAACATCACATTTATAAAAGTATAAAACCATTCAATGCATAGCAAGAAAATCAAGATATTTACTGTCCCCTCTAGATTATACCATGAATTGAATGTTTCTAGATGACTTATGAAGATTGCAGTCTCATGATTTTGGTTGTCCTTTTCGTTTTTTCTTCCCTAAAGGCTGAAGAGTAAAAGTATGCCTTTGGATTTTAAAATTAATTATTTCTCCTTGTCTCTTTGGATTTTTCTCTAGTTAATTTTTATTTTAGTCAATGGCTAACATTAGTTTCCACTTTCCAGGACCGTGCCCTCAAAAGTTAAAAAAAAAAAAAAACAAATAATGTCTAAAAATGTTTAAAATGTGCCGTCAAGTCTACTTTATCAGTTTATCTGAGTCAATCACGGCTTGGAAACTTAGTTTCTGACTAGAATCTGTATTGTAGGTTGACAGTCTGCTTGGCGCTCGAGGTGGTGCTTTTGAGCATGAGGCGACTAGAAGAATGAGGAACGAGTTCATGGCAGCTTGGGATGGATTGAGGTCAAAAGAAAACCAAAGAATCCTTATTCTAGGTGCAACTAACCGGCCATTTGACCTTGATGATGCTGTTATTCGTCGTTTACCAAGAAGGTAAACTTTAAGATTCCTCTTTGAAAGTTAGAGTTATTGGCTGAAGGGTCATATCCATTATCCCTTTTTTGAATTATGATTGTCCCATTCTGTATGATTTTCATACAGTTATATTGATAGATGTAGATGGGAAAAGTGTATTATAGGAGGTCCCTTTAGAAGCTGTCAGTAGTGGAGACAGTTAGGCTAACTAACTGTTAGTTAGTTGTTGTTAGAGGGAGTTTATAAATAATCTGTTGGGGGATTTAGGAGGGGGGGATCTGTAGATTGTGGGAGGGTAGTGATTTCTCGAAAATCACTTTGTTTTGAGTTTAGGAGTTGGAAGCTCCCGCTGAATAATACTGCCATTTCTGTTTTTCTTTCTTTCCTTTCTTTTCTGGTCCAGTTCTTATCATATATATTTTTTATCCTCTTTTTGTCTGTGCTTCAGCACTCATTACTTTTTAGGGTGGATATATGAAGAGTTGATAGGATCAGGTGGAAGTTAACAATATGTTCTGTCACTCTTATCCTTGACTGTTATGCTATTGTTGAATCATATTGTCAAGAATCAACTATCCCAAAAGCCAAAAGCTTAAGCTATACTTATAACGTCAGTAGTTTATTAAACTATTAAAAATTTATACCGCAATAAATACCTTGATAGTGTAGATTGTAGTTCTTTACTTAAATTCCAAGTTGACATTTACAATAGGGAAGTATTTGATGAATACTTGAAATTACTATTTTTTAGCTGACTAAGCTTTGTGTTGGCTTTATATTTCTCTAGGATATATGTTGATTTACCAGATGCTGAAAATCGAATGAAGATTTTAAGAATCTTTCTTGCACAAGAAAATTTGAATTCTGATTTTCAGTTTGACAAACTTGCTAACTTGACTGATGGATACTCTGGCAGTGATTTGAAGGTAAATATTGTCAAGTGCAACTGAATAGAAACTGCTATATGTTAGGCACCACTATGCTGGATCACATTAAGAATGTGAGGTATCAAAGGGAAAATAAGGTAGATATGGTTGAGAATGCTACCTTATTTACTGTTATCCCTCACATTCCTCTTGCACTTCAGCATAGTGATTCTTGCATTATAATTATCATACTTTTTAAAGCTGCAATATATAACATTCCATGTGTAAACATCTCAATTCATGTATGTAATGCTGCTTCATGCTTACATTTGCAGAACCTCTGTATTGCTGCGGCATATAGACCTGTTCAAGAACTCTTAGAGGAAGAAAAGAAGGTATGCGGATCATAAATTGGATCTTAATTGATTAATGTGCAATGAACATATGTAAAAAGTGTTTTTGTAGCAATTTCTGTGATTTGTGCACTGTCCTTTTAAATTTTCACAATAACAAAAATGCACATTTGTTGCACATTGGTGATAATTGGGAACTTACATCCCCATTTGTGGAAAATATTTTAATAAAGAAAAAAGAACAAATAAATGTCTAATATAAAAAAATGTTCCCGTATTGCAACTGTGTTCATCAGATCTGGATGCTGTAAAAACTCCAGGAAAATATTTTATTGAATATCTATTCCAACAGTTTATGTATGAAGCTGTTGATAATGCATGCCGTAACTTTAGCTGTAACTTATTGAGGAAACGTCTTATGCCTACAAGAAGAAGTTTGGTATCGAGGTATAAATGGGTGTGAAAAATTCATGGATCATTGAAGTTTGTTAATCCCTTTTGTGCTTTAGCATAAGGTTCAGACCCAAACAATTACTATTGAAGCCACTATACTAAAAAAGTTTACAATTTCTTACTACTTTGATATGAAAATGTTAAAGATGTACTTGTAGCAGTTGAAGTATTGAACATTTGAATGTTCTTGTGTGTAAAATTCAACTTATCTATTAATATAAAATGAATACCTTAATCAATATGGTTATATATTATATGCATGTCGAGGAAAGTAGTCCCCACTGAGAGAAAAAAATGGGTCATGATACATTAGTTTTAATTATTTGGTGAAGAGCAACAATAACTTACAAATAAACGGTTGTAGGCATTGGCTGTAGAGTAACTAAGAAGTTTAGTTTTCAGTGGATAGTGGAGGCAACTGTAGATTATTATTCCTTTAGATGCCCACCTTCCTGAGTACAAAATAGTATTTTCCATCGTAATGGGTTATTTTCTCTGTTGATCTTATCTATTGGTTGAAAATTTGCAATGCAATGCATCTAATATCAAATGTTGGTTTGTATTATTACTGAATCGTATTTTAAACAAATTAAAGTTTTGTTTACTTTTATATGTACTTTTAAAATTTAAAAGAAAAAAATAATTTCCAAATGGTTTCACAATGTGGATTCTCTTCTTTCCACGTGGATTCATTGTTAGTATTTGAATTCGTAGGTGCATTGTTTTAACCAATTCTATATCAGTACTTTAATTTGCCTTCTCACATGGTATCTCCATTGGTTTGCACAGGGAGCCAGTAATGATACAACTTCGGTACTAAGGCCTCTTAATTTGGATGATTTTATTCAGGCAAAATCCAAGGTACATAATATTTTATTTGTTCATTTTGTATTGTTATGTTTCTATGTGAAGTTCCAATGTGTATTAGTAGACTAGTTTCAGATGTCTCTTTCTTTAATGCATTTGTTGCGTCTATTTTATCCAAGCTTCTTAGTTTCCTGATTACCATTAGTGTTTGAGTTAAATTTACTGCGTGCTCGTTTGAAACTTTTTTAAGCTTATATTTTATTTCTCTGCACTGTCTTTCAGTTTGAGGCGCCATTAATTTTTAAAATGTGTAGGTGGGTCCATCAGTTGCGTATGATGCAACAAGCATGAATGAGTTGAGGAAGTGGAACGAAATGTACGGAGAAGGCGGTAGTAGAACAAAAGCACCGTTTGGATTTGGGACCTGATTTTGATGGTTCCATCACTAACTTATCACCAATGCTTCTTAGCAAAGCAATTTACCGGACGTGGCAAAGAGCTCTAGATAGATTTCACCTTATACTTTTCAACGGCCTCTGCATTTGCTTACTTTTTCGTCCTCGTTTGGTATAATTTTCGGTACAAGTAGCGTTTTCTCCAAATTTATTCATACGAATTTGTTCTGTTTAGGAGGAGACTGTGTTTCAAGCTCCATTTTGAGCTGATAAAAGAGTAATTCAGTTTAATGTGTTATAATGAAATGTAGGTAGCCTCTAATTTTGTCTAGCCAATCTTATTTACGCTTACACAATAGGTGTAATTTCCCCAATTATATTATTTTTTTCAGCAGTGTTTAATAATTAAATGTCATCTCATTGTATTTTACCAAAAATGATCTGCTATGCACCTGTGTATTTGGTTAAAGTGCCTCGCTCATAATTATTGGATTCATGCTAATGAGATTCTAACCATCAGATTTTTGTTTAACAAGTTTTATTGAAACCGTTCAGTTCACTTTACCCTGTGGATCAATCTAAAGATCTTTGTTTAACAATGAAATAAAATGAATTAAGATTGTATTTCATAAAGATATAAATATCCTAAACGTATTATTTTATTTGTCAAAATAGAAGAAAAACGCATCAAATTCATAACATGTCATGTGTAGTGCTCCTCAATAAGTCGAACCTGGTTGATAATCTGATTATTTGGTAAATGACCATTGGGGCTTTAATAGTTAAATTAAATTTTCTGAATTAATTGTGCAAGCAACTTCCATTTGGATAATCTGAAGTAATCAGTTGTACCTGTGTTGCCCTCACCAAACATTGAGATGAGGGGTGGCTATAATTTAAAATTTGATTAAATTAGTTTTTTTATTTTTAAATTTATTATTTAGGTTCAATTTAATCTTATAATCATTTTTTGTTCATTTTAATTCTCTAATTATTTAAATTGAATAATTTTTTTGAAAAAAATACATTGTGACAGTTTAAAAATATTTAAGGATGATTTTTAATCATCACAAATTACGTTATTTTCTTATAATTTAAATTTAAACTGAAGAATCAAATTAAATCAATTCAAAAAATTAGAGAATTTTAAAAAGTTAGAGGATGAAATTGAAAAAAGAAACTAAAAGGACTAAATTAAATTTAAAAAATAAATCAAATAACTAAAATTAATTTATCCTTAAAATTTTAATATTCTAATTTGTTTAAAATAAATTTATTTTTCATCCAAAAAAATCGAAGACATACTAAAAATTTAAAATAACATCTTACTCAACCAATTAAACTAAACCCACTTAATAAATAAATCCATATGATAAAATAACTGTTTCACAATGACATCAATTTGTAGAGCGTACAAAGGCAATTCGTCTAGCATCTACTTTAAAATTAAATTAACATGAATATGCCTTTCGGAAACCTTTTGCATCTGCTTCATTCTCAAAATACTAAAAGTATTTTTTATTTTTAAAATGTAAATTAAGCTACTTCATACGTAAACATGAGAAATTGTATGCATTGACATCATTTTATTTTACAAATAAATGAGAAAGCTATGTACACCGATAAATATAGTTGACAAATTGATGATTTTAAACTAATACTTGAAGAATTTTTCACCTCGTATCCATGCTAAAACAGCTATATATAGTTGACAAAAAAAAAATATTTCGGCCATTGAAGCCGTCAAAATTAGCCACCTGCTAAAATATTATCCAAGAATCAAAACGAGATACGCCAGACTATGCTATTTTTTCCCCACTCAACCAAACTGGAAATAAAAATAAGCAAACCAAATAAAAGGGAAAGTTATGTACACTGATAAATATACATAAAAGAAAATGACCATTCAAATCTAAATTTACAAAACGGTGTTTATGTGTAGTGCTTTAAGTAATGAAGTAGCCATCTGTTTAACCAAGACTTGTCCATCTCTCCGTTCGCCTATCAAGTTTTGAAGTTTTTCAGGTAGATCATTCTCCACAATCAATTTCTTGGGCTGAGGATGATGCTCATAAACGGCCTGCAAGAACAATTTTAAACAGTTACACTGTAGGGGCAAACACAAACTTGCATGTTGCATTCATACATATTTTATACCGAGCCACATCAACATGACATCGAGGCAACAATGTTCCATTCTATTTTTTTTTATCGGCAAACATATGATATATTAGATATATGATAGGAAATAAGAGTACAAGTAGATGTTCCATTCTATCTAATAAGAGGATTTGGATGAAACTGTGTCTACTCAGCCCACGCATTTATTATTTATACAAAGTACATTATTAATACTAGAAACAATGTGCTTTGAAATTATCCACGTGTATAATGAATCATGACTAACAAATTCTAACAGTATCCACATGTTGGAGATGGATCAACTATTCTATCTACAAATCTTCCATCAGGATCAAATGATACAAGTGTTTGCCCTTTGTTACCCGACATTTATAAATGAAACATTTGCACCTTTGAATTTTATATGATAAAAATATCTAGAATTCAAAGACACGAGACATTTTCTCACAGTTGAATAAATGTGAAGAGAAACCAATTTGTCAAATGAAGCTCCAGTATACTTATTGTATCATTGTATGCATCACTATATTACTATCTGAAATTCTAGATGAAATAAAAATTTAAAACTTTTTCAAGTATGTAAAGCCATACTTTTGTGAACATCATATTTAGAAATTTTTTGAAGTTCCACAGGTAAAATCCTGTAAGCCAGTTTGTTCATCTCAGTTTTCATTTTCTAGTATTAGCATGTGTTAGCAATTATCATATATACATCCGTACCTTTATTAGCCTGAGTAAATTAAGACGAGCTATAGCATCCTGATGATCTAGCCTTGCAATGAGCAGTGGTGTTAATCCATTAACAGCTAATGTGGTATTGATCCTTGCAGATTTTCTGCATAGTTATATGATGACACCGATTAAATAAAATTCCAGTAGAAACGAAATTGAGAATAATAGCATTTGGATATAAGTACAAAATTATATTCTAATTACTCCGGCAGCACTAAACATCACATAACAGAAAATTCCAGGTATATCTGGCAAGAGAGCATTATAATGTATCTGGTTTTCTAAAATTTTCTTTCCATAGGAAGATATCTTCCTCACTTGTAATCTCTTTGTTTAAAAGAATATTTTATAAAAGGAGGAAGTTGACTAGGAAAAACCAAAAAACTCAAGCCAAAATTAACCCCTCCTCAACATCACTTAGACTGAGGAACTCTACAACAATAACAATAAAAGTATTATTCCACTAAGTGAGGTCAGCTACATTGGTTGCACAATGGCATTGGACTAGACTAAAGTCAATTGAACTCTATTAAGTAGACTAAACTAAATCAGCATTATTCCTTGTGCATCCAAGGGCAGTATCCAAAATTCTTATTGATAAATTTCAACTTTTGCTTATTAGTGCAGTAATGGCAGCAATAATAAATAACGAAGTTGCAGTCAATAAAGTAGGGATCATCAGAACATCAAATTATCCAATGTAAAGGTTTTCATTGGTGGTTATCCAGTTATAGAAGTGACCCTATAGGGTTTTGCTCTTTCATCTCTCTATAATTACAGTAATTCATTTTCACTTTAAGATGGCCAGTAAGGCAGTAACCACGTTACTTAGGACTCTCTAGCCTCTCAGCCTATCCATTCAACCGACCTGATAGAATGTCTGGGGCACAGACCTTGAACCGATTATGCTTTTATCTTATAATTCCCATCTAACTATTTGGCCTAAAAGGGAGGGACAATGAAAGGAAAGATAAGAAGCTAAGCAGCATTCCCAATGTCCTATTATATCTATTTTTCCCGTATATAGTTACATTCTTCAAAGTATAGAATTAATCTAGCTTCTAATGTATCAGGCCCTGCATATAACCCAGAGCCTACTTTGGCAGAATCCCTAATTCTTTCTCTGCCATCTATCTAATATAGGTGAAATACTTGTTCATTAACACTTTGTTTATGTCCTATCCATGCAAGATCAATTTATCAAATAGTTAAAGCATTCAAGGAAACAGAACCAAATACTTAAAAAAACTAAAAAAAATGGGACAAATTAAGAGAAAGGAATTAGAATCCTATACGTGATGATTTTCAAGAATGGCTCCAATATGTGTACAAAATGCTGCTCTGGACAGCCCTGGAAGAACTTCACAAGCTTCTGAACTGCATCCTTTTTCAGTAGTGCTTGTTCAACCTTCCTATTATCATTGTCGTGGGCTAAACAAACAGCAATAGAGTCTAGTGCTGTCACAGACCAAAGCTCATCCTCAAGAAGGTTCAAATAGACATCCAAACCACCATGGGCCCTTAATTGCTCCCTTGAATTGCGAGATGCATGAGCCATGTCACATAGCAGAGGCAATGCATACTGTTTCAAGGGAGAATTTGATGTGATGAATTGCATCAAATGGGGAATAATTCCATTTTCAGCTGCTTGTTCTTGTCTCCTCTTATTTATCTTGCATAAATTGAATAGTGCGTTCAAGACCTATAGAAAATGAAATTTAAGATGAGACTCAAGCCAGGTTTAGAAGGCTGATGAAGCAAGACAAAGAAAGGACGACAAAAATTACAGATAATTACACAAATCTAGAAAATCAAAAGCAACAGTGAAATAAAATTGAAAAAGTTTGTCCAAAATCCCACAATATATTTAATAATAAGGTAACTACATAACATGCTAGACTCGGTACTTTCTACACCAAATTTTTTTGTTGTTCATGCTTCATAGTAAAAGACCAGTGCTAAATTTATTTGAACTTAATGCAAACAAAAGTTGAGAAAGCATGGTGCAAAATATTATGAGAAATATAAGTATTCTTTACATAACTCAATTTTGATAACAGTAAGGCCAGCAAGACACACCTCGTGATGTATCTCTGATACAAGAGATCCTTCTTTCAGTTCAAGATTTGGTATCAAGTGTTTTATTGCTTCAGCACGCTGAAGATTTTCTAAGCAATTTGGATCAGTTGACAGATGATTAATACACCTCAGTATCTAGAATATACACCAATACATTAATGGTCAGAAACCAAAGTAGTAGGATATAAGCTAAACTATCAAAAGATGTTGTGTCACACCTTCAACAAAATAGGAGGCTCCACCCTATTAAACATCTGGAAAAGACGACTGAGCAAGCTTTGGCTACACATATAAGATTTCACTGTGGTGTCTGCCTGTGCAAACTCAAGAAGAAGATCTGCCACTTTCTCCAGATACTCTCTGGCAACTTCTGCATTCAGCGATGAAACCATGTGGGAAAGTAGTCCAGACGAAGTAGCACTACCTGGTCTAGCATTTAGAACACCTGAACCAGAGAGTACACCTGAAGCTGTCTGTGATGCAATCCCAGATGTGGAAGCAGCTCCTTCACTGGAACCCAAAGTCCCTAATTTCTTGGGAGTGACTTTCTGAGAAACTCTAGCACTAGAGTCAAGATTTCCATTTTCCCTTCCGCGTTGAGAAACATCTGCACAACCACAAATACTGTGCCATTCATAAAGAAGCACAAATGACAACCAAACCAAACAAAGATAGAAAAAAAGTTAATGTTATAAAAATAACAGAACAAAACAGGGATTTTATAATCAGCTACATCTTTGAAGCCACATGACTATAGAATATTGTAGGAATAATATAGGGCAGAACTAGAACTCAACATGAAGTTAGAAACTACGAATGAAAAAACTTTTAAACAGCAACAATATATAACCTGAACCCTCACAGTTGACAATAACTTACCTGTGAGAAAATATTCAAGGTACCAGATTCTAATATATAATTAGTCCAATTAATAAAATTATGAAAAACTAAAAGCAACAAAGCATTCAAACTTGTTGAACACTTTCACTAGAAGTTTGGAATCCAACGCATATTAGCTTATCAGACAAGAAGAAATAAACTATTACGAGAAAGAGTATGCCCAGCAAGGTTGAAGGATCTTCTGATGGCAGTTTTTAAGAGATTTGAAAAGAAACATAATTTCTACAACAAAAAAAAAAACAACTATGAAAAGTTTAAATTAAATTTTAACGATTGTTTATAGTATTTGTAAATTTCTGTTATTTGTGTATTAAAATATATTGACAAAAAAAACAATAGATCCTTATTACCTGCAAATTCTGCCATCAAAAAGTCTAGTTCACCATTTGTTTTCTTTTCAGTGGCATGTAACAAAGGGAGTACACTTTCATGTCTTTCTAATCCTGAAAACTGACGCATATACTCAAGCTGTCCAGAAAAGCGTCCAGATGGGGGCTCTTTATCCAACAAGCTAAGAAGAGGCCTAACTTGCTCTTGGTGCATAGTTCCTGTTACTAATAACCCATTTGATGAAGGTTCTGTAGATTTTGGTGGCCTATCAGTTGATGTCCTGTTAGTAGAAATACGTGGCTGAGAAGGATCAGTTTTCCAACGATCCATATTCTCTCGCTCTTTCAATGCACCTGCCGAAGATTCTCTGGATGCTTGGGTCAAACTCTTCTCATCAGCTGTTGCATTGCTTGATTGGGGTCTATCAACATCCAAAGGGTAGTTAGCATCTGATCTTCGGGGATTGGATGATGAAGGTTCTAAGTGATGATCAGGTACTACATGTCTCACTTTAGGGGGATCTTGCTGATCTACTGAAGATAGCACTGTCTCATTCTGATTGATATAAGGATGATTGGGATCCAAGATACCAGATCGTGGGCGTTGAGCTGCACTGTCAACTGAAAATCCACCCCCAGCAGAGCTAGAAGCTAGTCGAGTTGACTCATTTAAGCTATAAAGAGTATTTATAAGCCTGAGAAGTATTCCATTCTTAGCAGCTATCCGGCAAAAATCATTTCTAGGTGTTGACTGCTGAAGCTTAAATACCTGCCACATGCCATCAATAGCCAGATGAACCATCTCCCTGTGACAGAGGTTTGTAGTCAGCTTTTGTTGTACAAATTTTGAGAACACAAGTAGAAGCATATGTACATACAGGGTAGAAAAGCAAATTTTAAAACATTCTTTTCTCATATCAAAATGAACCACAACACACAGTATTAGAATTCATTCCGGGCCTCACTCACTCCCAAATAACTCAAGGGCAGAAGGTTCTGTGTCATATAAGAAGTATTATGGCCATATTCCTAGTGAATGTGGGGCATCTTAACAGTAAGGAATCCATCATAGAGATGCAAATATTATTTAGAAGATCTATGAAAGATCCAAGACATCAAATCAGAATCTGAGCTTAGTGAATTTGAAGAGAGAACCAGATAAACCCAAAAGGCTTATGCTGTTAGGTGCATGTAAGAAAAACCCTCACACAAAGGCCCTCAGGCCTCAAGCAGGGTGAAAGCACATATTTATAATGTTCTGAAATTTTTAAGTAGAACGGGGCCAGAGAAGTTCAAATATTGGCATCGCATTGCAAACGATAATCTACTGAAAATGTTAGTACTTCTGTATTAAGCACAATTCACAAACAACAACTAACCTGTACTTGGCATAATCAGCTTCAAGAAATCCCACTAAAACAGGTATTCCGCGGCAAGCTATAAACATTTGTAATGTCAAAGAACTGCATCAAGTAATAACATCAATTCTATGCTTTATTCTTCAAAATATAGAAATCCAGGTAAAAATAACAACAAATAACAAATAAGATACATTCCAGACCTTGACTGACAAAGCTGCTGTAAAAAATAAGCCGCTTCCATTCGAATCTCTCGAGGACGATCAGGTACTGCAAAGCTTGTGACTGCAGGAATCTGCCATTAAATTTTTCATTATATATATCCAAACAAAGATCTTTGAGGATGCTCAACAATACAAATAAGGTGCTCATGTTTCAGTGTTTTGTTACTCCTATTTGTTACTAAATTCCGAATGGCATAAAAACTTGGGTCATCCAAACTCTAATGTTTTGCCTCATTTAATTAAAAGATATTTCTTCTCACTCCTTTAGCTCTGTGTGCAAACTTGTCAAAAACAATCTCTCTTCTCATGTTCACCTTGCTAACAAATGTTTCAATATTATTCATAGTGATATTTGGTGGGTGTCTTATAATATTAAATAACCCTTTAATCCAAGAGTGCAATAGTAAAATTGCTTCCCCCATAATTGGCAGATTTCTTATCCACTAAACTATGATTTTAGCATATTTGTGAAATTCTTCATTGTTTTAAAAAAGTAATAATACTCGGTGGAACCAACATTGTATTGTACAACAATTTTATCTACCATGGGTTGGCTTGAGGTGTTGAACAACACCACATCCTACCTTGCGTTGGGTGGTAGCTCGTGGCTTAGCCTCCTCTCAACAAACACAAATCCTGGCGCTTCATGGCACCGGGGTATGTTAGTTAGTAAGAGGAGTGCTAGAAACACACTCTAACACACTCCTTCAAACACACTCTATATTTAGTTAAAATTTATTGAAAACTACAAAATCACTGGGACCTACAAATTTAGTGAGAGAATCATTAAATATGATGTGAGACCCACAAAATTGTCATTTTCAACAAATTTCAATCAATAAGAGAGAATGTTCAAAAGAGTGTATTCCTAGCATTTCTATAGTAATAGTACTCAGCGGGACCAACAATTAACTGAATGAGCCTTCCCAACATTAATTAGACAAATTTTAATATAGAATTCAACCCAATTAATCAGGGAAAGAGAAAGGGAAATTAGAGGAGCATGAAAGTTATAGTACTTACCAATCCAACAAGACATGCATTTTCTTGAAAATCAGTGTTGTCCTTGACTATTTGATTTATAAGCTGAAGCACAGAACATATGACCTGAAATAACAATTATATTTAAATTAAAATGTCTTCTTCCAAGCTAATAAATGATCAGTATGCCTATCAGTAATGGAAAATCAAATGAAGTACCAAGAAGAACAACATACACGTGTTTTAGGAACTTCTAGCAAATCTGTCAGAGGAAGTAAGCCATGCTGGGTAACAAAAACAATCTTCTGCTCCGGACGTTGGTGAAATATACCAATAAGTTTCTGACATGAAGAAACAATCACGTCTTCTGATTCCTCTGGTTTTAATGAACCAACTAGTTTGCTGAACTCAACAGCCTACAACATTGTGGTAAATATTGTTAGATTTCAACTTAAAACCAATTGGCACTAAGTTAAATTGCCCAACAGATATATAAGCTGCACCCCAATAACTGAGGCAGGCGATGTTGGACTTCCTAACAAATACATCCAAATGCAAAACATACAAAGCATTGGTAAACCAATTTCAAAAACTTTCAGCAGGGAGGAGTTATAAGGTTGGCTTGGTGGTTGAAGGGAGAAGGGGGACGGGAGAGGTCGTTGGTTCGAATCCCTCCCACTAACAAAAACTAACAACTGATATTTGCAGATAAAAAAAATCAGCAGGGAAGCAACTTTCACATGCAGAGTATGGTTGTTAAACATAAGGGTAACAAATATAGTGTCACCATAAAATCCAACAAAAGTTACACATCGAAGAAACCGTGGCTCTTAGAAGTTAGAACATTTTTTAAATCATCATGGCAATGTACTAGAACTTTTTTTTTAAAAGAACATTTTCAAAGCATCATGATAACATAAATTATGGAGTTCAATTGTTTGGATTTGGGAGTTGACAGAAGATGCCAAAATGCTATTTTGGCTGGCAAAAAAAGCAACTTGAGTTATTTCACAGAATTATGCATAACCCACTGGACCACAAACATGCACAAGGCAAATTACATTAGTGGAGAAAAGAACATTATGAAGCCTCAATGAGAAATGCTCAAAAACAATTACTTGAGAGGCAAATCAGCTACTGATTAATGACAAGAATTAAAATAATGGACATCAACTGCGTGCACTGCACATCAAAGAATTGGTGCAAATATTTGAATTTAATGCATTTCCGACCCTCTCCCCAGTCTATTGCCTTCCCTGCCCTCTTCCACCCATTGGATCATGGAAGCCATATTTGTAGGTGATTTACACCAAAGATATAGTCAATGTAACTAAGTTTCACAAAATGACCCTGCAGAAAACCAAACTTATGGTTTATGCACAGCAGAAATTCATATGAAATGAAGAGGGCAAACAAAGAGCATATCCAAGAAATTACTTCAATACCAAAGATGTAATATACAAGGTTTACAAACACGAGCCAATTTTGAAGAATGAATGTTTTCTACCTTACATTCTACAAAGTTATGCTAATGTCAAACAACAATCTACCACAACACACGATAACATCCCAATCCTAAAATGCAAACCATGAGAAAAATATGAGATGCCAAAAAATGAATAGAACAAACCACATTATGCG
Source organism: Glycine latifolia (assembly GCA_013407115.1). NCBI lineage: Eukaryota > Viridiplantae > Streptophyta > Magnoliopsida > Fabales > Fabaceae > Glycine > Glycine latifolia. The sequence goes on from CM023951.1 coordinate 8,596,263, forward strand.
AGGGAGGAATAAGTTATACAGAGGAAAGAAAAACCCTTGGTACCTGCAAAGGAAAAAGGTTCTCTCCAGGAAGTTTGTCGTCGAAGACCTGATAAAAGAGAGACAATAAAGAGTCAAAAGAATAACAGCACAGGATTTTAATTAAAAAGGCTTAAATATCCAAACTGATCAACCTACCAAACCATCTATATCAATCACATCATCTTTTAGAACGCCTATCATCACTCGGTGCAAAAGATTCCCACCATTGTTTGCCTGTCCAATTTCACTTTCCTTGTCCCATTGCTTTCGAGCAATTGTAGCTCTCAACTCTTTAGCCAAGTCATTTTTCCCACCATCAATTGCAGATGCATTACCTTTAGTCATATGTGAAGTGGATGTAGAAGTGGACGCCTCTGCTACAACCTCCCCAGGTTGTTTAGCCAATGGATGAAATAAATCATCCAAGTAGGCATCTCCTGGCGGGTCACTAAATCTACTCAGCTCATTTCCTTCCACAGTGGTTGGCATCTTCATTGCCTTCAGATGGAAATTAGACAATTGTATGAGATTTCATCTTTAAAATAAAAAGAAAAAGCATATTCTCTTGATGATATATAGCATCAACTATTAAAAGCAAAACAGGGAAGCTTTAAGGAGCCTTAGCTGACTAGATCTCTTCTCATGTACTAAGAACTCTTATAAATACTGTTCAAAAGCACTTAATGATTTTCTAATTTATGTGGCACCCTACTCAGATAATTCCAAACCCAAATTTTCAAATGTAACAAAAGTACAAAACAAAAATGGAAGTCTGTCTTAGAATATGGTTTGGCTATAACTCAACATCAAAAGCTAGCTCATAGGGTAAGGGTTGCCTCTCACTTATATACTCTATTTTGGAATTATCTCTAGTCAATGTGGGACTTGGGTTTTTCCCAATACACCCTCACACATCCAAACACTTTTGGGCTTGGTGCATGGATAACATGGTGGGTGACCCTCTGAATGGATCTAAGATAGGCTCTGATACCATCTTAAAATATGGGTTTAGGCCTAACTCAACCCCAAAAGTTAGCTCGAAGGGTGAGAGTTGCCTCCCATTTATATACTCTATTTTGGCATTATATCTAACCAATGTAAAACTTAGGTTTTCCAAAAACTGTCCAACACAATTATATATAAAGATTATAAATTATTTTTCTATGGTGAAAAAATTAAAAGGGGAAGAAAGTACAAATAAAAAGAAAGTGCATGACAGAAACTCATCTAAGGAGAAGGCCAACAGAGACCCAGTAGCAGAAATGGATTAAAAGGAAGATAGTCTGATTAGAATGGGAAGATAAAGACTAAAAAACACTTTAGGAGAAACAATTAAGATGGAGCAAACTCTAAATGGATTTATTGAAAATTTGGTTTTTGGAAGTGCCCAATGTGTCGTTTGATTTGCATAACCAACCTCAGTTAATGAGGCAAGTATTGGCTTTTTAAATAAAATATGTATGTCAACATCAATATCAACAGCACCTTTAACCCAAGCTAATTAGGACCGGTGGTAGATGAACTCAATGATAGATATGAAGAGGTTGAAAAACAAAGTGGAAGGGAAAGGGAAAATAAGATAAAAGATAAAAGAAAAGAAGGGGGAAAGGAAGGGGATATAAAATGACTAAAAAGGGAGCATTTGGAACATAGAGATAACAATGTATCTAATCCTCCACCAAGCTTATAGCTTTTCTCCATTCCATCCTAAGACACATCATCCGTTAATCTATATCCCACTCCATTAAGTCCTTTTTAATTACTTTTCCCCAGGTAAGTTTCGGTCTAGCTCTACCTCTCTTTGTGTCAAGCTCTTGGTAATAAACTTTTGTTTTTATGAGAGCATTCAGGGGTCGTCTCATTACGTGCCCAAACCACCTCAATCTATGTTCCTTCATCTTTGCACTCACCGGTACTACTGCTACCTTTCATCGAATATCTTCATTTTTTATCTTATCCATTTTCGTATAATCACACATCCACCTTAACATTCTCATTTCTATTACCCCTATTTTATGCTTATGTTGTCTATGTACTGATCAATGTTCAGCTCCATATAACATTCCAGGTCTTACAGTTGTTCTATAGAATTTTCCTTTTAGCTTAAGGGGAATTTTCCGGTTACTCAAAAACCAAGATGCATTCCGCCGTTTCATCCACCCTGTTCTGATTCTATGATTTACATCCTCATCAATCTCTCTTCCTTTTTGCAAAATTGATCTCAGGTATTTAAAAACATATTTCTTGAGTACCTCTTGACCAAGAAGATGCACGGGGTCTTGATCACCATCTCTTACTAGCGAAAACTCACACTTCATATACTCAGTCTTGCTCTAACTTAACGTAAATCCTTTAGACTCCAAAGTGCTTCTCCACAATTCAAGTTTCCTATTAGCACCATCTTTGGTCTCATCAGTAAGCACAATATCATCTGGAAAAAAACATACTCCACAACACTTCCTCTTGAATATGTTTTGTTAGTTCATCCATCACTAAGGCTAAGAGATAAAGACTAAGAGTCGAACCTTGGTGTACACCTATTGTGATAGGAAAATAACTTGATATTTCAATACAAGTTTTCACACGTGGTAACCTCATCGTACATATCATTGATTGCATTTACATACTTTAAATGTGTATGTGTATATGTTAAAAAGAAAAGGCAATATAATACATGAAATCTACAATAAATAGAAAAATAGCAACCAAGTAATTGCTCCAAAAATGTTTCAAACAACCAATAATAATATGAAATACCTTAAGGGAACCATTATCTTGACCTCTTGGCCCAAAAGCAAAGGATTTGTTGCCATTGATTACAGAACTGTCCTTCCCTCCAACCTTGCTAGCCATTTCTCTTGATTGTGGAGATCCACCTTCTCCATTCATCACAACTTCATGAAGGTCTTTAGCATTAGAAATTTCATGATTGCCGGTAGACTCGGAATTAACCACTTCTCTGTTAGAAGTGAGTTTGCTAGAACCAGCTTGTAGAAATGACTTCTCATGAATGGCTAAAGTAAGAACCTGATCCGATGGAACATCATTTGCTTTCTCTGTTTTTTCGTTGGAAAAATTAGAATCTGCAACATTGTCTTCATGAACTTTGCTGCCATCAGCAGCCACAGTTGTATGCTCTTTTGCAGAGTCCTATTAAATACAAACTAAAGTTAAGACCATGATAAAAATATAATCTAATTGCTCCCCACTATGTAGATTTATCATTCATGGTTATCAATTTCAATTCATAAAATTATTAACTTAAGTAAAAAAGATAGAATAGTATATTCTGACAGCTTCCCACCAACACTAACCTCTTTCTCCACAGAAGAGTTTTCATAAGCACTCTTATGATAACCACCAGAAACTTCTGCATCTGCAGAATCATCTTCCTCAATATTTCTGCAAGAGGTAGTAGCACTCTTTGATCAAACAAAAATTAACAATTATAGAGCTAAATAAATGACACTTGAACACAATTCAGACAACAACAAAAAATATAAAAAATCAAGGATCGAGGATTGCCCATAAAAACACCAGATGAATAAGGAGGTAAATTCAAATTGTCATTATCCGAGCCAACAATAAAAAGAGAAACAGAAAAGCATAGGTTCCTTCCCTTATTAGTTATTATGATTTCTATAAACACACACACACACAACAATAACAATAATAATAATTATTGCTTAAAAGGATGATACACAGATCTCCTCGTCAGTGTCCTGCAAGGTAAAGGAGGAAATAAAATCTTACGCAATCTACCTTAGCGTTCCACTATGACGAAGAGAAGACTGCAGGGCACGTCTACAGTTTCGAATCCAGGGGTGAGACAACAGAGTTTTGGCATCAGGCCTTTGTCTAGCATCCTGACGTGCAACAAGATGGGCATATAAAACAAGTTTTAGTTCCTAGTTTCATTTGATAGAAATACAAGTCTGGATCAATACAAGTATCCATCTTGCCAGTCCTACAATGGTAGAGATATAAAACTACATAGACAACAACAATATCATCACTTAATCCTGAGAACAAATATACAAACAAATAATGTAGTATTACCTCCATTCCTTTTTAATTGTCGGATTTTTGGAGAATTTGTATCTATTTATTTGTCATTTGCAAAGTTCAAGATCACATTAACTACTCCTTTATCAATTATACCCTTACTTGTCGCCTAATTTTTAATTAATTTATACATGCATTCATTGTGAAGTAGAAAGAAAGAGGGGTACAATAGAAAACCCAACAACTATTTTATTACAGTCAAGAAAATTTATTCTATTTCTTGGTTTCTACAAAACAACCTTAAAAGACAGATAAAAAGGAATGGAGGGAGTAACATTTATCAAGCTAAAAATACATATTCTAAAAAGATGATCTCCATTATAAGACATCATAAAACACATTACCTATGCTACTGTCTAACCATTTATGATTCATGTAATCAACCCCATTTGGTGGGACAAGGCTGAGATGTTTTTGTAATTTGCTATGCCTAATAAACCATGTTTCCAGTTGGATAGATCCATATTGTACTGGCAGTTCTGTCCTCAACCACTTTATAATAAATGAAAAATACAAAGTACATGCTACAGAAACAATATCATTTTCCAAAATGGGAGCTTTAACAGCCAAAAGCTGATGGATGATGCTCTCTTTTTCTGTTGGTGGTGGACTAAAAACATGGAGAAAGGCTTTCACATGTCGTTTCATGTCTGGTCTCGCAACCTTAGGGATATCTTTTGTACTCGGGAGGTTTTAAGATCACCTGTTTTGGGGGTTTATGTCCATCCTTGCTTTGGCTCCTTAATTCATGTCTTCTATGTATTAGGTTGCCATAGTTTTGGTTTTCATATCATGGACTCTTTTGCTTTTCATACTTGTAGCTATCTTTTACTCATATATATAATATATTTTTGCCGATAAAAAAAAAAAAAACAAAGTACATGCTACAAAATACTAACAGATAACATATCATCTCTCAACTTTTTTTGGTCCTATATAGAGACCAATATAGTGAAAGAATCGTAAAACAGACAGAAATAATTCACTTGTGTTAGAAGGTGGGTATGGACAGGAACAGGGAGCAAGAAAGAAGGAATGAATGCACAAAGAAAAGTGAGACGTAACCACAATAGCATCCAAGTTAAAACAACATATTCATAAGAAACATATTTCAACCAATAGTTAAGATCCAGTTTACCTTCTTAAAGCATTGAAGCAAAAAATCAGTAATATCAGGTGAAAGGCTATCTGGAATTGGCGGATGCTCATCCTGAGAGAAAACTCCAGCGTTATAAATCAAATCATACTTGTGTAGTTGAGCATATCAAGAACACAGGAGAACATAAAATGCACCAATTATAAACTAATTTGTCATACAATCACATGCAAATGCTATCATCTAGCAAAACACTATAAGAAACTGTTAAATCTGTATTTTTCTGTGAATGATTTACAGCATGTGTACCCATATATATTCAAGTAAGATGCTATCTAAAAGTTGAAGTAATCTTATCTTGATCCTACAATTTTGGATCAAGTAAATTATCTTATCAAAGGCTAATAAAGTAATAGTAAGGAAAATATATATCTTATTACAACCAACAGAAACTTAGGTCCAAGGAAACTTCATATATTGAAAAAACAATAAATGATAGCACATAAGCAAACCTGGACAATACGGAAAAGAGCTGGCATGGGCTGCAAATCATAATAAGGAGGTACACATGTAAGAAGTTCAATAACCGTACAGCCAACACTCCAAATGTCAGAAGCTGCACAAACCCCAGCCATTTCTATAACCTGAAAAATTAAACCAAAATTATCAGTGAGCACCCTTATCAAGCCCGAAGTCACTTTAATTCCCAATCAACTTTATTAGGTTCGCCGAAGTGTCAGCAAAATGCTCAGCTTAACATATAAACTACTTTTCTTGTTAAAATAAAATACATTATAAGAATGATGGATGGGACAGTAGATCTGGGAGAAGTGGTCCTCCTAAAAGTACACAAAGTAAATAGCAAACAAAAGTGGCTCAAAAATACAACAAAGTAATCCAAACTCTTTATAGCATTCCGGTGTTAGAACACAATTTGAACAAGGAACCTATTAAAAGTTCTAAGCAAATGATTTAGCAGAAGAACATCACACAATTAATACCTCGGGGGCCATCCAGTAAGGTGTTCCAACAACTGAATGAGTGTTAACATCAGCCTCTGTTAATTTTGTAGCTACACCAAAATCAGCAAGTTTGACAAGACCCTGAAAGCAGAAGTTAAACTGTAATTAGTATTTAGTAAGAAAAAAGGCAAATTTTCTAGATTTAAACCAAGAAAAAACAAAGCAATATAACCAACTAGAGCATTAAAAAATGACAAGATCAAGAGCGATGTTAAAGGAAACCCATGGTGATACTGTAATACGAAATATAAAGCAGAACTTGGTGGGGGGAGGGGGATTGTTCTAAAAGAAAAAAATTTATTAGAGATGGAGGTTCAAAAGGTTGTATTTGGCTAATCTAAAGTGAAGAATTCACTTTGGAGGGAATAAAAGAGAAGTTATAGCTATTGAATGAAAAATAAACAATTGAGATTGTGATTAATGCATGCACATGTATAACAAACTATGGAGTTGATTCAATCTCAACCACTAATTATTCAATCAATGGCTATAATTCCTCAGTTTAGAGAAGCTAAATCTACAAAAGGTGATGGGATAAAAAAAATTCCTCAACAAAGACAAAACAAAGGGAGAGAAAAATGGAGACAAAACAATGTGGTAGATCATGAAGCAGAAAAACAATGATGATGCAAAATATATAATTACTTTAAAAAAAATACTTAGGTGATCAACACAGCAGCAGTTATTTTTTATTACTAATTACTAATGACAATACATCCAGATACAATTAATTAAGTCCAAAATAAAAAGAAAGATTATATGATAAGAAAATTCATCGGCATACAGATTGCTTGAATAGCATAGTGATGAAATCATTGTGCATATACACAACAAGACTACTTGCCAAAACACAAAGCCCTATTATATAATGAGAACAAAACAATAGAAGACTTGCCTCTTTAGTTGTCAATATGTTTGCACCCTTAATATCCCGATGGATAACACCCTGTTCGTGTAGATAAACCAAACCTTCCAACACCTATCTCATAATATAATACATTTAGTATAAAATAAAATAATTAAAAAACCTAATCCTGGAAAAACCTCAATGAATAGTCTTACACCCACAAACCTGTGCAATATATACTGCAACCAATGATTCTGGAAAAGGTCCAAATTTATTTGGCTTGATAATATTTGCAAGTGAGCCATTCTCCACATACCTATGATATTGCAAAAAGACATGAAACTAAATACCCTTCAAATGATGCTATGATTAAATTTCCTTATGCTGTGAAAGAGTAGAGCCCACTTACTCAAGAACTATGTGCAGGTGACTTTTTGTCTTTGAAGATCCAAGATACTTTACAATGTTTTTATGGTTCAAATTCTGCAAAATAATAATCATTTCAGAAATATGGCTTCATATAATATCCCTAAACCAATTCCACATGTGCTCAGCACCCCAAGATTAAGCCAATAAATTATTCATTATTACAGCATCAGCAAACATAGAAATTTAGCATAGTAGTCAATCATGTTGTGCCACCTTCACCTAAGGTCATGTTGAAGTCCTCTCAGCCTGCTATCAAAGCCATCATGGCCACTACAATCTATACAGGTGCAAAAATCCAACTTTGCCTCTGTTATCTATGGTTTCCCATTTTCCCACCCATTTTTTGGGAGAACTTTGTGATACCCCAAACAAGGTTTTCGCACAGTTTTTGCCTTTATTCATGTTCAAGAACATGCCTTGAGCATGTATAAGAGATGAAATCAAACATATTATCAATATGTTCCCAGCTCAGGCAAGGAGACCATGTTCCTTTTGGTAAATTTAATGCAAGAACAGCTGTAGCATGTAGTTAATACCATTGCCTAAAGCTTACATGCACAATATATACTTGGAAGAAATGGAGCAGATAATACCATGACAGCTATTGATCAAAATAAAAATTCAATAGATAATGTAATACAAAATGCAAATCCAACATTGAGGAATAGAAGTACCTTCAACAAATCAATCTCTTGCTGAAAACATTGAGGCATCCATCAAATGACAGTATAATCACAGGCAAAGAAGCACCCAAATTAGTAAATGGAGATAATGAAATATCAATAATTAAAGTAACAATATAAAGACATCAAGAGTTAGACAAAAACTGGTATTGACTTTGTAGTTATTTTATCAGTTGCAAACATATGTTGGTAATTAAAGTGTGCTAGAAAAAGTTACACATAAAAAAATAGTCCAAGAGAAGGTCAGTCATATAAGTAGAATGACCCATGAACCCAATGATGACTGTGCCCTATTTTTTGTTGTCTAGCTTTAGTGATTTTGGCAGAATCAAAGAGGAATTTTTTTTTATAGAGACATATAATGTATGCTACTATCTGGTGTATCAGGTTAGAGAATAACATATGTATGACGAAATTTTTTATCAGTAGCTGCTGGTTTAGGTGGGCAGCTCAGATCGTAGACATCCACAGGTATTAGCTTATCCATGCAATGAACAGTTTTACAAAAATTGATACTGAACATCCCGAGTCCCTACCCTCCAAATTGTACAGGAATTTGTGATATGATTTGGCAAATGGCTTCTATTTTTAAAGCCTTTCCTTAAAAAAGATGCAGAGGGACTGGACAGCTTTGCTCTATTGATGCTTTTTCTCTATAATTAAATGTCTCCTGTATTTGTTAAGGAGAGTCATTCCTAGTATTTTTTTCAGCTTAATAAATTTCTTCTTTTAACAAGGATATAATAATAACAATAATAATAATGTTAAAAATAAAGCTAATATGGAATTTATATTGACAATGGCATAGAAACTGAAGAAAATGAGTATTACAGTCCATAAAAAGACCAACTAGCCAATATTCCTTGGAACTCTGTGCAATTATGATGTGGGCAAAACTCCAAATACATCTCAATCAAAACGCTAAAAGAATAGAGTACAAGAAAGGCTATTTGCAGCCCCCGTTGAGCAACCACTAAGCAATAATATCCTTTCAAATGCTAAAGCTAAGATGGTGGGTGGTTAGAATAACATACAAAAGACATAATCCCCAAAATCCCAAGTAAAACCTTATTCTTACTCAATAAAGAACCCTAATTTCCACAGAAAATCCTAACTAAAAAAAATTGTGTCCTTCAGTAACTCGCATAGTCAGACAGTTAAAACACATTAATAAAATTCAACTCCAAGAACTAAAATGTTGAGCGCGAAACATCCTAGTAATCACATTTTAATTCCTACAGCCACACATTATTCTTCAAAATAAGAGCAAGTTGAAGAGAAAGTAATCTCTCAACCTACCACCCCAACACTGGAAACCCTGGATTATCACTCTCATTTTCAACTAGACCAAAATCAACTTCATCCTAAAGGGGCCATCAGGACATCAGCTTTGAAGCATGGGTACTCCAAAAATGGAGGCATACTTGGACCAGGTAGAGGACCACACTGGGTATATGTCGGTACATACTTGATAAGTATCAAATTAATTAAAAATTTGGGTCAAGTTTGGGTACGGCTCAAGTACAGCTAAGTGCAGCTTCGATTAAACATTATTTTGCAGCATCCTAGGGCTTCTTTTGCCTTGGGTCATCACTTGTCTCCTTCTTCCTACATCTTGTTCTGTTATTCATCTGTGTCTTCTTCAGTTTACTTCCCCATATCCTCTTTGAAAGGAAAACAATTATGGCTGCCAATGATGAGGTAGTGAAACTTGCATCTTCTCCTCTCCATCTGCAGCTGCAACAGCATTTGCATCAGGGACAGTGTCTCCTTGTCTACTCTGGTGGTCTGTTTCCGATCTGCACCTGGCCACTTGTGTTTGCTCCTCAGCACCCTTGTGTCACAGACTACTAGACCAGCAACAGCCAGGTATTATCCTCTTCCAGAGCAGACCAGCAATGTTCTCTATGAATGCTATTAGGTTTATATATACACACATGCCTTTTGCTATTAGATTTGCCATTGCCCATGCTTAATGCGTAAAAAATTTACACACACACACACACTCTGTGTCATACCTGTACTTAAGATTTGTTTTAAATTTAAAATACCGTATTCCACACCCATATTCACACCCAGTACCTAAGTCTCTAAGCTTTCCCATTTAAATAGAATAGCAAACATAAAAGTTAAAACTGAAAAAACAAATGTTACATGTTATATACCATGATAATGTTGAGATCCTCCTGAGCAATATTCTCCAAAGAAACTTGTTTAATGGCAACAAAATCTCCATTCTCCAGGTCCAAACCTTTGTAAACTCGACCATAAGCTCCTTTTCCAATCTCATCTCCCAGCATCTGCTCCAAATCTCACATACAAACAAAGCAATCGGCCATTAAAAAATCAAGCTATTTAGTTATCCAATTCCATATACAATTTAAAGAAAAGAAACAACACAGAAACGCCAAATATTTGCAAATGAAATTCAATTATAAAAAAAAAATTAAAATCATTGGGTCCAATCTCTAGATGAAAAAACATTCAGCAACTAAAACCATCCAATTCAGCATCCCAACCTCTGGGTCATGTCAAAATTACCTTCAAAACCAACATACTAAGCATTCCTTTGACCTCATTTTTTGCAACCCAGCCACTATTTTCATTTCAATGCATCACACGCAGTTCAACATTACCCTGCACCCTAACACCCCCTCCAACCCAACCCAGTGCAACTACCAACTACAAAACCATCACCTTGCAAAATTACTAATGTTAATAATATCCACAGTAATCTAAATATCCGATTTCAACAACTATAGTAGTAGCCTTCCCTACACTAAGGTCATTTCATAGTATACTCATACATCTTTACACACTAACCATAAAGCAAAACAATCACCCAAGCTCCTTTAACTTCATTGATTCACAACAACACGAACCTAAAGCTAAAAAGTTTCCACTAATTGATCTTCAGTGCTCTATTCAAGAGTCTCAGAGCAATAACATGGAGTTGACAAAACAACGATAGCAACATTCACAGCAGCATTACGAGAAAACATTGAGATCGAAGGAGACTGAAGAGGAAAATGGCGTACATATTTATTGTCGAGGGTCTTCGATTTAGTGAAAGCAGACGACGTCGTCTGGCGCGACATCTCTATGGAGCCGCGATCGGAGAAAGCAAACCCTAGAAAGAGAACATGGAATCGCCGGAGAAGGGGACGCTCCGATTGGGCTAATCAATTAAATTAGTTAACAACGAAAAAATATAAATTTATAAATAAATAAATAATAAATGTAAAAAGAAAAGAAAAGAAAATGTATGTACGTTAAGGAAAGAGAAAAGAGTTGGGTAACGGTGGATGCTTGCTTTGTTGTGAACAACGGTCAAAATGGAATGTCCAAATTCTTATTATCTCCTATGTCTCTCTCTCACACTCATGGCGGGCTGGCTAGCTGGCAATGTTATGTCAGGACCTCTTACGTTTCTCAACTTTTCTTTCTTTTTCCTTTTTGCTTTTTCAAAAATCATACTAAGAAAATATAATGCAGGCAGAAAAGTAAGAAAATAAAATATTAATATATATAATATCATGTAAGTAGTTACCTATAAACTTGGACGGAAAGAATAAAAATATTGGACCAAAAAAAAGTTTGAAAACAGAAAGGATTAAAATCATACAAGTTAAAAAGTTTCGAAACCAAAAACATAATTTACTTTAAGAAAAATAAAGTTTTCCTCTTTTTATCCAATTATTATTATTATCAGAAGTAACATTGTCCTTAAAAAATATATTATATGTAATTTTATAAAGAAAAAAGATTATATACTAAAATTATAAAAAGTATTATAAAAACAGACAAAAAATTGCACATTTTAATTTTACAAAAGATTAAAAAAAATTACCCTAAAAATAAACTTGTGATATTTTTCAAGGAAAAAAATATATTTTAATCTAACTTAAGAAAAAATTAACCGAACTTAAAAATTCAAGTTAGGATGGTGTCTGGTCAATCGGATTCAAAAGTCGAATTAGGCCTGCCATCACCCCCGTTAACACCAGTCACCAACCAAATATTTCAGTATTCAACAATTAATTTACGTTTATTATTAGAGATCAATTATATGAATGAATATAATCATAAATGATTATGTAGCCAAAAAAAAAAAATATACATCTATTATTCAAAGAAATTTTTTAAAAAAAATTCTCGGACAAGACCAATTTGAATTACAAACTTTTTTGGCTAGTTAAAGTAACCCGGAAAGACCAAAACATGGAACCAATTCTAATCTGGAATAATACAGAGCAGGAAACGCAACATAAAACTATTATTCAATTCAAAGGATAAAAAAAAGGAATACATTTCATGGCAAACTATCTTATGCCACATTTGATCCTCCTTCCTCATCATTGTACATCACCTCCCAGTCTCAGCCCTCCACTTGCTTAAGCTTAAGATAATGATAAACTTCACATTATATGTTTAGATTCTTGATTCCTCTCTTTGTATTGTACAGAAAAGTAAATGGTTTCTTTCTCATAAATTGACACCATCGTTAGATGTCTCCACCAGAAGTCAAAAGTGGTGATTCTACAAAACTGGTTGGCGCTTTTGAGTCAATTCCCTTTGCCTTTTTGTCATTTCGTTGCTTTGACTTGTTTAAAGCTTGGTCAGACTGGGATACAATCTTGGACACAGTAAACCCTGCAATTTCAAAAGTATTTGATCTATGGGGTATTAAAGCACTGCGAAGAACAACATCAACTCCTTCGTAAGTCCAAACTCCTAACGCTGCATCTCCTTTAAGTCCAAAGGCAAACCAACCGAGGCCAGCAGCAGCAATGTCTACTGAACTTGACTCCCAACTGTTCCCACTGACATGGAATTCCCTTTTCACCCAATTCCCCAGTTCTTGTACTCGTTTATCTCCAATTGGTGGCTACACAAAGAACAATTCAGACTGGTGTTATACAAGAAGAAACTTGTGAAATACTCGATTAATGATGCTTATGAATCAAAAGAGCAACTTGTGTCTTTTCCCTGTAATAACATAGAGGTCTAGATACATTTTGCATGTGTATAAAAACTTCACCTTAAGCATATTACAGCATCTCCATACCTAGATCTTACTTAAGTTTATAGGTAATTTTCTGAAAATAATTCCACTAAATGTTTGAAGAGCACTGCCAAACCAGGGGTGAAAAATTAAAGAGAACATGTTCTAAATCCTTTGACCGGATTAATTAAACAAGATTAACATATTTCAAGGATATTTTAACAGCTGTTGGTACCCGCTTTTTTTTAGTTTGGATATCGCCTCTAGACCAAACTAAAAAAACTATAATAATACAATTTGTAACAAATAAAAGACAAATCTACTATTTGTAGGTCACTAACCCAAATAATACTTTCACAAGACACTTCACAATCAGCTATAAGCTTTATGGACTAGCAGTTGCAGAATAAGTAGTTAATCAAAATGAGCAAAGAGAATACCTGTAACTGACACCCAAAATGATCTTGGAACATTTTACATGCATTTTCTATTTTACCCATATGTAGTGGAAGATAAGGAGATGCCCACACTGTGACGTAAATAGAATCCAAGGGTGTTTCTTCTATATCTAATCTCACTAGACCAGCTATGTGAATCGAATGACCAGCCTACCACAATCATTGGCAAAAGAATGAAGTAAATCAGGTTTTAACAATACACAAAAGATGAAAATGAACAATTACACTGCAGTGCAAATTAGCATAATTTCAGTGTACTAACCTTAATTCTGTATGTTCTAGGTTTCAATTCCTTGCCCATATGAACAAGCTTTTGCTCTTCCCTCATCAACCTCGTTGTAATCTGGTAAGGATGAAGAAGGCCGGGTGTATCAAACAGTTTTGCTTGACTTGAAAAAACACCCTCCACTCTAACAATGCCTAGTGTAGTCCCTGGCACAGGTGCTTCAGTCAGATGTGTAATCTTCCCTCCAGCATATTTCCCTATAGAGTTTATCAAAGTACTCTTTCCTGCATTCTGTGCTCCAACAGCCCACACATTCCCTCTAGGTCCAGCCAAATCAACTATATTATCGACAAGATTCTTCAGTCCCCAATCCCTCAATGCACTCACCATGTGCAAACTAGTAAGCTTATTAATTCCACCCTCTCTTGCTCTCTGCCTAATCCAATGCTCCAACCTTGTTGGTGACAATGAGCTAGGCAACAAGTCAATCTTCGTCACCACAAGCACCACTCTAGGCACATTCCCTGACTTACCCTGCTTCCATGCAGCAGAATGATCCTCAATTGTCTTAGAAACCAACTTTGCAACCTTCCTTGGAAAAGACCCATCAAAATCCACTACATCCACAACCATCAGCACCACGGACCGGGTCCCACTGGCTGATGCTAACTTCCTACCCACCGTGTGATCAAATTCAAAATCAGGTAGCAAGTTTTCCACAGTAGGATCCTTCACCTTCCCATAGTGCCTCAACGAATGACAGCGTGAACACACCACTGGCTTCTCCGGTTTCCTAATCAAGTTTGCATCATCATCATCAAGCTTTTCCGGTTCAATAACAATTCCCCTTTTAACAGTGTTAGAGAACTCAGGCTCTGGTGCAACGGGTTCAAGATTGTTACACAATCTATAACTCAAGTCCTTCTCAGAGGGTTTGATAAAATAGCCAGGGTGCTTAGGGTTGGAATCTTGCATATAAACTCCACAACCAGGGCAAACATGAAGAGATTGGGAAGTGACTTCATCGTAATTACCTTCACGAGAGAGGGGCAAATTCTGTTTCTCAGTTGAATCTGCAGGCTGTGAAGAGAAAAATCTAAACAAATTAATTGATGGCTGAGGATAAAATTTTGGGAAGTTTTGGAGATGAGGTTTTGAGTATGGCATTAAGGTTGAGTGGGAATGATTTTGCCATTCATCAAGGATCGATAGATAAAAGAGTGGTTTAAGCTTTGAAGGGGAGAGGCTTCGAGCTACAAGCATTTCTAAATATTAATGTTTACTCTGAATAATCTCGCATGCGAGTTCAAATCTGCTCTTAGTCTTCAGCTGCAACATTAGAACAAATTAAACATATTAGCTATGGTAAATGTAATAACCACGGTAATATAATTTTGAAGTGCATTAGAATCCCAAGCCCTCTCTAGTATTTAATTTAATCAAACAGTTGGTGTACAAAACAGCCACGCAACCTGAAGCTCGCACTCCAAATTCAACCGCAACCATTTTTCATGTGCAAACAAATTTCTAACGCTATAGCGATTCCCAAATCATTTGAATATCCCAATTTCGAAAACACGTCATAGTGCACTTTCTTTTTTATTTTATTGTTCACAGAAGAGTTTTATTGTTCACAGAGAGATGATAGAAAGTAGAAACAAAGAAAGAGCACATTGAACTAAACAGTGTATATATATATCTACCGTCTACAGTAAAGGAGAGGGACAATACAAGGGAAGGGCGTACTTTAACAAACCTCGGAGTGGAGTCCGAGGAAGCGCTCGTTGCAATGAACTTCAAGACAGCGATAAGTATCAAACAGGGATAAAAACGTAAATATCAAAATAAAATAATAAAAATATATATGCATCTTTATCAAAATAGAGCAAATTACAACAACCTTCTTCCCTAAAATTTACACTATTTACAATATTAATTAGCCGTTTGAAAAATAAATTAATTTACATTAAATTTTAATTTACTATGTGAAAATCTAAAATTATTATTCATTTAGTGATCCAAATAATGTAAATTCTAAATCCAATGATAACTTAGACAACCACACACACAAAATACCAACTTCTCCGGTTTGTCGTTGTGTTTACTTATGTGTTGTTGTACCCTTCTTTGTGTCATTGTCTTCTCCTCCACACAAACGTAGATTGTTCTCCCAGTCGTATTCTTCATGTGGTGTTCTCCTTCGTTGTCTTCTTCTATGCATCATAGTCTTCTTCTCCACAACAGTGTTAGGCTTGTCATCTCCTTCTGTGTTTAAAACTATTACAAATGTATCCCATGAGAATTTAAAGTTATTACATATATATCCTTTTAGGTTTTGAAAATTTTGCACATATACCTCGACGAGGTTTTAAAATATTACACATGTATCGTTTGTCTTTTACAAATAATACATGAGACTTCTCTGTTCTACAAAAAATTACACTTTATACCCCCCTTCTCCTCCTTTCTTGCTGCAATTTCAAAAAAAATGCAGCAAAACACTTGAACGTCATAAAAAATGAAAAATAAAATCAATACCATGAATATTAACTCAAAAACAAACTAGCACCAGTTTCACGATACTCAATAACAATAGTGGCTCATAAAGGTTCAATAAGGGTGTGTCAAAGATAAGGTTTTTATATGTAGGAAGAAGATGGAGATAATTTCAGGATTAAAATTTTAATAAAAATTACATGTCTACCACGTGATCTAAAAAATAAATAAACTTAACACCGTTAACAATGAATGAGGTAAAAATATAATAAAATAACAAAAGTTAAGAATTTTTATGTGGTATAAAAAACACGAGAGCCTATGTAAATAGTATATATATCAAGAGAGATTGTGGTAATTTACTCATTAAAATATTAAGTTGCTTTTATTTTAATTTAATTCACATGAGTAAAATCATTTACAAGGAAAAAAAATCCTAATGTAGAGATAGAGAGAGAAGAGAGAGGGTAATTTAGAAGGAAATAATAAAAAATATGTTGTTGAAGTTTAAGAGGAAAATAAGTTTTAATTTAGGGTGTTTGAAAAACTGTTGAATTGAACATGCTTTACATTTTTTCAATCCATTGCACACTTTGCTTATCCGTTTGAAGCTTTGGGAAGTGTGAACGGACGTTTGCAAGGCTATAAACAATAAATTAACATACCCTTGAAAATAAATAAAAATTAATTACTTTTATTAATTTAACTATTATTATATTTAAAAATAATCTGTTTAGTTTTGATTTCTTACTTTATGACTCAATTATAGATACACATTGTGTTTAAAATTAATATTGATTTAATTTTAGTCTGGTTTGGTCATTAATTGGGTTGATTAAAGTTAAAGATATTGGATTAAGCATTTTTTTTGCATAATAATAGGGAATCCTTTTTGCATTTTTTTTACACCTCTCCGTGTTTTCTATATTTTTTTTCTTCCGAAAACTAATTTTTAAAATGCATATTTCAAAATTTAATTTCCGAAATTTATCTTTAACATTTTTATAAACTAATTTCGGAATGAAAAAGATTTCATATCAGTACACGTCTCCAACACACAAGCTTATTCCGCTGTAAGATTTCTGGTACCAATTCCCCTCAGTCTAGACTTAAACGTACACTTGTTTCCATTTTATCCTTTTCCATCCTAGCAATTTTCATGCAAATTCTAGACTTCCCTTATTTCCACTATGCTTTTAAGACAGCTTGATAATTTTGTGCATGCAACTATGTTCATACACCTTGCTTTGTTTGCTTGCTGGTTTCTCCTTCTACTCTGGCTTTATTGGGATACTTGCACTGCATCCTCAGTGTTTATTTAGTCAAGAACTCTTCCTTCTCCATTTTCACTCCAAAGACCATGTTGGACTTGAGGGGGTTAAGTTGTCCAAAAAGATTTTGTCATTTCCATATATCCCACCTAGTTTTTATGCCAGAAACCAGACAAATTAAATACAATTCCTTGTTTCCAAATAAAAATTCATGTAATAAACACTTGAGTTTTGCATAATACAAAGACTTGAAAGAAAGATACAGTTTTCTTTTTTCTATTAAGACAATAAATACATTGATCAAGTGACGTTTATGAGATTCTCCCTCAGTCTCTTCCAGAGAGGCTTCAGTTCAAATGGCACTATAAGAACAATCTCATTAATGATGAATGCAATCTGGAAAATCTCACATGTTGATGTCATCATTTTATAAAGGTTAAACTATATTTTTTATCCTTAATAAATATCTAAATTATTTATTTATTTTTTATAATTTTTTTCTTTGCATAGGTTTTTAATAAAATAACAACTTTATTTTTTATTTTGACTTTTTTTAATCCTTGATGAAGTAGTGAATATTATGTTTGCTCCTTGATAGTTTTTTTTTTTTTATAATTTTTTCAAAGGGACTAATAATAAATGATTTTTTATAAGAAAAAAAACACAAAATTGGTTAATTATTAAAAACTTAAAAAATATCAAGGATCAAAAATATTTTTTTGTCTTATAAGGGAGTAAAAATGAAGAAAAAATTATTAAAAAAAATCACAAAATTCAGATTATTTATTAGAGATCACATGCATATTTTAGTCTTTTATAAAATGAGGAGAAAATATATAAAATATAATTAAAAAAATTATACACGCTTGAGACCGATCTTAAATTGGTTCCAACATGTAACAAAGAAAACAGTTTTAACAACACTCATTCACGAATCTCGGATGTGCAGAAAAATTGCGTTCATAATTGTCCAACTAGTAGCAAAGTAAACAAGTGGAATTTAATTCCACAAACAAGATTCCAAATTCCAATCCAATTAATAGAAGCTGTCCAAAATAGAACAAGGCAAATGGCTAAGCTAAATGATTGTGCAACCGAGTATAGATAAATATGGTTAGCCTTCCATGAAAAATCCCAATGGTTATTTTATTTTATTTTTATTATCATCGAATGGCTTTTGCTATTATTTTTTCCCTTAATTAATATAATCATCCAATAACAATTAATTATAACAAAGTATATATTAATTGTAACAAATACTTACAATTAATATTTTTGTCCAAACATTTCGATCACATTTTCATTTAGGAAATATAATAATATTATAGGTCATATGTATATTAAAAAGAACAATATAAAATGAAGTTAATTTAAAAATAATAATTTACAGTAGAATAATATATTTAAAAAATAATATAATATAAAATTATTTTAGTTTCAATTATAGATAGTTATATTTTATATTTAAGTCAATCATTGTGTGTGTGTATATATATATATATATAATAATAATAATTTAAATCAGTTACTCTGTTAATAATTTGATTATTAATATTTAATTTATAAACTAACGGAATATGTAGCTTATTCATTCCTCTGTTAAAAAGTTACAACATTTATATATAATCGTCCATAATGATGTCAAGCTGGATTATACTTGGAATGATCTGATATTTGTCATCTTTATCATAAAAAAAAGTTAAAATCACTTAAAAATATTCTCAATATTATCAACCAAGAAAAACATCTAAAAATAACTTCTTAAAAATATTAATTTTCCAGACCTATACTGATAAATGTCCTAGCTTGAGTATTTTACGAAGGAAAAGAAAAACGCCTTAACCACAAAAAACTTCTTTGCTTACAACATATATCATACACAACTTAACAAATTTCGATGGTCAAATATTTTCACGAAACAAAATCTCTGGTTTTACTTCACTTCTTTTCTCTGTGGAAGCTTTCATATGCCACTTCTTTCTTGAAAAATAAATTTACTTTTTATTCGTTTAAAAAATGGTGACAGTTTAAAATTTAAAAATATCTTCATAATCTATCAGAGCAATTGCTGCTGTATTGTGAAACAATTTGTCATCTATAACTATATAAAAAAAAACTAACATGTTTGTATCAAAAGAATATTCAGGCACTAAATTAGAAATTTGTTCAACTCATCCGGATCTAATAATTACTTCAAGTGCCCTTCCCTTCTGTACGATTATGATTATACCACCAAACGAAATATCCATATCATGCTTACACCCCAGGTAGGATATACTGCAAATACACCATTAACCCAATTTCATCGACGCAAATTTTTCTGCAAGATCTATAGCCTCGTTTACATGTGATGCCTCTGTACCCTGAAAAAGGTAGTGCGTACACAAATCAGTTTTACAAAATTGACCAAAATCTATTCTTTGGGCAAAAGCATTTGAAAATAGATAAAAGAAATGGCATGTCTACATAACGCCATAAACTAAGTAGCTCCGTAATAATAGCTCAGTTTTAAAATGGCGAGTTTAGACTGTCACTAGAATTTTCAGATCAATTCAAAATTTAAAAATTGGATCAAATAAGAATAATATCAAACCAATTCAAATTTACATGTACATGAACAAAGTTTCAATTTAACATTTATGAACCTACTTTGCAAACTAACAAATTTCAATAACTCGTAGGATTATTGACAACAAGTTTAAGATAGAACTAATAACAATTTTATGACCACTGTTTATAATTAAACGACAAAAGATTAAAATCCATGACACCTGGAGGATTCTCCAAGACCTCCGAGATTTAATATTAAAAAATGAAAAGTTTTTCAGGAGCCTAGTTAAAGAATTCATATAAATAAAAAACACTAAAATTACTCCCCCCTTCACCTCTTTTTTCAAGCTCCACTACATGTGACCCATGAACAAAATCCTCAAACCACTAACTCTCACGCTTTAAGTGGCATTAAATATTGGACAAAAGTTATATGAAATATACAGAATAAAAAATTCCCATACTATTTTCTTAACATTTAAAAAATTAAAGCTACTTCTGTGCAGAAATTAAAGCAATTAGTTTCACCCAAAAAAAAAAGAAGCAATTAGTCAATAACTAACCTGACCCGTGGCAAGACCACCTTTTCCTTTACCACATCTCCCTTTTAGAGGCCCCAAAGCATTACTCAGCCAATCTGCCACATCCAGCTTTCCTTTACCTCCTTTCTCTGGCACCCCAGCGCAAACTACAGCCTTGTTTGTAGATTCATCCGTGCTAAAAACCATTACAGATAAGCCCTGTTTATCAGCCAGCATTGGTAAAAGTTAGTGTTTGAAGTTAACAGAAAATTTAAATGCCTAGGACATACAATCTCAAAAAAGCATATTCATCCATACGATGACAACTACTAAATTGGAGCTCCCGAATCATAAATTGCATTACATTCAACACAGAATGAGGTCATTGAATACAATATGAGAGGCTGGAGGCCAGAAAGATTCATAATAAGTTAAGAATCAGCATTTACCTTCTGGTCCATGACTTTTGTAACAGCCTCACGAACTGCAGCTACATCCAGACCAACATCAACGTGAGATATACAAAATGTTTTCCCATTTGATGCAGCAAGTTCAGCCTTCTCTGCTGTAATCATTACAGCTTTACGCTTGTTTTCCTCAGCAACCTGCTTTTGTGCTCTTCTTACTTGATCCTACAAGAAGTATGATATAATTACAATATAGGACTAAAGGCAGGAGCAAATCGAAGGACAACAAAAAAACACAATTGAGGAACGGGAAAAAGCAAAAAGCCCGCAAGTTTATTCCACACATATAATACCTGAAGTCGGACTATCTTGGTCTTGATGTCAGCTTTCTTGGCAGCAGGAATAGATAAAGTTTCAACATTGCTTTTCAATGATGAAACTTTCTGTTAGGAGAAACAAAAAACTCAACTAATTACAATTTTGGAAGAGAAAGATATGCTGCATATTTATAATCTATCTGTTGGGACAGATCAGTGTTGATAACAAACAAAGAGAAAAGGAGATCAAGAGAGAATCCTGAGAAAGGGCACGAACTAACTTCAGTTGTTAGGCTCCTAGCTATTGTATTTATATATACAGATAATACGAAGTACAAGTGTAAGTGCTGAACATGGAGGACCAGCCCAAATATACAAATAGATATTCTAGCTGCATAAAAGGAGACAGAAGAAAAAATAAAGACAACTTATTAGAATACATGAAAACCCAGTCTAGCATCCGTCCTAGTAGCACAAATTTCCATCTTCCCCATGACAAAAGGAACTTTCCATGAATAGCAAATGTATTTAGTAGCCGTTCCATTAGTTTAGTAATTCAAGTATGATTTCATGCTCATGATCACAGGTATTTCCATACTTTCCAATATATTGAATAGGCTCTATTAGGCCTTCATATTAGGTTCAAAACCGGGAATTTTATAAGCTCAACAGTTAGTTTGAGACCTATCCTTAATAATAAGAAATTATAAGGCCCAACTTGGCAGCTGGTTCAGCCAGTTGTATATTAGTTTTTTTTATCCATCTTCAGTCAATAGCTGTTAACAGAGACAACCTGTTGAACTGACTAATTAACTAGAATAGAATGGATAAAAGCACAAGCCTAATGCTATAAAATTTTAGATGTGCACAAAGACCAACCTCTTCTAGCAAAGTTCCTACTAACTTAGCCGCATCATCTACTTGCTGCTCAAATTCATCTGCCACTTTCATTGCGTCATACGCACGATCAGTTGTAACAGCTGTTATTCTGCGTATTCCTTTTGCAATTCCCTCCTCAGATAAAAGTGCAAAAGCTTTTGCCTCTCGTGTGTTTGAAATATGGGTACCTAGATCATCAACTAAAAATGAAGAACCTCGAATTGAAATACAGAAAGAAAGCTTCAAAGGAAATATTAGCTATAATATTCACCTCCACATAACTCTGATGAAATAGATAACCATTTTTCATTCTTGGGGTCAGCAAGGAGATCCTCAACTTTTTGTCCAATTGACACAACTCTAACAGGATCAGGATAGACCTACATCAAAGCATTAAATATTGGGGAACATGATCGAGGATGAGACAAGAAAGAATTTGAAATTACATTACTTACTTCCCCAAAAACAGCTCGCAAACCATTGATACCCTTGGCTTCAGCAAGAGTTGCCTCTTTTGCACTTACATCCAACTCAGCTTTAATTTGCTCATTAACAATTGATTCAATTCTTCTTAAATTGTCAGCGTCAATAGGCTTGCCTATTCATAGCAGAAGAGTGAACAATTAGTCTTTACACTCACATTCTTCTAACAGTCAAATGAACAAATCTTACCATGAGAAAAGTCAAATCTCAATTTTTCAGCAAGAACAATGGATCCTTTCTGGTCAACATGATCACCAAGTACTTCCTGCATTCATCATAGGAAATTTCAACAAACACACACATCAGCAAGGGAAATGATAGAGTAAGGCGTCAATTCATTTGGTAACATTTTCAACATACCCTAAGGGCAAAATTTAACATGTGTATGCAGGTATGGTTAGGGGCTATAAGGGCGCGTCTTCCATAATCAACCTACAAAAGTAATGAAATATAGAAAATAAATGAGGAATACAAAGCACAAAAAGGTATTGAAAGAGAACCAAAAAACAAGGAGGTATTTGAAGTAAAACAGGGAAGAGTGAAAGAAAAAAAATCAAGGAGAATTTGGACTCATGAAGAAATCAATAAAAGTAAAAAATTTACCTTGCATACTACTTTGTTGCCAACAGAGACACCAGTCCCATTACCAATGTGAAGAACAAAGCCTCCGTAAACTTGAACATTACACACTTCAAATAAAGCATGTGGGTCCTCAAGTGATCCAGTATCAAAAATCTACATATGTAAAAAAAATATTGCATCACATATATAACACTAAACAAATTCAATGGGTAGAATATTTTATTTAGAAAGTCCCTGTTTTCATGTAATAGTTGTTAAATTAAACTATTGACATAATCTTTCAGTTTGAAAGACATTTGTAAAGAATTTTTACACATAGTATTCTAAACAATATCATACATGATACATTACTACATAGTTCTCCCCCTGCATTTTGGGGGTAACCTATACTCCATCCAGACCTTTGGCTCCTTAATCCATGTATTTTTCATGTATTAGGTTGCCACAGGTTCATTGTTGGTACTAGGTGTTTTTTTGTAATGGTACTACTTGTACTATGATATTTATATATATATATATATATATACTTATCTTTGCTGATAAAAAAAAATACATGATACATTACTAATTTTCCTTCAGGATTGAAGTTTTGACTTTTGACTACGTATTTTACCTCATACGAGTGAGCTAATTGATATGAATAGCAAGCAAGTATCCTTTGGATGATGCGCATTCATACAATTACTACTATCTCTTAATATAAGAAAGCACAATGCTATGCATTCTCTTGACCACTCTTAAAATAGATGAGGAAATTAAAATGCCTGACACCGACACCTATGCCATTCAAAGAATTTTACATGCATTCAATCTGTTTCTTGTTTTACTGCATTTTATGTAAGATACAGACTATGCATCTGTTAGTAAAAACTATTGGTGAACATTATGAGCTGGAGGGAGCATTGAAAGCAAGCTGAATTACTACTACAAATTTTTAAACAAAATACTGCAGAAGAAACTGATACTTAAAAAATTAAAAGAAAAATATTCCAGCAAATTGATAGTATTTACTGTCCAAAAGTGAATTTCATCTTAAATAAATGAATAGTAATTGTTACCTTTTCTGAAGCAAATAAAACTATAATGAAAAATAACATATATAAGTTATGTATAAATAAGGCTTGGTACCTGACCACCTTGCTCAGCATAGAAGCTTGTAGACTCCAGAACTACACCAATATCATCACCGGTATTAACAGTATCAACAAACTCAGAACCAGTATATATTGCTTTTACCACACTCTCATGGTCCTATGATAAGAAATGGTGAAGAATAGAAATCAATGGAAGGCATAGAAGCTGATTCCAATATAATATTTCGTGTGTAAAAGGAGTGAAAAAGTCTAATACAACTGCTCAACCAATAACCAAAAATTAGTCTCTTTCATTATGTACACTTCCATTGTAAGTTGAAAAGATGCAAGCCATCAAAATATCAAGAAGGAGTAGGGGGGAAGATAAACAATAGTAGAAACTCCTCTATTAAGAAATCAGTAGTAGGGGTGTCAATAAAGTTAATCATAAATTATCGAATCTCAACTTACTAAATGCTTATTTAGGTTCGTTTGTTTCTCTAAACAAACTAGTTCAAGCCAAAAAGTTAGGCTTGATTATCTAATTGAGTCAATCCTTAACTTTATATGATTGTCGTTAAATAGTTTGCAATTAGTTCATATATATGAGGGCGAACCCTGACACAACGGTAAAGTTGTGTCTTAGTGACTTGTTGGTCATGGGTTCGAATCCAGAAACAACCTCTTTGCATATGTAAGGGTAAGGCTGCATATAATATCCCTCTCACTTACCTGCGCATAGCGTGGAGCCTCCGAGCATTGGGGTACGTAGTTTTTATTTAGTTCATATATATATATATATGTGTGTATCACTTAGAAAATTGCAATTTCATTTATATTAATTACTTGAAAAATCATAATTTTTTATATTATGTTCTCTCTCTCTCTCTCTCTCTCTATCTATCTATCTATCTATCTATCATTTACCTAATTTCAATTTTCAAGCATCACCTCTTAAATGGGCAATCATAAATTTTCTTCAAAAAAATTCATTGTTTTCATTATCAAAGATTTCATCTCTAGTCTCAAGTAATCTTTATGAATAAAATTTATATTTTATTACCATGTTACTTCCTTTTCAGCATGAAGATATTTGTTAAATACTTAAATTAATAAACAGGATTTTATTCAAAGAGAATTTCGATTAAGGGAAAAAGAAAGGTAATGAGTTAGGCACTTCTTTATAGTTAACCAAGTCAAACTCAAGCTTTAAATTTGACTCGTTTAAATGAGACAAACTTGAGCAACCTTTTGATAATATATGACATCCCTTACCCTCAAATGAAATTTCATCTTTATATTAGAAAAACTGATCTTATCCCCTTGGTGTCCTTCACAATTAAACTTTCTTCATGAAAAAATACCAAAAACAAAAAAATACCTTGAACCAAGCATAGTTGAAGCTATCATTTGTTGGGACAATGCCCCTTTTGTGCAATGCTGAGGTAGCATCGGCATCCATGACAATGGCACCACCAGCTTGCTGACAACAACAAAAGAAAAAGACTGGATGTCTTAAAAATACATAAGAAACTTAGGCACAGAAAAGAGACATTCAAGCACATAAGATACCTTTGTTTGAGCACTTCTGGATCTCTCTCTTGCAGCTTCCATAGCACTATCAAAACCTTTGACATCAACAACCAATCCCTTTTCTTCAGCCACAAGCTGATAGGTAGAAAATATTAAGAAATTAAAAACACAAGGCATAATATAGACTAACAGATCCATACTGCAATTTAGTGAAGCAATCCACATACCTGAGTGAGATCTAATGGAAACCCATATGTATCCCACAAGACAAATGCTTCCTATAATCAAGAGACAACTGCATGAGAAATAGCCCATAGGCCTATTCAAAAACAACTTGGGAATATTATATTGAATTATATTATAATTATTATTACACGAGGGAATTGACAGGTCCCAACACTCGTGATCATGCAGTGCTATGAATCTGATTTAACCACAACTTGGTGAACTGACCATTATGAGAAAATATTTGTAATGAATGGTTCTGGATAAAACATCGAAAATGCAGAATTTTAATTCCTTGAAATGAAGAGAATCTTATTTAAATGACTTCCAGAGACAGTTAAAAAGTAGCAGAGCCAAGCGAAATTTCAGAAACTTATTTGTTTGTTTAAATTAATAAATATTGTCTGCATATACTTGCAAGAACCAGAAGGGGGGGGGGGGGGGGGGGGGGGGGGGGGGG
>CM023951.1:8623011-8678731 GCA_013407115.1 Glycine latifolia
GGGGGGGGGGGGGGGGGAAGGGGGAGTAGCAGGGAATAGTAAAGACATTAATAAAAACAAGTAAATGTGACTATTAAGTATTAAGTAACTGTGAAAATAACAGATTCTACTTGCCTCCCCACTCAGTATCTTTCCCTGAACTTGTCGAACAGCTGCCTCAAATTTCTCAATTCCTTGAAGAAGTAAAAACAACCAGGTTGTCTGTTACTCTTTATACACATAATAAGAAAAAGAAAAATGACAAAAACCATCCACAGAGCAATGAATCAAGTTCACAAGAAACAAAACTAATTTGAGGGATGGCTGGCATTATGTCATGAAGATTGATAGGTGATAACCCATAAAGCTGCATATGAATATATGACTATCATCACCTTAATTAAGGTTCTTCCGAAACTTTCCTCCTCCTCTTCAATTATATTCCGAATGTGTGTTTCCTGTTGTTTTAGCTCTGGGAAAACATCACCCATCAAATTCACCACAACACTTACAAGCCTGGATTCAGTAAAAATCAGGACAGAAAAACACGTTACAAACAGAATGTATGTTCACACATTCATATATACCTAGAATCACCTGTGAATTGACTCATCAACTTTAAAAAAAGTACAGCAAATTTGAAGAAACCAGTTGAAAGAATTCATTGAAGTAAGGAAATCGTAGAAAATGAAACAAAAATATGGTAAAGAACAGACAACAAATAGAGAATATACAAGTTAAGTCTGAACTAAATTGATTACAAAAATGAATCATTTACACCTAAAGAGTTTACACATAAAGTTAATTGTACCTTCCCTAACAATCTAACAGAATCTGTAACGGTATAACAGAAAAAACCAACAGGTGGTTGTTATGACAACCTGTCAGCATTGAACGTTAAACATGCAGTATAGCTGAACTAAAAGCCAACCTAACTTGATAAGAACCTTGGGAGAAACACACCACAAAAGCTAGTGGTGGTAGTTGTAGATCCAAGGCCTTATAAACCCCACACTAGAATCCCATACTTCCTATGTGGGACACAAGTCTCATACCTTGCAGATGGATCTTGTTAGATTTATATATGTAGTTTTTTATTTTGTTGTATTTTCTCTCTGCTGTAGTCAACTGTCAGAGAGACAGCTTGTATTTTAACTCTCAATATATAAATACATT
This sequence comes from Glycine latifolia, assembly GCA_013407115.1. NCBI lineage: Eukaryota > Viridiplantae > Streptophyta > Magnoliopsida > Fabales > Fabaceae > Glycine > Glycine latifolia. Next base: position 8,624,167 of record CM023951.1, read on the forward strand.
TCAGCTGTGTGTAAGTGTGTGAGACACTCAAGCATTCTTAGTCTCAACTGAACTTAACATAACTACTCAAACACACATAAATATAAGTTTTATTACGCCTATGGTACCAGGATGTGGAATCTGGCAACACCACTTTAGATCGGGATTCAAGCAACACATTAAAGTTGCTAACCATTATACATACCCATTAAAAAAACCCTCTTTAGCTTTTAGCACTTCACGTCCATACCGAACAGCTCGACGGAGTATACGTCTCAGAACATACTCATGACCATCATTACCTTCAAAAAGAGAAAATAAAATCCAATCAAAAGTGGAATTCCTTATTTTTAAAGGAGAGGGAGTTACATGATGTCCACACAGACAAAATGTTTTATAGCTTGTACTTCAGATAAATAAAAATCTAAAAGTCAAAAAACCTAAATAAATGTGTCAAGGGAATCTATTTTCTTACTGCAGTCCCCAACAGAGACACAGTCTACATGAAGAACAGGCCACCCTCAAGATATGAGAGGGAAAAGACAACAACAAACTTGATGACACTTGGAGTTGTAATTTGTGGCTCATTAAAGGGAAAAAGATGTCAATAAAGATACCAGGTCTACAATGTCTTATCAGGACGAGACCCATCAGCAATGGCAAATGAAAGAGTTCTGATGTGATCTGCAACGACCCTGTATGCCATGTCAACTTTATCTACATCATCAGGTCCAACTTTCCCAGAATATGGTCTGGCACCAGTTGCCTGCAAATGCGTTATAGGAAAGAAAAATTATATATCAAGCAGTTTGTAGTCACTGACATTAAATCAAAGTGCCAAGAGAAAACAATAAGACTTTAACATGTGGAATCATTCAAATGGAAATTAAAAAAGCACATGCAAAATCTTATATGCAAGCTCATACAATCATTCACAGGATTTAAAAAATGCACATGGAAATGCATGCCATAACACTAAGGTGCGCAAACAGAAACAAGAAATAAACACAGAATTTAATGTGGTTTGACTTACAGTGAATTATATGTTTACATTCATAGACAAAGGCATCAAAAGATTCAAAACAGTAACAAAAATCACTATGACCAATAAGTATCAACCCCACACTCAACCTTAATCCAAGTCAACATTTAATTCCCTGTTAATTGTTATAGACTTGCAAAAATTGTATATTTAAGCATTTCACTAGAACTTCTTTATGCAAATGTATAACTGCAGGTACAGATAGTTTAGGCAATCCTCTCTCCTCGCTAAACCATGCGTATGCATTCCGCTATAAAAGAGTCAAAAAGTGTGATAAGTGACACTATGTTACCAGAATTACAAATTCAAATTCAAATACAACAAAATTCAGGAGTAAATATTATTATTGTTCCATGGAACAAGGGAAATATAATAAAATCAAATGCCTTCACCAACATACCCGCTGAATAACGTCAAAGATTGGCAAGAAGATATCCGTATCATAATTGCTCATTTTGTCCTGAAGTATAGAGGTCATACGTTCAAAACCCATTCCCATATCAACATGCTTTGCTGGAATAGGTTTAAGAGAGCCATCAGCCTCCCTATTGAACTGTTACCGGGTAAACATTTAGTCACATACATACAGATTTCATGGTGATAGAACAGAATTGCATGCTAAGATGGATTCTAGTGCCAACTAATCAAGTACATAAATGAGGGGAGAAAAAGAAGGCAGTAAGGCACTCTGTAAATCATTATAATACCTGAATAAAGACAAGGTTCCATATCTCAATGCAGGTAGGATCATCGTTATTAACCAATGATGCAGCATCACGGTTACCAATTCTGTCAAAATGTATTTCAGTGCAAGGTCCGCAAGGACCAGTATCACCCATCTCCCAGAAATTGTCCTATCAAAATATACAAATCTAGTAAGATATGAAGACTCAGTACAGAACAATTTACAATATAATAACAAATAGATTTTGCATGCCTTGTGATACTTGTAAATAAAAAAAATAAAAACACTTGCATTTTTAGGTTTTTTTCTTAAAGGAGAGGTGAAATGACCCCAGCACTCATATGAGCAGCTAAAATAACCTTTAAATTGAGACCATAATTTCAATTGTTACTCGCTGACAACTACCAGCAATCACATTGTTACCCATCAAGTATGAAAAGTAACTTATCATCACAGAATCAAAATTCAGAATATAGCAACAAGCTGTCTGTGAAATAAGTCAAATAACAGAATTGCTATCAGTATAAAATGCAACTGTTTCGATTTTCTAGTACAAATTTGATAGAATGTCAGCGATAAGCTGCTACAAATTTTATTGATTCACACAGAAATACCGCAAGGGTCTTGCTGTCCTAGTTCTTACAACTCCTACAGAGAAACTCTGTCCAAATCACACAATAACTGCCCATCACACACTACTCCTATAACTGTCAAAAGGCATAACTGCTTTCAGTTACACACACCTCAATGGGAGGTTTCTGATTATGATCCAATGGAAGAGGCCTAACACAGATGCCATCAAAATTAAGACTTGTATAGTATCCATAGCTCAAAGTGATAAGTCACAATAATCTTGCTGAACATAGAAATTATGAAGTATCTTATCAAAATCAAGCATAATGTTTGTGTGAATGTGTGAATTTCATATATTTCCACTAAAAGAATGATTTCAATTTATACAAGTGATCAAAGAGTAAAAAAGGAAACTAATCAAAGAGTAAAAAAGTAAACTAACTAATTACAAAATCAATCCTAATAAAAAGGAAATAATGGAAACAAATAAACTGATGATATTCCTAATAGTTAGCCACTGATATTCCTTAATTTTTTACACTCCCCCTCAAGTTGGGAGGTAAATATTGATCATTCCCAACTTGCCAATCAGATCTTCAAATGCTGGCTTAGGTAGACTTTTGGTGAGGATGTCCGCAGTTTGTTCCTTGGTTGGAAGGTATGTCATGCACACACTTTTATCATCCAAATTATCCTTGATGAAGTGGCGATCAACCTCAGAAACTGAACACATCTCCAAGGTAGAGGACTCTAGTGCTCAAAGAACGACACCAAAAAACTAAATATTCTTCTTCTAACTCAGATGTTGCGGAAGAGCAGACAAAAACCCATGACAGCGATGCGAGAACACCAAAGACTCAAATATCATCAAATAGAACTTGAAACAAGCAGAGGAAGAGCTGACGAGTCACAACTTCCAACACTCCCCCTTAAGCTAAGGCTTACTACGCTTTTAGCTTGTTAAAATACATTACCGTTCAAACTGATTAGACGGTTGCTAAAAAACAATTGGGATAAACTAATGTTCATGACAACAATGGATTGAACTAGTAAGCAGTTGCTGAAAAAGATGGTTCTTAACCAAATCGAAACCCAAGGACAGTAACTGAGCCAATGATCAGGTCAATGTCAGTGCATCTGGGATAGAGATAGACGGGGCCAGTGCAACTGGGACAAGGGCGGGGCCAGTGCAACTAGGACAAGGAAGGGGCCAGTCCAACTGGGACAAGGACTGGGCCAGTGCATTTGGGACAAATGCAGATGAGGCCAATGCAACTAGGACAAGGACGGGGCCAGTGCATCTGGGACAAAGACAGACGAGGCTAGTGCAACTGGGACAAGGACGGGGTTAGTGCATCTAAGACAAAGACAGACGAGGCCAGTGCAACTGGGACGAGGACAAACCAATCATTTGACCAAAGTAAATTCAATAGGAAAAAGCTTAACCATTAATACCAAAAGCTAACATCAATGCTTAACCACCACGGACATAAGTTGCCTTCAAAGAGGACTAAATCCAAACACCGCCCATGTGACTAAAACCAAGAACGCAGAAAGCAGAAATAGACGAACTTTGATCGAACGAACTGTATTTGATGGTTGCCGGAATTGCCTTTCATGGTCGAGAAGGGAACAATACTTTGGTGACAGATTGAAGAAGCAGAGAATGGAGAGGCGAAGGATTACCAGAGCGTAATCGATATTCTTGCCACTAACTCATTGATCTCTCGCTTTCTCTATAACAAACAGAATCTGAGAAGCAATCGACCACACAATGGATCAAATCAAAAGTGAAGAAGAAAAAGACTCTCGTGGCAGCTCAGGGATGTTGGTGAAGACGAGGAATATTGCTAGAAAGAGAGAGCTGGGATATTAATTAGCCTAAGAAAAACAAGATCCGACTCTCTTAAAACCATCATTTGGAAGCTTCAAACCAAAATTTTGAAGACGACCCAGGGATCTTGGTGAAATCGGGGAATATTACTAGGAAGAGAGAGCTGGAATATCCATTAGTCTAAGAAAATCCAAAGCAAGTTCCGATCTTCTTAAAACCAAGATTTAGAAGCTTTAAATGAATAGTGGAGACCCAAAATTATTCAAACTTGAAAAAAAGGAAATAGTGGCAGAAACACACAGCCAGTGAAGTACAAAAGTCACCAAGAAACACACCGGAAAAGTACAGTGACAGAGAGGCAACCAGAAAGTTTCTCACCAGAAAATGAGCGGCGAGCTGAAGGTGGTGATCAGAAAACATGCTGAAAAGAGACGGTAGTAAGATAGGCGACTGAAAAGTTCTTCGCAACAACGCAAAACACATAAAAAAATGGACTGCATAGTGCCCAGAATCAAAAACCAAACAGTACCTAAAAAGGCACAAAACAATGATGCAAAAAAGGAGTTTCGCCCAAAACAAGTCCGATGGAGATGAAACTTTAGGGACAGAGTTGCGTTAGGTAGGCGACCTTGTCATTGAAACTGTGGCCGAAAAAGGTGTCAGACATGCCATCACGGGCCGGCGGGCAAAGCTGTTTGGCTGGCATAGAAAACAAACATGAGAGCACGTCTAATGTCAGGTGGGGACGCTGTTGGGTCGGCACCAGGCGCTCCTGATGGTGTGTTTGTCGTCCGAAAAGTTTGCCAGAGAGACAACAGCCGCCAGAATAGTGGCGGTGGCTGGCCGGAAAATGATGTAGAGTTCGCCAGAAAAGTGAGGTGAGTAGAAGGGCTCACTGGAAGAAGCGCAACGAGCAAAACAGCTCACCTGGGGACAATGAGTCGCCGGAAAAGTGACAGGAAAAAGGGGAAAATCGCTGAAAACTGAGAGTAAAACGGATGCAAGTCGCGGGAAAAGGTGAGACGAGTATATCGATCCACCAGGAACAGTGGGTCCCTAGTGGTGGACGGGTGGATGATTTTTTGTTATTCCCTGAACCTTGCTCTGATACCATGTGTGAATGTGTGATTTTCATATATTTCCACTAAAGGAATGATTTCAATTTATACAAGTGATCAAAGAGTAAAAAAGGAAACTAACTAATTATAAAATCAATCCTAATAAAAAGGAATAATGGAAACAAATAAACTGAAAATAATGGAAACAAATAATCTGATGATATTCCTAATAATTAGTCACTGATATTCCTTGATTTTCTACTATGTTTACTACAATATTAAATATATTTTGCATATATTGTCAAAATATTTCATTTAACATTTTAATAGAAGACATGGTGAAAGCATACTTTACAGTCAAAAGGAAGCACACGCCCTGTAGGTAAAAACTTAAGCCATATATCCCAGCCTCAAGGTCAGGGGCAAGACCAGACTTATCATCACCACCAAAATACGTGGCATAAATGCGATCTGATGGTAATTTATAAACCTGCAGCAGGATAAAGAAGTGAATGATGTAAACTTAAAGGAGAAATAATAATGCATTATATAAGGAATCAAATAATCATCTACTACTCAATTTAGAAATGTTGCACAATACCATACAGACAAGTTAAACATTCTAATTTAACTTTTTTCATTGGATGTGACGAGATCATTAATTTATCCATGATTAACAAGTAGTACAGGCCATTCAGTGTGATAGCCAATGTCCAGATTGCAATTAGTTGAACACTAACAAACTCCCACATAATATTTAAGCAACAAAACTCAATGCATCAATGGCATGCGTGGTGCAATTGATGGAGTGGAAGTACTGGTGACAGTGATGGTGAAATTGCCAATTGAAAAGGTATAATTGAACACCAGAAGACCAACTTGCCACCATATGCAACGCACAATTTAAAACCACAGAACAACCAACCTATATGGCACAGGAGGTGTAGCTCCAATTAATGCTTACATATCATTCTCAAGCATAAAGCACTTCACATAGTCATTTAACAAAACAATACCATTGTTTATAACAAAGGGAAGAAACTCCAACCAAAAAAACATACTTCGGTTAGAAGCTCCCACGCCCAGCTGATGGCTTCTACTTTGAAGTAATCCCCAAAGGACCAATTGCCCAACATCTCAAAGAAGGTGTGATGGTAAGTATCCTTCCCTACATCATCAAGATCATTGTGTTTCCCACCAGCTCGAATGCCCTTCTGTGTGTTGCAACCACGAGAGAGCTTGCTCAAGGCAGTGTTAGGATCCGCAGTTCCCAAAAAGATTGGCTTGTACTGGTTCATACCTGTCACATCACAAATTAACCTTAACATTGAGTGTCATATACTTTCCCCCTAAAAAACAAATAACGAGACGTTATTATCATTATTACCAACAGAACATCCATACCATTAAAAAATTAGAGTACTAATATATGAATCACTCTCATTAACACTTATCATTTCTCTCTTCTTATCACATCACATCAAAAATTAGAGTACTAATACATGAATAATTTTTTTTAACAAATTAACACAAAACGTGAAGTTCGAGGCATGCAGAATCAATTATAATTTCAACTTAAAACCCTTGCCACTACGATGGCAGATTTCAAATTCAAAAAACAGCATGGTGTACAGAGACTTGTGAAGAACAATTTGGAACAAAAAACCGCACATTGAATCACTAATCCTGAAACGTACCAGCGTTGACGAAGAGGAGAGTGGGGTCATTGAAGGGGACGACAGGGCTAGACTTCCAGTTGACATGATTTTTGTCCTGGAAGAAGCTGATGAAAGTGTCCCTAATACGCTTCGCCGGCTACTCCACATCGTGAGTCTCAGTTCCGGGCATGGCTGCTGCGGCGGAGAACGACGGCGGAGAATGAAGGGATCTAACGGCGCGAAAGGGAGCGAAGAGTGAGCGCAGTGGCGGCGGCGAGAGAGGGTTACTGTTTCGAGAGGAAATGAGCAGAGCTCTTACACCGAATCCAATTTGGCTCTTGCTTTCTACACCAGCCTTTTTTCCAATACACCCAGTATGAACAGTGAAGTTCCAATTTTGCCTTCTGCGTAATCCATAAAAATTCTCCGCAAAGGTTCTTATGGATTCGCAATCCATAAAAACTTATACGGATTGACAATCCATATTCGTAATTCGTATCTTACAGATTCGTAATCTGTAAACCTCTTACGGATTGCGAATCCATAAGAGGTTTATGGATTACGAATCCGTAAGATACGGATTGCCAATCCGTATAGGTTCTTACGGATTGTGAATCCGTAAGAACCTTTACGGAGAATCTTTACGGATTACGCAGAGGACAAAATTGGATCTTCACTGTTCATGCTGGGTGTATTGAAAAAAAGGCTGGTGTAGGAAGCAAGAGCCATCCAATTTTCATTCACTCATGTCTCTATTTTTTTTTTTAAGCTAACGATAATAATAAATATATGGAAACGGACGAATTAAATATATGCATTTTTTTTATAAATTTATCGGGCCCTTCCATTGTTTTTTAACTCCTTTGTATTACAAACAGATTTTTGCCGGCCTGCCCGAGTTTTTGGAGATGCTATTGTGTAAATTTGAGTATTCCTCCGACTAGAAAAGTTTTGGAGTTTAATTGTGACCTAAAGAAATTTACATTGTAAATCAATCCTACTAATCATGGTTTTTTTAATTAGCTAATACTAGTATACAAAAATTTTAGGTTTAATTATATTTATGTATTTTTTTATCATAATTGAGTAACTTTTTTGATTGTATGGATTGAATATTTTAAGTATGTAATTTGTAAATGTGTTATTTTAGTCTTATATGTTTTAATTGCATAAATTAAGTCTCCTTAGATATAAAAATCGTGCAATTTTAGTTTCCAATAAATTGAAGGAAAATGATAAAAAGTATCCAACTTAAAAAATTTCAAACATAAAGCAACAAAATTGAACATTTTAAATTTAATGTAATAAGTGTGAAACTTAATAGACTTTAATAAAAAAAAACCAGCAGATTGTGTTTGTCTGGATGAAACATGAGTCCGATCCGTATTAACCCGACCCGCTTCACAAAGAAGAGTACTGCGAGAGTGGTAGCTGTAGTGATACTCGAACTGAATGAACGAGAGAGAGAGAGAGAGAGAGTGAACGATAACGATGAAGCTCTCCCTATTGACGGTGTTCGTTGTAGCAATAGCATCGTTATCTCTTATTATTCCCCGTTCATCATCATCCCCATCCCAATCCCAATTCCAGTGGCAGATCCTCACCAAACACAATTTCTCTTCTCAGATTCGTCTCCATCCTCACCTCCTCCTTCTCGTCACCCTTCCCTGGTCCGGCGAGTCTCGATCCCTCATCAACCACCTTTCACTCGCACTTGCCGCCATGCCGCCGCCGCAGCAGCACCACTTTGCCTCTCTCAAACTCATGCTCATGCACAGAAACACCGAGAAGCTTCTAGCGGATTCCATAGGTGCTACTGCTACCACCGATGAAACCACACTCTTTTATTTCCATTATTCTGTTTCTTACAAGTACCGTGGAAGACTCAGAGCTCGCAATATTCTCTCCTCGTTGTATCCTTATATATCCCTTGCACCCGAGGAGGTTCCTCTCGCGGCGCTCAACACTCCTCTGGATTTCAGATTATTTGTTGACTCCACGGAAAGAGCTCTTGTTCTCGTTGACTTTTGTGGATGGACGCCTAAGTTGCTCGCCAGTGATAATAACGGAACGCAAAATGCTTTCTCCGTGCTTGGTGAGTGTCAAATGTCAACCATCAATGGATTTTGATGCTTACCTTATTTAACAACATTTGGTGGTTATTTCAGAAATAATAATAATAATGCCTATGGAATTAGTAATTAGAATCAGAGTTTCGCTTCGGTAATTCACGAAATAAATAAAGGATTATGTAGATTGATTGCCCAGTTTAAACTCCAATTCTGATAGTACCTGAAGAACAACATATAATAAGTTTTGCGGAGATATAAGGTTGGTTGGGTAGTCAAGAAAGACTTGAAGAAGGGAAAGGTCTTGGGTTTGATCCCTCTGTACTAACAAAAAACTAAATTAACATTTGCCGCTAAAAAAAATATAATAAGTTTTGTCCATTTTATTATTGAAATAGATTTCCTGCATTTACGCATTCTTCAGCTAGCACTGTTAGATGAAGTTCGTACGTATATTTTTCAATGCCGAACGACTCCAATCAGATGACTCATGTTTTATTGATATTTTGTGAGTAGTATGATTTTCATCCAACGGTTTTAATTGTCTGTATGTGTGGTTCCCTGATTTGCAGGGAATCTGGATTTCTATTAGTATGTAGTAGTATGTAATATTTATTTCTCTCTTAGTAAAGTTATGTGTGTATATGTTGTTACTTTGAATGTAATAATGGTTGAGGTACTCATCAGAAGGTGAGTCACTGTCAGTGTGTGGGCGTTTTCCTTGCAGGTAATCACCATGGAATAGGTTTTAGCAGAGGGAATAATAGAATGCCTGTGTCAAGGGGAAAGACTAACAAGAAGGTGGCTGGTATTATCTAAATGCATGACAATGTAAACTTTTTTATGTTAAATAGTAAATTCATCGTTTCATCATTTTCTGTTTTTTCTTTCTTTCTCAAATCATCAGAGGAGGACACGTGCAAGGCTGAACTCGGTGTTGATAAAGGGTTTTGTGAAGCTCCTTGGCTGGGGGAGTTTACCTCGTTAAATTATGGTTCCTTGGAGGGCTCCAAGGATAGGAATCATCATGTTCTACATTCTTGTTCGTCTGAAGAATTTGAGCGGTTTCATTCTTTTTACTTGAAATTCATGACTGTTGTGAGAGAATACTTTTTGCCTCCGGAGCGAAATAGATTTGGTTTGGTTTCAAGTAGGTCGATGCTTTCATCCCTAGGTGTTGGTGATTATGGCCCATGGTTTGCAGCTCACTACCTAGCTGGATGTTCAAGTTGTTCAAATATTCTTAAAGATGAGGATGACTTGAAATATGTTTTGCAGATGAATAATTATTTTGTCAAAGAGGTGAATAAAACCTTTCTAACTTCTGTTCCATATTCTGCAGTGTATGTCATAATGTTATATTTTGTCGCTCCTCTATCCTGTCTCTAAGCTCATCTCTGATTATTGTTGTGGACTAGTTTATTTAACTGATAAATATACACCACCAATACGCAAACATCTGTCCTTTCAATTAATTATTCATTTTTGGAACTTACCCTGTTTTGTTTGTATTTAGCTGGAAGGTAATGGACCTGATCAAGAGCCCATTCTACCAGCAAATAAGCCATCTGTACTTCTATTTGTTGATAGATCATCTGACTCCTCAGAAACTAGGGGAAAAAGTAAGGAGGCTCTTAAAGCTTTTAGAGAATTGGCACAACACTATCATCATGTGAATCAGACTGGTAACAAGAATAATGACAGTCATGACACATTTTCTATCCGAGATTATCATGGCTTCAAGAGTACATCTGAACATCCTAGGTTAAAGTTGTCTAGGCCAGCTCAAAAGATTAAACTAAAGGAGAAGATTTCTTCCATCATGATTATGAATGAGGGTAAGCAAGTTAGTTTGGACAATATTCCTTCTGATCTTCAAGGGAGTTCTTTGAATGATATATTGGCTTATCTTCTCCAGCAAAAGAAGGATGGAAAACTAAGCTCCTTAGCAAAGGATTTAGGCTTCCAACTTTTATCTGATGATATTGATATCAGGTTAGCTAATTCACAGCAATCACATTCAGAAGTCCAGTCAAATCAATTTCCAACAGAAACTTCTCAACAAGGCCATACAGATACTGTGATGCTGGATGGAGATCCATATAGATCTGCTGGAGAGCTTGAGGAAAATCCCAAATCAACTGAGCTATCTTCTCAGAAAGATGAAGTAAAGAGACCTTCTATTGTCACACATGAAGAGATCAAATCTGTGGAAACTGAAGAATCCATTGCAGATCATGAACTTTCTACCGCTAAATTTATGATACCAGAAACAGATGATTCTTTAGGTAGAAACAAGGATGGGGGTGAGCAGGCTCATTTTCTTGGTTTTAATGTTTTTTTTTCCTATTCTGATGGTAATTATCAATTACTTGAAAGACTCACGGGTGGTCATGGAATTCCATCTTTGGTTATAGTTGATCCCTTTCGGCAGCAACACTATGTTTACCCTGATGAGAAAAGTTTCAACTTTTCTTCACTGTATGATTTTCTTTCTGAGTTTCTTAATGGAACCTTACTTCCATACCAGCAGTCAGAACATGTTCTTCGAGGCCAAAGGGAGGCCACCCATCCTCCATTTGTTAATTTGGATTTTCATGAGGTGGATTCTATACCTCGAATCATAGCTCATACTTTCTCTGAACTTGTTATTGGTTTTAACCTTTCTAACAAAGAAAATACTTCTAATTCATGGAATAAAGATGTCCTGGTCTTGTTTAGCAATAGCTGGTGTTCATTCTCCCAGAGAATGGAAATGGTTGTTCGTGAAGTATATCGGGCCATCAAGGGCTATGTGGATATGTTAAACAGGGGATCTCAGAATGTGAAAGGTATTTCTGATCATGGTAAGCTTTTGTGTGGGTGTGTGTGTTTCTGTTCTTCTCTACACTCTACCGCTACCACCACATATTTCACTCTGTTAAAGATGCTTGTTTAGGGTAATTGGTTTCAGCAAGTTTTGCTGTCTTCGGCTTTTTGCTAAAACGTGAGAAGCTTGTGGCTTTGCTTTTAGTAAACTGCTCAGTAGCTTCTAGTTAGCAATTGGCTGTTCCTGTATCTGTTGTGCATGTTATACCCGCCAACTGCTTGACATTATCAAATTGAATGTTACTTGATCATGGAATGTCAATTTTCACTAGTAATTTGTAAATGATTTTGACTTTGCACGTCTATCTTAACATGAATCCCAATGGTTCTTGTACTGTTTGGTGGACTTGATTCATGTTGGATGATGTTGTTTGAATTGATTTTTGGAAGAATTTCCTGATCAAATGGTAGATCTCTAAAAGCTTAACAATTGATCATTACATGGCAGAAAATTTGAATCATGTCATGATGAAGCTTCCGGAAATCTACTTGTTGGATTGTACATTGAATGACTGTGATTTGATACTGAAGTCTGTAGATCAGGTACTTGTTTTCGGTCCATCGTCTCTTTTTTATATTATGTATTATTGTCGTGCTTTCCTGAGTATTTTGAGTTCAGTAGTTGGTTGTCTTTGTTTGGCAATATATTACTCATCTCTGTCATTATTGTTGGGTGAAATGAAGGTGATGGATTGTAGATTGATACTTTTATGAAGAACTTTTAGAATATTGGGCTAAAACAAAGCTCTCTGGTTTTAGCACCCCTCTCCCCCCCACCAAAATTAATTTTTTTTTAAAGAATTGGTGAGGCTTGAATTGGGCAATAATTTATTTTTCAACTTGAATTTGAAGTCTAGAAATGGACAAGTCCAACTGATTTCATGCAGTTCAAAATACCAAAAATGAAATCCAGTAAGCAACAATGTTGTTAAATAATGGCCATGGAGGAATGACATGGCAGATTTTTTGCCTACTGCCATAGGCAATTTGTGAAGGAGGGCCAGGCATGGTGGAATTTTGGCCTTCTCCCATGTTCCGCCATCCACCATTAATAACACTGGTAAGCAGTGTCAGCAGGCTAATGTTCATTCAGTGGAGTATTTGGAATACCAATGTAAAGAATCCTTTCTGCCTGGGACATCTACAAGCATTAAAGGACATCAATGCCTTTTTAAAGCTTAGTTCACTAATCTTGTAGCAGTAGTTTTCATGTACAACTTTTGCTCATTTATGTTTGCATATTTTTAATGAGTGAAAAACATTTATAAATTGGAATGATAAAATTTGAGATGGACTTATTTAATTTGCATTGCAAAGACTAGCGGGATAGTCCTTTGTTTGATTTTTTTTATATTATATTTTTTTTGTTAACAATGGATGCCATGAAAAAATATTATGAATCTCATCTATAATTTATTTGAAAGAACATTGAATTTAAATAGTTAGTTGTCTGGCCTGCCTAATTAATGTTGCTTGATGTACTTTTAATATGCAGAGGGAAGTTTATCCTGCTCTGATTTTATTTCCAGCAGAAAAGAAGCAGCCTCTTCTTTATGAAGGAGATATGGCTGTAATTGACGTTATGAAGTTTGTGGCTGAGCACGGAAGTAACTTCCATCAACTTATAAGAGACAAAGGTAAATTTTCATGTGATATACTATTTTTTATATATAATTTATCAAATAACATTTGACTCCGTGACTGTTGGTGTCAAACTTGATTGCATACTCATGATCATTGATTCCACACCAAATCCTCATTTCCTATCCATTTTGATTACTGGTATCTACTTAATTTATCAGGTTCTATTCAGATTCAGATGTACTTGATTAGTGGAGTCATAGACTTGTAGCTAGTGAATCTTCCTTTACCTTCTGCTTTTAACAGCACATTGTCTTTTAATTCCGTGTAATGTGTTTGTTCAAACTTAAACATTTACTGTGGTAGTCTAAGTTTATTCTTGACTTCGTTTCACGGATCCAGTGGCAGTTCTGTGGCTATCTGAAGGAGCAGTCAAGAATCAGAACTTACACGATACTTTGCAAACTGATATCCACCCGGAATCACTTCATTCGCTTAAAAAATATCATGGAACCCCAGGTCAAGACAGAATGCTAGACCAGGTGGTCAGGCCTAACCTGATGAATTCACCTGCATCAAATGAACTGCATGAAGCATCACCTCACGTGGTGATTGGTTCAGTGTTAATTGCCACAGAAAAGCTTTTGGGGGTTCATCCATTTGATGGATCAAAGATTCTCATTGTTGCAGCCAATCAAGTAACTGGATTTCAAGGTCTTATTCTCAACAGACATATACAATGGAGTTTTCTGCCTAAATTGGAAGAAGGCTTGGAAAATTTGAAAGAAGCTCCTCTGTCCCTGGGGGGTCCAGTAATGAAAACTGGAATGCCTCTTTTATCCTTAACTAGAACAGTTTCCGGAAATAATTTACCTGAAATCATCCCTGGAATTTACTTCCTTGATCAAGTAACAACAATTCGTAAAATTGAGGAGCTGAAGTCAGCAAATCAACCAGTTGGGGATTACTGGTTTTTCTTGGGGTATTCAAGTTGGGGATGGAACCAGTTATATGATGAGATGGCGGAAGGAGCTTGGAACTTGAGTGAGGATGCAACGAGAAATTTAAATTGGCCGTGATTGCCATTTATTGTCCATCTTTACTGTTGTACTAATAACATTTCTAGTATCCTTCTAAATGATAGAATTAATTTACAAAGCATACAGTAGAAAGTAATTTCCAGCATCCGTGATTCGTTAAAAGTCTTGGGGGCGCAGAATTAGGAAAATGTGTGCTTGGGTAAGTCATTAATCTAAAATGTTGTTTAGAAATGGTTACTTAGACCACACCTTGCGTCTGTGCCAAAAAAAGAAAGAAAAAAAGAAAAACCATGCTTTCGTGTTGTGTTTTTCTACGCTAAAGATACTAAATCAGAGCTAACATTAACTTCAACTTTCTACTACACTGTTTGACTTGAAGTTTATATTAAAGGTTCTAATATAACAACTGCATATTTTCTGATGACATACGGAGTAATAGATTAACTACGTGTAATATAATCCTAAATTTTTTTGGAGTGAATGCGTTGTTTATCGGTTATTTAGTGTGTTTGAAAGACAAATTCTAAATTTGATTATAAGTAAAATTTATTTGGTTGGCATATTATAAAACATGAACTGATTTGTTTTATTTTTATATTCAAAATATATTTAAATTTGGTTGAATATGAAAATTGAAAACGCATGATTTGATTAGTTTTTACTTTTTTATTATTGGAAGTGAAATTTTTTGTTTTATAAGTTTATCCATTTTACGCATTCTTAATTAATTATAAAGGCAGCAAAAAAAACCACTTATTCATTTATAATATTTTAAGCATGAAATTGATTTTCAAATTAAATGAGTTCCGTAAAATGATAAAGCATTAATAGGTGAAAAATCAAAATGAAAGTTCCCATCGAGACGGAAAGTGAAAAAGAAAAAAAAGAAGAAAAAAGATTCATACGATGGATGCATAAACACCAGTCACACACACGTCAAGATAAGGTTAGACCGTTATACAAAAGTGTGATTAAAATTCCATGTCTTAGATTATACTCTCCAGTGAGAGAGAGTTATGGCAAATGCTGGAAATCTGATATCACCAAGGAACTGTAATCCAATAATATTCAATCCGTACCACCCTGCAACTAAGCTCAAAACCTTGAGGTTGCTGTCTCGGTTTCACTCTTACAATAATAATGCCACTGTGACTGCTTCCAAAAGAAAGGATGACTTGCAATCTCCATTGGTAACTTAACTCTCTTTCTATATATAATATCTCCTCAATTCCCTTTTTTTTATTTATTATTCCTCTAATAACAGAATCTTTACTAACTTTTCTTATATTCATGATTCTTTACTAACGTTTCATATTTTCATTTCTGCGCCTGTACGTGGTAGCAAATTCCTGTCATGAATATGTTAAATATCCAACTGAAGTTTAAAAAATTAAATACTAATAAAGGGTGTTAATGTGTATAACATATATAGTAAATCTTGTAATAATGCTATTTACTTGATATGATCAAATATAGATTGGGAAGAACACGAGCAGGGCTCCTCGCCGTCTGATCACAATATCACCAGGTGATGGCAAATATCATGGGGATTGGACTTGTGACTATCTCGTTTCTTTGCACGACCTAGAGTTACAGGATTTGATTGAAGATGATAATAACTCACGTAAGGATGCTCAAGTTTTCATCAATCTCTCTATCCAAAAGGTGCTTACATATACTTTATTTTCATGTGTGAATGGAAATTTTGGATTAAAATTGTGATTGGAACTGACTAATTTACCAAAATTTGTGTTCATGCATTTTCAATGTTAATGAGAGGATTTTGAATTTATTTTGTATCTTCATTGATGACTAGAATTAATACTCCCATATTTCTAAGTCAATTGTTTAATTTAGTCCCTTGAACATGGTAATGCCAGCATGCTAGCTTTGGTTTATCGGTGGATGGAAGAGTCACCACATCCTTCACTAGAAAATGTAGCACCTGTTCTTCTCCGTATTGCCGACAGGTATTTTCTTTCATCATGAATAATGTACTAATTAATTTCATGGTTTGAGATTTGTTACATTCCTTGACAATGTAGATGTTCTATTTTTTATTCAAATACCATTGTACTCATATCTATTGATTGTGATATCTAATTGTAATCTTTTGAACATTATGAGTTTGATTCTTTTTGTTTTCATATTTGTGAAACCTCTTATACAATTAGGAAAGTTTATACACAAATAAGTATCTCCTCAAGTGGACATTATAGTGGTTGAAGTGTAAGAGAATTTTGATTAGAGTGATATAACCATTCAATAAAAACTCATGTTGATAATATATCTCGGATGGCCTTGAACACTATCCAAGCTTTCAAGTGGAGGATAAGATTCAGCGTCCAAATGTGAGTTCCCCTCAATGGCAGTCATATTGCTGGGTTCCTCCTCCTCCAGGAAGGTTAAAACTGAACTGTGATATGCAGCTGTAGGGGAGGGTGGTCGAGCAGCATCTGGGGGAGTGATCCGAGACTATAATGGTTCGGTTATTGTTTCCTTTGCTTTCAAGCTGGGTTTTTGTTCCATTACGCAAGCTGAGCTTTGGGCCATTGTGCTTGGAATTCAAATCGCGTGGTCACATAGATACAAGGATCTCATGGTGGAATTGGATTCAAAGGCTGCTCTAGCTCTGATACAGAATGGTTGCCAAGCATCTCATGCTTGTTTTCAACTGGTTCATGCAGTTAGAGCTTATGAGGATATGGTGGTCTTTTCTCGTGGTGTCACACATACCAGGAGGCAAATCAAGTAACGGATATTTTGTCCAAATTTGGTCTATCTAGTGATACTGATGTTCATGTTTTTGAGTTTATTCCTGCTTTTCTTTGTAATGCTGTGACAGCTGATGCTGCATCTATTTTGTTTCCTCATGGTTCCTAAATAAAGAGTTTCGTAATTCGTTAGGGTCTTCCAGCCCCTCCTTGACTACCAAAAAATTATGCTTAGTTTCTTTACCAAAAATACATTATACACCTCAGAATTTCTTGGAATGAAAATGTGTTATTTGCCTGCATAATGTTGTTGCAATTGTTCTGCTTTCTTTTTAAATACTATTGTACATGTATGTTCTCAGCGCGCGCACACACAAAAAGAATACTTTCTTCAAGTTATCTAATCTTGAAGATATATGATAGATCATCGACATTGTCAAGTGCTGATTATGTTTTGGAGTATGCTGTTAAATATATTTTATGGATGACTCCATGTCTTTACTAATGGCTACAGATTGATGTAAAATTTAACGTATGGGTTCTTATAGCACGTAGAGATGACCGCAAGATACCGCTACCTGATATTGGAGATGACCCTAATGTAAGTCTCGTTTGTGCCTCTTCTTCAACTCACTTTTGATGTAAAGTGAGTTGTGTCTGTGAGGTATTTTAACATAAATTAAGGGTATATATACTCTTATTTTATCACTTTAAATAATTTCTCACTTTAGATGAACCAAATCTATAATTTCTCACTATTATTAGCTATAAAAGGGAGGCACTCAGTGAGGGCTGGAGATGACATATGTATGTATGTATGCAGTCTTACCTTAGCAAGAGAAACATTAATTAGTTCTAATGTTAAAATTTGAGACTCAAAATGTGTTGCCTCTAAAGTTGTATTATTATCAGATATTTTCTATGTTGTAAATTGTAATATAGCTTTTTACTTCCATACTTTAAGAAGTAATGACAATACCTATACCAAATTTTTAGTCATGGGATGATTTCATAGCATATTATATTCAATATTGTTGCCAAAATAATAAGGGATAGTCTAACATAGCTACTCATACATTGCAGGTGATTTATGTTAGACCGGGATACGAAGTTGATCTTGATTCTCTTGTACAAGATGCCATCCGATTAAACTCTGCAGTAAAAGTATATTTAGCAGAATTGCAAAGCATGATTTTACAAGTTGGGTTTAAAAAAAAATAAAAAAATTGAAAACCCACAGTTTTATGTTTATATTTATATTTAATTTTGCAGGATACTTGCTCGGAATTGTGCGAGAAATCTGAGGGTACAATACGATGTAAGCATTTTTTTTTTAAAATTTGAAAAGTTGAAGGCAATCAGTAAGGTCGTTTTTTTATTACTTTTTTTCTTCTGTTTTGTAATACAAGGGAACACCAACACTACAAATTAACCTTGAAAAAGAGAATCAAGATAAGCTTATTAAAGATGGTTTTATTTTTCAGATATAACTGGACAAGGCCAAGCTTCTGTTGATAAAAGGTGGTCAAGACTATTGGAACTAAAGAAAAAAAATTTATGATTTATAGTACAATGTAAGAAGTTTTATATATAGAATAATAGTCAGTTTGCAAATAGATTGGATGTATAATGTAATTGATGAATAATATCCTCCTTTCTGAGAGGCATACCATTATTAGTGAATGCTTGGATAATCTGTTTTACTTAATTTTGTATGTGTATACTTCTGCAGACATTGGATAATATATTTTACGAAACAGTTCAGCTTTTTAGACCTTCAAGTACAAGCGAGATTCTTATAGTTTTAGCCATGAATTTTTCAAGTCTCATCAGAAGTCGATTTAGAATGCACAGGCTTTAACTTTTTTTAATATACAATTAACACCATGGATTTATTTGAACAAATGAGTTGGCATATAGCTAACCTGAAAGGCTGAAACTAATATCACTGCATTCCATTTTCCAAAATCAAAATTCAAAACGACACTCCAGATTTCTGCCCCAGGAATTTTCCCGGAGACAGACAGCTGCAAAATGCAGCTTCATATAAAAAAAATGTTAGAAATCTCTGTCGTCATTGTTCATACCAAAAAATGGTGGCAATTTAATTTCAATTGGCATCCATATTGATTAGCAAACGAGCTTTTAACGAACAAGATCCACAAGGAAGAATCACTGATCCTGGTATTGTATCAACATTCATTATAGATATCCCACTTCCCTCCCTCAATAAGGAATATCCCATTTTCTTCAATTCCAACGAGTCTACAGAGAAGTAATCACCACATCTGCATTGGTAAAACAGTTCCAATGCTTCTCCATCATCTTCAATCATCATATCCTGTAAGCTCAAATCTTCAGCAACATCAGCAGCCAAGACATCCTGCCTTGAACTCCGCAGCTCATTATCATAAAATGAGCGGGAGCTTGAATTACTCAGAATCTCCCACGCCTTCTGTACTTTAAGAAATTTCTCTTCGGCTGTTTGATTGCTGCTGGATGTCTCGGACGTCTTCAATAGCTTATCAGGATGTAAGCTGAGTACAGCACTTCTGTAACTAGCACGAATTTCTTCATAATTTGCATCTTCCTTGACATTGAGAATCTCATAATGGGTTTCCTCAGTATCATTCTTGTCCAGAAGCATTTTTGGATGTTGCTTGAGCTCAAATCACTTAAGAGTGAAAGGTTGTCTGCATCCAACAGATAAAACATCAGAAACAAGCAAATGGTCATACTATTATCACAAAAAATATAAATCTAATTACAAACCATATATCACAAACTCTCTTGTTTGGAACAAAGCTTGAAATCAATGGAATCCAGTTGAATCCCACTGTCAGGAGTATATTTTAAATCAATGCTATTCTGAACTCCGTGGTAACTTCTCAAAACATAGTCAGGTTTTGTCTGGATAAATTTATCATTAAGTACTAATAGGAGAACAAAATAAGGTAAAATGAATTAAACTACTCTTACATGTCAAAGTCAGCTTGTGCACTTCAGCTTTTATAAAAGCTCTCTCATCTAACTTTTCCAAAGGCGGAAGTAACATATGTTGATTTTAATTTATAGAAGTTTGATTCATTTTGCATTCTTGTATTATCTTCTTCTTCTTCTATAAGTATTTATCCAAACAAAGCGTTTGTGATTGAGATTTAGTAATGAAAAACCAGAAAACAACTCAGCAGTAACAAAACTTTAAAAGCAGTCTTAATCAAAACGAACATTTCTACCATTTTGAAAGCTTCAAAATAATCCAAAATCTTGATCAAACAAAAACAATGACCGAAGCTCGATGTATATCCCAATCACACAACACAAAGTCCAGACGCAAAAAATCAATCCAACCATCAAATAAACTATATCCCAATGATACAATATTAAGTCCAGGAGCAGAAAATCAATACAAAGTTCAAAGTGCACAGAAACAATGAATGCAGTGAAAGAAGTATCGTATCATTTAATTGTCATGTGGCTTTAGCCACGCTGGCTTTCTGCTTTTGAATACGAAACTAATACATTCTGCCACAAATACAACATCCCTATGTTTGTGATAGACAATTGAAGACGAAACAAACAAAAAAGGACGTTCGTGGAGTGGTAACACAACGGAGGCGCGGTTGCTGCAGTTTGAACGACACCGTTTGAAAAAGTTATCGATCAAATAAGCGAAATGCGAGTGAAAACGTACCCCGAATCGGAATCGGAGTTTGGTTAGATCTGTGATTTATTTGTGGCTTCTCTTCTCCAGTTTCTGCTCTCTTCCTCTTCCTCTCCAGCACACTTCATCTTCCTTTTGGTTAGGTCGAAATAAATATCATTTCCCTCCCTCTTTTTTTTTTTATCTATAGAAATCCAAATAAAATATAAATATTTTAAAAAATTCCCCCCTCTTGATGTTGAATTGAATGATGGGAATTTTGTAAATTAATTTTGTATTAAATTTAATTTTGTTAAAAATAATTTTGAAGTGAAAATTAACCCAATTTTTTTTATTCAACATAGAGCTCACATAATTATTTTGGACTTACTCTCTTTGTTTCTTTTTAATTGTTGATTTTGTAATTTTATTTATTTATTTGTCATTTTCAAAGTTTAAATAACATTTTTGTTAATTATATAATTATTTATCATCTAATTTTAAATTAGTTCACACTTTTGTCATTAGTATATATTTATTGTGAAGTAAAAACGAAAAAAAAAACTACGATAATAAACTTCAAAATTATTTTATGAAAAATAAGGAAATTTATTATATTTTTTAAATAAAAAGATTACAAGATTTTCTCAAGACAAAAAAACTTGCAAGACACTTATAAAGGAATAGGTGTAGTATTTTTTTTAGGTACAAATATAGAGGTAGTAATTGATATCTATTTATCTATCAACAATCTAAATGATTTTCTTTTGTTGATAAATGATTAATTTGATCCTTAAAAAATGATAACGGCACAATTAATTTAACATCCGAAAGTAAAATGATAAAAAGATCTTTGAAAATATAATTGTCACTATTTTAGTGAAAAATTCAAAAAAATTATAACTTAGCTAACAAATTAACATATTTTTCAAGATTAAAATGACAACAATAAATTAAATTTTAAAATTTAAGTTAACAATATAGGAATTTTAGACCTTTTTTAATTATTTTATTATTTTCATCGACTAAATTCATCCTTATTTTTGTTTTTTAAAAATATTTTCATTCATCAAAGCATGATCATTGTGAGATAATAATCTCTTTTATTAGATCTAACCTTATTAATTAAATATATTTTATCATCAACTAATCACATTATTATATATAAAAATTTATTAATTTTTATAATAATTACCTTAAAATTCTTTAATGAATGAGAGATAACATTCTTGAAGGAAATTACTTTTTAATCATGATGGGACACATCTCTATGAGCATGCCCCGTGAATTCCATTTATGAAGTGATCGAGGCGTACTTGATTTGATTCCAAAGTATTGGTCGGGTATATTGTTTCTGATCTTGTTTATAAGAAGAAAAAAACATATTTTATATTTATTAATAATATTAATTAATTTCATTAAATAATGTTATTTTTAATTAATAAAAAAATTCTAAACAATTTTTTATTAAAATTTTATATTAAATATAATTTTTAATCTTATTAAATAAAAGATATTTTGAAAAAAGAATTCATTAAACAAAATATAAATAAATAAAATTTACTTATATTTAAAATTAAAAAAAAAGTGTTACTTATAATCGAGATGGAAGCAACTTGCTTCTCCGTAAACAAAATTTCTCTTTGGTTCTTCCATTTTATAACTTTCTACCATCAATGTATTTATTGGCAAAAATAATACTTTATGCATATGGTATATTGTCAAAAAATAAATTAGCACAACCCTTTAACTTTTGCCACTCACCTTTTCCACATACGTCTCTCACACTACAATAGAAAAGTCCACACTGCAAAAACCTCCTGCCCTACAATTGAGACTCAATTGCATGTTTTTAATATATTTATACATCTATTCATGCTCCTATAATTTATACGAGTTCATGTGATTTTAACATGACTCATTGTTCCAACTAGTGAGTGACTCATTAGTCTAATTACTTTGCCGATTCAATGACCACTTCCATTTTGACAATAAAGATTTCAGATCTTTCGATGTCAAGTTCATGTTGCATTACGACAAGCCCTCTACAATCAATAAAATCAGCACAAAATAATCAAGATTAAGAATTAACATTTAAATATGAAAGTGATACTTTACAATTTACAATAACAATATGTCAAAATTAAAACTAAACTAAAAATAAATTACAATTAAATAATTTGCTATAATTAATACTAGTACTTTTCTTATATACACCATTTATTCATTAATAGTACTTATAATTAAATGTATTTTTTTTCTAAAGCAATTCTATTCGAAATATTTATTTAAATATTTCATACATTCTGCAAGACTGCAACCTTAGGTTTTTTACACTATGCAAGATTTTGTGTGATTAATCTTTAATTTATAAGTTGGTTGACAAGAACACTGTCTTCATGCTTATGATTAAAATGAAAGGGATTTTATCAAGAATATAGAAGAGAGGAAGAGACAATGACATTGCAGCTCTATAATAGCACGAAAACTTGAATCCCTCGTGTTGTCATACGTAAAATTGTATCAAAACAACTCGGATGAATGGTTCTGCTAGCATTAACATAACTGATGACAATTCCATACTAAATAAAAAAAATTCTATAATACCATTCCCATGACAAATCGTACTGCAACTTTATCCATTTATATGTCTGCAGCAAGAAAGTTACCGGACAGTGCTACCTGCATGAAAATAACGAATGACTTATGACGCCCATACCAAAGAAATGACACCAAGCAGATGATGAGAGAGAGAGAAGTACCTTCTCGCCCAATTTGAAGGCAGGCAGTCCCTTGTAAGGGCAGGTACTGCACCTGAAAGCATCCCCTAGCCCACACTGCAGACCAAAGACAACTTTGAGATCAATGCCAATTATGGGAGGAAAAAAATCTGAAATAGTATTAGAGGATAGATTGACATAATAAAGGGTAACTATTCACAAAGAACATATCAATTGTAGCTCTTATGATAGTAGTCACAATGACCATAACTCTAGTCAATTTTAGACATTCTTATTGAACACAGCCTTAGAAGAGGCTTAGAACTTTTTACCGAAAATGTGCAGAAAGCAAAAACGAATTCTTATTGAACACAGCCTTAGAAAGCATAAGCAAACTGCATATTGCAAAAGAAAAAAAAGAACACATACATTTCCACAAGCTGATTGAGGATTATCAATCTGTTCTGTTGTCAATCCTAACTTCAATACTTTTTCCTCTTCTTCAGCCCTCCCACAGGTGCAATTTTTGCAGGCTTTTCTTGTGCTCCCAATTTCACAATCACCTACAGCATAAACATGTCAGCTAAGAGCCCAATATCACAGAATACTGGTTGAGAAACAGAAACTTAAAACTGTTCCTTACCAGGTGGCAGCTGGGGTTTCTTTAAATCTTCTTCAGTCAAAAGACTATCTTCATCAATCAGATCTGAATCAAAATCAATTTGCATTTTAGGTGAACTCTTAATCACCTTCTTTAGCGCAAAAGACGAACCAATTTTCCATGAAGGCTTTTTAGCTTTGATCTATGTGCAATACAAAGCATGTTGATAGTTAGAATTTGTAAGATGATCCCAGCAGTTAATTAGGAAAAAAGAAAGAATGACTTTTGATGATTCAAGGCCCATGTTCCACTCAACAGGCGATGGGAAGACAAATATGCCAGAAGGAACAGGGGGAAATCATGATTTAACATCAACATCAACAGCACCTTTAACCCAAGTTAATTAGGATCGGTGGTAGATGAACCCAATGATAAATCAAAAATAAGACAAAAGAGAGAAAAAATAAGCTAAAATAAAAGAAGGGTGAAAGGAAGAAGGGAGAAAAGAAGAGGAAAAGAACTAAAACAAGGGAACGACTGGAACATATAACTACTAATGAGTTTAACCCTCCACCAAGTTTATAGCTTTTCTCCACTCCGTCATAAGACATACCGTCCGTCAATCTATATCCCATTCCATTAGGTCTTGTTTCACTACCTTTCCCCAGGTAAGTTTCGGTTGACCTCTACCTCTCTTTGTATCGAGCTCTTGGTAACAAACTTTTGTTCTTACGGGAGTATCCAGTGGCCGTCTCATAACGTGACCAAACCACCTCAATTTATGCTCCCTCATCTTTTCACATACCTCAATCATGATTTAAAAGGGAAAAAAATCTAACTGAAATTATTGATCGTGCTAAAAAAGAAAAATCATTAACTTGAAAATAACAGTAGAGTGGGTTTCAAGACACATGTCAGTCTATTATTCAACTTGTCTGACAAATTTCTATTGTATTCTGTTGTACATCAGACCAAACACAAGAAAACAATACGAAAATGATGAATAGAGATGATATAGGCAGATACCAGATAATAAAACTTACCCCAGCTGATTGTAAAACACGTGGTTCTATAAACCCTGCCAACAATAACTTGTTCTCAAGAGCAGATATTATCTGCAAGGACAATGGGGGGAATAATCAGATCATGCAGTAGAAAAGTACTCACTCAGGCACAATCTAAGCTGTTATTACCTTATCAAATGAACCCACAGCAGACTGAGATGACTTGCGAATAAGAACTGTACCATCTACTTTTAACACTCTAAGAATTTCTTGAATCAGTTGATCCACAGGACAATCAATTGACAGCCAGATTAAAATCACAAAATCAACAGAGGAAGAATCCACAGGCAACTTGCCTGTAATTTTGCAAAATAGGTAATTGTCTCTTCAGCTATAATACAATAAAATATGATATATGCACAAAATGAAAAATCAAGCATTTGTAAGGGAAATACAAACTTCCATCAGACTTCTTCCTAGAAACAATAACTATGGGGTTGACATATGTTTAAAGGAATTGGACAAAATACAGGAAGGACTGGCTAATGGCTATTTCCAGTCTTCTCACAGTTCAGGCATTTCATTTCCAAACTAAAGGTTGAACCAGTGATCTTTAAAAGATCCGAAACTGAAGTAGCCAAGGCAAAACATTGAACTTTGTCCCCTTTTATTGTTGCAGATAAACTAGGCAAACAAAGAAAAAAGCTGGGCAAGTGACAAAAAAGAAGAAAAGACATCACATCCTTACTCAAAAGTTACTGGGCTATAAGTTATACAAAATAAATTCATGCTGAAGCAAGAAAGATAAACTTACACAAATATACAACATCTAACAAGTAAAAACAATGCATAAGTATAACAGCAAGTATGTATCCTTTCTTACCTAGATTCCCTTTATTTTCTACTACCGCAAATAAAGAAAAATAAAACATAAATAGAAAAATGGTATTTAACAAAACTTGAATTACTTAAGAGTGACGCATATTCTACAGGAACAACCAGCAGCATAGAATGATAGATTATTAAAGCGCAAACAGAAATGCAGTCAAAGGAGCGGGAGAAATACTTAAGAGTGAGGCAGAAGTAAGAACTAGAGGATCCCATTGCTCAAGCCCTTCATTTCCAAGCTCTCTAATTGCATCAAACACTTGACTGACGGGAAGAACTGCTCCATCTGTACATGCCAACACAGCACCATCCTGCAATATTCAAAATGTTACAAGCTATATATGTACGTGGATGACCTTCTTTCCCTACATGCCAGAATCCAAATTTTTATTTTATACTCCTCAAAAATTTATTTTCATCCCTTCCCATTTGATTCCACAGTCCAGAAAACGCAACTAATACTCAATTAAATTAACATTTAACAGAACAACCATCTACCAAATGAATCAGCATAAATCAACAATTCTACAGTAATAGCAACAAATTTTCAGCCAGTAGCAGTCCTCATCGAAGGACACAGTGCATCACCATTAAAAAATATAAGGAAATTAGGGAGTAGGGGGAGGAGATAGACCTAGGAATCAAGGAAAGCAAAGGAAACTAAAATCGTGTTGCAGCGCAAAATCTTATGAGAGAAATAAAGGGGAAAAAGAAGGCACGAACCATTCTGATTCTGATGGGAAGTAAAAGCAGCAACAGCACAGACTAGAAGCTTCAAGAAAAATGGAGAGTTGCCGACTGCAAAAATTGAAGAAACGGAGAGAGAGACGGTGGTGCGGTTTTGGTTTTTAAACAGGGGAAGGAAATCAACCACACATGCAAATCACGTGAGCTCTTTCTCTTACGTGTAAATAGCAACCAGCTTCTCTCTCGTCCCGCATAATAATAATAATTAATACTAACCGATAGAGAAATTAACTTTTTTCTATTCACTTCATGTGTTATGATTATTAATTTTAAACACTAAAATTTTTAACATAACATTTATTTATTATCACAATAAATATAGGAAATATAAGATGATTTGAATGGTTAAGAGAAAAAAAATTCGCACGAATTTAATCTTTTTTGCTAATAAAATTATAAAACTAAACATTTTAACAAATTACAAATTAACGCTTGCTAATAAAATAAAATAATAAAAATTATTTGTTATAAGTCTAAAATATTTTTAAGGGGTAAAATATAACTTATATGTAAAAATGCTTATTTATTATCAATTTTAGTTACAGTATAATTTATATATTCAAAATTATTTATTTATTATAAATTTACTCGAAAGAATATAATAAAGAATATAATAAACTGGAAAGTGATGTAGAATATAAAAAGAATATAATTTACTCGTCACATTTCTATACACAAATGCTCATCAAGTGTTTGATCCTCTGTCCCTAACGAAAACTAAAGCCTCTTCCAAACCTCCACACATCTAAATGACCAATTGACCATAACGAATGCAAAATGACCATAACGAATGCATTCTTAATATGTTGATCATATGAATACTACTAGCCGTGACAGTGAGACACCACGAAACTAATGTCAGGAACATATTCACGCATAAGCTGCATGATTCAACACCTTTGTTGCATGTTGGAACTGAAACAAGTTCAAGCCATTATCACAAAAGCTAGCCTTCACTCTCACCTTCCCTTCACTGTCAAATTAATCTTCTTTTTTGCACTTTCTCTAATGGGAAACCTCTTCCATGCTCATTCCCTCTTCCTACAAACTTCCATGCACAACTCCTTCATTTGCAACACTATGATTCGAGCCTTTGCCAACGCTTCCTACCCTCTTCAAGCTCTATACATCTACAATCACATGCACACCACTAATGTTGTCGCTGACCATTTCACCTACAACTTTGTGCTCAAGGCATATGCTCCAGAGCACATAAGTTTGCCCAAGAATTTGGCAAATGTGATGAGTTTACTATTGTTTCCAAAGGGGTTAAAGTTCACTGTACTGTTCTCAAGCTAGGGTTTGATCAAGACCCCTCTATTCAGAACTCTTTGCTCTATAGGTACTCTCAATGTGGGTTGGTCCATGTTGCACAAGACTGTTTGATAAAATCAGCAACAGAAGTTTGGTTTCTTGGAATATCATGATATCGGCGTATGATCGTGTCAACGACTCTAAATCAACTGATTACCTTCTTGAATCGATGCCACATAAGAATGTTGTTTCATGGAAAACTGTGATTGGAAGGTACATCAGGTTAAGTGATATTGAGGGAGCAAGAAGGGTGTTCCAAATTATGCCTGAGAGGGATGTTGTATCCTGGAATTCTATGATTGCTGGTTGTGTGTCTGTTAAGGATTATGAAGGAGCAATGAGATTGTTCTTTGAGATGCAAAATGCTCAAGTAAGACCGACAGAAATAACGCTTATTTCAGTTCTGGGTGCCAGTGCAGAAACTGGTGCACTAGAAATGGGTAGCAAAATACACAAGTCTCTCAAAGCATGTGGGCATAAGATTGAAGGGTACTTAGGAAACGCCCTTCTGAATATGTATTCTAAATGTGGGAATTTGAGTTCAGCTTGGGAGATATTTAATGGGATGAGGATTAAAATTGTTAGTTGTTGGAATGATATGATTGTTGGTTTGGTTGTCCATGGTTATTGTGAGAAAGCTCTGCAATTGTTTTCAGAGATGGAAAGCGAGCTTTGTACAGTTGGGCCAAATCGGGGTGACATTCCTTGGTGTTTTGATTGCTTGTAGTCATAAGGGTTTGGTAGATAAAGCAAGATGGTATTTTGATCATATGGTAAAACAATACAAAATTCTGCCTGATATCAAACATTACGGTTGCATGGTTGATCTTTTAAGCAGATTTGGTTTGTTGGAACAGGATCATCAGATGATTAAGACTGCTCTTTTCCAAAATAGTGCCATTTTATGGAAAACATTGTTGGGTGCTTGTAGGACACAAGGCAATGTGGAGTTGACGAAGGTGTCTTTCCAACAATTTGCCAAATTTGGGTGCCTAACAGATGGAGATTATGTGTTGTTATCTAACAGTTATGCTAAAGCTAAGAGCTGGGATGAGGTTGAGCGAGTAAGGAGTGAAATGGTTGACTTGCAAGTTCCCAAGCAAGTTGGGGACAACTAAATTGATATGACTGATCTTACTGATAAACTTGCTTAAATAAACTCAAATGTTGGAAATAATAAATATGACATATTTGACATTTATTAGTTTATTATTATTAGTTTATAACTTTCAACAAGGGTGTTTAAGGGTACGGAGCACTTGTTAATCCGAATTAATCCAAATCGATCCGGACAGTTTGGATTTGGTCATTTATATATTTGGATCAAAATCAAACCGAACCAATTAAAATCGTTAATGTACGGGTTAGGTCACGGGTTTAATCTATAAATCCGATCAAAATCAAAAACTGAACCGATCAAAACCAATAAAAAATTTTAAAGTTATTTGGTTTGATTTTAAATAGTGTTAATATTGGACTTCAAGTGTTGGAACTGCAAATGTTTATAATATTAATGGATCATATTTTGTTCATTTGTTTCAGGAAATCTGGTTGTAACAAATCTGGTTGCACCAAAGATTATTGCAAGAAATTAGTTTGTAGGAAATAGTTGTGATTTAGACTATTATAGTAAATCTCGTTAAAGGATATTTTGTTTTAATTTGTATTAGTCTATTTTAGAATATTATGTTAATGGTATTAAATGAATCAATTTTACTACTTTCAAACATTTGATAATATTGTGTTAGTGTAAATAGTCATTTTTATCTCTGAATGTGTAGAACATTGACAAATTCATCCTCGCAAAATGAAAATTCAAATTTTAGTCCTCAAAACTGAAAAAAGTGCAACAAATTCATTCATCTGTTATCATTAATGAAAGAGCTTATGTGACACAGGGGGACGGAAATATCACAAAAATGATTACCAACATGGTTGCTGAATAGATTAGACCAAAATATTAATAAGTTTCCATTGGACCAAAATGTCAATAAGTTTCCATTAGACAAAAATATCCTATGATACTATTATATTCCAACAATGTGTCAATGATATGAGAAGACAAACAAATAGTTGTAGCAAATTTGCAATGCATGTAAATGGATATACTAAAATTTGAATTTTCATATTTCGAGAACGAATTTGTTAAGTCTCTACATATTCAGGGACGAAAATGACTATTTACCCTATTGTGTTAATTATATTAGATATTTAGATAAATCATGATATAAAATAGCAATTCTAAGAGAAAAAAAGATCAAATTTAAATGGGTAAACCGTTGGCCTGAACCGAACCAAACCAAATCATTCATGAACAGGTTAGGTTGGGTTGGGTTAAAAAATAATAATTCTAAAAACCGAACTGAACCGATCAAATTTGATTGGATTAGGTCCTAAATTTGGCCAAAATTGATTTGAACCGATCCGCGAACACCCTTAACTTTCAATTAACTTTTCAATTCTTAGTTTATTATTATTAGTTTATAACAATTATACTTACAAATCAATTTAAAAATTATACAAATTTGATTGATCATATAAGAATTCTTTTACAATGGTACCATAAGAATTTATTACTTACTGAACTTAGGGAATGACTGGTCAATTCGCTTGTTCCTGTAAGAATTGGAGAGAAATGTGAGCGAGACAATATTAGTGGACAAGTTAAAGCTTCTCGTATTTTCAAACAACTGATTTGCGACAAAGCTAAAGAAATATATTTTTTATCGGCAAAAATATGTAAGTATTATACATATATGAAATCAGTACAATTAGTATTAATATCAATATTAGTGGACAAGTTAAAGCTTCTCATATTTTCGAACAACTGACTTGCAATAAAGTTAAAGAAATATTTTTTTATCGGAAAAAATATGTAAGTATTATACATGTATGAAATTAGTACAATTAGTACTAATATATGTACATCATTTAAGATTATGGTCCACTTCTTTTAGACCACTTCTTAGTGACACTCTAACCAACTGAGCTAATATGTCAATTATGTTAAAAAATAATTAATTGTTACATATGACACTAACTTTTTAATGCATATTTAATACACATATAAGTTTACATGATAAAATTTGTAACAATTAATTTTGATATAATAATTAAGGTATTTTTTTACAAATAAAAATCATAGATTTAAATAAAAATCATAGTTTTAAATAAAAATATATGAATTGAATAAAAAATATTAAACCTGTAAATGCATATATAATTTTTTATTTAACCTGTAAATATAAATATAATTTTTATTAAATATGTAAATTTTTATTAAATCTATGATTTTTATATGTAAAAATTACTTTAATTATTATATCAAAATTAATTATTATAAAATTTATTATATAAATTTTTATATATTAAATATATATTAAAATATTCAGTGTTATATGTAATAATATTAATTATTTTTTTAATATAATTGGTCTATTAATTCAGTTGATTGATACTTCAAGTCATATGTTCAAGACTTACATATATTATTATTTTATAAAATATATTTTAACTTAGGAATTGATATGCAATGAGTTATTTTAGGAAATATACTATTCATCCATCATGGGTGTATTAGAAATTGGGTTGTGAGGGAGCATGTTATGAGTTGTTGTCTTGAGTTAGGTAAGTGTACACCAAGGTTGTTAAGATCGCGCGTCAGATCGTAACATCGTACGATCCTACGATCTTTTCCGCTGAAGGCGATCCAGATCGGCTGTGGGATCGGCGACGAGTGAGATCGGTGTAGGATCGCGATTTTAATCGTAAAATCGTGGGATCTCCAATCCTCTTCGATCCTACGTCGCGGCTTTAATAAAAAGCTAGGGCTCGAGTTCGAAAGGGAAAATGCACCTCGACGTGAGACTTGCGACCTGCGACCTGCGATCCTCAGTTCCTTTCACCCTGCTGCCTGACGCCGCCGCCACCTCCCCTACTGCGCGACGCGCCACGCGACCAACCGACCAGGTACGATGGAGTTCTCCCTTCTCCCTTTCTGCTTCTGGTCGTGCTCTGCTCTCCCTTCTCCCTTCTCCTTTTCTCTTCTCCGTTTCCGTTTCATTCTCGTCTCCCTTCCCTGGTCTTGCTTTTTTTTTTCAAGCCAGAGCCTTAAGCCCTTTGTTGTGTGAAATAGTTTATTATAATTTATAAGTGTAAAAGGTGAAAATTTTTTTGTCTCTGCCTGGGATCAGGACTAAAGGAATGGCAAGTGGATCAGGTTCAGATAAAGATGTTGGAGGAGGGAGTGGATGTGGATCAACTGGACCTCCACGTAAAATAGCAAAAAATGCTGCTGGGATGAGGACTGATGTGGCATGGAAACACTGTTTTTCTGTTGAAGGGGATGCAAGAAAAGTGAAATGCAAATACTGTGAGAAGGTTTTCACAGGAGGGGTTTACCGTTTTAAGCATCATTTAGCGGGAACTTCCAAAGATGTTGGAGCTTGCAAGGCTGTCCCTGAAGATGTTCAAAAGGAAATGATGATTATTGTATCATCATTGCAAGAAAAGCTGCTGAAAAAATCAGGTGAATTTGAGGGAGTAGGTAGTAGCTTTGTTGAATCAGATAGTGGTAGTGGACATAGTAGTGGTGATATTTTCAAGAGAAAGATGATGTCTCAAGCCACAATGAACAACATGTTCAAGAAGAACATAAGAGAGGAAGCTAGTCAAGACATTGCTCTTTTTTTCTACAATAATGTGATTCCTTTTAATGTGGCCAATAGTGAAGAATACAAGAAGATGTTTGAGTCGGTTGCTCGACATGGTCCAGGATTTAACCCACCATCCTACCATGAAATTAGGGTGAAATACTTGAAGCATCATGTTGACAAGACCAATCTATCTTTGGATGATCACAGAGCTTATTGGAAGAAATCTGGGTGCACAATAATGACACATGGATGGACTGATAGGAGGAGGAGGACCATATTGAACTTTCTAGTGAATAGTCCGCTTGGAACTGTTTTTCTAAAGTCCGTTGATGCATCTAACATATGCAAGACAGCTGACAAAATTTTCAAGATGATGGATGATGTGGTTGAGGAGGTCGGGGAAGAAAATGTTGTCCATATTGTGACAGACAATGCTGCAAATTACAAGGCAGCTGGGGATATGTTGATGCGGAAAAGGAACAAGTTGTATTGGACACCTTGTGCAGCTCATTGCATTGATTTGATGCTAGAGGATTTTGAGAAGAAGATACCACTTCATAAAGACACAATTGCAAGTGCCAGAAGGATTACAACTTACATCTATAGTAGAACAAGTCTCATTGCTTTATTGCATACCTTTACTAAAGGGGGTGATTTAATTAGACCCGGCTTGACCCGTTTTGCTACTTCCTACTTGACTTTGGGATGCTTGAATGAGAATAAAGGTCCATTAACTAGAATGTTCACATCTGAAGAATGGACTTCCAGTCAAGTAGCAAAGACTAAGGATGGTAAGTTTGTGGAAAATTTGATTACGGATAAGGAGTTTTGGAAGAATGTTCTTCATTGCATGAGGGGTGCTTTTCCTCTAATTAAAGTGTTGCGCTTGGTAGATTCAGATGACAAGCCAGCCATGGGGTTTATTTATGAAGAGATGGATCGAGCTAAGGAGAAAATACAAAATGTTTTCAGAGGGGTTGAGAGCAGGTAATTATATCATTCACCATTAGTTTCATATTATATTTTATAAACTTCATTTAGAAACTAATTCTTTTTTTTCATTTATAGCTACATGCCTATATGGGAAATTATTGATCAAAGATGGGACAACCAATTACATAGGCCCTTGCATGCTGCAGGGTATTATTTGAATCCCATGCTACATTATAGTCCTGATTTTAAAGTTGATTGGGAAGTGAAGAAAGGATTCATTGATTGCATGGAAAGACTTGTGGGAGACATTGATATAATAGGCAAAATTGATGACCAATTGGAAGATTTCAAGAAAAAAAGGGGGCTTTTTGGTCGTCCAATAGCTCAACGTGCACTTCAAACAAAAACTCCAGCAGATTGGTGGGATTCCTATGGAGATGAACATCCAGAATTGCAAAAGTTTGCAATTAGAGTTTTGAGTTTAACATGTAGTTCATCCGGATGCGAGCGCAATTGGAGTATGTTTGAAATGGTAAGCATTTCAAATTTGTTAAGCAAAAATGTATTTATTTAATTTAAATAAGAACTTATAATATGATAATTGATTTGTTTTATAATTATTTAGGTCCACACGAAAAAAAGGAACCGTTTAATGCAAAAGACCATGAATGATATGGTATTTGTGATGGCAAATTCAAGATTGAATAAGAAGAGGGAAGTTAGAAAGCCAAATATCTACACCATAGAAGATATTTCTTCTGATGATGAGTGGATTGCAGAGGAGAATGATGAAAATGATGGTTTGAATGCCATGGAAGAAGACATTCTTCAAGTTGAAGACAATGTTGGAAATGATGGTGCACATGTAGATGATTTGGATGTTCCTCCTATTGATGAGGATGAAATTGTTGGACTTGGAATTGGAGATGGAGTGGGAGATGCCAATGTCATTAATGACAATGAAGATGATGATAATTGTCAAGATGAGTTGAATGCTCTCTTAAATGACTAGAATTGGAACTTGGAACAATTTTAATTTTATATGAATTAATGTTATGTTATGACTTATGAATTTTTATTGAGTTGTGTTATGTACTTATGAATTTATATATGAATCTAGGTTTGTTTCTTTATTTATTGAGTTTTTTATGCATATAGAATTATAGATTATATATAGGAATTTTAGGTATTATATTGAAGTAGAATCTCGATCCGATCTTACGATCCTCGATTTACGATCTTTCATCCCCCCTCCCGATCCTAGGTAAAATCTCGATCTTAACAACCTTGGTGTACACCCCCCTCAACCCCCTTTAATTCAAATTTGTCTGACTTTTGTGGGTCCCCATGTTATCATTACTTGCTTCCATTTCCTTTCATCACTTTGTTTACGAAAAAGGACTTCATCTTCCACCCTCTGTTTCTACAAACTGTTGTCTCTGTCAAACATTCTTTCCTATTCCATAGGTGAGAGCTCATGTCCATCACCGAAAGCATGTCTGACATCTGTCAGGCTTCCTTCCATTTGTGTCTGCCCACGTGTTTCAGTAGGCCTTCCAAAAACGAATCTTGGATCGTGGTGCCTTAGTTGACTAAGGTCAATGTGTTGGTTGGGCCACCACCAACGGTCTGAGGATCTCTGTCTCCACGCGCTGTTCGTGCCGACATCACCTTCTTCCTTTGCCATTGGTCTCCAATCAACATCCGTCGTCACTCTCCGATCTTCCTTCGTTGCCACCCACCATAGTTTTTCGCCATCAAACTGTGAGCAGACAAATGCTGCATCTGGCCGTAACCGAATGGTTCATGAGCAGAGAGCAAGGTGTCTTGACAAGGACTCTTGCCCGATCAAGTCATTGCAGATCTTCCACCTCGACTACCTCTCCTACGCTTTCTGCAATTTTCTGGATACTTTCCATGTCCCAGGCGTGTATTGGAATGCCCCAACACATTATCCATACCAGTCTAAAGCCAATGCGCATTTCTAAACTCCATTTTTGCAATGAGTGGAACATAGATAATCCACTTTGAACTCATTCCTTGCACAAAGCTTTTGCTTTCGCGTCGTCCAAACCCAGTAGCAACACCATATCGCCACCTAAGTACTTCGGTCTAATCTTCTCCTCGCCATCCCACATGAACTCCTCCTCAAGTTTGTCGAACACTGCTAATTTTCGTAAATGGCCAACCCAAGCCTTTTTCAACCATGCTTTGCTCTCCATAGGCATCGACAATGAAACTGTTGAACGAGTCTGATTATTCGCAATCTGCTTCTGAGCATTCCTAAGCGTTCTTGGTAGCAACCTCTAAGTTGCATGTTTTCCTCCGTTAGCTACCACTTTTGCATACATTTGTTTACTTGCACATTCTCGCCTGTTGTTCAGCGTTACTGTCATCAACTCGCTTTGTTGATGTGCCTACATCCCCCATCTCTGACGTCTTTTGTTGTCCCTTGTTAGGCCGACAGTGGAGTTGCGCCATGACTGTCTTACCTTTGTTTCGTCCACCAGATGTAGCCCTGTCACTCTCTCTATCCCGTAAATGCTTCTTGTCTTCCCTTTCATGTTTTGGTAGATTCACGTGTAGTTTAAAACCCCTTACGATCAGCTTATCCAACTGTCTCTTAAGTTGCTTGATGTTGGATACACCCTTGAATCTAACAAAACCATATCTTTGACCACTTTTGTTTCTGTTCTTAGCTATATGGACCTCCCTGACATCGCGCCATTTCTTGAAAGCAAAATCACAATTCTTTTTCTCGAATGTCTTCAGGGAACCGCGTAAAGTAGAAAGTCGAGATATCTGAAGCGTCTCTCCAGTTTCTCGATCAGTCTCTCCACTGCCGCTCCACCAGGTCCACCGTGCTATAGATGTCATGCCATCTTCCTGCAAAGTGGACACGAGATCGATCACCCACACGCTCTTTGCTTCTCTCTCTCTCTCTACATCTCATACCTCTAATCTTATTTTACCGCTCAAGTCTTGTAAGAACTAAATTTAAAGAAATATTGGACAAAAACGAATGTTTTCAAAGTAATACTTTATCTTCCAACATAAAAGAATAAATTTTATTACAGAAATAAAAAATAGATAAGTACAAAAGATTGGAGGATAAGAAACCCTCAACAAAGATAATACAAATACAAAACGAGGAAAAAAATATACTGTAGGAGAGCCGTCCAATCCTAAGCATACCCACAATACTGGTACCCTTAACAAGAGTTACAAGACAATGTACAACTAACAATTCCATATTATCTAAAAACTCTATATTATCGTTCCCCATGAAAAAAACGAAAACGAAACATAACTTCTTCAATTTATGTTTGCGGCAAGGAAATTACCAGACAGTGCTACCTGCATAAAAGTAAAGAATGATTTGTGAAACAAGTGCCACAGGTCATAACATAACAAAAAAATGACACCAAACATCTCGGAGGGAGAAGAGAAAGTACCTTTTAGCACAGTTTGAATTGAGAAAAACCCTTGTAAATTGTAATAATGTATGGGCAGGACGAAATCTTCACACACAGCAATAACAAAATCTGCGAGAGAATTGTACGTTCTCATTGCAATTCAAACCAATCACAGATATTCTTTATCTATCTTTGCTGATTAAAATTAATTATTAATATAGCTTTCCAATATAAAGAATACTCAAGTTATGGTATTTTTAACTGCAAGATACGAAGCCACAATACAGTTTTGGGCATATAACACAACAGCGGGATTTAGAACAACAAATGCCTTTTTCTACTAGGTGGGTTTGGTTTCATGTATTAAAAAAACTCACTTCGATCAAGCTTCAAGAGCTAGAATGAAAGAAATGGCAGTAGTAGGAAATTGGCATTTTTTCCACCCATCCAAGCCTCTAAATCCATATTACTGGGCTATATGTAACAAAAAGGAAAGGCTTTATGATGCCGCATTAGCTTTAACTTGACATGAAATGGAGACGGGGTTGTTTTAATTCTCCTATGCTTCGTATATATCATCTGAGCTTAGCAAAATACTTCTTTTAAAGAGCAAAAGAATATTAGCACCCATAGATGCTAAAATACTCCTACTTGTTATAATAAATAGTATTTTAGCAAGCTACAACTTAGATTTGTTAAAATATGCCCAAAGGTGTTGCTAATAGACTCCTCCAAAAATTCAATGGGAGAATAGTAGCAGCTCTTACTGCTAGTACATTCCCACTTGTTTTTTTAAAAGGAATATGTTACTCCAAAGGTGTAGTTTGCTAGCATACTACACATAAAAAACCAAGGTGGATTATATTAGAAGTCTCTTGTGTATGCATATAAAGGGGCATATCAAGTGAGAACTCTTTTCATTTGTTATCATGAGAAAAACAAATCTTGACAATACATTTAAATATAAATGGTCAAGCTTAATTTGTCTCATTTGAACAACTATCACCTGATATGCTCTTAAAATGCATAAAAGAAAAAATGAGTTCTTGAACAGCACAGCCACAGTCCACAGATAATATAAAAAAATTGTGTATTGCAAAAGAACAAAAAAAAAAAAAGGACATACATTGCGATAAACTGATTGAGGATTATTCATCTTTCTGCAGTCATCAATGTAGGTGAAACGAAAGCTCTTATGACAGATACAAAGCTTCTAAATAATCATCAATGTAGGCCAAGCTCGGCCAATGATCTGTACGAATACGAACTAAAGTTGAAACATCACCAACTTCCGTTTGGAAAAGGAGATGGAACCGCGGTGGAAGAAGTATTAGAACAAGAAAACAACCCAGGTTTCTTTTTCTACTATTGCTAATAGCTCCCTTCTCATACTCTTCATCATTGTAAGTAAGACGGAGTGGACCTGTATCATGATTAGTAACAGAAGTAGCATCAGGAGAAGCATCTTCCCGAATGACATTTTGAATGATTCCCCCTTCCCATATAGCATCAATAAGTGGCTCCCCACGCACACCTACGACAAAGTGTGCCAAATGGCGCTCAGTTGCCTGGATTAAAGAGGTTGCAGGGACATCAAGAAGCTTGACTGATTGAGTTCCACTGATGGCAGCAATCCCTTTGCCTCCTTTTAACTGAAAAGTCTCCCGGCCAGTGCTGGTG
The DNA here is from genome assembly GCA_013407115.1 of Glycine latifolia. Lineage (NCBI taxonomy): Eukaryota > Viridiplantae > Streptophyta > Magnoliopsida > Fabales > Fabaceae > Glycine > Glycine latifolia. The sequence goes on from CM023951.1 coordinate 8,662,869, forward strand.
GATGAGCCACATGCCTCCCATAAAGTATTGAACAAGTCATAGTTGTATTGAGGTATTTCGTCTTCTGGGATGTCTGTTGGGACAATAGCCTTGAGAAACATGTCTTCTATGCCTACTGTGATTCCTTGAAGTTGACCTTGGATGATTTGACCATTTTCTGCATTTGTTTCAATGTGAACATCAACTATACCTGGTGTGGGTTCCCTGGGCTCCAAATCAATCTCAACAATAGCTCTATATTTTTCCTCTTCCCTGGAATCATTTCCAACATCAACAGGAACAATACTTAGGGAGGCATTTTGAGATGCAGGATCTTTATTGTAAGGTTCACCAAGAAGAAAAGGTATACGATAGGATGGAATTGGCCCATACGGCGCAGATGATGAGAATTTTAACACAGTAGCATATATAGCCGGAAGTGCATCCACCTCTTCCAAGGTCGTGGCAGTTTTATCTATTCCCAACATGCGAATGAAAGTATTAGATTCAAATCTCAAACAACATGATATTCTGACTTTGAGACCTGGCATATATCTGAAGTCAGGAATGCAGGAAAAGTACTTCCTTAATGTGTTCAAAATTTCTGCAACTCTAGAATCCATGACACGGAGTGGTTCTTGTGGGTGATTTATTCTTCCAGATTCATGAATGATCTGCGTATTGGAACTATCAGAAAATTCATTTTCCTCAACAGGAGCTTTGAGGTCTCTGATGCTCTCCAGATAAGCAGGTTTGGTGTTACTTACAACTAAATTTGATAACGACAGAGACCAAAACTGTTTGACTAGCAATGGGACCAGACGCTCAAGGTGAATGCAGGATGATAAGTTTTTAAATGTCTTGAATTTCTGAGAAGGTCGAGGTGACTGAACGTTGAAAAACGAGGTTGGATGTGAAGATTGTGAAATTCCAAGGATTGTGTCCCCCAGATTCAGGATGTCTCTAAGCTTCTTTCCTGGAATGCAGACCAGCATACGCAAGTAGATCCTGAAATATACTATATATCAGCACAGACAGGCAATCATTTTTGCAGGCCCTCTTAACCTTCTACAGATATCTTAAAATTCAAGAAATGATTCATAAGCCAGAGGTGAAGGAGAAAACTAGAATATTATGTCAAGAGCAGCGATTCATAATGTAATACCTTGAATTATCACGGACCTCCAAATCAGGAAAATAGAGACATGTAAAAGAAAGTAGATGAGATAGTCTTAGGAACAATCTAGAGCTATGGTGATGCATCAACATAGTTCGGCAAATTCCAAGAGCTCGACTTCCCTGGGACCATGATTTCATCCCTGTATCTGGGCCATGTTTCTCCACAAGGAAAATCATGAAGTTTGTGAGCAGCTCTAACAATGCACGAGGAGGTATTGTCTGATTTTCAGCAATTCTATCAAATATTGGGAAGCAATTAACCAACTTATAATCCATCTTCGCATTTGGAAGCAAGTGCTTATCAAATTTCTGAAGTAAGCACACACCCAACCAAGAATGCTTTTGACACGAGAGTAAACGGTCAACAAAAGCAACAACAACAGGAACCAGTCTCCTACTCTCCAACATCATGTTCACAAGCAACCCCTAAAAAACAAAACAAAGAAACTTGAATACATCATGCCTGACACACAACACTGACGAAAAACAAGAGCTCTCAGTAGCAATTAACCTTGGAATCTGAACTTTTGAGTTACTAACATACTAGGGTATAAAGAATCATATAATTAGAATGCAACTCCTAAAATAGAAATACTCTTAAGCACCTGCAAAGTGCGAAATATCGCAGCGTCCAACAGATTCCTTGTGGTGGAAGGATCATTATCGGAATGAGACGATGAAGCAATCAGAAACTTATGGAAGGTGCGGAATGCAACAGCAGTCTCTGTGCTCCCAGGAGGCAACCATTTGAAAGAAGACACACAAACAAGGCCATCCTCAAACAGCCTGACCGGATCAATTAACTCATGAGAACCACCTTTGAGCCTCAATACAGGAGCACAAACCGAGCAAAAGGCAAGAAGGTCAAGCTTCAAGGCTTTCAAAGCCAGAGGATCAAACAAAGCAGGATAGAAAGTGGAGCACAATTCAAGGGTGGGCTTTGTCTTGTCGAAAATCATTCGATTGAAACCCAACAACCAGTGCAGAGCCAACAAGCGAAACACCAAATAATGCTGAGATTCTCTGGAAATCAACAAGAGCCTGCGACAAACCTCTCCCTCTTGACCATCAAACGCATCCAAGAAACGCAGATACATGTTCAAAACGACATGACACAGGATAGGGTCAAAGGAATGAATCATTCCAGACAACTGCACCTTCAGCATGGAAGGTTGCAATTCCAACGCCACTGCCACGGGAATTATCATACACACAAACTCCATCATCCCGCAAGGAGTCATCACTTGCGGCCACTCCAGCAAAAACGCTAACGCCCTCCTCAACTCCTTCACATTCAATCCCGAACCTATATCCGAACCCGAACCCGAACCCGAATCCGTTACGCAATTTGGCGCGTTGAATGGGACCATCGGAACCGATGTGGTGAGAATCGAGACGTTGAGTTTCCGAGCGACGATGCTATGAATCACCGAAGTGAAGAGCAAGAGGTAATACTGTGAAGCGTGAGTCCGCTCGTTCTGGCACAGACTCCACAAGTGTCCAACCACATCCGAAAACAATCCTGGTTTCCACCGCTCCAATTCCCTGAGGCATTCGCACGCGACGCCGCGCGTGTGCCGGACCGAACCGAAATTCGGCCGGTTTATGACCGTTAACAAGAACTCGACCAAGTTATTCTCCGTTTGAGCCTCGACAACGACGTTTTCAGATGCGCAGATGAGAATCGAGGTGGTGGAGACCATGAATTGGTCCTTGAAGGTGGAAGCTGAAGGGGCAGCGGCTTCGAGGGGCGCATGAACGACGGTTTTGAGCGCGTCGACGAGACGGTTGAGGTGGTTGTGTGAGGTGAAGAAGGATAGGGAGAATTCGTCGAGGAAGACGAGGAGTTGGAGCTTGAGGGAGAGAGGGAAGTCCTTCCGGTGCAGGGAGGAGAGAAGGGAATCGAAGAGAGGATCCAGAGAGCTCCATTTGCGGTGCACGCCGTTCTGGAAGTCTTCAATTAGGGTTTCCCACTCCTGAGTTGTAAGAGGTTTCGACGGTGGTGGCGCCGCCGCTTTTTCCGCCATGCCGTTCAGGCTTCGGCGTAGTTGCTCTTCACTTACTTCAAGAAGATACTAACGCACGCAACATACAGCACGTGTTTCACTCACCAGTAACGGGCCGGGTTTTTGGTTCGGACCACATTTTCCAGGCCCGGCCCATTCCTTTCTTCGTTCAGATGAATGATTTTTTTAATTCCCAAATTAACGCAACAACTCTCTTTCTCAGTTCAAGCGTCTTGAACCGTTGCTTAACAAGCTAAAAAGCCTCTTTTCAGGTGCATTCTGCTGCTTAGATTTGAGCGTGTGTGTAGATTTAGTGCAATTTCATCATGTTAATGTTCTATTCTAGCAGGTATGTTTGGATAAGTGGATGCAGTATTTTTGTAGAGTTGTGTATTTCTTTTTTCTGCACACAAAACTATGTGAATTTTGACTTCAGCTGGTCCGTGATGTTCTATCATCGTACAAATTAAATTGTTCATGTTTTCTGCATTCCAGGAAGCATTGTTCCAGAAACTGAAATCGGTGTATCCTTGGTGTTGTGGGAAAATAACATAAAAATTATTCTGTCCACTATTTGAAGTTCTATGCTTTAGAAACAAACAATTGCTACTCTACAGACAAAAAAATTAATGTGTTTCAAGGAACAGTGAGTCAAAGAAATTATTCTTTTTGCTCAATTTGGAGACTACCTGTTAGTTGGTGTGGTGTTGCGTTATGTTAGTTGTTGTTTGGTAATAATAAACAATAGCCATTTTACTAATGTCTAGGTCCAAGAGAATATGTATTGTTGGATTTGAATACAAGTAAAATTAAGATTGAAAGGAATAATGTTCCCTGGCCCCAATTGTATGCAGGCTGACCAGGAAGTTGGTTGTTCTGGAAAGCTTGGGAGCATAAACATGGAAGAATATAACCAGAGCAGCGTGAAGAAGGCAAGGTTGAACTCATTGCTGACAACCTTGCTAGATGATCCTATACTTTCTGATGTCCCCAAGAACCCAACTTTTGCAGATGTTGACACTCTCATCAACCTTGAATTGGGTAGTGCCATGCGCATTTCTGTCCTGAAATTGGATGGAACTACACTTGGTAATACTTGCATTACTATTCACTATTGCAAATTGAAAATTTCAAGCTCTGATCTCATTCACTAGTTATTTTGGTGGTGTAAGATGTGATAGTGACGAATTCAGCGACAGTCAAGGATTTGAAACTTGCCATCAAGAAGAAGGTAAATGACATGGAACAATCCAGCATGGGTCACCGCCATATTTCCTGGTGAGTTACAGTTTTCTTTTTCTCTCTATTCCATCCCCATTACTCCTTTCTCAAAACGAGAAAGAAGTTAGTGAACCACTTTGCTGTGTTCCAGAAGCCACTGTTCATTAGAATAGCACTTCAAGTCAATGTTATAATATTTTATTTGATAGCAATAGTTCATCTCTGGAAATCCTGATTTTGTGCAACTCAGTATTACAAAAACTTATGTAATTGCAGGAAGCACGTATGGGCAAATTATTGCTTATCATGCCATAACAACAAGCTCCTAGATGATAATGAAGCACTTCAAAATTTTGGTGTGCGGAATAATTCTCAGGTTTACCTTTTGTGTTCTGCGTTCAAATTGATTTTGTATCACTTGTCAGCTAACTCACTTTCTCTACATTATTCTCTTTTTCCAATATTGGAATTTTAAGCATCACATATCCTTAAAATAATCGTTCTTCTTATGACATTGTTTTATTATACTCATTCTCGTATTTATGTTCAAACAAGTCTCCAAAAAAGTTTTTGATAACCCTTTTTTCGGAAAAATATATGGTTCGATTGCATCTTAATTTGCTACATCATGTTATTTCAAATAGAATTATATTGCTTAGTACAAAGAAATCTAGAATTTGAGTTCAAGAAATCAGTCCTTTTTCTGTTCTTGTGTATTGGTATTTCATTGTTGAGTGTTATTTACAAATCATCTTTAGTTTTTCTTGCCTTGTAAACTTATGGAATGACATCTTAACAGAGTGTGATTTTATGGTATTTTATTCCTGTGCAGGTTCAATTTGTCTCCTATGTCATGACAAAAGAATCTCGGAGGCACTCGAAGAGGAGAAAGCATCGTTTTTTTCATGGCCTTAATAAGCGTTCCTGATCAAACAAACCATCGTGCTGAAAGACATAAATCCTTGTTGGTACACGTGGTTCTCATTACTTGGATTAACAAAGTAAGGATACTACCAGGCAACAAAACTTCAACATTTACTGTTGTTTCAACTTGCAATCTCAGCCATTATTAGCCTTTCCTAGTAGACAATCAGACAAGCCATGTCACATTAATCTCTGATTGAAATTGAATCTTCACTGTATGAAAAATGGAACATTCTATCCCATGGAGTGCATTGGTCTCACATTTAGTGGAGGAATGTGTCTAAATTCCTTGTTGACCTGAAGCTATTTCTTTTGGGAAGCCAGCCACTAGAGGTTGTTGGATTGTTTGGCCAATCCTCGAGCTAATGCTTATTTCTCATGTTAGACTTTATATACTTGTACCTAACATCCCCTAAAAATATTAAGAGTTAAGATAGTTAAGTAATGAATTATTGTAACATTACGAGTTATTTTTATTTTATTTTTAATAATTTTATAATTTCTTAAACAATAAACAAGAAATTTTATAAATAAGATTATTTTTTTCCTCTTTTCAGAATTGAAAAAGTTGACTAACCACAAAAAAAAAAATTGCACAACTATTAATTTATCTTCCCACATTAATTAAGTTGAAAGTATTTAAGTGAAAAAGTTAAATAATGAATTTCAATTATCTTAAGGATAATTTAGAAAAAAACAATATAAATTGTCAATAGAATTAATATCATTGACTAAATTAATCAAATTTCTTAATTTTCATTAATTAAAAAGTTGTAGGTAAGGATGGAGGTAATAGTTTTTATCTTTATTTTCATCCATTATTTTATTATTTATCAATCAAAACCAAAGAGAATGAGAAAGATTACAGACGCACTTGGTAAAGAAGAGTCAAATACTGTACAAAATTTATTGAATTGGACGAGTGTTTTATTGCTGCAGCTAGGGGTTTAATTATGCATTGCTTGTAAAATGCAGATGGATAATAAATTGATTTGCTTTTCAAGAGGCCTTGGGATTTTTTTTTTAAATAAGAAACAATATCCTTGTAGTAAAAAAATAACCTATAGTCATGACAATAGATGGTTCAATTAAAAAACTTGATACTAGTTCGCGTTTTGCTTTAGGACCAACAATCACATATATCCTCTCTAATAATACCATACAGTCAAATTCATAAATAAATGAATGCCTATTTTTTCTCTTATACTTGTAATAATTGATGTATATACGTTGGAGCAATGTTATTGGAATATTTCTTATCATTTACTTATTTGGATAGAGGATTATAGAATTTCAAAGAATTTGTCAAGAGGAAATATTATCACTATTTATACCCAGGGAATCAATTTTTACACTCTTTCTAAACCTATATAGCACTACCCATACTCACTTGATTTGAGGAGATAACAGAATTTTCTCGTCTCAACATGCACATTGATCACACCTATTCTCTCTCGATAAAAATGATATAAAATAAATTAGGAAATGTATTAGTTTGTGCTATCTTCCTCCTATGTAAAGAAAATTTTGTTTATCTTTTTCTATATCATCTTTTCTCAAATTATTTATTGCATTAATTATTTTTTTATTTATCAAAACACTATTATTTTACAAATTTTTATTTCAATAATAATAACTATTGTAAATAAGATAGTAAAATTTATTTCTCTTGTGAGCATTAAGAAAGATAACTAACCCCAAATGAGGTTAATTGTACAACTATATTAAATTATCTCCACATACATGTTAAGTAAAAAGTGATTATATATGTGAAAAAAAGAGATATGATGTAATAATCTCAAAGACAGTTTAAAAATAATTAAAAAAGTTATGTGTAGTTAGCTTTCAAAGTAGTTATATCAATGTTACCTATCAAATAAAATGCTTGTTTAAGGAGACCATCTAATTCTTCAGAAAAAATCAATTTAAACCCTCTAACTGTTTTTGCTATACCAACATATTTTCCGATGAACCTTGTAAAAACTTATGCTACGAAAAAAAGTTATGATAAGAAACGCTTAATTTTTCGTGCTTTTGTTATGGTTAAACGATCTTCTTCGGATAATTCATCCAAGTCAAGGATAATTATAATGTCTTGAAGTTCTTTGTAATGTTGTGTAATAGTTTTTATCTTTATTCTCATCCATATTTTTATCTCTACACACAAATAACACAAAAATACCCCCATTAATGGTATGAAAGCTAAAGAAAAAAAATTATCAACCAGAACATCGTGAAGAAGGCAAGATTGAACTCGTTCGTTGTTGAGAGACTTTGCTAAATGATCCTATACTTTCTGATGTCCCCATGAATCCGATTTTGATTAATGCTGACACTCTCTCAGCTAACTTACTTTCTCTATGTTATTCTCTTTTTCGAATATTGGAATTTTAAGCATCACTCATCTATGCTAAACTCATTATCATATTTATGTTGAAACAAGTCTCAGGTAAAAGCTTTGATAACCTTTTTTCTTTAGTGTTCTATAAAAAATTTCTTTTACAAATTCGTTAGTTTTTCTTTTATTGTGAACTTATTGAATGATATCTTTAATTAATTTGTTCGTATGCATGTATAATTTGTAGCTATAATTTGTCACTTTGCATGTCACGACAAAAGAATCTCAGGGCACTAGAAGAGGAGAACGAAAACACCGTTTCTTTCATGGCCTTAAATTGATCAGTGTTCCTAATCAAACAAGAGTAGCATGTTGAAAGACTGAAAATTTTGTTGGTACATAACAAAACCTTCAATAGAATCCAACCAACCCTAATATCATATTCGAAGAAGAAAAACTGTACTAGCTTGTAGCTATAACATATGTGTACTATGAGATAAAGTAAAATTCTGAAATAGTTAATCCATCAAAATAATTATATATATATATAAAATTTTCTACACAAATGATGTAATAGACTAATACATCATTCAATTAAAAACAAATATGCAGGAGTTTAATCTACCATAAACTATATATTTTGATGATTAAGAAACAATACAATCACACACATAAAAAAACAGTAAAATATCATCAAAATAAAAGTATTATTAAAAAGTTTTAAATATATCTTTTGTTTATTTAATTTAGTGTTTTTTTAATGTTTGTTCTTGTATTTGTTTTTTCATTTTAGTCCTTATAAAATATGTTTATTTTATTTTTTGTTTTTAAAATATTTTGGATAAAATGACTTCTATTATTCAAAGTATTATTTTATTATTTAAAGTGTTATCTAAAATTCTTTTAAGTATTCAAATTGTTAATATTTTAATAATTATGAATACGTAACACCAAAAATCTCATGAACGATCATGCCTAAAAATAATTATATCATTTGCTTATATACGGTATTATTCATGTTGCTAAGCCTAAGCCTATCAAATTTCTATTGGTGTAGACATCAAAATGGCACATTCAAAGGATCCAAGTTATGCAACAGAAACATACTTATGGGTGTATAATTAAATATACATAACCTATAGTTAAGAAGTCAGAAGTAGATTTTAAACAACAATTATGAGTTATTAATATTTATGACATGCTACGAATTTCGTGAGAGTTTTTTTTTTTCTATTATGCAGTAAAAAAAATCTTTGTCGTGGTCTTTATGAATTAATCAACTATTTTCTCTAGTCTCTAGAACCATTTTTTTTTCTCCTACACTTTGGTATATGTTATTGGAATTTGGAATAATCAGTTCTTTTACAAAATAAAAACATATTTCTTATTTAAAATATTTCTACTATTAGCTAGGGATATTTTTACTAACTTCGAAATAACAATTCAAACAATATGGGATAGAGATATAACGAAAGAAGAAGAAGAACAAAAAAAGGAAAAATAAAACAAATAATATGAAAAAATCATAATGTTAAGTCTAAAACTAAAAATCACGTGAGTTAGTGTGAACTCCGCGGCCCTCACAGCCTCACCAGATCCTCCGCGGCTTCGCTCCTCAAAGGTCACAGCATCATCAGACACCTCCCACCATCATGGCCATCAACAATCTTCAAAATCAATAAATCCCGTATGTCTCAAATGATTGTTCCATTCCAACGAATATTCACTAAATTGCAGCAAGCATCGGAAAAATTGGATAAATAATTTGTCAATGGGAATAAAATTCAGAAACTACCCGGAAAACCATTCGCAATGGCAATAACACAATGCAAAAATAATCATATAAATTTTCAAAGAAAAAACTTTCATTAGCAACTGTTCAAAACATTATATATACACAATAATTAAAATGGTAAAAGAAAGAAAGAAAAAACATACAAAACACTATAATACAAAACACAAAAGAGCAATCCAATTCACATTATCATTAGTTGAGAATGAAAATAAAAATAAGTAAAAAAGTTGATGAAAAATTAATACATTCTTAAATTATTTGGTACAAGATAAAATGCAAAAGAAGTAAAGAAATACAAGGGCAAAAAATATACTAGTAAACTACAAATTCATATCAAATGATAAAAAATTTGAAAAAAATTGTCTGTAAGTATTGAATGGTTCCAGAATCTAACTACAAAGTTTTAAAATAAGAGGAATTTATTTGAGTGGGTTTCATATTTTTTAAATTTACTAAGTTTTATGGAAACTTAGGAAATTTTAGTAATTTGACCTTCAATTTTAAATTATTATAGATTCTGATTTTAAAAGGAATATAATTAATTTTAGTTGTAATACAAAAATATCTAAAAGATTTAAGTAGAAAGATTTTTTTTTACCTATATAAAAGTTTATAATGAAATCTATTGTAAACAAAAAACGTGAAAATTTGAAAAAAATATGAACGGTAATAATCGAGGGGATCTAGATTAATTCATTGATCAGGATGCATGAGTAAAAGTGACTTTAGAATTACATTAAATATCAAATTACATTAAATATCTTAAATTTTATGAAATTGAAATTCTATGAGTTTATCCTTACATGTGTGGATATAAGGTGAGTTGATAGTTTTTTAAAAAAAGACAAAAAATGTATGAATTCAATTTCCTCTTCTAACAACAATTAACATTAGGGTCTATATTAGTTCATTGATCAGGGTACACGAGCATGAGTGAGTTTAGAATTACATGAAATATCTTAAATTTTATGAATTTGAAATTTTATGAGCTTATCCTTACATATGTAGATATAAAGTGTTGAATAGTTAAAAAAAAAAAAAGAAAACAAATGTTGAATTTCAATCTCCTCTTCTAATAACAACTAACATTTTAACAAAATAACTAACGTTTTTCAATAAATAATAATAATAAAAAACCTTAGCATGTGTATGCGATTGTAATGTTCACGTTCACAAGATCTTAGAGGTACTTTTGTTATAAATGAAGATTTTGCATGCGATCTCCTTCGACAAAGAGATTTTAGTTTGAAGATTCTGAAAACTTCGTTGGGTACCAATAGTTTTCAAAGCAAAGACTTCATCACATAAACAAATACTAACTACACGTCATTCTTTTTTTTTCCTCCAAAATGTGAATATTTCAACATTTAAATTAATAACACAAGTAATATATTCCAATTAAATATATTTTTTGGTGAATCCAATTTAAATTAATTAATAACCCTAATATATGTAATAATTCAAATCAATTGAGTAGTTAAAAGTGATAAAAATAAATTAGAAGATTAGTTTTATACTTTTTCATCTATATTCTTTATCATTTATAAACCACATGGAGAGGATATAATGAACTTTATTAATCTCATTTCGAAGACGGAACAAATTGATTTGAGAATTGAAAAAGGATATGGGGCACTGCCTTCAATGATACTTCTGCTCTCAAGAATGTTAATAGTATACAAATGCGGTCTGAGGAATAAGAGTAATGTACTAAACACAGTATTAAGAACTTAAAAGGTAATATAATTCTGTTCTAATGTCGGGGCTTCAAACTAAAGAAACCTAATCTCTGGCATAGGAGACAAGAGATAATTGTTATGATAAGAATTACGAAAAGAATTATCTTCGCTCGTACGATCTCCCAGATTCCAATGGATGTTTGGAAGATTCTAGATAATTTCTACCTTCAGCACCTGTATGTTTCTCTTCCCTGGAATCATGAGATGCCTTTTCCCGCCGCAGCATATCCTCAGCATAGCGGCGCCACAATGCTTCTCTTTCTTTTCTTGGAACTTTGTTATATCTTGGATCAGATTTTAAAAGACGTTTAGCTGTAGACCAAGAATTAAGCACTGTTTTTCCATCGTTAGTTTCTTGAGATGCAGCATCAGAAGTCAATACTTCAGCTAAGAGAACTCTAAACACGTGCGCACAACGCTGGTCAAATCACAATGATCACGAGTGTTAAGAGTGGGACATACAAGTGCCACTGTCGCATTTATCACTGAAGAGCACACACGTGTGTATATATATATATATATATATATTTGGGGGCGTGTGTAAGTAAACCATAAAACGCAGGCAATAATATAGCAAAAGAGAATGCCGTAGAAAACCACTAGTATTATATGTTGTCACTTACTTCCTGAAGCATCTTGACATGTTCCCGAAAGAGCTTTTCCGTGTCCAATGGATCAAGATCAGGATTAGTTGCACGTCTTTGAGGATCCTTTTCTAATTTAAGCTTAGATTCCGTCCATGATGTCTGAGAACATGAGTACACAAATGCCATTAATTTATAATTAATGAAAGAAAATAGGATAACGAATTTATTATCATTACCAGCAAATTCCTACTAACATAAAGCAAATTACAAACAAGCAATCTTAATACAATTCAACCTTCAAGTGTTAGAAAGTAGAAACACGCATCCCCATTAATCTAATTCTTATCTATTTATTTTTTCAATATATGCCTCCTAATCTACTGAATGCAGTTTAGTCCTATTCATGATGGTACTGTATTGCATCTAATCAGAAACCGGTAGAATAAAGCTTAAAAGATATCAATACTCAACAAAAACGAAATTAATCCAAAGGGGATATAAACATTCTAATCTTTTCAGATTTTTTTTCTGGGGTTTTTTTTTGGTTGGGGGGGGGGGGGGGGGGGATGTAACCATACCACACACAAAAAAAATCTATACCAGAGGGTCTTTGATTGTCTCCACAAGTAAAGCTTGAAAAGAAGTAACTGCATCCTTTCTGCGAATTTTTAGTCGCACCCTTTCCATTTCCTGTTCTTCTCTTTCCTTTCTTTTGCGCAGCTCCCGTTCTCTTTCCCTGAGCTTGTCCTGTAAACAAGTTTCAACTTCAAGTATTTTGCTTCATAACCAATACAGATACATCACAAAAAAATGATTGAAAATGAGTTTCTGGGAGAACATCAATACACAAAATAATCAATAAGCAAACTCAAACAATATCCATATTCCCATAATAAAAGTCACTACAACAAACTTACAACAACTTCTGCCCACTAGGAACATAGAGCAGATGCATGTCAAGGCACCAATAAATATGATAATAGGAAAAAAAAAAGTAGATGACATTTATTCTCATTTCTATTTAGCAACTTATTTGTTGATTAAAACAAAAGCATTCATCACATATAACCAGCTAATACCTGCTCCTCCCTTTTAGCTTTGGTCTCTCTTTCTGCTGCATGTTCAGCAGCTTTCAGTTCAGATATATACTCATTGAACAAAACTTCCCTATCCTCATGCCTCACAGATTTATATCTTGGGTCATCCCTTAAACTTTCTTTGACCTGCATCAACAGAAGACTATAAATTAGAAGGTACACGCCACAGAAAAGGTAAGACACGGCACATTCAAAAGTTACACACATGTACAAGTATACTCCCACTCATTTCTAAAAGTAGTTAAATACAAACTATATCCTTGATTAACAATCCAAAGTTGAAGCTTGCTGTGAGAAAATGAGTAAGTTAAAGTTTCTGAATGTGCTTCAGTGTTTTTTTCCACCAAGAAGAATGGACTTGGCACTTTAAGACAATGTGTTTCAAAATCCTGCATCTAAAGAACAGAAAAGAATGTCACAACTAATTCAAAGTGCACCCATACCCTGGACCAACGGGAGTTAAAAGATATATCTACTCGCTCTTTAAGCATTGACTTAAAACTGGCAGCAGCAGCTGCACGCATTGCTTGAGCCTTTTCTTCAGCAGCTTTCTTCAAAGGAAGCACTCTGAAACACAAATAGGAACCCCATCAACCAGCATTCTGTAAAAGTTTCATTTCATAAAATAAAAAAACATCTACCATGCAAATTCAAAGAGTTCAGAGGGCATAAGGACACACCCACAGCGAATCCAAGAGTCTGTCATTAGCCTACTACCTGCTGACTCGTTGCTTTCAAGGATTATCAATAGAAATCATTTCTCTGTCTAGGAAAAAGTTCAATATTAATGCAAATGAGGAACCAAACCAAAGCAGTACATATACACACAAAGGTAAGAACTCAGCCCAGTCGGATGTACCAAATTCGAATAACAAAATCAAAAGGATTGGCTGGAAAGATGACATTCAATTTGAACAAATTGTTGCATACAACAATTGTGCAGATGATGGTGGAGAAAGAAAAAAAAATAGACACCGGCATGCAACAAATATGACTTGATTTCTTCATCTCTATGCCTATTTGTTGTAAAGAAAATGAGCTACATTTAAATATAATTCCCCTCTCTAGGGCATCCTTGGAAGAGAAGGTAGAATGTAAGGAAGGTTAACGAAGGAAATATTGAACTTGCACTCCCAGTTAACTGGTAGATTCTTTAGAGCCAAGAGGGCAGGGAAAAGAATTGCATCTCATTTGAAAAAGAAAAAAAAAAAAAAATATATATATATATATATATAGAGAGAGAGAGAGAGAGAGAGAGAAAGAGGAGGGATCCACTTACTCCAAGAGTAACTCTTTTAGAGTTACTCCTCATCTTCACTATTCATTTTCTTAAAATCTAATGGTTGTAATGAGTAACTAATCTTAACCATTAGATCTCAAGAAAATGAATGGTGAGGATGAGGAGTAACTCTAAAAGAGTTACTCTCTGAGTAAATGGATCCTTCCTCTCACATATATATAAAGCTGTACCAACTACCAAGCAATGATTGATTATTTGCATCCCAAATTCTCAACCAATATATTTCCGCCTGTGTCAATTTAAGATAAACAACCTTAACATTTTTCTCCTTTTAACACTATCAACCTGAAGGCCATAGATAGAAGAATAGCAAAAATCAAAATTCATTCTAAGCAGCAGCATGGATCCCGTGAGTTTCGCAGTAGATCAGTAGATAGTATCCTAGCTCCTAGATAAGTAATTAATATAAATTAAGACATTAACATAATAACATGTATAGGTTCATTGAATTCCCTTAACAAAATATTGAAATTTCAACTGATAAAAGACACTTGGATTTCAGTAGTTTCAGTAATTAGTGTTACATAAAGCACAACATTGAATATTGTCATCAATCATGACACTTTTGAGGTTGTTAATCAACCCTACCCCATATTCAGACTAGTGACTTCCAGCATCATCTTTCATATTTCTAAGTTAACAGATTTTACATTTGCCAACATTATTGCAAATCAGCAACATGATATTTGTACTGTATCAAATAGTGGCTACTTTGTGGATAATTCAATCTCTTGTTTGCCACTGAAGGAAGCATTACAACCATAATTCAATTCAGAAACATGCCTATTAAGAGAAATTAACCAAATATCAACCTTCTCTACTTTGTATGCTCAACATACATGATAAATGATCAGAAAAACCAAATGAACTATTAGATTTCCATGTTAAGAATGACACAGATACAAATACAGACTTCTAGTCCTAAAACCTCCACAAAAGCATTCATATGACGTGTCTTATTGTTTGATGTGACAGACCAATTCGGCTTCCAGGCAAGGAGATCCAAAAGCATGACCAGTGTGAAAATTAACAAATCAAAAAAGTAAATATGATGGGAAGGGTGCTGCTTATGTGAAAACATCACATGCAAATAAAATGACAGAAAGCTAAAAGGAATATCCTATCAAAATGCAAATTGGCACCTTTCATTCAATAGGTGCTCTTGTTCCTTGCGGTCCAATGCCTCAAATCGTGGATCATTTCCCCATTTCTTCCGGAAAGTTTGATAATCAGTATTGCAATTAATATCCTGAAAAAAAGTTTGATAATCAGTATTGTAATTAATATCCTGAAAAAAAGTATGAATGAGCATCAAAACGAGGTGATCTTAACCTCTGAGGCTTCACCCAGTAACCGCTTAAATCCTTCAATTGCAGCCTTCTGTGCAGCACGTTTTTCTTTACGTTCCTCTTCTGCACGAGTTTTAACATAATGCTCAAACAAGGATCTCCTAGCAGAATAACTTGGGATGGCCTGTAATAACAAAGATTAAAATTAAAAAAAAAAATTGTGAAAAGAAAAAACATTAAGATAAAAGGAAATGCAATGTTGGGTGTAAGATATCTAAAAAGAATAGACAATTTTAAACCTAGGTGCATTGTCTGAAAAAAATTTCCTAGCTTCTATGCATATCCATCAGAGAAATTTCCCCAAAGAAACCATGGACAGAAAACCACAAGGGGGAAAAAATCATGCAAG
>CM023951.1:8678831-8715121 GCA_013407115.1 Glycine latifolia
GGGGGAAAAAAAAAACACAAACAACAAATAGAGAAAACCCGATTGAGTGTCCCCCCCCCCCCCCCCCCCACCAAAAAAAAAAAAAAAAACAGTTAGAAGTAGCTAGTTCTTAAAAAATTGAAAGTAGCAAAGTCTTACAAAAATGAAGGTAGATATAAATATAATATTAATATGGCTCTTATGCTGAAACATGTATATACATGGAGAAAATTTAGAACTTTCTCTTAAATCCATTACACTCAATCAGGTGATGTACAAAAAATTAGACTTAATTCCACATGAAAGGCATAACCACAAAATGGACACCACTCCAGACATCATACAGCATGACAGAATTAAGACAAAGTTGATAGAAATCCCAGCATTGAACAAAAGTACAAGTTTACAACTTGTGCACAGCCTATTATTATAAGAGTTCCAGTTGGAGGAAAGGCCACTGTTTCCCAATCAAAATATATAAAAAAAATAGTTTCATAAAACCTTAAAACGTGGATCAAATACTATCTTTGGCAATTCTTTCTCCCACTTTGAGAATGGTGCCACTCCTCGCTCCTTAAGCATCTCCTACAAAATTTACAGGCACAAATAAACACAATATTAGATATAAACTAAGGTACATTTGAGAGTGCATCATGGTTCATGGTGTATTGCTTACACAGAACAGGTTTAAATACGACATGAACACAATTTTATTTAGTAAATCTTATAAGATTTTATAGTTATGTAAAAATGCAGTAACAAGGGATTCAACGTCATAATATAAAGAACTTCATTTTGTAAGTGATATTTAACATGGCAGTTGTTACACCGGTAAGACAAATGAGAGGAAAGATTGATTTTATACAAGACAAAACAAGGGTTCAAGCCAGGAAAGTAGGAGAACACAAAACAAGATGAATAAAAGTATGTGAAATGGTGCAATAGATAATTTAATTAAATAGAAATATGCAGCAATTTAACAATCTCCCATAAAAAATAATCTGAGGATGGAAGAAAAGCAAAAGGGGTGGGGGGAGGCTGATAAGAACCTTGAGAGAACCACACCACAAAAGCTAGCTATTGTAGTTGGAGAGCCCAAGGCCTTATAAACCCCACACTAGAATCCCATACTTCCAATGTGGGACTCCAAGTCCCATACCTTGCAATTGGATCCTAACAGAGGCACATTTCATATGATAATTTTAATGTAGTTAACAATCTATAATGAAATCAGTGCAGGAGGATCAGGATTCCTCATTACAGAAACAAAGACAATGCGGGAAAGAACTACATCAGCTCAAAGAGAGAAACAAATATACCTTAAACTGAATGATGCACTCCTCCTTTGAAGGCCCACTATCTTCATCTTCAGAATCTGAGGATGTATCAGAGACATTAGCATCACCATTAGTATCTTTGTTATTATCTACTTGCAAGCCCTTAGCTGTAGAATCAACAGTTTTTGAAACATTTGATTCGGGTCCTGTTTGTACTGATGGGGCAGGAATAGAAGAGGAAGCAACAGGTGTTCCTGAGTCCTGCAATTTCTTCTTGATCAAATCCAACGCCGATGGCGAGTTCTGTAGACTAGAGGGTTTAAGAGCAGCAGCATCACGACCACCAGTATTAATAGCAGGAGCATTCAGAGTAACCATTCCAGACCCTCTATCAGACAATACATTAGTATTTGAAACTGACATTAAATGATCTTTTGTAACATCACCATCCTGCTTCTTTTTCAATTCAGCCACCTCATTTGGGATTTGCCAGCAGCTAGTCTTTACATAGAACAAAAGGACAAAAAAATAAACAAAGTGAATAACGGAGAAATAGTATATTATATATATATATATATGTATGTATGTATGTATATGTATTAACTGTACATGTACATTAAATACAATTTAGCAAAAATTACATTTTGAGATTGGGTGAATATATTTCCTGTTTGGAAACCAAAAGAATGCCTAATGTGTTGATAGAATGACTTATTAACCAATATTTCAGTTGATGTTCCAAAATTGGAAATGTCAACAATAAAAGTGGCCTCCTTGCTTTTACCAAAACTTCAAAACAAACCAACAAAAAAACTACTGCAAGGTAGGAGACAGCATGCTAATAAAAAATCCCAGAAAGGTTCTCACATAGAAAAGTGTCTATGTTGTAAATCAGAAATAACTCTTATGCTGTTCCAGAACATAACTTTCACATGAATCAGTAATAAATTATTTTGTTAGTTCTACTAATTGTCCAAACAAAAGAACAGAGGGATATAAAAAAAGCCTTCAACTATACTATATTACTATCAGAACTCCTCTAATTTCCATTGTTACTGCTAGTACGAAGAATGGTTTGCAGATGTCTAACACACACCCACACACAAAAGATCTATGGGCATGAATCATGGATGATGTGCAGGTCCATTTGTGGAAAAAAAATGACTTAAATATGTAAAATGGGGGTTGACAAGAATCATATTCCTAAACGCTCCTTTCCTTTGAAGCTAAAGCTATTAGATGGATGCCCAAAATGATTTTCTATCCCTAAAAATGTTATCCAGCATGCAAACCCTCCATGCAACAAGAAGCACTGCTAACACAATATCATAGTGAAGCCAAGAAAAACTATCCTACACCAAATCAAGTGCATTGGTAAAAGCAATCTGCAGAATTTTGGCAGACTGCTTCAACCAAATCAAATTAAATAACTTGTATTTGCCCTTTCTTTTCCTTTCTTTATGATCAAACATTGAAAAAAAGACCTTACTTTAAATGGATTTATTAAAATTTTGGTTTTCAAAATATTTCAATCAATTTTGGCACACTGCTTCAATTCCATGTAGACATGTAGTCAAATCAATCTGCTGGAAAAAATTCTTACTTCTTCTTGTTCCTGTTTCTTTCACAAATTAAACTTCTACTAGAGAAGCTTGTATCCAATTTTTTAAGTTCCTTGATCTTGCCTATGGACATCCCATATAATCTCAAATGGAAAAGAAACATTATTTCTGTTTTCCTCATATCTTTTCAATAATATTACACCAGCTAATAGAGGTTAATAATAATGATAACATTAAACTGTAGAGTAAAACAAGGGAAAGAAGAAATAACTTGTCACAGCAATGCAAATAACAACTTAGAAAATGCATAATTACAAACAGGGAACAGAGAACATCATTTTATAATGTAACTAGGTAGGTCATCCTAGAAAGACAAGAACTCAAGGAGACTGGCAGGAGAATAAGACAAATAACTGAAATAATAAAGTTGATTGTCTCATGAATATAGGAACCATACCTTGGTTCGATTGTTGTAGTAGTATTTTTTTCCATCACTAGTGGAGACCAACCGCCAATCAGTACCAGGCAAATCCATCCTATTAAAATTAAAAATGACAAAAGGTGAGAAGGTAAGATTGTAAATCTTCGGTTATAAATAACACAAACTTTTAAGACCCAACAACATACAAATAACATTATGTTACCAAGACAAGAAATTATAAATGTAAGTGAAAATACACAAAGGCCATCTAACCCATGCATAAAGAATCTCATAATGCCCGATACTGTAGCAAGACACTATATGTAGTCAAAATTCTAGCAATTATGATTTCTATGCAGTCCAACAGTATTGATACCATAAATTCCTTCGAACCTTATTAATTTGTTAATAGGAACATCGGACCCTTCCACACCAATCAATCCATATCTCTATACGTAAACATAAGGCATTAAACTTTCTTAAGAATATTGGTTGCAGTGAATTCAATTCTTCAAGAAGTATAATTATAAAGCCACTTTAACCTATGTTTGGGTGGAGAAAAAAAAAATGAAATTTGAAAATTTATCTTATTTTATTGAAGATAAAAGTTTAAAAAATTCATTTTTTCTCTCCATGTTTTCTCTCCAATTCAAAATATTGAATTTCAAATTTTCTCTCTTTCATTTTCTTTCCTTTCATCCAAACAATCAAAGTTCAAACAAATTAAGCACCCACATATTAACAAAAGGTAGTACATAAAAATTGTTATCATTTAACCCTCACTCCCTTCATTCATTTTAAGTATTAGGAGAGAGGATCAGAGGGATAATACAAGTTTACTGTCATCCCCTTTCCTAACTACACAAGTCATAGAATTAAAATACTAAATATAAAATTCAAAAACACTTTTTCAATGTCAACAGGAAAAATAGGAAAGAAGAAGTAAATTAGGAGCTTGTGCAAAATGAAAAACATGTCCAAAAAGATAGTTATTGCAACCAGAATATACACAATGAACTTACACTGAAACTGGAGTGGGCTGAGCAGAAACTTGGTGAGACTGCAATTCAAAATATCAATAAAATGAATTAAAAAAATATATAGACAGGAATCATAAACACTACCACATGTGATAGTAGGCAGCTTTGGATAGTAGGAAAGACATTTAAAATGATTTTCTACAGTTACATGTAACAGTTTCCGTCCACAAATATCTATTATCCGAGGTTTTTACCATTGGTTAGGGTATCCAATATTCTTATCTACAATAATTAAATATTATATACTGATGATATAAAGTCTACCAAAGAATTTTTGTGAAAATTGGAATTATAGTTAATTTAATAAAAAGAATATTATTATTTAGTGATGCAGGACACAATAAGGTATAAGATCTGCCAAGAATACGGGTCTACGTAACAGTACCTCCCCTTTAAAGCCAACAGGTTTATCATATGTTGATTCTCCTGTTGCAGCATTGTAATAGTATATAATTCCTGCTTCAGTCTTGTGAGCTGTCCAGGCATCTAATTGATCATTATTACCAGCATCCTCATTCAGAGTGTCAACGGAATTTAATTTCTCCTTATCATCTACAACCACAAGAACAACAAGGTTAGGAATGAGATTTCTATTGCATGTCAATGAGAAAAAACATTTCAGAGGAGCAGTAACGTTGCATTGTGCATACCAGCAGGCCCTGAAATAACTTCCATTTGCAAAGCAGTTGTTCCCCTCAGCTGATGACTGGAAGAAGGTGTAGAAGTGCCACCAGCAGCACCCACAGGTGTAACACCAGGAGGTTGAGAATCAGGTATTGGAACAGCAGGGAGAGCAACACCACGTGCTGGAAGTGGAAAGGGACCAGGAAAAGGAGCAGGGTATTGAAGATATGGTGGCCTAAGTACACCACTCATCTGTGGGGGGCTGTAACCAAAGTCCCTGAGGGGAAGCAGCCATGGCAGGCACAGATGGATAGGGTAAGCCTTTTTGAGGGGTGGTAGGATCTGATGCAATGGCTGGAGTTGGCATGTTTGGTCTCAGTAATGCAGCTGGAGAAGAATTTGTGCCTGTGGATGGAGCAGGATTGGAGGATATTATTGCAGATGATGCTAATCCAGGAGGGCCAGGATTCCCTTGAGTAGGCATTACAGGATGCACGGGAAAAGACATGGCAGTTGGCAACCATGAAGTAGCTGGGCGATAATTAGGGTCAGAGGGTGGAGGCATTACGGATGTAGAAGTATGAGCAGGGACAGAATGTGGGATACTTGATGCAGATGACAATTTACTAACATCCTGTGCAACAGAATCTGGCATGTTCTGCAATAAGCAAGTAAAAGTAGGAGGAAATAATCATTGTTGAGATTTTTTCTGTAAAAATCATTGCTGCACCAATTACACAATGCCAATGCTCATCACTAGAACACTACATGATATCCATTTTTTCATTTAAGATTGTCAGAGTGTAACTATATCACACATCAGAATACAACATCATTTCTTTGCTATCCACTATTGCATGAAAATCTAGTATAGAAGTAACACATAGCATGTAACCAACCAAACCTTTTCACTATTATATTATCAAAGTCTTGTGTATATTAAAGTTGTTTGCATCCTATAGTTTGAGCACATTTCATTTCACTTAAGGCTTAAGCACATATGCTGTACATACTAGGCCCAGTTTTGGTCAATGGACACTTAGTTCACTGTGAGCATTTAAAAGTCGTTATCATTCGTGTTTGAGTAAGTTGAAACATGAAAGTGAAATGGCATCAAAATGAGGGGAGGTACAAATGAAGGAAAGAATTGAAAGGTTTTGGTGTTCGCTCATAACTAATTGTTGCTTGGTAGCAGGAGGAAAATCTCATTTTCAATTCAGTTTCATAGTAGAGGGTGGAGCATAAAGGAGTTGCACTCCTGACTCCACCACTTTCAACTGCCCCATATTGTTGTTTAGGGTGTAGAGTTTATTAATCTTCATATACTGTTGTCAAACTGATCAAGTGTCAGGTTCAGGTAATCTTCATTCTAAATTTTCCACCTATTCAAACAATCACATCCTAAAATTTTGACAAATTTCCTAATATATGGAATCACTCAAACGTATCCCTTCTCTCTAATCAATCTACCAAATTGCACTCTCTTCAATTTAATGTAAGAGTACGGGGCTTACAGTGCTAGATTGTGCATGCTGCTGGTTGCTAGAAAAAATGGCACCACTTTGGGGAATATTATATGAAAATGAAGGAGCAGCATGTAAAGAGACACCTGGAGGTTGAACAACCATGAGATTCACTGCAGAATTGGATTTCATCCCCTGCATTAAAAAATAACAAATATAACCAACAGAGTAGAGAGATTGAAATACAACATCACATCACCATAAACCTAACACTAGAAACAAATAACTCGGTACTATATACTAACAGGATGCGTCGATGACTGTTGAGAGCTTCCGGAAGCGTTAACATTCTGAAGCATGCCGTAAGCGAATGCCGGTGCCGGTGCCGGAGCTACAAAAGCGGTTGCGTTAAATAATTTTGCATGAGCTGTTACTTTAACTGATTCA
Source organism: Glycine latifolia (assembly GCA_013407115.1). NCBI lineage: Eukaryota > Viridiplantae > Streptophyta > Magnoliopsida > Fabales > Fabaceae > Glycine > Glycine latifolia. The sequence goes on from CM023951.1 coordinate 8,685,645, forward strand.
GTAGGAATAACATTCGACGAATTAAAATCATAAAGAAAACGTAAAGGTGCAGTAGGTTTACCAGTAGAAGGAGTTGTGTGAGCGGAAGAAGCCATGGGAAGAGGCGTTTCACCAGACACTGGTGGCTGCGACTCCTGCGGCAACCAAGCCGGTGAAGCCATTGAAACCGATTTGCGTTCAGAACAATCGGAGACGGCGGAAACACGGCAACGAACAAGAATTTTGGCAAAGCCGAATCGTAATTTATAAGGCGACAGACATAGGGAAACAAATACTTAAATAAAATCTGTGTTGGTTATAGTTAATTATACTTGGATCGTAATCTGTGTTGGCTAACAAGGAAACATTGTTGATTATAGTTAGTTGACCTTATTGTAGAATTTCGCTACGTGTAGTTCATTTTACCCTATCTGTGTATCAAAACTAATTATATTTTAACATGTGTAACAAAACTTTAAAATGTTAAAATTTTGTAATGGAGCAACTTAATTAAAATTCTGTATTTCATCAAATAAGATGAAAATCATTAAAGTTTACAACTTAATTAATACTACTAACTTTAAATTTAAACCCTAAATACATAATTACCTTAAATACTCGGAAAATTAAAAGAGGTTTACTATTAGAATAATAATCTATCGAATCCGGCAGCAAGATTATAATCTCTTTAAACATAATTGGTAAGCTGAAAGGATTTAATTGTAAATTGAGTGAGACGGTGTTTTGTTATTCTGTAGTACTCCCCAGGGTTAGTGTAGACACACTTAAAACCCCACCAGACTCCTGTCATCTCACTCTCTCACTCTTCGCTCGCAACTCCACACTCTCACTCTGGTTCGTTATCATTCTCTCTCTCTCTCTCTGCTTTGTTCAATTCATTCCTTAGTTGCTTTACGATCCAAGCAGCCTCTGCCCTCCACCCAGCCGGAATCGTTTCTTCGCGGGCTCGTTCAGTTGGTCACCATTTATTGTCCCAAACGACACCCTGCAGCTCCGTTTTGAGGCACACTAAATCAGAGAAATTTAGGGCACGAAATTGCTCTGTTTCTCGAAGCCACCCACGTGACGTCCTCAGTGAAGAGCACCCATAACATAACCAGAAGCAGAGTTGAAGACGACCCATTATCGTACGGAGTTCGTTAATACCACTCATTCACGACTTCACGTCTCTGTACACAGTTTCAAGTTAGTCTCTCTCACGCCCCACTTCATGGTTTCAACTTCGCCTCTCTCACGATCCATTTTTTTGAGTGGTTTTTCTCTGTTTTGGTTGTGTTCTATTCTAATTTCTAATTTTTTCTTCTAGGTTGTGTTATGTTATACTTGTATGTTTTTCCAATTTTATTTTGTTGGTTGTGCTATGTCATTCTTCTACATTCACGTGTCTGTATATGACATGATTTGGTTTTGAAATCCATCCTGAAACACCTATAAGTATAATATTTGTTCTGTTATATGAGTACCGGGCTGTAAATTATGATTTAATTGCCCTTTTTAGAAAGAAAAAAAAATTATGATATAATCTCTATCTGATATAAATTATGATGTGTTATGTGTGTATGATATCATAAAATATAGTATGATCTTCGTACCGTGTGATATAATTCTGTCACTTATAGTTACGAGTTTACTTGAATTCTTGAGTTTGAAAACCTTGACCATACTGGACAAAGTTCAACTATACAAAATACACTCAACTATGACAACTGAAAATACTAATGAAACACTGATAGTCACTAACAAACTCAGTCATTCCTAATGAATAAAAATTATGCGTAATTTGACTTTCTCTGGCATTATATACCAATATTATTTCATTGTAGTTGTTTTTATACTTTTTAAGTATTGTATGATTCTGTTTCTAATACATGCAAATCATTGCAGTTTATGTTCACCTTCAGTAATGACCTCTACTATTTATTAACTGTCATATCAAAGGAAGGATTCTGGGAGCAATGGTTATAGGCAAACTTACTGGACCTGTACAAGGTAATAAAGCTTTTTTCACCCATAATTTGTAATTGTGATTCAGTCTATGAATAATGTATAAAATAGTAAACAATCCACACGATACTGAGGATTTTACTCTTTTTTGTGAATCTTCGTGTATATCATTGTTATTACATTAAATTTTTAACTGTGTCTTATGTTACTTTTAACTGTTCTCTCTGTTTGTGTCAATTCTTGATAAATGATAATATTCTTAACTTCTTATGTTGTGACTAATGTTTCTATCATGAAAACTCTGATTAGTTCTATTACAAATATGTTTTATAATCTCAAAAAATGGAAAACATTTTTTATTAATATTCTCTAAATTAATGTTAATGTGTCCTTTTGGCATAAACATCTCTTTCTCTCTCTCTCTCATCAGCAGATAATTTAGTTATCAAGCTTGTGCTGTACTTTTTTCTTACAGGTTCAGTCTTCCAGTCATTGAGCATATCTACAATTTCAGAGCTTTTGAGTAAACAACACTGGTCAGAGCTCAAACCCCATCTTAGAACAACCAAACCTGCAATATTCCTTGACCAATTGTTCAATGCAGGGGTTGATTCAGAGCTTGTTTTAAGGTTCTTTCAGTGGTCTCAGAAAGAGTTCAGGATTTCATATGGTCTTGAAACAACTGGCAAAGTTTTGCATCTTCTAGCAAATTCAAAAAAGTACTCTAAAGTCAGGTCCTTTTTGGATAAACTTGTGAAGAATGAGAAACATACAGTTTCTTCTGTTTTTCACTCTCTTTTGTTGGGTGGTGATCGACCTTGTGCAAATGCTCTAATAACTGATATGTTGGTCCTAGCATATGTGACAAATTTAGAAATCCACTCTGCCTGTGAAGTATTTAGGCGAGCTCAAGAGTATGGATTTAAGTTATCACTGAATTCATGCAATCCGTTGTTGAGTGCTTTGGTGAAGGGGAATGAAACAGGGGAAATGCAATATGTGTACAATGAGATGATAAAGAGGAGAATTCAGCCTAACTTGACCACATTTAATATTTTCATCAATGGTCTGTGTAAAGCTGGTAAGTTGAATAAGGCAGACGATGTTATCGAAGACATCAAAGCCTGGGGATTTTCCCCAAACATAGTTACTTATAACACTCTGATTGATGGGCATTGTAAAAAGGGCAGTGCCGGAAAAATGTACAGAGCTGATGCCATTTTGAAGGAAATGCTTGCTAGTAAAATTTATCCGAATGAGATTACCTTTAACACTCTTATTGATGGTTTTTGTAAGGATGAGAATGTGTTGGCGGCAAAGAATGCTTTCGAAGAGATGCAAAGGCAGGGACTGAAACCTAATATAGTTACTTACAACTCACTGATAAATGGTTTATCTAATAATGGGAGACTAGATGAGGCTATTGCTTTCTGGGATAAGATGGTTGGCTTGGGTTTGAAGCCAAATATTGTTACTTATAATGCTTTAATTAATGGGTTTTGTAAGAAGAAGATGATTAAGGAAGCAAGAAAACTCTTAGATGATATAGCTGAACAAGATTTGGTTCCCAATGCAATAACATTCAATACAATGATTGATGCATTCTGCAAAGCCGGGATGATGGAAGAAGGATTTGCACTGCGTAATTCAATGCTAGATGAAGGCATTTTTCCAAATGTTTCAACCTATAATTGCTTAATTGCAGGGTTGTGCAGAAACCAGAATGTAAGAGCTGCAAAGGAGCTTCTTAATGAAATGGAGAACTATGAATTGAAAGCCGATGTTGTAACATATAACATCTTAATAGGTGGGTGGTGCAAAGATGGTGAATCAAGTAAGGCAGAAAAATTACTTGGTGAAATGCTCAACGTTGGTGTCAAACCTAATCATGTAACATATAATACATTGATGGATGGATATTGTATGGAGGGAAATCTCAAGGCAGCATTGAAGATGAGGACCCAGATGGAGAAAGAAGGGAAGCGTGCAAATGTTGTCACATATAATGTGTTGATTAAAGGATTTTGTAAAACAGGCAAGCTAGAGGATGCAAACAGGCTTCTCAATGAGATGTTGGAAAAGGGTTTGAACCCAAATCGTACTACCTACGATGTAGTAAGACTGGAAATGTTGGAGAAAGGTTTTATTCCGGACATAGAGGGGCACTTGTATAATATTTCTAGCATGCCTTAACATGAACCTGATATGGTAGATGTAAATTTCGTTATTAATGAATTTTTTCTTGTTTAGAGTTGAGCTTCATGAAATATTTACAGAAGTATACATGGAAAGTTGTACCAATCTTGTGTTTAGTTCTCCCCCCCCCCCCCCCCCCCGCGGGTAAGTGTTATGCAGTTCTACCATCTAGGTAGAGTAGTTGAATGTTGGCAACTATTACCATTACCATTTGCCAGCATAAAATTCGGTTTTTTCCATATTCTTAGAGAGGCGAACCAACCTGCGGACCCCCTTGCGGGTCATGGTTTGTCTATGACTGTAGGAGATAGATTTTTTGATGTTATTCCTGTTTTTTTATCTTCATTTGTAACCGCAGATGCGGCTGGTGTTTGTTTTAATAGAGGTTCTTAGTTCTTGAGGCTGTTAGCCCCTTTTGCTAAAAAAAAAGTTTGAGGTCCATTAGGTTTGAGTGTTGGTAGAGTTAATTTTGACATAATTTATGGTGAGAAAACTGATTTTTTTAAAAAAATTTTAAGGAAAAACTGATTTTTTTTTTATATTTTAAGGAAAAACTGATTTTTGTTAGAAATGTTTTGTTTGAACGGTAAAGTCAAATATGTTGTGAAAAAAATTATGGGTTTGGCGGTTAGAATTAATTTTACTTAACGGAAAGGTTAACAATTGTTATGTACAACTTGTCAATGCTTCAGTAGAGGGACTACCGAAACTCTTTTTTTACTAAGAATCGAATTTGTAAGGGATCTTGATGTTTACCATTATCATATAAGAACAACTGTTAATGATTTCATCAGGCGATTTTCACCCTCAAACACCAAAAGGCAAAATGTCCAATAAAGTAAGAAATTTCCGTCATTACCATCTATTGGAATGACATGGTTTATCTAAAAAAAGAGAAAAACTCTGGCCAGTAAAATGAGAAGCCTGTTATTCTATTATTGCCGGGTATAAAAGAAAATGCTTGCATATAGACAAGTAATACAGATTTAAGCTGAAATAAAAATTGTAGCTCAATGAAGCCAAAAATATGCGCCGCCGGTAGATGCTTTTCTCCATCAGAAGCACTCACGAATATACAAACACTATAAATAGTGGATAAAAGAAAATTGATCTAATTATATCTACTGCCCAACCTGCCAGAGAAAGAAATAAACAAAATGGAATTAGCATCTCCCAAGGGCAAACCAACACGACGAGAAATATGAACATAACATGTAAGCAATTTGACATTTACACTGGAAGTGCTCAACATTGCAACACGAACTGACATTTATTTCCAAGCAACCATCTACAATACTACCCCAATTATCCCCGGCACATACAAAATATTTGACAGTATTTACAGCAAATTGATTTATTTTGCCAAAAAAATAAGGAAATTTCAAAGACGTAGCCAATTGAAAACCATGTATAACAAATTGTTCTTCCTCTAGAGGAAAACTTTGACTTTAACAAGTACTCCGAGGTGCTAAGCGTCAGAATGGATAACAGACATGACAGATATAATATAATACAGTTGGACATAGGACAAGAAATAAAAAGCTATCATTAATATAAAAGATAAATAATGGCATATTTGGTAATAAATAAAGACAAGTTATAAGAGAGTAGTATTTTACTCTCCAAGTGTTTTTTACTTTAATTTTCTGTTAGACAGTTGGAAGTACAACTGTCAACAGTTTTATCATTCTGTTATGCAACTGCCTATATGTACTGCTTCATTCTCCAACCTATAGTTAGGTTGAATCCTCATCAATACAAAAACTCTTTCCCCTCTCTCTCTCTTTCTCTTTTCTCCCTAAATCTCTTTATGGTATCAAAGAGCTAGGTTAGATCCTTTCTTTTGAAAATTGCTTCCGCAAACAACAATTCTTCTCCACCACCACCTTCACCTCCTCCGTCGCCGTCGGCGCCTCACTCCCCTATCTCGTTCTAGCATCCTATAACGCTGAAACTCACGAATTTCAATTACCTTCAACAGTGTTCTTAGGTTCAACCTGTAATCATCGGGCATGGTCTTCTCAATTACATCCTCGCACCGCAGATTCCACATAAATTTCTCACCATTGAAGATCGCGATAACAACATCGTTAGTATTGCTTATTGTTTCTGGGATCAATAGGATCAATTGATCCTCTCTTGGCTCCAATCAACTATTTCAAAAGCATTTCTTCCTCGCATCATCAATTGCGCAACCTCGTGGCATTTGTGGGATTGATTTTATAAGCACTTTCAATCCATTACGTGTGCAAAGAAGAAGCAATTACATAGTGAGCTTCGTTCTTCTTCTCTTGAGAATCGCTCAATTACTGCTTATCTGTTGCACATTCAATCCCTAATTGATTCACTTGCATCTATTGGAGACTCGATTTCAACGAGCGCTCACATCGACCTGATTCTTGATGGTTTGCCTGATGATTATCGCACAATTTGTACTATTCTAAACAATTCACGTGATCCTCTAAGTCTGGACGATGTCACTTCTATGCTACTGGTTGAGGAATCTAGCATTGAAAAGTCTTGCAAGAAGAATTTGGGCTCATTGAATTTGGCTTGAGGGTTCAAATTCCAATTCCGCTTTTGAGGCTCAGGTTCATCTAACTAAGGGGTAACACACACTCCTCCTCAAACTATGATTATGTGTATGGTAATCAAGGGAGGGGTGATGGTGGTTGTTTGTACAGTCGAGGTGGTCGTGGTGGAGCTCATGGGAGAGGGCGTGGCAGATTCACTGATGTTCAGTGTCAGATTTGTCACAAATTTGGGCACAAAGCCTCTCATTGCTGGTACAGAGATGATGAAATCTACTCCTCCAAGCCCTCTCAACCAAATTCCCAACCCAATTCCCAAACCAATTACCAATCCAATTACTCCAAACAAAATCCCAATTCACCCTATCTTTACTCACCTTATCCCTTTTACCCATACTTCCCTTTCATGCCACCATTTGGCTTCCCACCTCCACCCCAAAATCACTCTCCTAAACCCAATTCTAACCCATTTCCTCAAGCCAATGTAGCCAATGCTTCCAGTACCTCATCAAACAGCTGGTATCCAAATTCTGGAGCAGCTCACCATGTCACCAATGTCTCCCAAAACATTCAGCAAGTCACTCCTTTTTGTTAATGGTCAAGGGCTTCCTATTGATTCCTCAGGTTATTCAAATTTTGTTTCTCCTCTTAATCCCAATGCTTCTCTTCGTCTTACAAATTTGCTCTTTGTTCCCTCTTTACCAAAAATCTTCTAAGTGTGAGTCAGTTTTGTAAAGATAATTCTGTGTTTTTTGAATTTCAGTCTAGTTTATGTCTTGTCAAATCTCAGGCTTCTAAAGAGGTGCTTCTACATGGCAAAGTTGGTGAAGATTTCCTCTACCATTTTCCAAATTTTCTCCAGTCTTTGCAGAAACCTATAGCTGGGTTGAATCCTCATCAATACAGAAACACTTTCCTCTCTCTCTCTCTTTCTCTTTTCTCCCTAAATCTCTTTAGAAGTTAGTAAGCAATGAAAAGTGATTTAAGAATTACTTAAGCTGAAAAAGGATCAATTCCAAGCAGCAGAACACCACCTTAGGGATTGAAGAGACTGGATCCCCCGACATTGAGAGCAATTAGTAGTGATATGCTAGTAATCACAGCAAGCCAAATTAAAGCTGACCCTGCAATTGGAAGTTTTAATTGTCATCATGAAACACAAAATGCTTTTTAAATCTTATAAACCTTCAGATAACATGATACATATTATAGAATATTCAATTAAGATCACAAGATAATGATACCTCCAGAACCTTCGGAATTATCAGAACTAGAAGGAATTGGTTCAACATTGGGAACTTGAGATTTTGACACTCTAGGTCCAGCATTTGAGCCATTATCCAAAACTTTGCTAAACCCTGTTTCAGATGCTACTATCCCCTGAAATTCTTCACTGACAATTAATGCTGCCAAAACGTCCATAAATGACTCCTTATCTGTTTCATACACAGAATCTCTTTCATCCTTCTCATTAATACCATTTACTTCTGAATCAGACAACTCGTCATCAGAAACGTCAGTATAAATGGCCTCCACCTCAGTTTTATCATCTTCCTCATCCTCCACATATGCTTTATATGTTAGCCGAAGTAATATCTCCCCAGAAGAGCGCTTTCCTAAAAATCCCCAACCTCCTTGTAAAACCACAATTCTGTCTGTTGGAACAGTGTCTTTAAGAGATCCTAAATCAACCTGAAAACATTTTCAATTAAGCATAAATGTAGGGCAAAATACAATATTAACTTGGAAATCCCATGTATTTCTTTTATTTTCATAATGTAAATTTCAAAACAAACCCAATATGACAGATGAAAATTTTGTGCAATCTTGAATAAATAATAAAAACTATTTTTCAAAATAGACTACCTTTAAAACCCTAAATTTAATTGTACAGCACAACTCCAACTTAGATGCAAGAGATTGGGAAGATAAAATTTATTCTGCCATAACTTCCCAATATATAAATACACACAAACACATGCATGCACAAACCATTCAGAAAAATATAAGAATACTATATTTTTCTGTGTGTGGTGAATAGGGGCCACCAGAAGGGAACTATACAACAGTCAATAGTGAAAAATGGTGACCACAAAGCCCACCACAGTGAAGGGGACAGCAATTGTTGATATCTTTCCTTTCAATTCAATTACCTACATCTGTCCATTAGGCTTCTTAATGTATAGTTTCAGTTCTTTCTGAAGCATAAGATTCCATGAAAAACATTCCAAATACACATTCATTTTTCGTACACCAAAATATTCAGTGTACCTGCCATTGGAGAAGTCAGCTCAAGTGGCATAAAATATAGGGAATGTACCAACTTCCCTTCAATAATATTAAATAGTTTATGATCTATACCTAAAAAAATCATCAGTAAAATACAAATGATGTTGTGCATAATACATACCTCTCCTGTACCAATAGTCAAATCTGCAAATCCTAGAGCGTCCTTTACTTGGATGAATAACTTCTGCTTTCTAGGGTTGGAAACAAGCATATGAAAATCCTGTAGAGCAAGAACACATTAGTATGAGAAAAAAGAATATACAAATGGCATGACGAAGATGAATTGGGAAATAAAAAAATGACACCTGATTCCAAATTGGCATTCCAGGGGGTCCAATTACTGTAGTTTGACTGTTCTTTTTGCTGCGTATAACTTGATTTCCAAGGCTAAGAATAACATAAGGATCTGTCTTGCCTAGAAAAGTAGTAGTATAAAAATTAAGTATGGTAGGTAATAGAGCATATATATTGCACACCATTCATAACTAAATTTTCTGTTGAAATTAAAACTGGTGAGAAAAGAAAACACAGATAGGGCAAAACGAACTACACGTAGCGAAATTCAACAATAAGGTCAACTAACTATAATCAACTATGTTTCCTTGTTAGCCAAGGTATTAAAAGTGAAGTTTCACGAAAACCTAAATTTTATTTAGTTTGATTTAGAAATGCAAAAATTTAATAGAATACCAACTTAACATCCCACTTCATCATTTACTTCAACAATTATTATTTTTCTTCGTATTTTCTAGGACAAATACAAACTACTTTAACACTAGTTTTTTGGAGGCAACTATATCAAAAAGCTTAGTTAGACTTTCTCTTTTTCCCTTTCTTTCACCTCATCTTTAGAGAATATCGTCATATTTAATCATCATCCAAGGGTTATGTGAACAACATAGGACAGTAGCATGTTTATTGACACTAGTACATCATAATATATAAATAAATAAAAGCTTTGCATGAGACAAAACAAAATATGTCCACTGAGAGAACATAAATTAGAGAATAGACTGCTAAATAAAAATCTATTAAAGATCAAAGAACACACCCATCATGTGTGAATAATAATAATTAAAAAATCACTTAAAAGAAAATACAACAGAATATAGTTTTACCGTAAAAAATATAAGAAAGCTTTCGAGCATCCACCAGAGTAACAGATAGTTCACCCACAGAATCCTTGTTTCCTTCTTGCATTTCTCCAGATTTAACACCAACAGAAACTGGACCAACAGCTTTTCCCTTTTGGAAATCTAAAACTATTTTCTTTGGGCGTACAAATAGTTTAGGTAAATCTTCAGTGAGAAGTTTAGTCAAAAACCTACAAGAGAAAAGCCAGAGTAATTACCTTACAATTAGTGACAGGAAAACACCAAAAAATACAATTTTCATAATCTCAGGATAACAAATCCATGAAGATGAAGAGAGCTTGGAATAGATTAACTTCAGAAGACGGAGTAATTAAAGCTTCCAAAGTGCATTCAAGCAAGTGCACACATACAGCTTCACAAGCATCAAATGCAATGAACTAATAACATTAAGAAGATAAATGGAACTTACATCGAGAGAACTGGAATAGCTGACCATGCCCAACGATGCACAAGAGAAAAAATAACATAGATGTCAGCAACAATATGTCAGATATTTTAAAAATATATGTTTATATTTGACATGCAAAGAGACTATGTTACCTTTGACCTACCAAAAATAATGAATAGAACTTTATCTATTATTAAAATTAAAAGGACAAGTAGAAAAGACACAATATTAGATATTAAATCATTCACCTATTAGTTTAAGATTTCAGGAGAAATCGGTATTTTACTTGAATTGCTTACCAAATCATTCGGATCCAATTAAATAAAAAGAGTATAATTTCTTATATCTATAAAAGTATGACATACCCATTAAATTGAACAGACGGAATGGAGACAATTCAAACTTGATCTTTGGGAGTGAAACAAAAGCCCATGAAACAGCTCCCACCCAAGGTTCTGTTGGTATTAATCTTAATTTTACCCAAAGTTCACCATCAATGTCAAAATCTCGAACACCAACGGGTACAACAATTGGAATGATGCCAAATTTCAGAGAAAGCATTAACAGCATGCGAGCACCACCTGTATACCTAAGGCCTATCTGGTACCTACATAAACAGGCAAATTAATTGATTTTGGATCTCGGGGAAGAAAAATCCAGAAGTAGAATAAACAACAAAAATACTCCAAAGTCCAAACTGCTCCATACTACACAAGATATGACCAGAAACATCACCCAAACAGAAATTGAAATTCAAATGAAGCAAAATAAGCAAAAAGACCAATTTAAATATTTGACAGCCAGCAAAACATTTAACTGAGCCATTACTTCCCAAATACCAAGGTTCAACATTATATTACTATTGATTTACCCTAAGCATAATAACCAACATATATGTATAGCACGCAACATTGTGAACAGTTACTATTTTTCACTTGCTTTAGGCCAGCGACCAACAAAATTCTAACTTATGCTTAAGAGATAGTAATGAACCCAGATCCTCTCCTACATCTATAGAAGGCGAAAATCCTGACTATCTGTCATGTTCTCTTTCTTCCCCAATCGCTGTGCAATGACCGACCAACAACTGAGGTGCCATACTAAGATTGAAAACTTAGGTATTTCATTCCCAACGAACAGTATGTGCATGTCTGGGATACCGTTAGAACATTCCCAAAAGTATGCTAAGAATGAAAGCTACAAAAGAATTCCGTCTCCAAAAGTACATTGAGATACTTCAACGTAACATAGGTCTTGTTTGAATAAACTTCACCACAACTACTTACAGGAGGGGGGGAAAAAGTAAGATTGAATTACTTCTGTAAGTTAAAATCACCTTATAATCTTAACTCTTATAAAATCTCTTTCATCTAACTTTTCCTAAAAGTTGAGGTGTGTAAGTTGATTTTTTTTTTTTTGTTTAACCAGATGTATCTGGGGGGTTTTATTTGACACCCAATCAGCCCTCTCCCACTAGGTAGGCCCATTTTGGGGTAGTGGTACCTCCATTTGCAACTCCATGCCCAAGCCGTGGATCGACCCCAAACCGTGGTTAAGGGACCTAAATGCCAAACCACTAGTACCAACGAGTTTTTGGTATATATATAAGTTGATTTTACTTCAAAAAAGAAGCCTAATTCATTTTACCTTAACTAAAACTGCTTATGGAGAAAATTATCCAATCAATAAAGCAAACAAGCACATACATACACACATGAGAATCCAATTAAACTTATGGAGACGTTTATTATTTAAACAGGAGCACAATAAAGCAAGCAATAAGAACCGAAATACTTAAAAAACTTACTGCAAATCGTTGACTCTGCGAGAAGTCCTGCGCTCAACGTTCCTAACAGACAAGGGTTCATCCCCTAACGAGAACTGCTTAATTTCAACCCTCTGCACGTAGTCAGGCTTCTTGAGATTATCAATGACAGGCTGAAGCAGCCCTATGATCCAGTTCTCAATTCCGCCTCTATACACCTTCCACAGCTTCCCCAACACCATGTTCACCCACTCCACCGACTCCTTCCTCTGCAAATCCTTCTCCAGAAACAGCGAGAAGCTCGTTGGCACCTGCGGCCACACGCCAAGTCCGTCCTCGCCGCCGCCGCTGTTGTTCTTGTTCCGCCGCCGCCGCCAAGTCCACAGCTTGTCGAACACGACGCCGACGAAGAAGAAGAAGACGAACAGGCCGATGACGTTGCGGTTAATCGGAGGGGAGGGAATCGGGTGTAGCACCCCTAGCTGCGTCCTCAGCTTATCCACGATAGGATCATCACTGAAACCGGTAAAGTTTGAACCTAATTGAACCGATGGCGGTGGTGCTTGTAATTCGGTATCGATAACATCGTTATTGTTATCGTTGTTGTTGCTGTTGTTGTTGTTGTTGTTGTTGTTGGAAATTCGTTTGAGAACGAAGGTTGTGGCGGTTCTGCGCGCGGAATTGGCGAAATCGGCGTTCCAGTTTGGGTGGTTGTTGTCGGAGGAGGGAACGGCGCAGAAGCGGACAGTGCATTTTCTGCGGAATTTGCGGGAGCCGGAATTGGCGAATAAGCGCTTTTGCCTTCTTCTGGAGAAGGGGAATGAGGTGTTACTGTTACAGGGGCAGAGAGATGAGAGTGGAGAGAAGTGGAAGTGAGAGGTGGTAGAAGCGTGTTGGAGAATCATCGATAAGGGGCATGGTCGATTAAAAACATTAATATGAATGAATGGAAAATTGAAGTAGTTGAGGTATGTATAGCTAGTACTACTAGTATAAATGTAACCTTGAAAGCTTGGGATGGTGGAGGGGAATGAAAGTGGAAAGTGCCATGTGATGAAATGAAAGAGAGAATTTGATTGAAGAAAACAAAAGAATTCCAGAGTCGTTTGTTTTATGATTGTGGGAATTCAAAGCTAGATTTATGGCCTCAAAATCGGGACAACGTGGATTATCAATAACTCAGGTGGGACGGAAGGGGAGGGAGTCCACAGTCCACTATTGCCTTTCTTTTTTTTTTTTTAAAAATAGTATCTTTTTTTATTTTACTGGAATATACTTGTTGCATTTCTCTATATCAATAAGAATCTCAATACATGGTGGAATATAGTGAAAAATGTGCTGACTGAACCATGTTGTTTCTCTGTCACCATAAAACCCAGAGCATCAGAGTCACTTCACACATTTTACCAGTAGACAAAGTTGATGGACAATCAAAAACAAAATTAGAAAATGTGACACTCATTTTCCAAATATATCATCCCACTTCTCTTCAATAATTCTTCACTGAGCCACATCCAACAAAAACGTGTCACTCATTTTCCAAATCAAACACTGCACACCCCTTCTTTGAAGTCTTTGTCTTGTGGGAAGGCACCCCCTCATAGCTCTCCCAACACAAATATACACAGATCTTGCTTTAAACTTTTAGCCTCCATATCGCATTCCAATTCCGAGGGATACGGAATTGGAAAATATTAGTAGCATGCTCCATTATATAAAAATAAGCAGATTTGACCAAGAAGAGATCATCCCTGCTCAATTTCCACATTCTTTCATCCTCTCCCACATCTCTGCATATAAGAATTTTCATAATGGCTTGCACATCCTTAACACTTCTTTATTTAGTCTCAACATACTATATTTTTAGTGCTTAAATTTTAGTCTCAATTTTTTGTTTTTTGTATTTTAAAATATTTTTAATCTTTTTTTTTTCATTCTTACTTTTAGTCTTTTTACAAATACAAAAAGTTAAAAGACTGGAAAAAAAACATTAAAAAATCTAGGGACCAAAAATAGAAATCTTAAAAAGGTTAAAAACTTTTAAAAAAAAAGTATTAAATGTTCAAAGACTAATAATAAAAATTCTAAAAAATTTAAAAACTGAAAAAATAATAAATCCAAAAATTATAAGAGAACAACATGTTCATTGTGTACCATTCCTTAAAAATTATTAAAAACTATAAAATTTTGAGAAATTAATCAAATAAGATGTGAAATCTAAGATATTTTATAATTTTTAATAAAATTTAATTAACAAAAAATATGATAATACTATCACTCAGTTTTCGTGTCTAAGTATTTTAGACTATTTTGTTCCTTAACTAACATTATAAGGTACACAGTTATTATGTTTTAACAACATGCAAAAAATCATCCCAACAACTAACTATATCTCCCATTTTCTATTCATCTCTTTTTTTTATTTTTAAAATATATAGAGGCACAAAAATGCCTCTTTTCCCCTAGACAAGATAACATCTTTATAATTAATTCTAATTAAAAACTGAAATTATTTTTTAATCCTAAATTTTTAGTGAGTTTTTCTGGCTTTACGCACATGGGTCGGAGGTCGGGAGAATTAGCCCCAACGCGTTTCGTTTCAGTCGGAGAAGTCTTTTCTTTCTGTTGATTCTGATCAATCTTTTTCTCCTCTGACTTTTATTTATTTTCTTTCATTAAATTATAAGTATGGAAAACGTGATTAGTTTCGAGATTATTATGTCATTGCCGTATAAAAGATTTACGTAGAATTGATCTTGATCGTTCCGAATCGTAATTCAAATCAAAGACTTACGCTAGCCTTATAATATGTTGACCGTATAGAAGATTATTATGTTATTTTTTTCTGGGAAAAAGGAAAAAAAAATAGTGAAATTACACGCTTTATACTGTAACAAAAATGATGGGTTTATAATTATAAAAGTCGAAAGGGAAGAAAAAAAAAGAAGGAAAAGATACACATTTCTCCTTATTTGATAGAAGAGAAAAATGAGGAATCTACCTTAAAACTTTTAAAAAAATTAAATCGAAATAAATTTAACAAATTTATAATCGCATCTTTCAGCATCTCTTGTCAAACCATGCATTTAACATTTTGAAAACAACTTCATTACTTTTTTAAAAAAATATTTTGAAAAAATTTGAAAAATCACCAATTTGAAAATGGTCGGGAAATAAAGATGATGTGTCTTTGTCTGTATGAAACTCACGCCCAATTGCATTGCATATATGTGTGCTCCTTCTGATCATGCACATTTATATATTCCTTTTTGCGTGCCCACTTGTTTTCTCTCCGTGTGCGGTAACATTTCCATATTCCTTTTCGCGTGCCCACTCAACACGATCAATTTTAGAATCGATTTCTGAAAACATAAAACTAAATATGTGAACATTAACTGGTATGTCAACATAATTTTAGAAAATGTGAAACTAAGCATACACTTAAATACTTAATGTTTTGCTGAATATGTTTGGATGTTTTCAACTTGAAAGCAAATTTGTTGTAAATCTTTTTTTTCTATGCAACACACATTGCTTTTATCACTTCTAATCAAGGTGAAATTTGAAAACAAATTTTACCTAATAATATCCAAAAGTGTATATTAAGAAAACACATTTGACAAGAGACAAAATAAATATTTTCGCACCCTAAAATCAATCAAACACACTTGGTGCCATCATCAGATCCATTCACAAGAGGTTTGCTCAGGTGTAATCCTAGCCTACGACCATTTGACTCATTCACTCAACATTAGATGCCAAAATATGATGAGTAAAATCAACGAAAATTAAATACAAGTTCTTTTCAACCAAGTCAACGAAATTATCGAACTTGTGTCACAATCATCTCAACCATTTTTTTTCTTGGCTCAACCATGTTTTTTAAAGAATAGAATTTCAAGTCATTTTCGGACTGAATCACATAATCTAAACCATAGAGTAAATTACAAGCCAGGTAAATTTTCAAGGATCCAAATGTGGTAGGACCAGGTCACTGGGATACACAATGCATCATATATATATGTACGTGCAACATCCCGTGAAAGGATTTGACTAGGTTGTTGCACGTCTGCAGATGCATTTTATTTGTACCTAAGAATTAAGATACACTCGAGTACACAGCTATTTCAGTCTTGAGTACTTGAAAACATCATGTTAAGTCCACATAAATTCATTAAAGACATTGGAAACACCAAAACAGTATCAGCAACAGAGGCTATCCAAAGCCAGAGATCCAAAATTACAAAGGCAAAACGATAAAATACGGAATCAAGAAGCAATAAAATTCTACCATCAGATGAATCAAAATTCAAAATCAGTCTACCCGTTGACCAACTCCTGCATACGTGGAAAACGAGTTGCAATAAAATTCTACTGCCATCAGATGAATAAAAATCCAAAATCAGTCTACTGGCTGATCAACTTCTGCGTATGCAGTTTCAAGGTGCGCTTGCTCTGCTTCTTGTACCTCCTTCTCAGTTTTCCTGCCCTTCTTTGATTTGTAGTATACACTCATAAAGGTCCCAACAGCTCCATACTTCCTCCTAGTATGCTCATACAAACCAGCATCAAACATCCTCCAGAAGTTTTTCTCAGACAGCTCAGACACAGCATACTGTGGCTGAAAACCATGATTTTCAATCAACCAGTTCTCCATTTTACGCACTGCTTCTGCCCCATCAAATACCTCACCCCTAAAAACAGGACCAGGTGCATAGTAAACTCCAACATCTGTGTACATTTGAGCAGTTTGGGTGTCTCCTTGCCTGCGATGTAGTTCAAACCTTGGCTCTGGGTAAATCATAGTTTTGACAGGGAGCTTGAACAATTTGTGTGGGCAGAGCCAAATGGGGTATACCTAATGTATTGACAATCAACAATCTAAGAAACAACATATTCTACTGCGCCAACTGAATTATATAAGAAAATTGAATTCCAGTTTTAATTGAAATAATATATAAATTAGTACTACTCAGACGAATTAGTAACATTAAATTGGTAGAATACCCATCACTTAAATTTTCTCAAAAGATAAAACTCCTTCATGAGTTGGAAAGAAAAAAAAGCATGGGAATTACTTTAGATTTATTTTTCACATAATAGAGAGTTGGGGGAAAAAGCATAGGAATTACTTTAGAACATAATAGACAACGAAAATGACCTTTGTTTGCAAAATAACCATGAGAGTTCAGCCCCAACTTTGGCTTCATATTATTAAAACTAGAATGTTAAGCAACTTTCCCTTAAAAGTAGAACATTATAAATATAAAGATTGGGTAAGAAGAAAATGTACCTCCATCTCACGGTGAACCCATTCTAAAGCCTCTCCCACCTTGTACAAAGGCACAAGCATGTCCTGGATGACATGCATTTCATGGTAATAGTTTCTTATAGCATCACCTTGAGTTGCCTTGAGGAGAGAAACCTTGGGTGGCATCAACCAGCCAAACAGATACCTAAACCAAAATTGATCAGCAAATGGGAGGATAAGCTTTCCCTCCCAGTACAAGCATCTTGTGTGCCTGTGATAATATTCTCTGGTAGGAATGTATTCTACAAACTCTCCTTTCTTCAGTGCCGTCTGTGCATGCTGATAGAACCAGGGTTTAAACCACCATCCTACACTGTTGATCTTATTCCCCTTCTTCTTGGCCTCTTCCTTTGAAGCATATCTTCCTGTCATCATCACACCTTCTGTTGGTGTATAAATCATTCCTTCAACAAAGTCTGGAACCTTCTCCTCATTATCCTGGTCTCCATCTCTGGGAGCAAAAGAATCACAATATGCCTGTGCAAGATCTTGCAGGGTGCCAACAACAGGTTTGTAGGTTAGCTTCATGTACTCCTTAACGGGTATAAGCTTGATCTCAGCAGCAACAAGAAGGCCAAGTGTTCCCTGAGACCACGGAATGGAATAGTATAGATCAGAGTACTCATTGTCCTTGGTGGCTCTAACAAGAGTGCCATCAGCCAAAATAATTTCATAGGCCACAACAGTATCAGCGAACAAGCCATATTTGTGGGAGCTTCCTTCTATACCATAGCCGTTAATGAGACCACCAACAGTTAGATCATCAAGCTCTGCAACTACAGCAAGGGAAAGATTCATGGGTACAGTCACCCTGCTGATCTGACCCATGTTGACTAGGGGCTCAACTCTTGCAATCATCCGTTCTTTGTCAATCTCAAGTACATTCCGAAAAGCAGACAAATCAACTTCGAAATGACGGGCTCTCTTGTAGTCAACATTTCGCATCCCAACAGCAATCCAGGGCTTACGAGCGGTACAGACAAGACCATCTTTTGATGGATTCCTCTGTTTGAGACGTTTGATAACCTTCTTCACATTCTCATCATGTTCCTTCTGACGCGTCTTATAGGACTTCCACTCAGATCTTACATCCCCAAGGTATGTAAGGAAATAAATGGTGAAGGAGATGGGAAGGACCACAAAAATAACAAGGATCCATCGAAACTGAACAAAATAGTCCACCCAAACCTTCTTCCTCTTAGGGCGCAAGGGAGCCTCAAGATCTGACATCGCTCAGATTATACACTCCTGCAACAGCATGAAAGATTTAAAATCAATAGTTATCCACAACCACACACACAAAAAAAAAAACTAAAATTCTAGTAGAACATAGAGAAAGACAATATCAATTGATTCAGTAGCACAAAATAGTATCAAGTCATAAAACAGAGAAACAAACACAAAATTAAGACAAAGTCATCCGCACTAAAAACTAGGATCCTTGGTCTATAAAGTTATCAATAAATAATTATGATAATGCAAACGCCACAACCAAGGTTTTAAGACACGGTCAGCAACCGTAATTTTTGCCGCAACGTAAAGGTTTTTTAAGTGTCTGCTACCACAATTGTGACCGCATCAACAACAATAGTCAGCAAAGAAAAGCTAAAAAAAACTGAGCCAGCAATTTAAAACCTTAGCAGCCACAGATTGATGATGCAAAAACAGCTTCCACAGAAGCCCTAATCAAAACAGAGTTCGCTGCATGTGCATGAAACGGCAAATAATCAAAAAATTCACCGAAATCCGGCAGTGGTTAGCAAGGATCTGAGATCCTACGCTACGGAAACGCGAGTGGAGCATGAAAATGGAACTCACGTTGACTAGAGAAACAAAGGTACGGATCGTCGGTTTGGTTTTCCAGCAAATGACAGAGTGAAAAACGAAAACCGAAAACATAATTTATATTATGTAATTTTCTTCATCGGGTTAGAACCAAATCAGATTAAGCAAGCAGCGAGTACGAATATACAAGAAAAATAGTAAACATATTGCAGAAAGAAAAAAAAAAGCGTTGAGAACGAAACTAGAATGCAGAACAAGTAGACGCATATTAAGAAAGATCAAGAGCGTAAATCCACATTTTCTGATCTAAATAGAATTTCAAACAGAGAGAGAGAGAGAGAGAGTACCTGAGAGAGTGAGGCAGCAGTTGCGAGAGAGTGAGATGTGAGGAGTGTGGTGGGTTTTAAGTGTGTCTACACTAACCCTGGGGAGTACTACAGAATAACAAAACACCGTCTCACTCAATTTACAATTAAATCCTTTCAGCTTACCAATTATGTTTAAAGAGATTATAATCTTGCTGCCGGATTCGATAGATTATTATTCTAATAGTAAACCTCTTTTAATTTTCAAGTATTTAAAGTAATTATGTATTTAGGTTTAAATTTAAAGTTAGTAGTATTAATTAAGTTGTAAACTTTAATGATTTTCATCTTATTTGATGAAATACAGAATTTTAATTAACTTGCTCCATTACAAAATTTTAACATTTTAAAGTTTTGTTAAACATGTTAAAATATAATTAGTTGAGATAAATTTGAATTAAAATACACTTAATTAATTTTTTCGTAAGTTAGTGATCATGAATGTCCTTAATTTATTGGGTTATAAATTAATCACATTCATAATGTGTGACTATTATTAGTTTAAGAAAAATTTCATATAAAAGGAAGTCAAACATTATTTCCGTTAATATTAATATGAGATATTTACTCTCATAAAGTAACATTTAATTTTTATCACAAATCACAAATATATTCTAAAAATGAATATTCTCCATTCAATACAATTTTTTATATATTAAATTAAAATTTTAATTCCAAATCATTTGCTTAACATATACAAATCATATCATATTTTTCAATAGATATTGATATGAATTTAAAACATGCATTCATCAATGTAAATAGTGTCTGTTTACAATGCTAATGTACCACTAAAACCAAATATGATTGAAAAAACGCTTAATTTTATCTTATAGTAGTGTAGTACAGTATTTCTAAAATAACCAAAAGATTTGGGGAGGAATTACAAAAGAAAAAAAATCATCTAGTGTCCTTTCGATAAAATAGAAAAAATAAATTAAAATAAAAATAAAAATTAAATTAAAACATAAAAGTGTGACTCTCACGTTAATTTACTTTACTCTTTTTTTTTTCTCTTCAAAGGAACGTGAATCTAGAGTGTCTTATGAGAAGAAGAAGAAACAAAATAGTGAGAGTAATACAAATAATGAAATAGTATTATTATAATTTCAAAGTTTTTTGCATTAATGCCCATTAAATAGAAAAGAAGTAAATCGAGGAGATCTAGAGACAGAAAAAAAAAAAAAAGATTAGAATCCCAATGTAAGGATGGCCAAGTAAACAGATTCCATTGGCAGTCTGGTTTTGAACCACGTGGAAACTGCCCCCACTACCATGTGAGTTGCAGACCGGACCATAAAATTGTTTATTTAATAGTAAACCAATCTTCTTGTGTTGAAAACAAATGAAATGCTAATAATACTCTGTATTCACAATAAATGTTTCTTTTTTTTGTCAATCGCGGTAATAAGCTTCGAATTATAATGTTATGCAGATTATTTAAATTATTTTTCACCATTAGACTAATAATTTTTTTATGCATGGCTAGAAATTATTGTATGTATGATTTTTTATAAAATTCAATCAATTATATAAACATCTATATTAAATGATAGTATAAAAAATATTTTTCTTTACTTTTACACTATCAATAAATTTTATTAATTTTTTAGTGTGTTTTTTAATTTTTTAATTATCATTCTGATATTTAATAAAATATGTAAGTTTTCTTAACGAGTATTGTTAAGGAGTTAGTTAAAAATAATAATAAATTTCATTAAAAATCAAGATGAATTATATTAATGATAATTTTAATGTAATACATATTTTTCAATTTCAAGAAACACTATGATCATCTATCATGCATGATTGTTTAAACAAGTTACTTATCTAAAATTTGTGAGTTTATAAATAATATCACATAAATTTAAAATTTTTATAAAAAAAATTACTTAAATGCTAAAATTGTTAGAGTAGATGTCTAACTTGAGTTATATTAAATTTTGTAATTAAAAAATAATTATTTATTAAAAATGAATTAAATAATAATTATTTATATAAACAATTCACTTAAACAAACACATGGTTAAGTCATATATTCTAATAGCAAAAGTTTGTTAACTCATGAAACATCTATATTAGAGATACTCCAATTAGCACTACTATTTCTTAATAAAAACAATTAAATGAAAAATACATGCACTTTATATATTGAAAACATAAAATATTTAACATTTTTTTCATATAATAAGCAGGGAATTAATAAGATTTAAAATGAATTATAGTTAACTTTAACTCACAATATAAATATTTAAATAAAAAATATTTCGAAACTTTAATGAATTAGATATTTTTATTTTTAATTTAAAAGAATATTCTTTTGAAATGTTACCCCATTCTCTTGAGTTTTGGGACAACGGAGTGGCCAGTACACTGGGGCGATATTATCAATGATATGTGGTTGGAATCTCCGTTTTGTTATTATATATATAAAAAATTAATGGGACCGTCATGCAAATATCTTAGGGGCATGGCCATCATGCAGTGACCATTTGTTGCTAAAGGATAGGAGACAGGAAAAGAATTTTTGTTTCACATTTTTGTATGGTACATGCTTAAGAGTATTTTCGTTTCCATCATCATTTATAATCACCAATGGAAACAAACCTTTTGCATTCTATTTTTTGTTAATATAACGATACTATATATATAAGTGAATATAGGGAAGAAAAGAGAGAGAGAGAGAGTGAAGTTAAAAAGATTAATCGAATGTGAGAATTGTAATCATTAGTCCCATAATGGGGGAGTTAAAAAGGAAGAGAGAAAATGAAGACCGAATAGAAAATAAAGAAAAGCGAAATCAATTATAGTGTGCAGTGATACCGAGAAAAAGACTGAAAGATACTAAAAAAATAGAGCATTAAGCTATCATGAGCATGTATATACATGTTAAAACTTAAAAGTGTTGCCACACTCGTTACCTTATTTATTTTATAATTTTATATTAATCATAAAAATTAATTTTATCTTTTATAACAAAAAAACAAATCATCTCGCTTATTATCTATTCTTCCTCAATTATTTTTTTTCTATTATTTTTTATTTTTCTTCAAAATTCTTACCTTTATTTACTATTATTCCCGCCTCCTCTAAAACTGTCATTATCACAGTGATAATAATAATGATAAAACATAATTAAAAATATTTTAAAAATGAATAAATAGTGGAGGTAAAGATAATGAAAATTGCACCAAATGGTATGAAATGAAATCATAAAAGGCTGGGTTTAAAATTCTCAATTTATTAAGAATAATTTTAAAAAATAGATGAGAAATGAAATGATACACTATAAGTTTACGGTGTTGATTAATTAAAAATTGTTTTAACTATAATTTTAATAATTATTACTAGTGTGAAAAACAACAATCTCATTATAATACCAATTTATAATTAAATAATACTGTAGTAAAAAGTCTGTTCTGATTAAATTTAATTAATGCAACAAAAGAAATGGCCTTTATATTATAGTTTTGATCATTTTGAAAATGTGGGTTGATCTAATGATCTACATATACCTGTACAATCAAAGCACGTGCACGTGTGGAGAAATACCATATATATATATATATATATATATATATTCACATATATGTATATAAAAGATTCGAATCTATTTGTGTATCTAGCATAGTTATTAGGTCACATCAACTCACGTGGAAAGGTGTGGAATCCACTCTCCACTCCGTGATTTTTGACAGGGTGAACGAAATCAAATAAAAGATATAGACATACTGATACAGGCTGGATCCTGAATTATGGGACTGAGATATTAACATTCCATAAAGGAGGCAAATTGGTCACGGGTTATTCACATTAACGCCAGACATAAATTTTAATAAGCTAGGTAGCAAACGTTTTAAATATTTTTAAATTCACCTAATTTATTTTGATCAATTTTGCTGTAAGTTGTATTTTTTTTTTTTTTTTTCTTGTCGTAAATGAGTGTACTTTACTTTCTCATTTCTTTTGAAGTGTCAAAATTTTGAAAATTTTTTGTTTTTATTTATCTATCAGTTTCAGAAACTGACATCAATTAACCTTTTGTCAATTATATCTTTATTTAACATCTAATTTTCAATTAACTTAGATAATTATTATAAAGTGAAAATTTCCTAAAAAATAATTATAAAAGTGAAAATGTACAAAAAACTAATATACATTTATTGTGATGTTGAAATAAATAAAAAAAGATAAAATATGAAACCTAATGATTAAGATCGGGATATTTTAATAGATCTTGCCAATCAACATCCTTAAGATACTGGTTAAGGACTCAATAAATAGAAAGTTTTAAAGTTGGATTCGCAATAGACATCACAATAAGGTGTACTATCAGGGTTCAGGGACAGATGTATATAAGTAGAGCCAGTCCTTTTGAGAATCTCCACCATAACATGTGTTGTTCATTAATATTAGGATAGCACATAGATAATACACGAAATCAATTTAATTAAAAGCCAAAATCCTAGTCCAGCATAATCTCTGATGGTACCCAAATTCTGGTATAAATAACCTCAAAAATAAATGTATTCAAATGGTAAATGGAGCAATGCTTCTTACAGCAGAAGGACCAACAAAATTAAAACAGCACTACCGTATGGCAAGGCACGCACACTCCAGTAAAGGAAATACAAAAATGACAACCTATGCAAGAAAAACTCCTCCCTAGGCCTTTCTAAGGATTCCCCCTTTCTTTCCACCTCCCCCCCCCCTTTTTTTTTCCCCCCCCCCCCCCCCCCCACTCCCACTCACCTACACACTCCTTAATGCACGACCGAATCTTCCATTCCACTAACGACCCAATCCACCTCTCCATTCACCAATTGCCAGCTATCCTTCTTAATCATCATGCTCAAATTCTATTGTCCTATACGAAACTGTTGTTCTATATTGGACTGCAGTGGATAATTGGGCTGTTGCCCACCTCCACTTCCTTACCTTTAACCGGGTCTTGGTTACCTCCCTTGGCCTTTTTACGGGAGTATACATTTTTAAAAGGCCCAGACCTTGTCCCCAAGGTCAAAAGTAGGAAACAACTCCTTGAAGTCTGCCACATTTTCCCAGCTATTTTCACAATCAGGGAGATCCTTCCATTGCACTAAGATTTCTATTTGTCTATTCAGCAACCTTCTAGATGTTAAAATGGCTTGGGGAAGAACTTGCAACTCCAACGAATCAGTGAGGCACACTGGAAGATCCAAAACTGGCACATCAGGACTAACCGCCTGTTTGAGTTGAGACATATGAAAGACGGGATGCACTTTCGAATACACAGGCAACTCCAACTAATATGCTGCTGCCCCAATCCTTTTGACAATGACAAAAGGTCCATAAAACCGAGCACTCAATTTTTCATTCAACTTGCGAGCTAAAGACCTCAACTTGTATGGTTGCATTTTGAGATACAGCTTATCACCAACTGCAAAAGTCACCCCCTCCTCTTTTTATCAGCCTGCTCCTTCATTCTCCCCTGTGCTTTGAACAGATTCTGTTTCAAGTCACTCAAAATCACATTCATCGCCGCCAACCACTGATCTACTGCTAAAACAGAAGCGGTGTCAGCCTCCAAACACATAAGGTCAGGAGGATCTCTACCATAAACAACTTTAAAAGGGGTCATTTGTGTGGAACGGTTGTAGGAGGTGTTAAACCAATACTCAGCCCATGGTATCCACTTGATCCAACCCTTCGGATGAGCATTTGCAAAACAGCGTAGATAAGTCTCCAAAGTCCTATTCACAACCTCTGTTTGGGGATGGTAAGTCGTACTATATCTGAGTTGAGTACCGGCTAGTTTAAATAGTTCGGACCAAAACTTGCTTATAAACACTTTATCCCTATTAGTCACAATGGTCTTAGGAAAACCATGTAAACGCACCACTTCTCTCACAAATTCCAATGCAACATCATAAGCTGAATACGGATGGCATAGAGTAATAAAGTGAGCATACTTGGAAAGACGATCTACCACCACTAATATAGCATCTTTTCCCTTAGATTTAGGCAACCCCGCTATAAAATCCATAGCTATATCCTCCCAAATGCGAGCAGGAAGAGGCAATGGTTGCAATAACCCTGCAGGGGACATACCTTGATATTTTTGCTGTTGGCAAATGGCACAGGCAGCCACAAAACGCCGCACATCCTGTCGCAATCCTCTCCAATAAAACGCAGTGGCAATGCGTTTATATGTTATCAATTCTCCCAAATGTCCTCCCTAAGGAGACGAGTGGAATTCTCTCAAGATGAGCTGAATCGAAGCTGAAGTCCGTGGAATCACCAATTTATCCTTGTGCCACAAACAGCCCTTCCTAACCTCATATTTGGGATGAGTTTTAGGATCACGCATAATGTCGAGCATAATTTGTTTAGTACCTGGATCTTGCATTATCTCCTCCGCCAAAGCCTGCAAATCAGGACTAGAAACCACTGTCAATTCCCTGCACTCCATGGTACGAGACAGAGCATCAGCAGCTTTGTTTTCAGTCCCTGGTTTATACTGTATTTCAAAGTCATAACTCATGAGTTTTATCACCCATTTCTGCTGTCCCTCATCCATCAGTCGTTGTTCCAACAAATATTTAAGGCTCCACTGATCAGTGCGGATAATAAAGTGTCGTCCCAACAAGTAGTGGCGCCACTTTTGGATTGCAAATACGATGGCCTTTAATTCGCGTTCATATACAGAACCAAAACGAGCAGTATTGGAGAAAACATGACTAAAAAACGCAATTAGTCTTCCCTTCTGCATTAGTACCGCCCCCACACCCACTCCTGATGCATCTGTTTCCACTATAAACACCTCTTCAAAGTCCGGAAGAGCTAGTTCAGGTAAGGCTGCCATATGATTTTTTAGCGTCTCAAAGGCCTCTTGAGCTTGCTCATTCCATAAGAACCTGTCTTTTTTAAGGAGATTAGTCAAGGGTTTAGCAATATGTCCATACTTACACACAAAACGGCGATAATACCCCGTGAGTCCTAAGAAACCCCTCAACCCTTTAGGATTTTTGGGAATAGGCCACTGCTGAATGGCTGCTACCTTGCTAGGATCAGCCCGCACTCCACTGCCCGATACTACATGCCCCAAGTACTCTAGCTCATGCTGGACAAAACTGCATTTCTTGAGATTAGCAACAAACTGATGTTGTCTCAACACTTCCAGAACCTGCTGCAAATGAGACATATGTAAATCATCACTGATGCTATAAATCAATATGTCGTCGAAGAAGACCAAGACAAATCGACGCAGAAAGGGCTTAAATATCTCATTCATGATGGACTGAAAAGTGGAAGGCGCGTTCCTCAACCCAAACAGCATTACTAAGTATTCGTAGTGTCCCTCGTGTGTGCGGAATGCCATTTTTTCAACGTCATTTGATCTCATGCGAATCTGGTTATAGCCCGACTTCAAATCCAATTTAGAAAATGCCACTGCCCCCTCCAACTCATCCAATAGTTCATCAATTACCGGAATTGGGAACTTGTGCAGTAATGTTACAGAATTCAACGCCCTAAAATCCACACAAAACCTCCAACTCCCATCTTTTTTTTTGGACCAAAATTAAGGGGCTGGAGAAGGGACTAGTGCTTGGCCGAATCATGCCCACTTCCAACATTTCTCGAACAAATTTTTCAATCTCCTCCTTCTGATAATGCGGATAGCGGTAAGGGCTAATATTAGGGATCTCTGCGCCATCCTTCAAAATAATTTGATGATCACTGCTTCTCTGTGGTGGCAGTGATAACACAGGTTGAAAAACATCCTGAAAGCCCTCCACCATTTTCCTCACAGCCACAGTTTGTTCCTTTATGACTGTTTTCTCCTCTATAATTCCTAATTCTAGATAGAATCTGTCTTCCTCAATACACCAAGTTTTCCCCAGATTTTTATACTAAATTTGCCTCTTAGCTAGACTAGGATCACCTCTGATTTCCACCATTTGACTTACCCATGGAACTCGGAGCACATACTCCTTGAAATTGTCTCTAATCTCACCTAGACTTGCCAGCCACGTGTACCCCAGCACCACATCCAGACTTCCCAGATTAAATGCAAAGAAATCTTGTGTCACCGACATTGAAGGTAGCTGCAATTTAATATTGCGGCAAACCCCCTCATTCTTGCATCGGCATCCGTCCCCCATCTCCACCATAAAATTTTGTATCTGATCAATGGGCAATTCCAGCTCCTCGGCCACCCTCCTTCCCACAAAATTATGCGAAGCTCCCGTGTCAATCAACACCAACACTCGTCTCCCCTTAATGGTTCCCCACAGTTTAAGAGACTTACTCGAGGTAATTCCTGCCAAACTTTGGAGACTCAATTGAAGAATTTCAGCAGTCACTTCGTTTTCATCTTTTACTGCTCTGTCCCTGTCGTCGTTGTCCTTTTCTCCCATGCCCAAGAAGATCACACGCAGACTCGGGTCTGGGCACATATGATCCGGTGAGTATGGTCCACCACATCGGAAGCATAAATTTCGCCTCCGGTGGTCGTTCATCTCCTCCTGCGATAGCCTCCAGAAACAATTTCCCCTATTATCTCTTCCCCGAACCTGTACTGCGTTTGCATTTTGCCCAATCTGATGCTCACTGTTTTGGGCTTCCCTTGTTCCCCCTTGCCTAACATTTCCCCTTATTACTCCAGTCTCAATATTGTTGTTATTTTGCTTTGGCCTATTAACAGTTTGGCCCATTCCTTTATTTCCCAAAGCAGTTCTAGAACTCAAAGTTCCTCTTGGGCCTGGTCCACTCCATCTTCCTCCTAAACGGTGGGCAGCTTCCTTTTCTTCTGCCCTTTGAGCCAAACACATCATTTCATCCACCTCTGTATTCAGAGTCATTCGTACCTCTACCCTGATCTCCACACATAATCCATTCAAGAATGTCCCCTGCATCATCATATCATCAGCATGCTGCAGCGGCGCCGACAAGGTGTCAAACTGAGCCTGATACTCTGCCACTGTCCCTGTTTGCCTCAAGCTCATCAGAGCCTTATATGGATTGCCTGACGAGGAGATGTGAAATCTTTGTAAAAGAGCTGACCTCACAGACTCCCATGTCACTGGCAAATGGCATGGTTCCCACCATTGGAACCAACTGAGGGCTTGTCCTTCAAAACAGATGGAAGCAGACTCCACCTTCTCTTCCACAGGTGTGTGATATACTCGAAAATAGCGCTCAACGCGAAATATCCATCCATAGGGATCCTTGTCGGAAAAGAATGGCACCTCTAATCGACGGTGGCGCACCTCATCCCGCCCAGTGACCTCCGCACGAGGTCCTCCTTCAGTGCGACTCCGCTCCTCATTCCCAACAACCAAACGTCCATCCCCTGATGTTTGAATTTCTTGCAACCTCTGGTCCAGGCGCTCCATCACTTTTCGCATGGACTCACGCACGGACTCCCGTATCATTCCTATTGACCCCTCTAAGGTTCCAAACCGAGCTTCCATTCGAGTTTCCAAATCATTAATTCTAGCCTCCATTCTGGTTACAACCATAAGCTTTCAAGGATCTGGAGCTCTAATACCAAAATGATGGTACCCAAATTCTGGTATGAATAACCTCAGAAATAAATGTATTCAAATGGTAAATAGAGCAATGCTCCTTACAACAGAAGGACCAACAAAATTAAAACAGCACTACCGTATGGCAAGGCACACACACTCCAGTAAAGGAAATACAGAAATGACAACCTATGCAAGAAAAACTCCTCCCTAGGCCTTTCTAAGGATTCCCCATTTCCT
>CM023951.1:8715221-8802591 GCA_013407115.1 Glycine latifolia
TTCCATTCCACTAACGACCCAATCCACCTCTCCATTCACCAATTGCCAACTGTCCTTCTTAATCATCATGCTCAAATTCTGCTATCCTATACGAAATTGTTGTTCTATATTGGACTGCAGTGGATAATTAGGTTGTTGCCCACCCTCCACTTCCTTACCTTTAACCGGGTCTTGGTTAGCTCCCTTGGCCTTTCTACGGGAGTATACATTTTTATAAGGCCCAACAATCTCCAAGGTAGCAACACTGCAAGACCAAATTATCGACAAAAAAAAAAAAATCTTTTCTAGGCATATTTGAAATCGACAGAATCATCTATAAATTAAGCAAATTGACTTCAGAAGCGCCACAAACTTACAGCAGTAGGCTTCAAAAATGGTCCTAACCAAAGGAAAAAAATTACTTTGAAACATTAGGAAAATAATTATAGTTGCCAATCTATATAGGATCAATCCCCATTTGTTCCAGAAGTTGGTTAGTGTGAGAGAAGTGCCTGCTCAGAAATAAATAAGATGAAAGAGTGAAAAATTGCTTATATGGATGAAGGAAAAGTTGATCAGGTGGTGTTTTCAAATATCAATTGGATATCAAGATCCGAGCTTCAGTTTACTTCATGAGTCTATAACAAAGCTAACCAAAATATGGCACAATATACCAGTAGAAATGTCGAACAGAACATGCACCAGCTGTATTACATCAACCACCATGTGAATGACTAATGAGAGCCTTCATAGTTCATAGTAATGCATGCTAATATTTCTTTATTGGCTAGTCACTTTACTAAATACAATATATAAAAAAAACATACATATATACAGTTTAAATCTGCATTGATTTTGGAATGCTAATAGTGAGTTTGGTTAAGTGTGTGAGAAGTTCAATTCTAGATAAAAAAATGCATATGAAAGAAAATGACAATGTATTATAGACTTATATTGTGTTCAAATATATGTTCACTTTTCGGCTTCCCACTTTACCTTACTCAACCAAGTACACCCTAAATGTTCAACATCTACAGTATTTGTAACAAAAAAACTTTAATAAATGTCACAAAAGCTATAAAATGCAACGTATCATACAAACAAACTACTTTAACACGCTCACAGAAAGCACTCTGTTTAATATATTTTTTCAATTCAGCAATTCTTCACAATAGCAGTTAGCCAATTCCCGTGTCCTTATTCTTTACATAAACTTAAAGGTCATGAATGTGTGGTTGGTATATTATACATACAATGCAGAACAGTTAGATGTTTGAACATGCACTGCTATATTGACACAGATTAAATTTTAATGCAAAACCACCTTACTGCGGCCAAAGCCTCTATTTGCAGACAAACCAGAAGGATGTGCAGCAGTAAGAACATGATGCTTTGTTTGTTGCATCAATTAACCTGTGTATATGACACTCGACCAAGTTCATCAACAAGTTTCACAGAATTTATCTTTCAGGCAAGGAAAGAAAAGAATCCAATTTAGTTTTTAGAAAACAATTTCCAAAAAGCAGCCTGCAGTTAATAGATGTATAGTTGCAGTAACTTGTTCGTCATCCATATCTCAAAGCTAAAAATTTATTCTGATATTTAATTTTTTTCAAGCAGGCTTTGGTCAATTATCAAGGAAACTATTGCAAGCCCTGGTCACTATTTCATGTTTGGTTTCAAAGGCTTGCTATCATGTCACACAATGGCAGTACCTAGATTTTTCCCGAGCAGAGTTTCCCCACAACAGAAACACAACTCCTTCCTTCTTCTGTGATATTGTCTTGATAACAGCATCAGTAAATTGTTCCCAGCCTTTTTTGGCATGAGAATATGCTTGATGCTTCCTGACTGAACTCAAAAGTATAATTCTAGTAAAAATAAAAAAAACCCACTAGAATACAAGCATAACACACCAAACATAGCGAAGGACAGATTCATACTAGATAAGCATGCAGGTAGTGAAATATAAACAAAATGACACCTATAAGTCATCCATATACTTTATTAGAATTTGACAAAAATAAAGAGTCTAACCTGTGAGAACAGCATTTACCAGAGAACACCCTGAAATGAAGTTAAAATTGTGATTAGATTATATTATTTCAAAAATCCCGCTCACTGAATGAAGTCACCCATTATGTTAAAACTTAAAAATATTTATACTGATGAAGTCACAGAAGTCACCCATCTTTCTATTGAATATATTTAATTGGAGCCCTTTTAAAGGTGAGAATTTTAGTTATTGACAAATAGATTTTATGTTCAAATCATACTAAACATTTGAAGGAAACGTTTAAGACGCCTTGACCATAAAATATATTGGCCTAATTACGATAAACTTTTTCATAAGCTTTTATAGGAGAAGAAATAGAGATAAAATGAATCAAACTTCTCTCGTATGTTAAAATCAAGTTATTGTACTTTAGCTTTTAAAAAAGCTAAGGAGCATAAATTAATAGTTTTCCATTACAGAGAGTAGAAAGAAATACAGTGTGTGCATGTATCCTGTTTGCTTTAATTGCAGAGTGTATAGTTGCAACAAGTGGACAAATTCGAAATAGATCAATTTATTGGATTCAGTCAATGTTCTCAAATCAAATTGAGTATGAAAACTGCCAGTCCCAATTCTGATTATTACTTGAGAATCCACATTCCCCTTACTGCAATCTTTGTCAATAGACAAATCCCTACACATAAGGCAGGCACATTTCGGATATTGTACCTGCACAGCCCATTTTTGAAGATTTCCATGAGTTGGAATGGAGCAGCCTAGATCTTTGTGAACTTAAATATATTTACCAAACTGGAAGGGACTTCGACTCCTTCAGGAATTGAGAATGAAAGCCCCCTTGCTTGGCCAGGCCCATGATAAGGGTCCTAAACATAAAACAAAACCCACAAATCACTAAAACAGAGTAAAATCAGGGTCGATAAACTTCTCCACAAAAGACTTATAAAAAACAAGATAAAATGAATTGAGCTTCTTTTATTAGCTAAAGTCGACTTATGTGCTTCAGCTTTTAGCGAACAGGTTTTAAATTGTGGTCACATCGCATACCTTGATATTGCAAGAAAATGAACACAAATGCAGTCACAATTGCGGTTGCGTTGCACTCTCAGACATCCCAAAACCTTGATGTTGCAGTCTAAATCAGGGCTGTGGACCAAATTTTAAAACCTTACAAGGGAGCTTTTATTAAAGCTAGGTACCAGTTAAGGAATTAAAAAAAAAAGAATGTTTTAATTGAAAATCACGTTTAAAAATCATACAACAGCATATTTTGCTGCATCCCAATAAAATCTTTACCTTTTACTTCCTTATCCAGTGTCCTTAACTTGTGACACTGGTTAAAAGTTAAGTTATAAGTTGATTTTAACTAATGAAAAATAGTTCAAAAAATTATATTTTATTTGACATTTCTCACTTTATTTTCTTCTCGGATAAATGTTCATAGAGAAATTTGTTCAAACAGGCTCTAAGTAAAAGGCGTAGAGTTGAGAGCGTTGAAAATCAAGTGCGTGGGAGGGAAAACGACGTCGCCGCCGCCGCCAGAAATCTCGCTTCCCACGTAGTTGGAGAGAGTGAGGGCATATGGTTTTTAGAGTTCATCAGGGAGAGCATCCAACCGCGTCTCCTCCACCAGCAGCTCTTCCAGCTTCACGCCACCTGAGCCTGATTCTGCGTTTTGAACTATCAGAAACGACACTACATTGGAGCGTGGAGGCATTGGCGTCGTCGGATTTGCAAGATGCGGGGAGAGTGTGTTTCAAGCGCTTCGAAGCGGGTTGGAAAAAGTCTGTTAGGGTTTTCGATGACGCGGAAGCCATTTCTTTTCTTCCCACTTTGCAATGGCGGGAACGGAAACACAGGGATGAATGCGTTCTGTTGTGCCCTTCTTTGTTCTTTTCCTTTCCTTTTCAGCTGAAGTTATATTTATATGGCGAAGCATGTGTTGTAAAAATAATCAACCTAATCTTAGTTTGCGATGCGTGGTAAATTAAGATTGTTACTTAATTTCAATTTTTGTATCCGTTTGAGTTAATGTCTTTAAAATGTTTTTTAGTTTATATAAATTAAATAAACTAACGTTTTTAATCTTTGCAAAAAACTTGCTTGTTTATTCTATAAAAATAGCAAAAATTGTGTATTTTCAGAATAAAATATATGAACTAAAATCTGAATAAAATATTTATTTAAATAAAAACCAAACAACTCTATTTTTCAGAAACAAAAACCACGTTTAGTTTAAGACTAATTTAGTTATTAATGGTTTTATCAAAAAATGTTAAGATGACACATGTTCATTCTTTAAGAAACTAGTTAAGTACTAAAAACATAAAAATAAATATAGAATACTAGATGTTTTAATTTGAAGATTGAATAATCAATTTAGTTTCTGAATTTATAATTTAAAATTTTAAAAATAACAAATGGCTCTTAAAATTATAATGTTCGGTCAAATTGGTGTCACCAAAACACTTATTAGCGGGACTAAAAAAATGATATAAATAGTCCCTAATACTATAAATCATCGACCCTTCATTATTAATTGGTGCCAGTGCCACTTAACACAGGTAAGAGGGTTGAATTGACAACAAAGCATTAGTGAAATAATAATTATTTTCGTATGTCTTTATTCTACATTTGCCCACTTATTAGTTTTGCATTATTCTTATGAGTTGCAAAGGTGTGATAGGAGTACATATTATATTGGATTATTTGTATTTTTAATATCTAAATTTTTACTTTAATCTTTAAATAAAATTGACCAGTCTTAGTCTTCAATGTGTTTGTCTGTTTATATTTTTAGTCTCTGCTGTCCGCCAAGTGTATCGTTAAAATGATGGTGTGGTTGTTGTAGGGAGTGACACGTGTTAAAGGAGTGTGGCAGATATTTTCTAGCGGTTAAAACTATAAGAAAATGCTTGGATAAGTATTAAATCATATCAAACATTCAAACAGTTTTGTTTCTTACGCTTAAAAACCTTCAGAAATGCATCACCGGGTCAGGTCTTTATAACCAACTGGGTAGTTGGGTCATCCGAATCAATCAAAACAATCACACAACACAGATTATATCAAAAAAACCAAACGTAAATTCAACTGAACCCTCCGTTACTGACGACTAGCCCCCCCTTCAACCCGGAGACTGACAGATGAGGTGTTTGGAGTTCAAGATTTGATTGGCTCTATACTCGTTGGGTTTTCTTTATTTGTGGCTTTCCTTTTCCACACGATTGGTCACTAGATTAACCTTAATCTGCAATTAGGGATAAAGTAAACGAACCACCAAGGCTTCTAGTATGCTTGTACACTTTATCAAATGTAAAAAGAATCTCCACCAAGTAAACATAACAAAATATAAATGGTTTGAAAAATACTAGTAATCGATCACTATTCTTATTTTTTGAACTTTTTAAACGCATGTTAAGAATCGTGATAGAAATTTCTGGGGTCCTTAAGCCGCCGGAAATGTTTGAAATGTATTAATCACCATTTTAAGTAATTTTTGGATCGGAGACCAATCAATTTTATTTAGAAACTAAAAACACAATTGAGACTTGTGCTTTTTAGCATATTGGAATTTATTCATTGAAAAATGTCATCACCATAATAATTCCTATAATCAAGTTGAAACCCTCCACTTAATTATGTATGTATGTTTCACCCTGATTGTCATTTTCATCTTTTGTCGTGAGAATCATGTTTACTTAAGTGACTACCACTCTAGTTTTCTTTTTTCATTGGTGTTAGCTAACCCCAACTATTAACAAAAAACTAAATTTATTTGACAGAATAATTGTCGTCATTTATTTCAAGAACAAAATTAACTGAATATTATTTGATAGTAATTTACTATTTCAAAGGTCATTTGTCTTTCTTGGACCGATTTGAACAATCAATCAATACAATTTCAAGCGCTAAATCTAATTTTAATTATAATGAACTAATTCATGACAGCATTGCTTTTAAAGTAAAAAATACTTTTGAACTCTTAACTGAAATCTAGGTGAATACTTTGTGATTTCCAAATTGAATTTCTTGAAAATGTACGGCGTCATCACTTTTAAGATTAATCAATTTAATACGCTTCAATATATTATGCAGACAAACAGAGACTTGTGGGTATAATCGACAAGTTTAGCCCGAAAATATAAAAGTCTCGGTTCACTAGCACACTTCAATTTGACAAGCTAAAATGGTCAACTGCAGCAGAATGATCCTTTGCAGTTATTTTGTTTAGAGAGGATCACAAACTATTTTAAACTATAACCATAGAGAACCAAATATAAAAATATCGAATATCAAAAATTGGATGCAACTGCATCCGCATGCAGTTCCTTCATAAAGTACCCGAAAAAGTCTTCAACCAAAAAGAAATTAATCTTAGGGTTCAGGAATTGGCACAGATGGAATGAGATTTTAACGAAATACTCTAGCTGATGTGAATAACAAATGTTTTTATAAAGACAATAATTAAAAGAGAGTAACATTAAAAAAACACACTAAATAGCATTCGAAAAACAACAAAATATAAGAAACTCCTCCTAAGTCATCCTCTGAGCAGCTTCCTTGGCAAGAAGCTTCTCCTTTGCTCTGGTTTTCGCTTGGGATTTAGATCCCATGATTCCACCACCCCACTTCTTTCTGTACTCGTCATATTTGTCGTTGAAGTTAGCCTGAAAGGAAACCACCAACCAAAACACAATACAATCAGTTTTTTACAACAGCATTGACAGCAAAAAAGAAACAGAATTAATTTAATCAAATGCCACCTTGATAGCCTCCAAAACTCTGCTGAACTCCAATTTATCTTCATTCTTAACAGTGGTCAAGCACAAAACGGATGCAGTTTTCTTATGGACAACCTGTTGAAAAGCATGTGGATTTTAAATCAGTCATTTAATTCAGTCATACAGGTATGAAAATCACAATATACAAAGAAACATTACCGTTCCCAAACGGGCCTTTCCCTTCACAATACAGTACGGAATTTCCATCTTCCTGCACAATGCAGGAAGCCAGACAACCAATTCAATTGGGTCCACATCATGAGCAATCACAACGAGCTGTGCTTTGTTCTGCTAGGAAAAAATAAAAACATCACTAAAAAAATACGGGCAAAACTACAATCACAAAAGTGATAATAACACAGAAGACAACCTGCTCAATGAGGTAGGTAACATGATTGAGACCATACTTCACAACAATAGGCTTCTTAGCTTCAACAGTTTTGCCTTCAGCCTCTGCCTGAGCCCTTTTCAAGAGCCTCTCCTTCTTTTCGGCTTTATCCTCAGGCCTGTACTTCAGAAGCAACTTGAACAGACTTGTTGCTACAGATTAGATTAACAAGAAATATCAAAATTAGGAACAGGACATTGAATTTTAAAATTATCATACAACAAAAATGCAGCTACTTTGTGATGAGTCAAAGGCATATTCGACAACACGAACATCGTAGTCATTAACAATCATTGGCATGTAATATATGTAACTGTTTCAACATTAATTTCAAGAGCATTGATAAAAAAAATAACAAGATAGCCTGATTACCCTTAAAAATGACCAAAAATAACTATTTCTATAGCAAATGAATCATCATATTTGGATATGCCTAGGTAAATAACAATGTTTAATCTATAATCTTAATCAAAATATTAACAGGGTTTACACCTCACAGAACAACACGCACAAGTATACCAGATCCAAACATTGTGTTAGATATTCTTACCTAGATTTTTGTCGAGAGTTTTTGTAAACTGGTTCAAAGCTGGGGGAACCTTCAACCTCTGCTTCAGAATCCTTTTCTTTCTCTGAATTTGAACATTCTTTGGCCACTTCACGAACCTAGTCAAGTCTCTCTTCGGAGGCAACGCCCCTCCGATTCCGAACTGCTTCGGACGCTTCTCGAACAACGGATTCGTAACCTTCTCCTGAGATTTCAAAACCAAAATAAAAAACACTTTAAAAAAAAACAGATGGCAAGAACCGAATCACGAATCGAATTGAACACCGACAAGTTATTAGTTACGTACAGGCTTCTTCTTAGCGGCAAGAGCCGGAGCCTTTCCACCTCGTTTGGGAGCCTACGAAATCAAACACAGTAACAATTGCACATTACGCAAACAAAAATAAGGGCATCACATCACAATCGATGTAAGACCTAAAACCTATCAAAGATGTAAGAGAAACGAAGAAAATGTAGGTAAGTATAATCATGTGCAGATATGATCGTTCGTTCGTGATAGAACTCACCATTGCTGCTGAAGCTGCGGTTGTGTGGCGAAGCAAGGCGAGCGAATCTGACTCTCAGAAAAACCCTAGCTAGGGTTGTGTATTATATATGAGTATTGGGCCTGGCAATAGCGCTTTCGGCCCGGTTCTTAACATTTTTTTTCTTTTAAATATTTGTTGAATTGAAAAAAAATAAATGTTTGTCGTTAGTTTAGTCATTAATGTGTCTAAATTAACTTATTTAAACATGGGAAAATTCTACTATAAATTTTTACAATTTACCATAAGTAAAATAAACAAATTAAAATACGCTAATATAAAAAGATAATTCAAAAAAAAAATTACATTCTATTTAGCATGAGATTTGTTACGTAGACTTAACAATGAGGCCCATTAAGAGGTCATAATAGTGGAACATTTTACCTCAATAAAACCTTTAGAAAGAATTTGATCTAATATCAAAATCAGCATTTTTATCTGGGAAAGATAAAATAAGATTTATTTAAATGAAAATTAGACTAAAACTTTTTTAAAATATTGTACTCCGCTCTATTTGTATCTACTTGATAAAAATAATAATAGATACTAATAAAATGTTTTATTAAACCAAGGTTACCAGTTGACATTAAAAATGTTAAATACATTTTTATATATAAAAATCCTACTTCAACAAAATAAAACTACTAGGATGATAAAACTCAAATTGATAAAAACACATTCCAAATATTTAACATTATTTTATTTTTAAACCAACAAAATCATATTCTTTCCATTAATATAATATTGAATACAATGAAAAATCACATTATGAAATCAAATATGATAACTAACATTGTATGATATGATTAGTAAATAATCTTATATCTTAAATATGTAGTCATGAATTTAATTTCTAATTTATACGTATGAAAAATCATGTCCTATCAAATTAACTTGTCTTCTACTATATTGAATATGGAAAGAATAAAATAACTAACAATCATGATAAAAAAATGTTAAATATAATTTGCATTTCCATTCTCCTTTATTGTTTTTTTAAAATAATAATTAAGTTAGGGTGTTTAAGAAGTTTTTTCCCTCCTTGATGGCATTTTAATAGTCCAAAATAATTATACCTTTATTTTAATGTGACATCTTTTTCATCCATATCATTGATTTTCTGATCTACCTATATCTCTCATTTTTCTTTTATTTTACATTTTACGAGTTGTTGTTTTTTAGCAAGTCATGTTTATGATTGTGTGATCATGTAATCAATGTTTATATTTTACGAGTTAAATTACAAGTTAATAAAAAAAAAAAAAACTAAGACCATCATCATTGCAACTATTAACCATGTGATCAATATTAAGACAATTTAAATTAAACATTCTCATCTATGAGATTAAAGTTATTGTACTCGAACACTATAACTGATATTTTGAAGCTCGAGCCATTAGCAAAGATTACAACACATGAATTGTTCTTTTCTCACAAACAACTCCAAAACTCACTACAACATTATACTTTCTACCACAAGCTAAACTTTAACTCACATAGCATATTTTCAAGATAATATGCTTTGAAATATG
Organism: Glycine latifolia; assembly: GCA_013407115.1. Classification (NCBI taxonomy): domain Eukaryota; kingdom Viridiplantae; phylum Streptophyta; class Magnoliopsida; order Fabales; family Fabaceae; genus Glycine; species Glycine latifolia. The sequence goes on from CM023951.1 coordinate 8,725,011, forward strand.
TATTGATACAATGGAAGTGTGAATCAATTGATATTATATTATTTTAGTTTCATTAATAATTTTGAATTATTTAGTCTTACTTTTAATAATTCTATCCAATTTAAATATGATTAACTTAAGTGAAAAATATATATAATCTATATTAAAAAAAAATTGGCAAAATACACGTTAAGCACGATAAAACATAAAGGCAAACCAAACATACTCAAATTATGATGGAGAGATGCAGGGAATGTATATATTGTTTGACTTGTGCGGGAAATCTATATAGGCAAACCAAGCATACACGATATATTATTTCCATCTTTAGCATGACAATCATTCACAATTAGTATAGCAAAATGAACTAATATCTTTGTACAGTCTTAAACATGTCTGCTCAAATATTTACATTATTTGGTTTGACAAAGTAAACTATGTAACATTTATTTGGTACCGTCATATTTATTGAACTTGCATTTTTGTAACTAGTCAATAAATCATTTAGAAAAGGCTTATAGTTATCATTATAAGTGGAAGTAAAAATAAAAATAAATAGCATACATATTATGAGAAATTGAATAAGTCTTTGTTGTAATTTTTTCTAAACAAGACTATTTTTTTTTCTCTGTTTTACTTAGAGTACTCAAGTATGTGTATTTTTGTATGTATGATCTGTCTCAAGTTAGGATAAAGAAGGATGATTGGCGTTAGGAGTTGTGAACTAATCGTAAAAAATCAGTTATTTTTATGTGATAAACCTTAATGATATTTTGTTGAGGCGTACCCTTCATAGCGACACGTTACATCGGGCTCTGGGTGTAGCGAAAAAATAAACTAGGGTCCTTGCCACTAGGCAAAGCGCTACATCGATCCCAGGATGTAGTGATAAGTGAGCTAGGGTCCATACCGAAAGGTAAGGCGTCAGGTCTTCACCCAAATTTGATGACAAATAGGCAAGGATCACAACATGTAAATGAGCAAGCGCCCAAGGGTTTAGGATGAAATTAGGAATGTAACATCCCGGGCGCTGACGAGGGCGGGGAGTGATCGCCGGTGCAATGAGGCACGGACAAGGAGCGGCTCCTGGCAGGCTTCCAGCGGAAGGGGTACATGAATGAATCGAATACACACCCGAACGAGAGGGATCCAAAGGCTGTGCAGGTATGAGACTGTACAGTTGAGGATAACTTAAAGGATTTAATAGGTACTACCTATACCAACAAGGTGCATCTACTTTTCGGTAGCCCATAACTTAAGAACTCCACAGTTAAGCGTGCTTGACTTGGAGCAATTATGGGATGGGTGACCTCCTGGGAAGTTTCTCAGGAAGTGTGTGAGTGAGGACAAAGCACACTGAAAAGTCTTGTGTTGGTATGTGGGGACAGTCGTTGATCCTACAAGTGGCCAGGCGTTACAAGGAAGCTGGAACATAGGAACATTAACAGGTAAATTGAGGGAGTTAGCAAATGTTTTTGCCAGAAGGAAAGTGAATGTTGTTTGTTTGCAAGAAACTGAGTGGGTAGGAGAAAAGGCAAAGGAAGTGGAGGGCACCGATTTCAAGTTATGGTATACAGGTACAACCAAGAGTCGAATTAAGGTTGAAATTATGATCGATAGAAGTTTCAGAGATAAAGTTGTTGACGTCAAAAGGAAAGACAACAAAATTATGATGATTAGGCTTGTAGTGGGAGATCTAATTTTAAATATCATTAGTGTGTATGCACCCTAAGTTGGACTATAATCAAATGAAAATAATCAATTTTGGGAAAACTTGAAGGAGGTTCTGAGAGTGATACCACGAGAGGAGAAGATTTTCCTATGAGGAGATCTAAATGGTCATGTTGGTAAAAACAGTGGAGGCTTTGATAGAATTCATGGTGGTTTTGGCTATGAGACGAGAAATGATGCGAGAGAAGATGTCTTGAACATTACATTAGCCTATGTTTTGATGTTAGCGAACAAGAAAGATATCCAGAATTGTTCTAACTATAGAGACATCAAGCTCATGAGCCATATTATGAAGTTGTGGGAGAGAGTTATTGAACATTGCCTAAGGAAAGAGACCAATGTTTCCGTAAATCAAATTGGATTTATGACAGAAAGATGTATCATGGAAGCTATTTTCTTGATGTGACAATTGATGGAAAGGTATGAGGAAAAGAAGAAAGACTTACATATGGTGTTCATAGAACTTGAGAAAGCATATGATAGGGTCCTGAGAGAAGTATTATGGTGGACTCTTGAGAAGAAAAATGTAGCATTAAAGTATGTCAATGCAATCAAGGATATGTATGATGGGGCTATCACATGTGTGAAATCTTGTAATAAAACATCAAGGTATTTCCCTACCACAGTAGGTGTTCACCAAGGTTCAGCTCTTAGTATTTATCTTTTTGCCTTAGTGATGGATGAACTAACAAAAGATATTCAAGAGAAAATGTCGTGGTGTATGCTTTTTGCAAATAATATCGTGCTTATTGATGAGACAAAAAATGGTGTTAATAGGAAATTGGAATTGAGGAGAAATACTTTGGAGTCTAAAGGATTCACGATAAGCAGGAGCAAGACGAAGTATATAAAGTGTGATTTTTTGTGGGTAAGAGATGGTGATCAAGATACAGTGCATCTACTTGGTCAATAGATACCCAAAAAATATGTTTTCAGATACTTGCGATCATTTTTGCAAAAAGGTGGTGAGATTGATAAGGATGTAAATCATAGAATTAGAGCAGGGTGGATGAAATGGTTGAGTGCATCGGAATTTTTGTGTGACCACAAAATTTCCCTTAAGCTCAAAGGAAAATTCTATAGAATAGTTGTAAAACCGGCAATGTTATATGGAGCGAAATGCTAGCCAGCACATAGACAACATGAGCATAAAATAAGGGGTAACAGAAATGAGGATGTTAAGGTGGATGTGTGGTTATACGAAGATGTATAAGATAAGAAATGAGGATATTCGACAAAATGTATCAGTGGTACCGGTATGTAAAAAGATGAGGGAGCATAGATTGAGGTGATTTGGGCACATTATGAGACAGTCACTGGATGTTCCCGTAAGAACAAGAGTTTGTTACCAAGAGCTCGACACAAAGAGAGGTAGAGGTCGATCGAAACTTACTTGGGAAAAGATAGTTAAACAAGACCTAATGAAGTGAGATATAGATTGACGGATGGTATGTCTTAGGACAGAATGGAGAAAAGCTATAAGCTGGGTGGAATGTTAAACCAATTAGTAGTTCTATGTTCCAGTCATTCATTTGTTTTATTTTTTTTCTCTTCATTTCTCCACTTTTTCTTTCACCCTATTTTATTTTAGCTTTCCCCCCCTTTTTTTTGGTCTTATTTCCACTTTTTTCTTTCTCTCTCTCTTTTTCTTTCTTTGTCTTATTTCCGATCTATTATGGAGTTCATCTACCATCGACTCCAATTAACTTAGGTTAAAGGTGCTGTTGATGTTGATGTTGATTGGGACTGAATGGGGGTTAGATAACTTTTAGTGATAATGGTTGCTTAATGAAATTTATGTTTGAAGTTTTATGTCATATAAACAAAACTCAAAACACAAGTGCAAGAATTCAAAGTGTTGTATCGCTAATGTAAGATTTTATTGCATTTATATGAATGAGAATAATCTCTTTAATGGAAGAATTTGTGTTAGATTTTTACTATATACAATTCTTTTTATCAATAATAATCAAGCACTGTGAATAAAATTAATTTATAACTCAAGAAAAAAAAACATTAGTATTAGAATGTAAATAACTTTAATTTTATTTGTTGTATATAATATATTTCTTTAACAACATTGACTTAAGAATTCCAGTTCCATAAATTCCATCATAGGCAATTAGGTATAAGATCATGACATTTATATTTTGGTGAGATAAACAATTGAGACAAAATAATACATTCAAACTATTAAACTATTATAATAAATGTAAGTGCTCATTTGGTGGTTATGATAAAATATAAAAGATGAATAATGGTGAGATACAATAAGATCATAAGACTCGTAAAAGCTTGTGTTTAGTCTTATATTATTTAATGTTCTTTTTAAGCGCAATAGATACTTTTTAAGATAACATATATTATCTATCTTTTGCTAATATGCTTTATATAATTAGATGGTTATTCATTTTATGATATGTAAGAATTGAATATGGTATTAAAGAATTTACAATATTCACACATCATATACATCATATTTAACCAATTTAACTAAATTTAACCAATTTAACTAAATTCTCTTGATTGATAATATTTCACTAAGTATAAGTTTGTCACATGAAAACACTGCACTCATTTTTTTCCTTTCACCAAATTATTTTAACTCTCTTATATAATAAAGTACATAATTATGTTAATCAAGGTGATTATGACCAATATGTTTTTCGTAATTTAGACATTTTAATTGATAATACAATTATAAATTATGATTCAAATTAAAAGAATATTGGTCATAATATTGGTTTAAATTTATAGCATATCCAAATTAAAAAATATTGTAATTTTTTTATTTATTTTGTATCACAAATATGTAAGATCGTCTATATCAGCATGTGTCAAGGCCTTCTGCATAAGATAAACTTCACATGTAGTACATAAAAAAAATTTAATACCAAAATACAATTTTTTTTTCATAAAAAATACGTTGTTATATAAATTAACATAATTATAACCAATATGATTTTCATGGTTTGAACATTCAAATTGATAATGTAATTATATATTATGATTCACATTAAAAATATTACAACCTAATGGTTGTGATATTTTTAATCAAGAGTCAAAGAATACTCCTTAAAGATACTATATCTATTTAAGGGTATGACTTTTCCATGTTCTTTCAAACACAATGACTCAAGGATAAAATCCTTGTTTTCATGTTTAAAATAATATGATTATCTATCAACCATATTACAGTATAATGGTTGTAGAATTAAGTTTCATGAAATAAAGAACTATATGATGAACTCGATTATAAGGTTTTGGTATATAACAGGATTTGTACTTATAGCGTGAAATGCAGAAGACAAAGTAAAAGAAATGTAAGAAGAGAACTTCCAAACCAAAGAATAACAACCATCACTACCTTTAAAGTGGGAACCATTGACGTGATTCTTCTACGTACGCCAAAAGGAGGATTAAAGACCAAATAATGAGCATCCCATGTCCAATTCCTACTTTTTCTTTTCTTTTTTCACAGCAATGAAATTATATTATTAATAATCCAATTTCTACTTATAACATCAAGAACTTCATTACATCTCTCAACAACCAAACATTAGCTATGATATATATAAGACTAATTACAAACCATCATCTCATGATGCTTTGAATATCCCTGTTTTGAAAAGAATAGCTCTTATCTCTTCATCTTGGATAGGTTGCAAAAATACTAGTTTTTAGCTATCTTGTAAAAATGAAGAAAAAAAAAATCTCAGACAAAAAGTAGGTGCCTCGCCATCATCCTCCAATAAGTTCTTGAATTAGTCTTGTGATCATCTACTTAAGATTTAATTGATCATTGATCCAGACTCCATTGTTTCGTTCTTTCTCCTAATAATCGCGGTGTAGTGAAATTATATAAAACTTTTGTCTCCAAAACATCGCAATTTACAAGGAGACCTTCAATACTTTTTTCCACATGTAAGAAACAAGGATTGCCTTTCTCCCTGAGACACCAATCAATGCATAAGACTATGCAAATATCTTTGTTCCACATGGGTGGATTATTCAGAAGGACACGATCTAGTATATAGTATTTCAGACACTGCTTTTCTACCAATTGAAGGGAAATTCTCAGAAGCATGGGTCAATCTCCATCAATCCATCACTTCACAGGGGTCCCTGGTAGCCACAAGAGGGACATCTGACATAAACTTGAGATTTTGCATACTACCATAATCACCCAAGGTTCTTTGCCCGTGTACTTAACTTTCAAATGCATCAACTGAGTAAAATGGTTCAAGCAATGCATTTTTAACTTTCAAAATTTCCATATGCACATGTCCCCTACCTCACCTTGGGGCTCTATAATGGAAGATTCATCAAAACCAATCCTTCCCACAAAACGCTTCACTTTTATGGGTTTTCTGTGAGAACCATAAGAGAGCAATCATACTAAGGATCCCCCATCAGTGTGGTGAATCCCTTACAACCAGTGCCTCTACAACAATATTTATTGGGAAATGTTAGTGGGATTGTCCTGTTGGACGAAGTTTCTCATGCACAAAACTGGTATGAACTAGCAATGTATTTGAACATTGGAGGTATTTTCAACTGTTTTTGCCGTATGGACTTGCTGATTCTAGGTGCTACTGTCTCATCAATAGCATCTTCCTCAATCGAACCTCACAAAAATGGCATCGATTTGTTACTACATCTTAATATTAATTTTATCAATATAGTTAAACTTTTTTTTTTTGACAAGTATAAGATACCAGTAACACGTATTTGCACTTGCAGGAGGTTGATAAAAAAAATAGTATTTAACCATCAAATATCATGTAAACCGAAACGAAACACGCTGGACTAGTACTGCAAAACAGTTGTCACACTGGCAATCTGCTGCTCTAAGCCACTAACAACGAAGCAAAAGAAATCCTATCAGTGAATTTGTGAGGGATGATACATACAAAATCCCCACACTCAAGAATGGGTCATGACCGGCCTCTCGCTATATATTGTCACCAAAAAGAAAAGACCGATATTTCACAACATGAAAGCTAAAAAAAAAACTGATCAAGGAATTATATCTATACCAAATGTCATCATGTATTAATATGATAAATTAAGTAAGAGAAACAGCTACTCAACAACAGACTAAGCATCTGCTGCCATGGGGAACATATTAGAAACAACACAGCCATTCAGTATTGTCAAAAGTACAATGGCGTTTCTTCCATTCCCCATTCTCCTCAATACAGCTTCCATGGAAATCCTGTTGCATGACAAAGGAGCAACCCTTCAACAGAATGCATTGAAGATAAAAAAAGAGACCAAGAAATATTTATTGTCAAAAGAGAATAGGAAGCTATTGACTGACCCTGACAAAAGCACATGTATATGGAATAGAAAAATACAATGAAACAAAGAGAAAGGCAACTCTTCCTGATCAAGTATAAATCGGAAAAACTGGAGGGGCAGACAATGTTGGATTCAAAATCCCCCCCCCCCCCCCTTCCTTTTGTTTTAGCTTATCCAATAAACGTATGGCCTTAGCCAGTCTTTTGCAGATGTCTAAGGTCCAACTTTAATTCACCACCTGTCACCTATTTAACAAAGAATGTGAAAGTATCTTGCATGCCATCTATCCTATTTAAAGGGCAAAAGAGGTAGTTTCCAAGCTTGTCCCAAAAGGTCTCTATCCAAAACAAAGGGGAAAAAACAGGTTATAAATGTGTTTATTTAATCAGATATTTCCAGTTATTATATTTTGTTTCATTTCTCTAGTATTTCATATACCCAGTGATGTCTCCAGCACCTTTTCTTACTGTCTCAAATATCTCAGTTTCTCTCAACAACTCCTTAAATTTGGGTACAGTGGTATTTATGTCCATTTTTTTTAAATCAAGTCAATTTATTAAAACCCAACACCACCAACAATAGTTTTATCCCACTAGGTAAGTAGTCTACAAGGATCACATGGCACCATTAGTTGGACTTGTTTATCATTTTTGCCATGAGATCCCTTTTAATAATTTCCTCTAATGTTCTTCTTGATTTATCTATCCCTTTTCACATGGATAAAAATTTACTCTCCTTACCAGTGCCTCTGACACCTTCTTTGCACATGTCCAAACTACAATAACCAATTTTTTGTTGTCTTTCCTCAATAGGTGTCACACCTATATCTCTTTGTACACAATCATTCTATATGACCACACATTCTTCTTAACATATTCATTTGATCATTTCTACTACCTCCACATAGTTTGTAAACTGTTAGGCATTTTATTAATTTCCCCATCATTTGGTAATATTAATCCCATATACTTATTCAAAACCCACTAAAGATTAAGAGAACAACAACCCACCAATAGAAGTAATGACAGCCTTTTCTAGACCTATTACTTATTACATATTGTGTAACAAGAAAGCACTTCAACCAACATAATTAATCACAAGTAATTTTAACCATACCTTCAACTAGTTGATGGGAGATACACCCTTATAAGATCTTTTGCAACAACCTTTTTTCTACAGGTAGGGCATTTACCCTGAGCACTTATAGCAGCCTTGATGCAATCCTTGCAAAAAATATGACCACATCTTGTTGACATTTCATGTACCATAGGGCCCATACATATTGGACAGTTGAAGACAAGCTCCTTTGGAGGTTCGGGTGTCTTTTTAACACTTTCCCCCCTACAAAAGACAAATCCAAGTCAGAAATTAGAATTCCAGTAAACCTTTACAGTCATCTATTATGTTCTTTATTGAGGGGGATAAATCATTTTATAACAAGTTAATACGATAAAGGAAATCAAGTTAAGTTTGAAATAATAAACTGCTCTACCAACACAAGATATGTAAAAGCAAGCAGTGATATCAAAATGCCAAGTATGCAACAATTCCATCAAATGCAAGTAAAATGTTTTCAATTGAAAAAAAAAAAAACCTAAAATCTTTTATCCCTATGATTCTTCAACATTTGCAAGGCATTCCAGTTTTTTTTTCAGCGGTAACCTATTCCTACAAGGATTTGGCACTCTTCCCCACCCAGTATTGAGTAAATCCTTAATCATTAGGTACCAAACAACTATAAGAAAGAGTATTAGTCTCTACCAAATACATATAGTTGTGTAATAAGCAACAGAAATCTGAACGACCGATTCTAAGCAACTATTTGACTAAAACTGAATGCTTCTCTACGCCAAAAATATAAAATAAAATAAAACAAATAAAAAACTCACATAAATGCCTAAAGATCATAGCCAGAAGCAAATGATAAAAAGGTAACACCAAATTATGTTTCCAAGGTGAATATTCAATTATTACACATTTGACAGCTAACTTTTTTTTCCTTTCAGATGAACAGAAGATGAAGTACAGAACATAAAACATTATGCCATCTTGGAAAGGATTTTTTTACCATGGAACTGCTACCGCCTTCCAAATTAATATACTTATCACAATTAATAATCAGATTTGGCAATTCTCTTCGGCGTTTGTTGTGCCTAGTCTGATCTTCTGCAACAATCATAAATGGCAGATAAGTTAACCACCATTATAATCAGTAATCATGGAGAACAAAAACCATTTTTAAACAACACAACTTTAGATAAAATGTGAGGAGCACAAAAAGTCCCTATGTTTGGGGAGGCAGTAAACTCATATACAACAGACCATTAAAGCAGAATGAACAAGATATTCAGCACGATATCATATATATGATCACAATTTTTCCTTAATAAAATTGAATCCAAAGTTTGAATTAACTATTATTTGCTTTAGCAACTTCTAAACCCTGCTTTTATAAGTTAATCACTGGGATACAGTAACATTAGTACAAGACCCTGTAACACAATCAGCATAGAAAAGAATTGGGGAAAGTTAGATGAGTCACTGCTGAAATACGTTATGTGGATATTTGCACTGAAGGGAAAACATGGTCTAATTCATAGTCACTGGTAATTAACACATACTCACTTTTACATAGGTCTACGGTTACCAGTCTTTGGCTATAAACAAAATTCCATCATATCTGCCACTTGAGTTCTATTATAGCCTTTGATTACCTTAGTTGAGTCAAGTCTACTGGTCATGACTCATGAGGTTATCTTATCTGACAACTGTTGTCTTCTTCTAAAAACACAATGTTCAACATCAGCACAACCTGGTGAGGAAAAGGCATGTGAAAGGGGAGTATAACATTACCTAGATCAATATCAACTACAGTCCTCCTACGAAATCTTCTTGAATTGTTTTTAGCCTAAGATGGAACACAATTGAAAAAATGAGATTGATTTCCAACAACGAAATATAATAATTGATTAAATAATAGAAACAAAACATGTACAAGGGAAGATAAACCTCAGCAAAAGCCCTTGGGGTACATTCAACAACATCATCATCAATGGCTTCCACGTCAATCATCGGAGGTTGAGTAGCCTGTGGCTGCTGTTCAACTTGAACTTCTTGAGGCACCGCCCGAGTTGAAGGTCCCTCCTGCTCACGATTCTCGCCAGCCGGTACACAGTTAAGGTCAAGGTCCAAAGCTGTCTTTCTCCGCCGATAACTTCTGACAGCAGGTCCATTGCCTGCCCGAGAGCTCATATTGGCACACTATTCCCGTATCCAAGATGCAGTCTGAAAAAAATCCAATATCGTACAAACGTTGCTCTTAGAAGAAGGTCTAGGCATAAACAATTAGGTGAAGTGAGTGGTAAACTTTTGATGTTAGAAGACAATCATGAAACAGAAAAATTCAAAAACTTAAACAACTTAAAACACACACAACGCCAGCACTACAATCTGTGCAAGCCTTACAACTGAATAGAAAATTAGAGAACCACTTCTATTTTCCATCACTATTTCTCACGTGACTAACTTTCTACGTACCTACAACAATCAGCACAGTGCTATAGATAATATATATATATATATATATATATATACATATATATACATATATATATATATATATATTCCGCTGATGAATTGACGATTACGTGTGAATGATTGGGATCGGGTTACTTCAAGAAGCTTTATCGTGTGCCCCAGATTAAACACGCTTTAGTTTATATATATATGCATAATGATCGAACTAAAAAAAATAAAAATAAAAAATTCGAAACAGAACAGCACAACACCGATTGAAGCGGAGGCGAGTCCTTCTGGAAAACTAGGTTGTATAGTGATTGAAAAGAAATAGATACAAAGAAAAACAGGGCAGTAGTGAGCGATCTGAGAAAGAGATTGAAACCCTAAGGGGCTTACCGGTTGCGAAAGGACGCGGAGAAAGGTAGGGCTTGAGGAGAAATTGAAGGCAAGAGAAGGGAAGGGAAAGCTATGACGACTTAAAAGGGAAGAGAAGGGAGGAAGACATTGACACTGTTGTGATCGGAAACATGAACCACCCACGCGCTTCCAACGCCTGCCAAACGTCACTTCGCACGTGCTAACTCAATTTTCAAATTTATTTTACCTTTCAGCCGTCTTTCTTTAGACTTATCTCTTTTTTCTTTTTAATTCTTTTGAGTATCTTAATCTTAATCTTTATTACAGAACTATAATTTTAAGATTTTTTTATTGTGTATATTTTTAAGAATATGAGATTCTTGATAAAAAAATATTTAAATAATTTTATTATAAGGTGTATTTAACATTACCTTGACACCCGTCCCCGTCCTTGCTTCTATTTATTGATTATTACCAATACGAATATTATATTATAAAATTTAATTAGATGAAATCATTAGAAAAATAACCTTAACTACATACATGTGGTGTTAAGTATTGCTCATAATTTAATACGTGCATTTTTTTTCATGAACACGTTCTTATTTACTTAAAATGGTTAATTTAAGGGAGAAATAAGACACAGAAAATTTCACATATTTGGAACAGCGGCATCAACAGGAAAGAGATAATGGAGTGACGGTGGGACTGGGTTCCACAGTTTTCTTCCCCACATTGCAAGTAGTATGTGGCTACTGGCTAAGGCCTAAATAAAGGGTCTAAATTACCCTTGTGACTTAGCCTGAAATCATCCTTTACTCATTTTAATTTATTTTTTATTATTATTACTATTAATATTTATCAAATATCAGACATTTTTCTGTCAATCGCTACACTTTTCCTTAGGATGGAAATAGGTTAAATAAGTAAGTTCATATTTGGCTTGTTACTTGTCGTATGTGTTTTTAGATTGATCTAACATTTTTGAAAGTTTAACTTAGTCTATTAATTTAAAAAAAAAAAAACTATTTCATATTAAAAAATTGGTATACCTAAACTAACCTTAAATAAGCTAATTAGCTAACATGACAAAAAATCCTTGGTAAATCAAATTATAAACTATGAAAAATAAACAACTAATCCTCAAGACATACACGATGGAAATAGGTAGGTTGAGTTTTATAAAACTCAACTCTAGTTTTTTCAAAGATATAAGACTTTTTAAGGTCTAACATAATAAGACATTAATCTTTTAATGAACTTATAGACCTGACTCTTTATGCGAGTCGAACACATTCAAATTAACTTCAATCTCGAATGGGTTAATTCATGTTCTGCATACCGATTGCTCTCTGGCGTCTTTACCTCCAACTAGTTATGTCACAAATTGTATACTTGTAATACTAGTTCACCCAAAGCATCTATGACCGAGTAATGAGTCTAATGACCACCAAAACTCGAACAAGCAACAAACACTCATTTGCAAATTGCAATAGGAAAAAATTGTCAGCCTTCAAGATCATCATCGTCTTGTAATACTATCATTCACGCTCTAGTAACTACTCCATTCAAGCAACACAAGAAATTAGCTGACGACAACTAATAGTTCAAACTATTGCGACATTCTCAAACAAAAACTTGTCCTTGTGAACAGAAAAAACAAAAATACCATAGGTTGTACAAAAGGTCCATGCCAAGTAAAATGGGCATTAATCATATTGCAGGAAGTTGATCCCCCAAACTTAAGGATTGAATTCAAAGCAATTGAAATCCTTCCACAAAAGGCCAACACAGCATGGTAGTCAACACATCAGGATTTGCTAATTTTAGTAACGGTGTCTACTTCGCTCCCGATCTCGATCTCGCCCATAATCTCTATCTCGATCAACATAATCCCAATCTCGGTCTCTTCCCCTCTCCCTCTCTCTATTCCAACTGCTAGGCCTCTCTTTTTCGCTTCGCTCTCTGTTCCTGCTCTCCCCATCATTGTGCTCCCTTCCTCTGTCTCTACTTTCTCTAGCATCCCTGTCCATCCCTGTCATAGGTATTATTACAGAATAGCTTGGTTACTGCCTATCAAACCAATTTATAATTTCATACAAACAAGGCATATCTACGCATCCTCATCAACCACGATAGCTAAAAAAAAACTAGGCAAACCATATACACCTGTATAATATACTCCAATACAAATAAGCAGTTCAATATAATTTTAACTTGAAACTTTAGATGGACAATCAACTGCTACATAAATGCACTAAGGGTCTATTTATATGAACTTTTTCATCAGCACTTATAGGAGAAAAAATAGGAAGAAAAAACAAAATAAGTTTCTCCCATAATAAACTAAACATAACTTGTGAATAAGTTAAAATAAAATAATCTTTTAAGTTAATATAAAAGAGTTTCTACAAATTAGCTTATGCATAAGATACTTTTAGCTTATGGGAAAAACTGATATTATTTTTTTTCCTTCTTATTTTCTTCTCCTACAATTGCTAATGGAGAAGTTTATCCAAACAATGCCCAAGACAAACAATAACCAGTTTGATCTAGCATGCAGGGTTAGAAACTAAAAAACCAACTATTTGCATAAAGCCTAGATCAAGAATGCTGAAAAGGAAATAAGAAAACGGGAAAAAGAAATAATATGCAATCATGATTCTAGGATAACATGTGGGGAAAGTGTGGAGGTGGGGGCTTTGGGAGTTTGACTAGCTCACAAAGCACTTGTACAGCTTCAGCTTGCTCTTGTAATAAATGATCATGTAGTATTAACAATTCTAGATATGCAGCAATACCTAGTTCCTCAACCTCCCAACCAGCACGCCCTGAACCAGGAAGCCCACGTGCAGCTTCAGCTTGCTGTGTTTTGGCACGGAATTTTTTCTTAAGATTTCCAAATTCATCATACAACTCCCCATCATCCTGACAGTAAAATAGATATTATAAGACAAAGGTAGTATATATATCATATAGCATGTATGATCTAACTTTTAATCAATCTTACTTCAGCTTCCCTCCTACGACGTCTAGTTTCTTCTATTTCCTCTTCATCAAGCTCTTTGTAACCTCCACCTCGTCCTCCTCTGTTTAATTAGAAATTATAAAAAATAAACCTTAGAAGAGTAACCTCGGTAACATTTTCATTGGTAAAAAAAAAAATTGTGGATAGTAAAACAGACACTAAATTGAAGTTTTGACTTCAATATATGAAAAATGAAGGAGACAATTATGATTGAAGAAATCCAACATTTTCAAAATTGAAACCAAAATGAATAATAATGGTTAATCCATGCGTAAACCAAATACCAACTGGGTCAACAACATATGTGGACTTAATTTTAATTTTATAACTAAATAAATGAAGTTTGTTTGACTTTGACAAGACTTCATAAGTTGAAATCTCCCGGTCTCCCAAAATGAAATACTTTATGGTGTTTTCAATAAAACACAACAGAATGCATTTTACAAAAAGACTTCAGGAAAAAGACCACAAGCACACCCACACACTTCCTACCATGCAAATAGATAGTCATCATGAAGGTATATAAAAGAATTCAATCCAATACCTTACACCACCCTCATTATGTCCAGGCTTATTTGTATTGCAGATATTGCATTTGGTCCGCTTTGCCCAATTGATATTCCCACACCTAAGTGGAAAAAAAAACATGCGAGCCAATTCATACATTAAATTTTTTATTTTAAAAATCCTGCATAAACCACAAAAGTGTACAAATGATGTGCAAATTGAATGTCAAGTATAACTACCTCAGGCCAAGTGTTAATTATAACATGACTCACAAGAAATGAAAAAAACTCAGTCAACAGTAAAACATTTAGTAACATGACTCACAAGAAATGAAAAAAACTCAGTCAACAGTAAAACATTTACTAACATGACTCACAAGAAATGAAAAAACTTAGTCAACAGTAAAACATTTAGTGATGATGGAATAGAAAATAATTATAAAGAAATCAGACACAGGAGAGAAGAAGACACAAAGCCAATATAACATAATCATACATTGGACAAGGCCAATCATTGGGACCAAAGAGTCCTCCACCAGCTGGCCGGCCAATGCCCCCTGATTCTTGTGCAGCACGTCCCTTGCCACGGCCACCAGCCCCTGAAATTCCAGAAGCACCAGCAGGACGAGCAGTTCCACAGCGATTACAAGCACCACGAAAAGCAAAGTTCACATTGGAGCAACTGCTACGAGAGGAAAAAATATTATTCTCTCAATACTAAATCATCTAAAATGACGGAAGTGAGTAGAAGAGCAAGAAAGAGCTGCTCACCAATTTCATATCACAGACCTTGTATTCGGACACAACCAATCACCATCTTGTTGCCAAGCTTTGCCTGAAGAATCATTTTGACCTCTACCTCTTCCACTACCACCATTAACATCGTTGGTAGTTTCCTCTAGTCCACCAACATGATCAGCAACTACAGGTTCAACTGCTGCATTATATGCTTGCTCATCCTTGTTTTTTGACTCTGCTATAAAAACTCCAATTGTATTGCCATGAAAATCTTTGTTGTTAAACCATTCAACAGCAGCTACAGCAGCATGCGGATCCTCATATGTTACAGTAGCATCTCCTTTAGGTTCATTAGTTTCTTTGTCTCGATATAACCATATTTTTGGTCTCCCTGTACGTTTATCTTTCTGCAAAGTATGAATTGCAAAGGAAATAGGACTAACAGTTTAGAAATAAAATGCAACGTATCGGGGGTAAAAAAAAAAAAAGACAAGAAACAATATTATATGGAGAGAAATGCGAAAAAATGACAAAGCAATCATTAATTGAAAATTTGAACCTATTTTTCATGTAAACAACCCCAAAAAAACCTCATTTTGCAAGGATAAAAAACCAGAATTTAATTCAAATATCACTTCTTACATTGAAATACAAGATTCCAATTTGACCAAGGTAAAAATTGAATCCATACTTATGTTCCTTATAAGATTTCTGATCTTTCGTAGAGTAGGAAAGACATTTTGACAATAAGATAACATTAATTTGAATGGTTGCCATGCATGATGCAGACTCCATACCTTTATTAATCCGATGGTACCAAAATATTCAGCCAGCATAATATCGTCAGTCCCATAGGGCAAGTTGCATACATAGACAGACCCATTTGAAGGAGCATGATTTCCAGGATTGCTTGCCATGGGGCCTTAACTCATGAAACAGAAGCAACCAGAGCTCTGAAAATGAGCAAGCCAATTAATAGACAGGTGTACACAAATGCGCACACACACACACAAAAGTCAAGACATTAATTAATTAATTAACCTCCAAGGAAAACAAAAAATTATCACAACCCTAACAAAAATTCTTCTGCAAGGTTTGACAACAAGTACAAACAACAAACATTCGGATACGACACAAATTTACTTATTAAGGGGCAAAATGTGATGTTGATGAAGTTAGTTTTCGCAAAAAAAAAAAAAAACTGCGTAGTTATTTAAAGAGTGAAAATCACAGGAGAAAAGGCATGATAAGTTTTATTGCGTAGAACAACGCCTTAGCAAAAAAAATGTTCTAGAAGGTTCATCGGTTGAAAAATCGTACAGTGCACAAAGTCAGTGTATCGATTGAAAAACAAAGCAGTGGTGTAATCTGTTTTCCCCGTTATCATAAAAAACCAAAAGCCAGGTTGCGCGATGGTGGCAATATGAAAGACACCGTTTAAACAAGTAACTGCTCGAGGGTAAAACAATCAGAGAGAAAGGGGTGTAGGGAATAAGAAGAAAAATACAATTGGAAGGTTTTCTTGGTTGAAAAAACGAAATTAAGGGCAAATTATAGAACAGAAAAAACGAACGAATAGAGATAAAAGGATAAAGAAATGAAACGAGAGTGCATACCCAAAGTCGGAGGAGGTTGAGATATCGGATGAATGCTGCACTTGTTGTGTTGTTCGATAGATCTGTGATTTATCGCTTCTCCTCTCACTCCCTCTCCACCCTCCCTGCACTGTTTCTCTTCCTCTCCTCCAATGCCAATCCTTAATAGTTAATACTTTTTTTTCTCTTTCATTTTTCTTTTTCACAACTATATACGGGTCGGATACTCGGATAGCACGTCTTGATTTCGAATGACGAAAATTATGTAAAATTGATTTTTATTAATATTAAGGCTATATATGGTAAAACTAGCCCAAAACTAGAATTGGAAATTGAAAAATAATTTATTAAATTATGAGTATTCCATTAAATTAAAAGTAACTAAAAAGTATAAAATGATAGAAAATAAAAAATTATAATTTGTTCAGAAAAAGTAAAAAAAAAATAAAGAAATATATTAAGGATAACAATGAAAGAGATTTAATTAATGTTAATTTGGAGGTATGTGTTTTTTCTGTCTCTCAAATCTAAAAATGTTTTTTTGTCTCTCACATAATAAATTGACACTTATGGCAATTTAAGTATTTTGTGGTGGATTTTTAACGTTTTTTGACAATTTTCAAATACAAATTCAAGTAACTAAAAAATAAAAATTAATTTAAGACAACTAAGAATCACAATAAATTGTTAATCTATTATGTCTATGACTAAAAAATGCAATTTTCAAATTTTAGAGACAAAATAAAGCACATAGCTCAAATTCAAGGCTAAAATAATAATTAAGTCAAATATAAAAAGTTAAAATCTAGCATTTGAAAAATATTATTTCATATAAATTTTAAAAAATACTAGAAACTAATAAAAAAACTTGTTTACCTAACAATCATACAAAATTTTTAGTTAGAAAAAAAACTACAAAATAACTAAAAATGTATTGTCAAATATAACTTAAGTTTAAGATAATATAATTTTTATTTAATTTATGATAAATAATGTATTTGGTCTCTTATCTTAATTTTTAGTTTAATTTTATTCTTTATCTTTTGAAAAATATCATTTTGGTTCTTTATATTTTTAAATTGATTTAAGATGATTCTTTCATCCGCCAAAGTTGATGTTGTTAATAAAATAAATATATTAATGGTTAAAACTTCTCACAAAATGTAACTATTTTTTATTCTTCATATTCCCTCTCTTCTTCTTCTCTCTTTTCCTTCTTCCTTCCTCTCTCTTCAATCCTTAAGCCATAGAAACTCGTCCTCCTCCTTGCAACGTTCACAACCTCAAGCTGTCCGACTTTGACCTCTCTCCCCATCAGCACAACAGGTTCATTTGCTTTGCGATAGATGACAGAACCGACTACGCAGTCAACGCACCACAACTAGTGATGCACAACCACCGTGCCACCACCCCAACCTTGACCCAGATCCAACCACACCAGAATCCCAACTGCCTAATATATGACTTTCCCATCTTGATCTCAAAGTCGAAAACACAACAAGGTTTGGGAACTACAAAATATAGGCGAAGATTTAAATGCATAAAATGCCATAGATATGTGGACGTTGTGGATATGAAAAAAATACAATAAAAGCCCCAAAATTCACAATAGAAGACCCCAATATTTTTAGTGGAGGCATATGAAGGGGGGGTGTGGGAGGTTTTAGTGGGGACAAATTTTTTACGCGCTTGAAATGGTGTTAGCGTGGTAGTAGGGCTATGATGACTTTGACAACATTAGGAAGAAGGGAATAGAGGGATGCAGTGGTGGTAAGGAAGGAGATAGGTGCATGACGTTGAAGAAGAGTGCGGAAACAATAGAGGCAAAGGTGATAAGGTTGACGCATAGTGGAAGGAAGAGCGAGGTTTGCTAATAGAAAATAGGAAAGAGTAGATAGAAGAGGAAAAACTTATACTTTTGTGACGATTTGCAGTGGTCAATACTTTTATTTTATTAATGACGTTAAATTTGGATGATGAATTGATTATTTTGAATCAATTTAAAAAATATAAAAGACTAAAATGAATTTTATAAAAAAATAAAAGATTAAATTGAATGAAAAAAATATAAAAGACCAAATAAATCATTTGACCTTTAATTTATTATGTTGAAAAATAAATCTATATTTTTTTAAAACAATAATCGACAATATTTGAATTTGAAATCTTATACAAATTCCTCAAAGTCTAAGTTATTAAATCAATCCTAACAAGTAAAATTAAAATATAATAATAGGATAACAATTCAAATATGTATTGTTATATATTGAAAATTTGAGATATATAAAATGACTCTTAAATAGTTTTTGACGTCCTTACCAAAATAGGGATACTCAAATATTTACAAACTTTTTATCACTTTTATAAGCAATTGATTTTTTCAGCTTATCAAATATGGTTCAAGGAACATTTTGCCTACAATAGTTTTTTTGTTGTTGTTGAGGTTAACCCTTTATCCAAAAGCCACCTCATAAGGATGTTTTGGATATTAGAAATATGAGAAGCTTAGTCAACAATTGTTGTTGCTACAATAGTACTATCATTTGGAAAAAAAGAATTGTGAGATCATAGGAGCAAAATTGGAAACCTCAATGCCATGAATCATTCTTTGTTTAATTGATTGAAAATCATAGATAATAGTGCTTTAACACGAGAATAAATGAGTAAGGAGAAATATATTATCTTTGTCTCAATCCTTTGTAGGATCTAATAAAACAAAATACAAATGAAATATATTTCATTATCAAAATAATCAACATGACACTTTAGTAAATTTCTGGTTCCTTAAAACCTTTATTTGATTATAATATTCTATAATAATTATTTTTGAGATATTGATAATTAACTTTAATACTACTCTCGACTGCTCTTAAGATTATTGATTATATCCACAAACCAATATAAAACTTTTTAGTAGTCAATAAATTGTGTCAAAATTAATTGTTAGTACTCTGAAAATGTGTGAACTACCAAAATATCAGTTAGGACTTTACATTAATCACATTATTTATCATGTTAAAAATTAAAACAGATAATATATCAGATAAATATAAAATATCTCATCAACTTAAATTTAAATATAAATTTATTAGAAAGGGGAGTTGGATCTTCTCTGCAGCTGCCTGCTAAAAAAACCCTGGTAGATTAGGGAGCCCTCCTACCCCAACAAGTAAGAGTAAAGGCAAAGAACAAAACAAAACATGGACGAATGGCGCGCCACCATCAAAATGGATCACAGAACCCAACGAACTTAGAAACCCTAACCGAGTCCTCCATCAGTCATATTCCCAACGACCGTTCAGAATGATTGATGGTAGCGATCATGCAACAGCAGCAGCAGCATCAACAGCAACAGCAACAGCAGAACCCCTCTTCACTGGTGCCACCTCAGCTCAAGAATCCCCAATCCTCCACCACAACTACCACCGCCGCCACCACTCCCCTTAGGTCACCCTCCGCCCAGTCGCCGCTCTCCGTCGTCCAACCCATCCGGCAACCCCCACCCCCCTCGCATCCGGTGGTGCCGGTTACGACGGTGGAGCCCAGTCTGACGGCGGTGCCGACGTGTCCGCTGGTCAGAGTCCGGCTCTCGGACATTGCCCCCTATGACGGGGCACCCGGGGGACCCTATCTGAGAGCAATGGAGGCACTGTGTGGGTCTCTGTTGCGGCACAATGCTGCGTTGATCGAATTGGGGAACGAAGACACTGCTCTGATGCGATGCGGCTTGGAAGGTGCGAGGTTGTTTTTCAGAAGTAGGGCCCACCTTGGTTCTGGCAAGGGCAGCCGTGGGGTTTACATGTACAGAGCAGGAAGGTATAAACCATTCAACCTCACTCTCTTAAATGAATGAGTTGAGCTTGTCTCGCATAAGCTAAAATCAACTTATGCACTTTTTAGCTTTTGGATAAGTGATGAAAGTTTCTGTAAAAGTTACAAGCTAGGTGCTCCTGGAGAAGTTGATTTTAGCACACTAGAGAAACTCAATTCATAAATTAAGTGCTTAATTCACTTTACCTTGTTATTTTTCTTATTTTACGAGTATTTATGTAGAAGTTTATTCAGACAATATCATAGTAGTTGTTGTTGTTAATAGGTTTGGAGCTTAGTGTTTTGATGGAAAATTATTGTTTTGATATGGATGATGTTTGGCTTAACCTTGATCTGTTACTGTTTTTTATGGCTTCAGGGCTTTGGAGGATTGGGATTCTTCTCCCCCTTGCATGGCTGATATTTTCAGGTGCATGGGAAAGGCGTCTCGATCCGCCTTGTGTGCCATTGCGAGGCATTTGCGTCTTAGAAGCGAGTAAGGAATGGGGATTGTGAAGGAGGGCCTTTCTTTTTAGTTTAAATGTCTTGTTACTGTGTGTTGTCTGATTGTTCTTTTCTTTGTAGTATTATGATTATATGTGCTCACGAGAAGAAAATTGCTTTGTGCAGTGTTTTTAACCATTTGCTTGATGATGCTCCATTGCCTGCCAATGAGGTGTCTTCGTCAGTTCTTGTTGTGACCTACTCTCATGCTTCTTTGCAAAATGGAAGGGGTGCCATTGGAGGCAGTAAGCCTACCATGAACGGTGAAGTTGAGAAGGGATTGTTGACGTTGATATCTTCTGACACTCCTGGTCTTCAGGTGTCTTTTGAATTGTTTTATGTGGATTGAAAATGTAGAGTTTAAGTGTGTCTTAGTTCACTGAAGAAAAAAAAATAGCTTTAGGTCCCATAGCAATCACAATGTCTTGTGCTATTGTCCAATATTTATTTTCTAGTCTGTTGGGTAATTTTGTCTAGTGATTGTTAAAGCTTGGTGGCTTTTGAGTTGATTTATCTTCCAACTTTTATGAATAATCTATTTTCTTCTCTAGGTATGTGACCCCAGTGGTCGCTGGTATCTGGCAGACAGTGGGTTTGGGCCCGGAGATCTTTTACTTATAACAGGCAAGGCACTTAGCCATACTACTGCTGGCCTATGTCCTGCTGCATCATATAGAGCTTCTCCTGATTATTTTCCGAGTCCTAATGGGGGAGGAAGGTACCAAATAACTTTTTTATTTATAAAAAAAGTCTTGTATTTGTGATGACTGATAAGATTTCCAAGGAACTTATAAAGGTACTTTCTTGGGCTTTGTGACTGTAGGTCTTCTCTTGCTTATAGGCTCATGCCACAGGGCAATGCTATATTAGATTGTTCCCCAATTGCAGCAGCTGGCCATGTTATTCCCCAAAGCTATGTTCGAATATCTGTAAGCCAATTTATGGATGACCTTGCTGCTGAAGAACTGATAGGCAGCAGATGTGATAATGCTGATGTAAGTTATCTCTCCTAATTTTTTTTTTAAAATATGCATTATGGAAGTCCTCTACACTGATCATGACCAGATAAACAAAAAAAAAAGATCCTAACCATGACAAATGGAACTGTAAAGAGACACCTTTCAAAATACTGCTTTCTTCTTTACCCACCCGAATACTTCAGAGATCTGTAAAACTACAAATTGCTTAAAATCTCGGCATTCATATTCTCGCCAACTCTAACTTTCCTGCTGCAAAAGCCACATGAGTTCCTCTCCAACCAGATTCAATCATTCAATAGGATTCTTTCTAATGTAAAATTTACTAATGGAAAGTAGAATACAATTAACAGAAAATTAATCATAAATAATGCTTACACTTCATTTTCTTTTGTAATATTGTCTTATACCTCCTATTGCGGTATTACCCTGAAAAGACATGGATATTATTATAATGTAACTAAAAAACTTTTTTTTGCATTTAAGCTTTCATTTGCTACACACAATGTGAAATATCGAGGATCAGTGTTGAGCCTGTTGCCCTGTTGATAATGACCATTTTTGATTGCTGGCATTCTGCTGTGAAACTAAAGCTGAATTTAAGCTCCTGTGGTGTGATGCTATCTACAAACTAATCCTTAGAGCTTAGCTTGTGTTATCTGTCCAGTGTTACTGAATTGATCTTTTAAACTAATTTGATTATGACTATCTTTGTTTCACTTATTTGTAAGTAAAAGTTTACGTGTGTAGTATTTTTGTATGTAAGCTTGTTGGCATTGGAGGATGTTATGAGTCCCACATTGAGTAGAATAAACCACTTGATGTGGTATTAAGCCTTGAGGTTCTCCCATTTATTGGGTTGGGCTCTCCTCTTGTGCTCAAGTCCTAATAATTAGTGTTTTCATTGAGAGTCGGGCCACGGAAAGGGCTACCTATATAGGCTGGATTATGGTGCAAACCGAATACTGATAGCTGAGTGAAGCTGTCTTAGGGAAAAGGGCTGGCTACCACTGGGTTAGTGTCGATAGAGTGAAAGCCGCCATGGACGTTGGCCCTTGAAGGGGTGACAACGTTAGGAGTCCCACATTGAGTAGAATGAACTGCTTGATGTGGTAACCATTGAGGCCAGCTATTCAGAAGATCACAATGGTCTTTTTCTTGTTTCCCTGTCATTTATAACAGCTCTTGTAATAGTAATGGCTCTTCTTGTAAACCTTCTACAACTTCCCTTTAAGAAAATATCCTTTGATGCATGTGGAAACTTATACTCTTTTTATTCACAGGCTGCTGCTCAAAACAATGTGAATAAGGAGCCATCATTAAGAAGTGTTCTATCAGATCCTTTATCGTAAGTGTAGTTTAACTTCGACTCTCCAACTGATTTAGCACTTTGTTTGAGAAGTAGGTTATTGATACTATGTGATTTGTCATTAACAGTCTCACATAATTCTTTCCAAGTTTCTTTAAAAATTAAAAAAATAAAAGAAGTTGCCATAACACAAGACTGACAGGAGTTGATTAAAAGTAAAAGATTAATAAATCCATTTTTTGGGGAATACATAAAATATTATGCTAATTTTTGCAGTGGATTGTTCATAGTGCAATTACATATATACATGATAGTAACACTATGCTATTAGAGCATGGTATACCCAAAACCTTGAGATTGAGAATACTTCTTTTTGTTCTTTTATTTTGAAATCTTACATTCTGAAAATACTTGATGTAGTGAACATTTCCTTTATTTATTGTGATCCATAATTCCATATGCAATGTTTCCCCCTCTTTTATAAACATACACAATAGATTTAAGTACATGGAAATAAACTATTATCTTTACTCTGTCCATGTTCTTACTTTATACCTTAGAAAAATTGTGCTATGCCTTGAGGTTGTCTAATTCGTTACTCTGTTCTTTTTCTGTTGCTATTGGTCTGTGCAAGTGTTGCTGAATGTATGACTCTGAAGAGAGTTGCTGTTATATTATGTATGTCTTCAGATTCTACTGATTGGAGCAAATAATTGTCTATGACATTCATATGGAGCCAAAGTTCTAATTGCCAGACTAATGATATGATCTTAACGAGTAAAATTTCACAATAATATGGAGAAGAGAAAAGATTCTTCAGCTCCTTAAATTTTCCATGTTGCATAATGAAGCTATAGATAATATTGTGTTAAGTAAAACTCGAGTTGGAAGTTGGAGCCTTGTCGTGGGTTTTCGGCATATCAGCAATTTTCTCTTAATCTCTAATGCAACATTGGTGGTTTTTTGTTAGTCCTTTTGTTCACATGTAGAGCTTTTCTTTTTAACTTGCATATCGGCTCATTCTGCATCCTTTTCATTTATTATGATTAGAAAAGAAAAGAAAAATATGCCCTTCAGGATGTAGTGATGTACTAAGATTTAATTTTATTCTGATATCTATTTTCATTTCCTCTTTCAATTTTGTTTACCAGTGGCACATTCCTTGAGGATGCCATGCTTGTCTCATGTGGACATTCTTTTGGTGGTCTCATGCTGAGGAGAGTCATTGAAACGGTAAGTTGGACTCTTTATGTTACTTCTCTGCATTAAGATAATGAAAGCCCATGCTGAATAAAGTGGTATTTTTGCATCGAAATTTAACATTTAGTTGCTATATCAAAGTATTAACTACTTTAAGCTAGTTAATGCCTTGAATTTCACAATTAAATCCAGTATCAAATTGTACCATATCCTTATTTTCTGTGTATTTAAACTTATTTTCTTGATATTTGTGCCCCCATGCATTTTGTATTCTTATTTTGGTTGTATTTGTGTTGTCTCATTTTTATTACCTTCCACTTTCTTTATGGGTATTAAACTTTTAGATGGGGAGAGACAAGAATCATACTTACAGTTACTGTTTCTGTTACAGTCAAGATGTACTCTCTGCAATGCAGAAATTGAAACTGGTTCTTTGATCCCTAATCATGGTATCTTCCATTTCCTTCATAGTTTAACTCTCTTTCATCCATCTACTCAATATACACAGATTATGCCTTATTTCTGGTTATGTTATATCTGTCTGATGCATTTGGTTTGTTGTTTTTATTTATTTATTTTTGTGACGTCAATTAATTTGATTTCCTTTTCAGCTCTTAGAGCTGCAGCAGCTGCTGTCAAGCATGAGGATGACCGGAGGTTATTTCGTAATGCCGCTCTCCGAAAGCGGCGGAAAGAAATGGGTGACCAAATGGATTCAGTGAGAAGAGTGAATGGGGTATATAACTTAAGTAGCCTGTGATTTTTTTTTGGTCTTTTCAATAAAAATATTAGCAAATGTTCAAATAAAAAATAGTGGCAGTATTTTATCTCTTCAAATAAACAATGTGGAGCTATACATTAAATGTGCAACAATTGACAAATATATATAGTGGCTATTTTTAATCAAAGATTACTTAAACAGTTATAAGGAGATAGCATGACATCGTAGGTTGACCACGTATAGTATGATTTACCCATAATGTTCCAGAAATGTTTTATTCAGCTTCTTTTTTAAGTGGCTATTTTAAGTACAAGATTACTTCAATAATGATAAGGAGATAGGATGAATCTAAGGTTGGTTGACTTTGAATAGTATGATTTACCTAGACTGTTACAGAAATGTACTTGGTAAAAATGTTATCCAGTTTTTGTTAGTTCCACTTCATAAAATAAAAACTCATCGATTTGTTTTTATTCAGAATTTCCAGAGTTGAGATACAAATGTTACTATACTTTTATTTACTAAGGTTATCTAAACTTTGATTTGAAATTTAATACTAGCAATTAGATAGTGCAATCTTTGTGCAGATATTTCTTGTTTGCATATCCTATATTCCTATCGGTGGCAAAAATTTGGAATTGGATACCCTGCAGTCAGGGAGAGAATGCAAGAAGAGTCTCTGCTGTTATTTTTTTCTCTCCATATATTCAAAAATTAATAAAATATGAGCTCAAAAGTATTTGGGCCATTGGATTATGAATTCAAGACTTGCAGTCATATAGCCAACTGCAGGAAATCCTGGTCCCAAAAGTTTCTGCAATTTGCCTAGAAGCTGTCTGCAGCATCAATATACAAATCAAGATATACTAATACCACAATGTTTGACTATATATTTGATAAATGATAATATGGTTGTTCCTATATCTTACAACTGAAAAATTGTTGGGCATTTAAATTTAGTCATATTTTATTAAAAATAAATTCCTTAATATGTGTACAACAGGAAAAGATTGGCATTTATGGGCAAGGATTAAATGAATTTATTATATATTCAGTCACAATGATTATGATGTGCCATTCATCCGTGTTTATGGAATGAGACTAAAAAAACAGGTGGGCATAACAGTAGAAAAGGCCTGTAGGTGTATGAGGGAACAAGAAAGAGGAAAAGGGAACAAGGATGTAAATAAGATGAGAAAGAAAACGAGTCAATGAGTGGAGAAAGCAGTTGGAGGAGAGAGACAAATGACTAACAGATTGGATAACTGGAAAAGGTAATCAAAGAGTCATGAGTGGAATGATGAGGGAATAATCATATAAGGATTTGGGTGAGAAGCAGTGGCATTTGGCATGGAGGAGTGGCTATGTATCTGGTGTCAATTCCCGTTTTCTGTGTTCCTTTTTGTTTCTGCTTTCCTGGGTTGTGTTGTTGTGCCTTTTCTTCTTATCATCTATGTAAGAGAATATATCTGTGTTTTAAAATATAATTTTGTAAACTGACTTACTCAAACTCATCAAACATATTGATGAAGAGATTGACCAGTGGGCATGAGTAGCAAACCAGTAGTGTTGTGTGCTAGCTTTAATTAGGATATGTTTTCTGATTAAACAAAATGCTCAAGACTTTAAGGATTTAGATTTCTGCAGAGAAATTTATTTATGTTGGCACTTGAATGTTTCAGGAAAATGGAGATTTTACTGCTGCTGATGGACTTCAGCGGGGAGTACAATATCCATTTTCGGTAAATGAGAAAGTTGTTATTAAGGTAAACATTTTTGGTTTTACGTTTTCAATTTTTTGGCAATTAATATATCCAAATAGTCAGCTGAATCAAGAACAACCAATTTCTACAGGGCAACAGGAGAACACCAGAAAAATTTGTTGGGAAAGAAGCTGTGATTACATCTCAGTGTCTCAATGGCTGGTGAGTTATCAAGGATAAATTTGTTAAATTTGCATTTAGCCTCTATATTTTGAGTTATAGGTTACCCGTAATGTAGAAATATTAATATAAAAATGCTGTTTCCCTGCACATTACATAATTAGTCAGCTTCTTTTATGCCTTAGTGCATTTTCCCATTTGGATGTGGTAAGGGTATATAGAGGTTTTCTGTGTGCTTGGTTTCACTGTATTTTGTGTTGTCTTCATCGCCTACCAAAATTATCATCCCAAGCCCCTTTGTTTATGTATAATATACTTACTTAGGTCCATTTGTGGTGGTTTTAGTTGTAAGTTTCAATTTTTTTAAAAACAACTAGTTTTTAGTTTTTAAAATTTGGTTGTAGTTTTTTTTTCCATCTAATTTTTAGTTTCAAAATAAAATCATTTTAAAAGTTTCCTATCATATTAAAATTAGTTTAAGGGTGTGTTTGTGTGATGGCTGGCTTGGTGGCGGTGACAATGCTGGTGATGACAATGGTGGTGCTAGTAGTGGTGGTTGGCGATGGTGGTGGCAGTGGTGGTGATGGTGGTGGGGGTGTCGATATTGGTCATGGTGACGTCAATGGTAGTGGTAGAGCCGGTGGTATTGATGGGCATAGTGGTGGTGGTGCCAATGTTGGTGGGGGTGGTGGCAAGGGATGGGCCATTGTTAAATGTTAGGAGTGGGGCTTTTTAAAAGTAAAACCAAATTCATAAATCATTTTTTCTTGGTTTTGAAAATGAATGAAGATATATGTTTTGAAATTGAGTTAAAAATTATTTTAGTACCAAATGAATTTTATTTTGAAAATTACATTTTGAAAACCAAAAATCAAAAACTCGCAATCGCCTCAAACGGGTTCTTAGGTACCTCTTTGGTTGATTTAGCTAGCTCAACGGGTTCTTAGGTACCTCTTTGGTTGATTTAGCTAGCTCTTGTATACTCATGAAAGCAAACACTGTTACAATCAAGTGAATCAACTCTGTTTTCCAACTTTTCTGAAAGTTTTTACTCCATTACGACCTGTCACTTTAAATGGCTGAAACTGAGTCAATTTGCTATCCCGTCTAGTTTTCATAGCACTGTACTATTATGTATAAATTTAAGACTATTATGATATTCTATTCCTGGAAGTGTAGAATACTATTGGGTTCTGTGGGTGGGATTTGGTAGTTTATATGTTTTTTATATTTGTATGCACTCTACATGTTGAATTTATATAATGTATCTTATCATACTTTTTTTACATTCTTTGCAACACTAATTTGAGATGGAAAAGAGTGAAAAAGTAAATTCTCATTTAGTGGTGAACTTTTGTGCAGGTATTTGCTCAAGATTATTGAAACTGGAGAGAATGTCCGCCTGCAGTACCGTTCTCTTAGGAAGCTCTTAAACTCACCTGCGGACCAGTGTCCCTCCCAGCCAATTCAAAATAGCAGCTCTTAAAATATATTTATTATAGGTTTTCGTTCTTTCTTTTTTCCTCCACCAGAAAAAAAGGAAACTTTTGTAGTCTTGATCCTTTGAAGCAAAGAATTAACTCATCTAGTCTTGATCTTTGATTGCAAAGAATTACATTGACTGGTCCGGCTCCTTATAGCATGTGATAGAGGTTTATAATGTATCAACAAGGTTATTTGTGTAGATGCTAATGCTAGGTCGGCTTATAATTATTGTAAAGAAGAAAGCAGGCAAAGATAAATTAGATAGCATGTAAATTGTAGCTTGCATTTACTGAAATGGATCATATGTTAATTTTATTTATTTTGCAATTATTCAGTTTTTGTAGAATGTGTTGTTTGTCTTCTGGGCTTTTATATTTGTGAACTTGAAGCTGTAAATACCAACTTGAAGAGAAAGAAGATCAGTGAACTCCTACATTCTTGCCTTAGTTGATTCTCACAAAATAATTTATGGCCAAAGTAAAAAAGTTATCGATATGCTGGGGGGCATATATATCTTCATAAGGTGGAGTCAACATGTTGCTAGAAAAATGGTGGAAAATACATAGTTTCTCACATGTCACGCTACTTAAACCTGGACATAAATTGGGAATGGAATCTATTGTTTTGAGATTTGTCAATCTGATTGTTTTGCTCTGAAAACTTCATTTTGGCAGTAAAAGAAATTTCTACTTTGATAAAAGCTACATCGAAAAGTGTATTCTCTATCAAAGCAGCTACACCATCAGCTGGCTATATTCATACTTACGGGCAAAGGATTCAAATTTCTCTCTTGTTTCAAGTACCAGGCATGCACATAGGACAACAACACAACAATCAGTATTAGTATATACTCTAAATTGAAGGCAAGTTTGTTAGAAATTTAATATGAATGCTTTTTGTTATATTAACTAATTTTACATCAATATGAACAAAGGAAACAAAAAGGGAAGAACCAAAAATATAGTTGCCTAGGCCTGATGCTAAGTTGCCAACAGAAACGTTAGAGAAGCTTCTGTAGATGTTGTTAAGATCCAAATATAATAAAATTCCAAATGAACGAAATTCACAAAAAGTGGTGGTCTTGCATGCGGCGGGCAAAGGACTTTTTCTTCACTGGAATCTGGAATCCATTGACTAAATAAGATTTCAATTCAGCAATGCATTCTATTTGTAGATCCACTCGTTGGAACGAGCACCCGACTCATCCATATCTATAAAAATGCTTACTGCCTGCAGCAAATGATAAGAAATTATAATGTACACTGACCATTGTTTTTTTCTTGGCAACCACAACTTAGGTCTAGTTTGAGTCTTAGTGTTTGTTTGGGTAAGTATTTTTAAAAATATTTATAAGAGAAGAAAATAAGAAGAACAAAATGTGATGAATTTTTTCATAAGCTAAAATGAACTCTCCATTAATTAACCATTAAGTAATTTGTAGAAGTTCTCTCATATAACGTTTTTAAAAGATGATAGGATATTTACAAATTAGCTAATGATTAATTAATGGAGAACTTATTTTAACTTATGGAGAAACTCATCTCATCATTTTCTTCTCCTAAAAGTATTTTTAGAGAAGCTTAGTCAAGTAGGCCCTTAATTTGCATATAAGCTGCTTTGCATTAAGCAGTCATTGTTTTGTTGGTTTGTCTTATTTGTATCTTCTGTCTTCTCTAAGAAAGATATATATCCACCTTTCACCATGCACTTCTTTCTACGTTAATGATATTATTAATCCAAGAAAGAAACAGTCTTCAACTAACTTTCAAAGTTTAAAAACAGCACCTAGATAATTATATAGAAGACAAAAGAACATATACCTTGCCTATCCGAGGTCGTTCCTTCGACTTTTCTAGGCTGTTCCGAATATGTGAGACAGCTCCCCAACATTTTAAGGTGTTTGCAATATCATCAAGCCTCAAAATATACTCTTCTTCAGTCAATGGGAAAGATCTCTAATAGCAAAAAAATATTGGAGATACTGAAATACAATTACACGGATAATTTCAATGTATACAAGCAATTCCATAGTGGTACAAAATGTTTTTAATAACCATGTACTTTAAAGTACAACCAAATGCATGATTTAGGTACTCAAACTCTTAATACCAATGCAATCTATGAAAACAGTAACCTTTGCATTTTGCTTTTCCTTTTGTTCTCCCTTTCTAAACTGACTGGAGGCATAAGCTGTTTTCATTTTGATTAATGCAACATGGTCAGCTTGATATAATTCGCTCAGAATTTGTAAGTGTGGCTGTTGGATAAGTGTAATTGCAGGGGACCATTCGTTTATGCAACAGAGTCAATAACAATATCAACTCACTATGACAAATTTTAAGAAAAAAAGTTGTGTCTGGTATGTTCCTTTATTTTCTTAGGGTCCAATAAATTGTATGTTTCAATTGAAAGGAATCTACTCAAATCATTTATCTTAGACAAAGAAAACACGAGGTAGCACAGAATTTTTAATACCTGCTCCATGTACTTCCACATGACATTCATCGCAAGGAGATTTCTTCCCATGAATTCCTAGAACAGATTATGTTTAACAGTATGAGACTAAACCGTGTCTTAATTCAACAATTTATCCAATTTCAAAGAATCAAGCACACACCATGGAGCTGATATAATGCTCCAAGGACTTCGCCAGTAAAATGTGAAAATAGGGAACAAGCATCATACTCATGAAGTTTCAAGTTATATATTCAAGGAAACATATAATGCAACAACATTCAAGAACAAGGATGCTAGTAATTTTTTTGAAAAATATTGGTCTATAAATCACAGCTAAGCATATCCAACTCTTTCAATATAATTTCCTTTATCCCACACTAAGGGATACTGTGATCGGATAAACCTAGTTTCTTAATAACATACTGCATGATATAATTATTAGTTACAGCGTTCATCTCTTTACTATCAGAATTTTTTCAACCCCAAGCATGTTAACTAATAAATAGGGACATACACGCGCTAAAGTGGAAAAAGATGGCAATGTGCACTGTGGATTTGATCACCATTTGCATGTCTATGAACAACAGCATGTATGTTTGAGAATTTCAAAGTATATGCCTGATCAACAAATGCAATCTGGATAGAGTTGACAAGAAGATAAATCAGCTGAAGAATGAAATTTCTATGACAGAAGAAACAGCAGTGTACAGTTTCCAACGAAGTGCTGGATAACTCCCCCTCATTTCTCAATAATTATACTTCGGAACAAACAAGCCAGATATTATATGGGCTGAATTTTTCGTGTATAACTTAGAGCAAGTAAATCACGCATATAATTCCACTTGTTTAAAAGCTAACCTTCTTTATCAACTGAACATCATAAGACCTCCCATATTTGTTCCTGATAAGAGTAGCAAGGTCAAATCCACTAAACGTGGAATCATCTTTTCCAACTATTTTCTCGAGAGACTCTCTAAGCATTTCACTATTCACCTGATGCATATTTCAAAAGAAGCCAGACTCAGAGGTAAGCACAGCAATGGAAAGTTAATGCTTTTTAATATATTATTCTTAAGACTGAGAGTCTGGATATAATCCAATTGGAAAATCAATTTGACATAAATATAAATTGATCAAGCAATAGGAAACTGAGAATTGAACATACTCCTCCCATTTCACCATTCTGAGGTTTTTTCTTATCAGTGTCATCTGAATCAGAAGGATCCATACAGTTGCTCACTGAACTGGCAAAAATGGGCCTACATTTTCTGGCACTATGGCCATATTTTTTAGCATGGTATCCAACATTAAGGAATTCCGATCCTCTGGAAAATGGAGCCTTATTAATACTTCCTTTGTCAGGATGATCCTGAATTCTCACAGGCCAACTACACTGGTGGGTAGACATGATGTTCATCGTATCCTGCACTTACTGTCATTCAAAATATGCATGGAAAGTGGAAATTAAAACACTGTTAGCAGCCAAAAAATAAATAAAAAATAGACATATTGTTCTCAAATCTCAGCTCAACACAGACTTCTTTTTTGTGGATAAAAGACAAAATGGGCATTTGAAAAGTAGGTCATGATCGAACATCATGAAGCAATTACAGAATTTGATAAGACCAATTAACAATTATAGGAAAAAAAAGGCCACGGATAATAATAGATTGAGACAATTATTACTCTGATCATTCACAATTTTTCAAATAGATAAGCTTAGAATTTAGTTAACTAACCATCCTAACTCCATCCATGCGCAGAGAAAATCAAAGAGATCATCTTATGCTTTTCCCAAATTCTACTTTAAGACCAAGACGATGTTTGATAAAAAAAAACTGAAAAGCTAGCTGGTAGTGGTTTCTAAATTGCGAGTTAACTTGTTGATTTTCTTTTAGATAACTTATTGAATAACAAGTTATTAAATTTCCAAAGGAAGATAATTAATAAAACTCTAGTGCAAACTAAAGTAACTGCATAACAGAATGCCAAAAATAAATATTTATACTCCTAGCTTATCAAGATCACACATAAAGAGTATTTCGTGTAAACATAAAACAAAACCATATATACATATTATTGAACATGTTTAGTACATGTAGAGCAAACCTGGAAGACAGAAAGCAGAAGCCAGCGGATTGGGAGAAGTGACCCCTTCGGTTGATGTTTTTTTAATTTTTTTGGGGTTGAAGGGTCCAATATTAGCAAAGCTAGCTTAATATTAATGACGTGCAAGTATGATATGAAAGAGAGAAACTAAGAAGAAGTGGGGCCAGGAGGGACCACTAAATGGGGATATTAAAGGGTGTTGTGCGATTAAGAGAATAAGAACCTCATGTTTCTCTTGTACATAAGGCCAACCACAGGTTGCCATGTGCAAACCGTACGCAACCCTTACACCGCACGGGAAAACGCATGTAATATGTTAATAACAAGCCACGTCTCCTCACTTCACCGTACGTACGTGACAACATAACACGCCACGACACGCATCTACATAAGTTTGTAAGAGGAGATGCTGAGCCAATTTAGTGTAAAATCTTGAGTAAGAATTTTGAGTTCAAGATCTGATTTTTATTAGATTTTCTATTAAAGAAGGCAGAAAGATCTCTAACATGAAAAATGAATTTTTGTAAAAGAACTCTTAAGATCTGCACATTGTTTAAAAAAGAATAAATTTTTCCATTTTTCTCTCTCTTTAAGATCTTAAAATAAAATCTACCACTAAAGAATAAAATGAAAAAGATTTTTAAATCCTACTTAATATTATAAGGTCTATTAAAAAATAATCTAAGATCTTAATTTGATATCTACTACTAAAAAGATACTAAGGTGACCGGTTGCATGAATAAGGAAGAATGTAAGACAAAAAATGTCCCCACTTTAATTTTTTTATTAACAAAAATTAATATTTTAAGAAGCTAACATTCGTCCATAAAAAAAACATACGTTTGTAAGGCCCTCCACCTCCAACCTAAAGCACGTCTCATGTTCTCATTTTTATTTTTTAATTAATGGTTGAACATATAATCTAATCACTTTGCGATTTTTAATGTAATTTTTATCTGCAAAAGAATATTAAATAGGTTTTATAGGTATTTTTGGATTATCATGACATTACCGTGAAGTAGCCACTAACTTAAGATTGATTATCCTCTTATTATTTGTTTTTTTAGATTATTTTTAGCTTTAGGTTCAAAGTAGTGTTAGGGGAGTCCTTTTTCACTTCAATTAGTGTTTTACTTATATGTCTTCAGTTCTTCTATTAGCTTCACCATTTTGAATAATCTTGGTTTTCATTTGAGGAAACTTGTGCAAGCTAGTTTGAATGTTAGATAACTTAATTTTGTGTGAAAACTATACCATTGTCATTAAATGGGGGAATGTATATTAATGTGGGATAATCGTGAGTATATAATCGTCAAATAATAAAATATTCAATTTACAATAATGTGTTTTATGATTATCAATTTATTGTAGTTCAATAAGATAAAACAAGAATATTAAGAAAAAAGTAATATAACAAAAAAAAGAATGTCAAGAATGTGGGAATTCAATTGAAATAATACTTTTTTCTTCTCTATTAGGTTTTTTCTTATCAATAAAATTATTGTTCTTATCTCTATGTGTAGTTTGATTCAAATTTAAAGTTGAATTAACCTAGGCTTTCATTCCCTTTCAAGACACAAAAGTATATCTAACTTTTGTGTTAATTATGTTCAATTAGATATTTTTTTAGGTTTAATTATATTTTTGGTATTTGAATTTTGTTTAATTTTTATTTTTAGTTTTTAAATAAAATTTTGATCGATCTTAATGCATCATTAGTAACTAAGAAAAATAAAAAGTAATACATTATGGTTTAACAGTGATATTTAATAATAAAGGATAAAAGTATTAATGAAATAAAAGTTGAGAAAGTAGTTAATTTTTTTTTCAAGGACTAAGGATAAAAATCCGGAAAAGATCAGAGTTAAAAAACACACTCAATCCTTTTTAAAATTATTTTCGAACATAATTTTCAGGAACCCAAATTACACATGTTTCCTGGTGGCGGGAGCGGGAAGAGGTGTGCGGTGGCGTGATTAAAAGTGGGAAATGGAGATTTGAAAAATGAGAAGAGAAATGAAAAAGAAAGAGATTGAAAAGTGGATTGGAGGAGATGAGAGTGGCGCGGAGATGCTGAGTAGAGTGAGCAGCCTGCGACCTTTCTTGTTTCCTCCGCCGCTCCACAGGGTTCCTCTCCGTGTCGGAAACATCGTCGAGCTTGTGGGGCCCTCTCCTTCCGCCAAAACGCACATTCTTATCCACGCCGCCATCATTTCCGTTCTCCCCAAACGCTACGGAGGCCTCGACCACTTGGTCCTCTTTCTCGACCTTGATTGTCGCTTCGACATTGCGCGCTTCTCCCAATTGCTCATTCATCGCATTACCCAACACGGAACGGATTCTTATGATAAAACGCTCTATGCTCTCTGTATGGCCCGTTTTTTGTACGTCCGTTGTTACGACAGCTTTGAATTTCTTCACACTCTCAGGGTAATGATTTTTCATTTTTTTTTTGTATATGTTTGTGATTCACTGATACACTACAATAGTAGTATTTTTGTATTACACTACTTGTTTTCTAATAGGTTTAATTTCTCGTTTAGTTTCTAAACCTGTACTTGTTACAATCTTTTTTTTTTTAGAAGAACTTGTTACAATCTTTATGTTTTACAAACTAGTATTGATTTTAGTCTTTATTCATACACTTTTTAATCCGTGTTAGATTTTGCCATCCAAAGTTGTCCAAATTAATAGGACTAAAAGCAAGTGGTAAGTGTACGTGTAGGGACTAAAAGGTTTTTGTGTAGATGCAGGGCCCAATTAGTAATTAAACCATTCTAACATAACCAGGATCTCTTTGTACACTGCTACACACTGAGTTATACTCACAATTTTTTGTATCCTTCTCAAGTAAAATGAGTGCTGTAATGAACCGTAAGTGGTCGAGAATGTTGACTACTATTGACACCTTGATCCTTAAACTAATGATTTCTAGATGGCTGATGCTAGTGCATATTGTGACATTGACACACAGTTCTTTATTATAATTTATCAAAGTAATTTCTCATCAGTGCAGTGTGGCAAAATGAATATGCATTATCTTGTGTGATTCTTGCACTTTGTTAGGCTTCAACATTAAGAGATGGAATCTAACCCAGAAACATTGTAGTGCTTCTCTGAAATAATATAATTGTGCATGTTATGGAGTATCAATGTTTATTTTTACTCCCGTTAATTTATCTTATTCCTTTTGTTCTGTAACAGACATTGCATTGTCGCTTAGAGAAGGAGAAAGAAGTTCACGGAGTTGGTGTCCACCTCCTCATGATTGACAGGTTGGTTTCTTGTTGCTTTTTCTTGAAGGATCAACTTTATAATTCGAAATGATCTTCGTAAAATAAATCTGCTCTTGTTTTATGGTTGCATTTCTCATTTACTAAAGTTTAGGACTGTTTTTTCTATAAATAAAAAAGGTTTAGTTGTGATCTTTATATTGTCATTAGTTGGGTTGGGTCATCTTACTGTAGTATGAACCATAAAGTCCTTTTCTATTCCATAGTTTCCATTGATGTATTCATTGGAATGCCATGTAAATAACTATTTGCTTTAAAAAGTCGGGGATATTGTGTATAATACTATAATTGTGGTTAATGATGCTGCTATTTCATAGTTTCCATAAAACTATTTTGATAAAATACTAAAAATAAACACAAGGTTCATCCAACTATTACTTTCAATGTTGCTGCATTGTTAACTATGGTGGCATTGCCTCTGATTTAATTATGCGAAGGCTTGATCCGATGTAATAAGTAAACTTTGACTGATTGAACCATATTGATAGCATCGGAGCTTTTCATTGGATGGATCGTGCATCGATGTTCTTGTCTCAAAGAGAAAACAGCAAGTGAGTTATACATATGTTTGTATTTCCTAGTGGATTGCGGGTGTCTTTTTGGCCTCATGTTTTAGAATTCTTGGAGGATCAATTTATATTCAGAATTCTCAATCTCACATGATCAACTTGTTCCTTTTTAGCTTTCTTAAAAAATATTGAAAACTAATAGACGCAAAGCATGGAGAATATTGAAAGGAGGTTCTATTAATAGTAGTACCTATGACTATCATTGGTTCAGATATATGTTGATTTTAATTTGCAGATGTCATGTGTGATGCAGAAAAAAAACTTTTCCTTCAGACCGTGTCAGAAGCTGTAGTTCAGAATATTAGAAAACTTCTTCAGGTGCACCCTATGCTTGTTATAGCTACAAAGTCAGTGATTTTTGGGAATAGATATTCTACAGCTTCAAATGAGGTCAAAGGGTGAGTTCTATAATGGTTTTGGAAATGAAAACTTGTTCCTTTCAATTTCCAAATAATAGAGAAGCTTGAAGAACTCTTGAATCTGACCTGAAATCTTGTATTAACAGAAAGATATATTTTGATTTGGTACAGGGTTATTTTGATTAATATGTCAAAAGCATGAAAAACTATTTAGGAGAGTTGTGGGTTAAGAAGAGTTGACCCATTTCAAGGTTGATTGATAGGAGAATCATTTTAGTTGATTGATTACTGTTAACTAGGAGGCTGATCAAGGAGTAATTGATTTACAATAACACTATCATATACTCTTTCCTCTAATATAACTGTAGGTATGTGCTTTGAGGTCTTATAAGTGTCCTCCCTTTTTGTGTATCCTTTTCTCTGTAAATATATTTTTTCTCCTTAACAAAGTCCTCTAAGTGGTGTGCCCTTATTTTTTCTCTTAATATTTTTCAACACATTATGAAGCCAAGATAATTTAGTGAAACCCAATTGGCCTTCATAGTTCAATTGTGATTTGTCAGGTCCTTTGCATTTGCAATGTCTAAAATTGTATCATTGTTATGCTAATCATTGATCAGCCACTGATAAAAATATAAGGCTCTGTATTTTCTGTTCTAATCTCAAGTGTACTTCTTGATTTTGTGCATGATGATACCCTATAACAGGAATATGGATGAAAGATGTTCAAAAAATGTGACAAGAAACCATCAAAATTTCCAGAATCATGAATACATGCCTTCTGTCTGGCAGGTAAATGTTTCGTTACTCATACATGATACATCATATACATGCATGTCATATGTGTGTGTCAGTGTGTCCCAAGACCAACTCTCGTGTAAGATCTTATGTTTTATTGGTGAAGGCCTAAAAATGGTATGATATCTGAAGTATTAATAAAAAATAATGATGGAAAGTGGAAGAACACTAGGCAATAATGGGTTTAGTGGGAGAGAAGAGGAGAAAGTGAGAGTATTTATCTGAGATATTATTTAACCGATTATATAAATACCTTTACACCTTTTATCTGGCAATATGAATATATTTATAAACATTATATGGACAAAAGTTTATGATAGATAACTACCCACAAATCACAATTATCTTTATTTGTATGATAGATAAGATTTCAGATATATTCTAATAGGACTTGGAAGTTGGATGTTCAAGTGTTCAACAATATCACTGGTTTCTGCTTATTATGATTATAATTTATTTATGTGTGGCCGTATGACAATCATTAAATGTGGGAGTTTTTATGTTCAGTTATTAAATTTCAGGCAATGCTTCAAATAACCTTCTCACATACTTTATATTTAATTATTTGGAGATGTAAAAGCAGTTTTTTACAGAAAGAATATTTTCTAAATTATAAGCATGAGTTACAAAGTGGATATGTTCTTAAAATGAAATTATGAACTGGCTGCTTTTATGGCTTCTATTGCTTTTTATTTTCCTGGGTAGAAGAAAGGGGCCAAATGCTAATTCCTAATGCTGTTTTTTTTCCCCTCTAATATTGTTGCCTATTTTTTTTATTCAGTATTAACATTTCTAATTTGATACTGCTCCTTCGACTGTCACAGTCCTTTGTTACACACAGAATACTTATACGATCTTCAGGTTTGGACTCCATTGCCACTGGTTACAATTGCCAATTGCTTTTGTCATCAGCCATGATATCAGCATATTCTTGACTTTCAGATGAGCATCCTGTTACAACCAATTATCAAAACTCCTCATTCTATTTGTTGGAATGGTTATTGCCAAGATTGAGTTTTCCGGATAAGATTGTGGTGAAAGATGTAAGCACATGATGTGTGGATCATGGTTTTTGGACAATTTTAAGGTTATTAAACTTGGATTTTTTTTGTTGGACTTAATTTTGGATTTGTGAACTTATAGGCTGGTGTCTTTGTTGATTCATCATGAAGCACTCGTTGCAAAGGGATGCCTATATGTAATCCATTATCCTTCTTTCAGTGGTGGGTATCTAAATTATTGTGTCTTGTCTCTTCTGAACTTTCTAACTATACGCTTGTCAGTATCATTATTACTTTAGCAGTCCTCTTATTTGCTTTCAAATTTTTTATTGCTTGATTGTTAGTTGATGTAATACAGATTCACTAGAAGAACTTGAGTGAAAAGAATATGCATTTGATACTTCTTGACTGGGCTTAATATTATGACGTAGGTAGGATCCAAATCAAGTTATTGCCAAGATCCATTTTTGTCTGAGGTTAAGTTATTCTTATATGCCACCACAAGAGAAACAAAGGAAGAATATTATTCCACTTAGCGTTTTCTCGGCTTAGAGCATTTGAAATGTAATCATTGGGCAAATTTCAATCCCTCCAAATAAACCTATAGAAAGCTTCATGGGCTTTCACGAGGTGGTGATTGGTGGGAGGATCCATACTCTTAGATTGCAAGAACCAATCTCAGATGCGGCGTGGATCAAAAGAAGGATCTAATATTGTCAACCAGACTTGAGAAAACTTCTAGTACTCATGCTTGATAGTTGAATTTTGTTTGCCCTCCACATCCTTTTCTGGTCATGATTTTGCTTACATTCTTTATATCTGTAACTTGCCAGTGTCTGCACTGTAAAATTCTGATGTTTCATAGTTCATATCATGAGTAGTTTGTATGCGAATATTACATTCTTTGTTAAGGAAAATATCTTATTATTATTATTTTTGTGCATCCCTGAATAAAATTATCTTTACTTTTTTAAGTGATCATTGCATTGTTGCTAATCTTCTACATACCTATTATTCTATCTTTTATTTGTTATGTTTTTTTAGGACGTAAAGGAAAGGAAAAAGGTTGAATTGGAAGGATGAAGTTCACTATTTATTTGGTAGCACATTTGCAAATGAAAGGAAAGAACTGTGGTGATGGAATTTTCGTGAGCCCCACCATTTTCTTATGCCCTTTCGGAAGGAAAGGATTATATATTTACATAGATTCCATTCATTTATATGTATTTTCATCATATCAATCAAAGCCTAACAAATTTAGAATGAATGGACAGCCAGGGGAATTATCTTTCCCAACAAACTGATAGGTAGTGGGCCATGGTATAGTGCAAACTCCAAAGCTAGAAATTCAGGTCGCCATCTCTGTTTTACTCTGTCTAGTTTAATTGATTGCTATGATTTCATGTACTCTGGTTTGTTATGTTCTGTTTGACAATGTTGAAATCAAAACTATCATTTCCTATATGTTTGAGAAACACAATTGCCCTCGCGCTAGATTCTCCAGTGTAACACTGCGCGTTATAACATCTCTTTTTGTTCATTAGTTTTTATTCCTAATATTTGAAAGGGGAAAAAAAAGAAGCTTACTATGCATCTCAAGCCGGTTGCCATATCACTAGTTACAGATGGATTAAAACGACGACATCTGAAGCTATCAAAAACTTTACTACCCATAGCACGTAATACACATTCACATTGTTCTCTTGTTCGCAGAATATTATCCAATAATGTTTATGTATGCAACTTCAAGTGTTGCCATGCGTGATGAAGAAATCTTTGCTATTTGATTTCATCTATCACGCTGAAAATTCTAAAGCAAATATTAAGTACAAAACAATTACTACATCTTTTTACAATTCCAGAAATACACCATAATATCATGGATAGTGGTAGACAGGTACACAAGAGGAGGATACTCAACAAAATCTTGGTGAGGATGAAGCACGAGCAGGATTAAGCAAGACATTATGGGTAAGCAACTGTGGCACCTGACCGCTCATTTGCTTTCGTAATTTGGCCAGTTCTATTACACCCCATTGCATTTTCTCTATGCTTAGTCTCATATCTCTCCTCTCTTGGGATAAGCTTTCTCTGTTGGCTTCATTGTACAAAACTAATTGGGAGTGCTTCATCCTTGGACTCTCAGTTACAAAGTCACTTGTTGAAATTTTTGGTTGTTGAGAAATAAGAGCCTGCATTGCAACCCTTGGAGGTATTCTGGGGTTCTTGGCTAGATCTTTACTAGCTTCAAAGCTCAGTTTGCTGTAATTAAGACATCTACACAATCTCGACCTTTCCTCAAATGTGATAGTTGGATGAGACTGCAAATCATTATTGGTTCAAGAAATGAGAACATTTTATATAATACTATGTTATTGATCAAATACGGTGGTATGATATGAAAGAAAGAACAAAATTTTATAGAACACTATAGTAACAGACGAATGCATCAAGATCAGTTGGAAGCAAGACTTCAGAAATCAGAATATTTAAGTTCATTGGCAATTACGAATAACAATTTTTTATTTACAGTGATTTCACCGGTCTAAAATACTTGTTTGAGATTGTACCTTTATTATAAATGCGCACTGAGTGTGTAAAAATTTCCACACTAGATTACATGCCTTAACTTTAATAGATTTTTCCCTTTCCCCGCGTCATGTAATGGTAAACATAAACTACAAGAGAGAACACACCAGAAGATCACAAAACAAAGGTGAAAGAGCCAAAATAAGGATTAAAATATTTTACTACAATTTTTTTATGATAAAAGCGTAGTACAATTTAATTTTTTGACGGCTGAAGCTCCTACTCATAATGCAAGAGAGATAATATTAGAAAGATGGAGGGAAAATAATTAGGGTATCTAAGGAAAATGTTTAAAATTGTTATTATATAAATTTTGTACGTATCCAGGCACCTTCCTTGTCCTTTTTTTTTTTTTTTTTTGGTTGATTGCATTTGTAACGTAATACAGTAATATGTATATAAAATAAAAACAACACGTATACATATATAAAATAAAAAGGAAGAAGAAAAGAAAGGAGGGAGAAACAAACTGAGAATAAAATAAACAGGGATCTTTGTTGTTTTTTGTACAAAATTTTAGTGTCAGAAAAAAAAAACAAAGTAATATTTTTGTAATTATTTATAAAAAAAGGTAAAAATAAAAACAAAAAAAATTCCTCTCTCAAGTAAAACAACTCCTTTAATATTACTTTTTGTTTACAAAAGTCCTTTGATCTATTTTCTCTTTTCCATTTCCTATGATCCTTTAGGAAGATGATGCATATATATGAAAAGCAATGGAAGAAGGGTATGTGTTATTCACCTCAAGGTAGATGTCAATGGCTTTGTAGACCTCATCATAGCAATCCCTTGCAGTGTCTGGCAAGCATTCTGCTACTCCAAGAAATTTAGAGATCTTGAGGTTCTGGTCAGGGGATATCTCTCTCAAATACGTGTCAATTAATCTACCAACCCTTTTCACTTTCTGTAGTCCATCAGAACCATTGATATCAACAAATAATCTAACCAATCTTATCACCAAATTAACATCATAATAAACTCCAATGTCATGTCCAGAGACTAGAAGATCATCCAGTGTAGCTTGCTCAAGCATTCCACCAATCAATTTCTCCAATTCAGTTCTGCAGTCTCTACTCAACCCAAACTTAGATACAATCCTTAGTACCCAAAGGAGGCCTCTGCAAGAAAAGGTCTCTTTACCAACAGATATGACCCCATAAGCAGCTGTTTCTGCAAGAGCAGCATACTCATTGCTGTTCCTGCAATTAACCACTTTGCTTTGAGTAGCTATATTTTTCAGATAATGCAACAGAAATCTTGTGAGGATTAAGTCCTTGTTATCAGCTTTGTATGCTCCAATAGTCTGGAAGAGTTTCTCCATGATCTTTGGTGGTAAAGTTGCCAAATCATCAAACCACCACGCCTTGCGCGGCAAACTTGACTTGATTTTTTCTGGGGTAGTTTTCTTGGATGAGAAAGAGAATCTTTTGGGGAAACTGCTTTCTGGTGAAGAAGAGGACGACGATGCCGAAGGCGAGGAAGTGAGGAGGTTTGAATCTGAATTCTGGACAAACTTTGCCAAGACACTAATGATCTTCTCCAAGAGACCATAGCCATCTGCATACGCATAAAACAGCTGGCAACTCTTGAGACTTGCAAGTATGTCATTCCATTTCCAGTGATAGATTCTCTCAAGAAAAGTTTCTGTTTGTTGCAAGAGATTGTTGCTGAATGATTCCTCAGTCATTCCAAGATAAACAGCACAACAGTGGAGGAGAGACACATTAGCCACAGTGATTTGGATTTTGGCATTGCTGTAACAAAACCTTGAAACTAGCTCAAACCCTTCTGGTCCTCCAGGGAAATCATTGATTCTAATCCGCAACTCCTTCACATGACATCTTCTCTTTTGGTGATTCAATAGTTTCTTCAACCCTCCACAGTATTTTGATATGACCTTCTGCAAAAATAAATAAAACTAGTGTCACCTCTACTTACACAACTGATGTTTATTATAATTTTTCTTTGAAATATATATCTATATCAAACTAGAAAGAGTCAGTGAAGAACACTAATGAATACCTCTTTCAAAAGGAATATCTGCTGACCATCAATGTTGATTTGCAAGTCACAAGGATTCGGCATAGCTACTTCTGCATTGAAGGAAAACAGATATAAATAAAGTTGTGCTTTTGAATATGCACCCTTTATGACAAAAGAGAAAATGCTTTTTTCACATGAAAGATATATCCTTTATCATCTCCCACTGTGGCCTGGTTTTATGTTATTATTCTAACACAAATAGGTTCTTTATTTATTTATTTGTATGTGGCAGAGAAGGGTTCATCATTCCCAACTCACCCAATTAAATTATGAACAAGTTTCAGCTACAACTTTCTAACATTATTGTTATTCATACCTCTCTTGTTAACTTGAATCAATGGTTTCTCATCTCTCTCTTTTTTTATTCTTTATATAATATAATGATTTGTTTATTATTGAATACGGTTTTTCTGCCGTGAGTCTACAGTGCTAGATCATGTTTTAGTTTTGGCTATTTAATGACAGATCCCATGGATATGTCCCATCTGTGACAAGGTTTTTGGTATTATTGTAAACGTGGAGGCACAGGAGCTAAATACCCCATGTATATTTGCGTAAGTTGTCCTATTGTTCCATGTAGCCAACAAGTTGTTGTAACATATGAAATAATTGAAGAAAATCACAAATATATGTTTTGTTATAAATGTGTTGGTCGAACGAATAGCAAAACCTTATGTAAGGATT
The DNA here is from genome assembly GCA_013407115.1 of Glycine latifolia. NCBI lineage: Eukaryota > Viridiplantae > Streptophyta > Magnoliopsida > Fabales > Fabaceae > Glycine > Glycine latifolia. Next base: position 8,769,559 of record CM023951.1, read on the forward strand.
TTGTCTGATGCAGGAAATATTTAGTGTCTGTAAGTAAAGAAGTGGTAACCCAAAGTATATTTGTTTTTCTTTTTATCAAAGACAAATACTAGGAAAGGTTTAGACGGAGGCTAGGGTACGAAAGGTAAACCCAAGCGTAACTTACGAAAGTCATTGTGCACCGTTGGATCTATTAATTTTTACTTAATTTAACTTTTTTCTTTTTCTTTTTTTTGGTGCATTTCCCGAACTACCCTTATCTTCATCCATTGCAACTTCCTCCCAGCGGCATCAACACATCGTACACCGCACCGCACATCGTCGCCGCCACCACCAAACCGATGGTGGCTTCACCGGCGGCAGATTCTCCACTGATTTTCAGAGGCTCTTTCTCTATTTTTCACTCTTTTTCTTCATCTCTTCTCTTCTCTCTCTAGGGTTGCCTTCCTTCTCTCTCCTTTCCTTTGCCACGGCCGGAACGAGGAACAATGAAGAACAACACGAGATTCAGAAATGACTTCACAAATAAGATATACAACAAAATTACAGATCCACAAAATCTCAAATCGAAAAATGCTTAGGAGATAAAAAAAACGAAATCACAAAATCAAATCCACAACTTCGCCGTCATGCCCCGCAACTGTCTACCTCGCTTGCATGCGAAGGGTGGGTTCTCGTTGTTTTACGGCACGGCCGGCAACACAGAGCAAGATCTATGATGCGTGGAGAAGAAAACCTCACACACTCCCTTTGCCAAAATTGCAACTCCGACATCAAGAAAATCGACGTCACTGTAGCCCCTAGATTTTACTTCTCACCTTCCACCAATAATAATCAACCCTCTCTCTATCTCTCTCTCATACACTTTTTATAGTAAAGGCTTTTCAACTTATATATTTTTCCCATGAAGTGATCCCAGAGTAAATTAGAGCCTACTGCTTTGTTTCTTGTCCCGGATTTCATAATTGATAATTAATTAATTAATTAATTTCACCAACCTGTTGGCTTTTTTAGATCTATAAATTCCCCGCTTGAATTACATATAGTCCTCTCTTCCACTCTCTCCCTCTATTCCAAGTTGTTCCCACTTTTCTTATTTTGTGTGTGTGTGGTATTTGATGTGAGTTTGAAGCTGGTTTGGTTGCATTTGCAGCGATATTGGAGCAGAAAGAGGGAAGATGGCAAGGCAAAGCGGTGCCGGAGCGGAGACGGGAATGAGGAGAGAGAAGAAAGAGAAAAAAGAAAAAGGGTAGAAAGGGAAAATGAGGCAAAGAAAAAGAAAAAAAGAAAAAAAAATTAAAAAATAATAACCGTTTGATGAAAATTAAAATGGATCCAACGGTGCACAATGACTTTCGTAAGTTACGCTTGGGTTTACCTTTCGTACCCTAGCCTCCGTCAAAGGTTTATAATAACTCATGTATCTTACTCAATCAACTAAGTTGGATACAAGATATTCTCATGTTCATAGATTTATTTTCAATTCTTTTGATACTAATTGTTGAGAAATTAAAGAAGATAAATATTAAAAATATTTATATTAATAAAATACGAGTGGCCACATAAACAAACTTAATATTGTATTTAATTCAAAATCTTAAGATTAAGCTTTATGATTCTTCTGCCAGCTTTATATGATGCTGAACCCCTTTGCTCAAAGTATGTTTGTTGATATTTTAGTATCTCACATTTTCTGTCACATAATGCTAATAGCGTTCTCTGCCTCCTGGATTTTTGACTGATATATTAACACGTGAAGAGGGACCCCATGAGGATCCGGGAAAAAGATTATTGTGGTCATTGATAAAGGTATATGTTACTGCTTTGATTGAGTTTTTTTTTCGCAGTGTATGAAGGCGGAAACGGAATTTGAATTTAGGACCTTAAACCACTATCATTAAGTCAATTTTAGTGGTTTGTAATTGAGACTTTTTTCCTTAATGACATTAACAATTTTATCCAATAATTAATTTATGTAAATCTTTTTTTTACTGCAATTTAGCTTGCATTAAGAATCTTATAATTAAGTCAATCACCTAAATCGGTAACATTAATTCATATATTATAATTTGGGCAAATCTTTAAAAATATAAATAAAATAGTTAAAATAATAATAAAATTATTTAAAATTAATTCAAATAAATAAATTAAGGGTTAAACAGATAAAACTTAATTTAAGTGTATAAATAAATAAGAATTAAGATAAATAAAATAGTATAAAAAGGTTAAAAAGTACCATAGAGATTTTAGAAAAAAGATCTTAACATAAATTTTTAAACGACAAATCAAGAATTTAAAAATATATAAAAGTAAATGTATTAAACAATATAAAGTCACATATTATATGAGAACATAACTGTATAAAAGAAATATGAGAACAAAATACACAATCGGATAGGTCCTTAACATACAATATTAAATATTTGGAAATTAATAAATGACATTTTTTTATTTATAATAGTTCTATTAAATTCAAATAAAATTGCTTCTGTAAAAGTTAATTATAGTCTCTAATATATATATATATATAGAGAGAGATGAGATCCGTTTATATCGATGTAAGAATTGATAATCTTATACCATTTAATAACTTTTTATTGAATAAGTATTTTACAAAATTCACTGTTAGATTGAAAGCTTATATCATGTAGATTACATGTCTCAAATTTCACAAAATTTAAACATCAATAGAAATGTAATCAAATAGTCTAATTTTCACATATTTTAGAAATACATATTACGTTAATTTATATATATATATCAATTAGGTATCAAATGATTTCGGATTAATGTGAAATTTAAGACATGTGATTTACATAATATAAGCTTTCAATCTAACAGTGGATTTTATAAAATATTTATCCAATAAAAAGTTATTAAATGATATAAAACTATCAATTCTTACACCAATGTAAACGGATCTCATCATATATATATATATATAAAGGTTGATAACAAGATACTATGACCAAAATATGATTTTTTTTAATTATATAAAATAAATACGAAAGATGATTTTTGGAAAGTTTTATTGTATAAATAAAATTAAAAAAATCAAACATTTTAAATCTGAAAATAAAAACGGAAATCAATTATGTAAATTAATTATTATTATTTTTTTATACGACAATGGTATCTTTCAATAAAAAGGTATCTTCCAAAGTGAAAGACTAGTAATTTTTCAGCATATACACTAGAGTTTTATCTCTCAAAATGTTTTTTTATGACAGGGATCAAATCCTGATTAGAGACCAATTACCTATAACTTTACCAAACTTTATTGGTAAAATTCATTATTAATTTAATGCATAATAATGAAAATTAATTTTTTGAATCTTAAATCTACAACTATAGTTTTTTTTATATTAAAAAAATAAATTGGAATTGATTTTGTGTAACTAGTAGAATATAAAAAATAATATATAAAATGCTTGATAAGAAAATTTCATTTCATATATTAAGAAAAGATATTAAAAACTGTTTCAATTCTCATAGATAAAAATTGAATATATAAAATTATTTACTAATTGCATTTTCAAAATTCCTTTTTTGTAATTTTCTTTTCCTTTTGTCCTGAATAATTGAATTAGAACGTCGGTGCTTCCTGTCAAATTAATCGGCACCCAAAGAAAGAAAATGCATATGATGTCTACTTGTAATTTTGAGGACTAGTATTTTGTCTCCCAAATATGCTACAGTATGTTAATTAAGTTAAGAAGAATCAATCACGGGTCTCTCCGCCGACCAATGCAATGCAATGCATCTTTCAATATTTAAATGCTTGGCACGGGCTATTTACCTATAATATAAGTAATCTGTCAACTTGCCCACACACATCTTATACTAATTTTTCTTTTTTATGGCTTCACGTGTACACATTATTCTCTTTGTTGTTTTATTAGTAACAATAATAATTATAATTATTATGGCTTACATTTTTCTAGTCAATTGTTTTATTTATTTATTGCATCAACTTAAGTGAAACGTTTTTTTTTAGAGAGATGACATTAGAAAAAAAAAAACACTTTTATGGTTATAAGGAGAGATGGCATAATAGTGTAAGATTTTATTGTGTTTATATTAGGGATACCGATTTATTTAACAGAAAAATTTGTATTAGATTTTTATCATATTTAAAATTTTCTTGAATTAATGATAATTATAAATTATGAATGAGATTAGTTTTTGATCCAATGGATTGGAATAATCCGATTTTACAAAAAAAAAAAAGAATGAGTATAACAAAATTGAGTCAAATGACTGCCGGAAAGAAATTTTGGATCAGTCTCGTTTTCTGTTTTGTGTAACTTCAAATTTCAAATAGCAAAAGGAAAGATAAACTATTTAATGTATTGCATGAACATTTTTAAATTAAAATAAAATATATTAATAAAAATAAGATAAAGAAAAAAAATGAATATTTTAAATTTTATTATTAATAATAAATATTTTATCTTATTAAATTAAAAAATATTAAGTTATGTCAATCAAGTTTTTTTTTTTAAATCTGGTGCTGGATCCTCTTGTGCGCCGTTTGTTGGACTTTGGCCTTAGGAGAATTTCTATTGGGCTTTATTATTCCCAACCCAGTCAGTTCTCGACCCAAAAACCCGGGAAAAAAACGAGAAAGCTTTGGAAGGTGCAGGAAGTAATTACCGTAACACTAACACAAATTGGTGAAGTAACCAAACCATTATCAGTTCTCGCGCGCCAAATGCTATGCTAGCTTTACCTCGGTGGAGCAACACCCTTGTCTCCCTATTCAAGAAACACCAAACATTGGAACAATGCAAGCAGATTCAATCCATCATCGTCACTTCCGGTCTCTATTCAACACAAGACAACAACACTCTTTTCCTCACCAAACTCCTCCAATGTGTCCCATTTTCTCAAAATCAAAATACATGTCTCTTGCTTCTCTTCGACACCATCCACACTCCCAACACTCGCCTCTTAAACAAAATAATCGCAGCCTGCTCCCACCCCCACATTTCCCTTCTATGCTACGCCAAAATGCGACAAAAGGGCGTGCAACCAGACAAACACACCTTCCCTTTGCTTCTCAAGACGTTCTCCAAGTCCATTGCCCAAAACCCTTTTATGATTTATGCTCAAATTTTCAAACTTGGGTTTGATCTTGATCTTTTCGTCGGAAATGCCCTGATTCTGGCTTTTGCGAATTCTGGGTTTGTGGAAAGTGCACGCCAAGTGTTTGATGAAAGTCCCTTCAAGGACACTGTTGCTTGGACCGCATTAATCAATGGGTATGTTAAAAACGATTGTCCTGGCGAGGCACTCAAGTGTTTTGTGAAGATGAGATTGATGGACAGGAGGGTTGATGCAGTCACTGTTGCTAGCATTTTACGTGCTGCTGCTTTGGTGGGTGATGCTGATTTCGGAAGGTGGGTTCATGGGTTTTATGTGGAAGCGGGGAGAGTGCAATTGGATGGTTATGTTTGTAGTGCTCTTATGGATATGTATTTCAAGTGTGGTCATTGTGAAGATGCCTGCAAGGTGTTTAATGAGTTGCCTTACAGAGATGTGGTGTGTTGGACCGTGCTTGTAGCTGGTTATGTGCAAAGTAACAAGTTCCAAGATGCACTTCGTGCCTTCTGGGACATGCTATTGGAAAATGTGGCACCCAATGATTTTACACTCTCAAGTGTTCTTAGTGCCTGTGCTCAAATGGGGGCTTTGGAGCAAGGAAGGTTGGTTCATCAATACATTGAGTGTAATAAGATAAATATGAATGTAGTGTTAGGGACTGCATTGGTGGATATGTATGCAAAATGTGGGTGTATTGATGAAGCTTTAAGGGTATTTGAAAACTTGCCAGTTAAGAACGTGTACACTTGGACAGCGATAATTAATGGTTTGGCTGTGCATGGGGATGCGTTAGGAGCATTAAATATCTTCTCTTGCATGTTAAAAAGTGGTATTCGACCCAATGAAGTTACCTTTGTTGGTGTTCTTGCTGCATGTTCTCATGGAGGTTTTGTAGAGGAAGGGAAAAGGTTATTTGAATTGATGAAACATGCTTATCATTTGAAGCCAGAGATGGACCATTATGGTTGCATGGTTGATATGCTTGGTCGAGCAGGGTATTTGGAAGATGCCAAACAAATTATTGACAATATGCCAATGAAGCCTAGCCCTGGTGTATTGGGGGCTTTATTTGGTGCCTGCTTGGTCCACAAAGCTTTTGAAATGGGTGAACATATAGGGAATTTATTGGTAAATCAGCAGCCAAACCATAGTGGTAGTTATGCCCTTCTGGCTAACTTGTATAAAATGTGTCAAAACTGGGAAGCAGCTGTTCAGGTCAGGAAGCTCATGAAAGGATTACGAGTGGTAAAGGCTCCAGGATATAGTCGGATAGAGGTGGATGGTTTTAATTCATGAGTTTTAGAGTTTGTTTGGGTGGGGAGTTATAGAGGGAAAGGGAAGATATCTAGACATGTTTTCTCAACATTTGGGAGATACTTAAAAAGAGGGGAATGGTTTGGGGACTTTTAATCAACCCTCCTCTTAATCATTTTGACTTTCCCCAAATTGGGAGGGAGGTTTAGGGGAAATAAACAAAATTACGCATTAACCCTTGTTCAAGCTGCAAAAGTACAACTTTGTGATTTAGTGCAAAGACTCAGCCATGGTAGAAACCCATTTTTCTCTCATCACTCTCCACCACGACTCTCTCTTGATCTCTTGAAGGGTTTATGAATTTGCAAATCTGTCATCACCATAGATGCTTGTAAAGATTTTGCAAAATTCTTGTTCAGGTATGCCTCATTTCTGTCTTGTTGAATTTGTGTGTTGGTTATTATTGAATCTAAATCTCGATCCGTAGCTACTAGTGGGATAAGGTTGTCTTCTACAAATTATCAGTATGATTTGAATCATTCAGGTCCTCTGTTTGTGCTTCAGCTTTGAATTGAAGAGAGACATTGAGACAGAGGGTGAGACACACAAATGCAAAGGAAGGAGGAGCTCGTGAAGCCTTGAAGCTGATTCTGATGAAGGTAGTAAATCCAATATGATTCTTATTCCTTTTCTTTTTTCTTTTGGCTGTGTTATCAGTTTTGGAGGAAACTACTGTGTCTGCTTAGAATTGTGCAAAGTATGCTTGGTAGAATTGAAAATTGGAGGAGTTTTGAGGGGAGACAGGGCCAGGAGATTCATTGTAGGATTGGTTTAGCACTTGCTTTAATAGGACAAATGTTAAATTCAAGACCAAAGTCAACATAAAGTTTATGTGAGAAGAGTCTCAGAAAAGTATGAGTATATATTATTTATTGATAATATGGAACAGGGATGAGATTTATTGATAAATTCTGCATGAAATAGAGTAATAGACTTCTTTTATGATGAGTTTCTAATGCACTATATTTTATTACCTTATTAAATTGGTATGTTTTGTGCCTAATTTATGTGAAAGAAATTCACAAGGAGTTGCCACTCCTATTAACTGCTATTAATTCTCCATTATTTTTTCATTCCCTATTTACCTTCTTTTTATGAGAAGACACACCATGGTTCTGTGGTTATGCAGCTTAATCAGTAATGCTTTATATATGAGTCTTCAGATCTAATGTAAAGATAGGAGAAAAAGGTTAAAATCCATATATTTTTGTGGTTGTGTGTTCTCTATCATGTTTTTCCTTGTGTCTTTTAAAATTCATATGTTTCATTTATATGGTTCACTTCTTCATAGGCCTGAAACACTAAATGCGAGAACTATTCAGTATTCAATACCTTGACAATGATGTTAGAGATGCAATTCAAGCAAATGGAGTATTTTTACCATTTTTTTGTAACAATCAAGCACTTACGTCTGGCTGTGGAAACATTGCAAAGTAGAAGTTATTATGTAACTTATAGAGTTAATATACAATTTGGTACTTGCAAGTGCCATAATGTATTGTTTTTTGTTTGTCCTTCATTTTCCTTCCATATCAAGCACTTATCTGCGTTGGTCTCCCTTTTAGTTGAAGTAAAAACTAAAGATCATTTATCGCCTCATACCACCATATACTAATAATATACTCTAGAAAATATATGTTTTTTTCGTCTTTTAATTTTTAATTTATTTTATTTTTAGTTTTTATGATTAGTTTGATGGTTTAAAATATTTGAATTCGATTTTAAACACCCCTGTTTGCAATGTCTCCTGGTAAAGAAAAAAAAAAGAAGTTATTTTGGCAGCTATTTCCACCCGTTTCCAAATAGAGCAAGAGAGATATGCGACGGACAACCAATAAAACTACAGAGCAACTAGTGGAAGGACAAATTCTTTTTTTTTGAGAGGAACGAATTCTTAATTATTGTACATGAAATATGTAATCATATCATATATATATATCATTCGATGATACTATACCAAAAAATATTCAATTATAGATATATACTGGTGGCAATCATTGTCTTTAACTTTAATTATATGCATTTAATATATAGTATTAACCGAAGTAGTGTGTGTAGAGTATTTAATAGTTTAACTTTCCTAACCAAAATTACCTGAGAGTCTTTGGTAGACAGAAAATTTGTATAGTATTAACTTTTTCATAAATCTTAAATTGAGTAATTATGATTCTGATGTTTGATTTACAATTAAAAAAAATTATAAGAAAATTATAATTTTTAAAAATCAATTTTAACTCATTTTTAAAAATAAAAATATTTTTAAGATGGGGTTAGGAATCTAACTTTCTTGAATAAAGGAAAATTTTTAATTACATAGTTTATACAAATATTTAATTCTCAAAAAAATATATTAAAATTAATCAAACACATTTGATATATTTTCAGTAATCATAATTCTCAAAAATTGAATTATAAGAATAATGATTCTCGGGTATTAAATAAAACCCAACGAAACGCCGCCTCAGACTATTTTCTAATGTAAGTTGCTATTAAAATAACAATTGTAACTGTAAAAGCAACCTTAAAAGCCGTCTGATTTTATTGGAGAACAATTCATAATTCATGTGTCATGATAGAGTAATAAGAGTGTCAAGTAGTAATTCCAACTTTTTTTTTTATTATCTTCGTTGTATATTTTAATGATATGTTATGTAGAATGATTTTATTAACATTTTATTTAAATATGTTTATTATCTCTCTCTAGTTAACTTTTCATTTTTATCCTTATTTATTTTATTATTTAAACAAAAATCAAAACCAATACAACAATTTATAAACCTTTTTCACCTTTTTTTAAATAATCCCCCCTTTAAAATTATTTTAGTTTGCCTTTATTATATGAAATACTAAAAAATGGATGGAAAACTGAAAATTAAAGACACGGTATAATTTGGGAATGTTCTTTAACACTTGTATTTACTTTTACAGTTTTCGTTTAGTCTCTTTGTTCTAATTTATAAAATTTAAGTTTAAAATGATGTTTATTTTTTTTTATAAGATTCAATCTACAATGTATTAATTATTTTTAGATTAAAAATATCTCTCAATAAAAGAATAAAGATAATGTATTACAAATAATTAGAAGATGGAGGAATATTAATGAGAATGATAATTTGAAAAAAGTTATAAATTTAAGATAAATTTATTACTATCAACTAAATTAATCTTGATGAACTAGGTAATTGAGTCTTATATAGAACAATAAGAGAAAATAATTGATTATAACTTTAAGAGTAAAATATGAGTTAGATTTGACAAATAATGACTTATTTAATTTAGTCTTTATGATAAGTTATTGGTTCAAGTGATACTTGACTTGATTTTCTTAAATAATATTTTAAGTTTGAGACTTATTGATGAAAGAAATATGATTGGTAAGGAAAATTTTCACCAAAGATAATCCGTCAGATTTCTCGACAAATATTAGTTATCGATACAGTCATTGAATGTTTTGTACCAATGTATTTTATTACTTCATATTTATATTAAGGTTATGTTTTGCAAAACATTTTAGCTAGCATTTAGCTTGTTTTACTAGTTGGAAATTTTGTTTAATTGTTCAATAAACAATATATTTTTAATAGTTTTTAACATTTTTTAAAATGTTATTTCAATATATTTATTTATTTTCATTATTATCTTTTTTTTAAAATAAATTATGATTTTACTATTTTTCAACTGTTAATTTTACCAAACACTTATAAATTAGTAAGTTAGTTTTTCAGTTCAACTTCTATTTAATTTTTCAGCTAGTTTTGTTTACTATAGCCAAAGTTAATAACTTTTTATATTAACTTATTTTGTAATATATTTTTATATTATGTTTTATTAATTTATCTTATTTTATTTCTACCTCTAATTAAATATTTTTCAAAGGAAATATTATTAATTAAAAACAACTATATATTACAATTACAATTATTTATTGTAAATTTAAAATATAATTGATATATTTAAAGATATTAATTTATTATAAGTTTTAGTTCTAATATAATTTATATATAAAAAATGTTCACCATAAATTTTAATTTTATAAAAGCATCTATTATGCTAATTTTTTTAACAGAATATTATGTTAATTAATAATATAGGAGTAGATTAATTCTTTATATCAAATAGTTTAAAATAAGAACAGAAAATTGTAAAATAGTAATAATAGAGACTAGTTTTTAATAATAGTCGTGTGTGTGAAAAAAAATTAGATTGTCAGCAAATAAGATGTATTTATTGCGTGGTTAATGTAAAATTTTTATATTACCGATCAGTCAAATTATGGTTAAAGTTTAATGACTTTAATGATATGTCAGGCTAAACTAATTTTATACTATCATCAATTTTACATTAGTCTATAACTTTTTTTATAACATAATTATCATAAGAAAAAATAAATTTATCATATATAATAAATTTATGTAAACTAGTGAAAAAAAGATATTCAGTGTTTAAATTTGAAAATTAATGTATATATGTAATTGTGTATAATTTGTTTTTAAAAAAATATAATTATTTGTTGGAAGTTAAAATGTTATAATAATTTATAATAGTTGAGGATAAAAATAAATGACACTAAATTAAATTATTTTTTTTATAATAGCTATAGATAATTTAATACATACTCAGAATTTTTTTAATACATACGATATTTAGTGAGTCTGGTAAAGATAGTAAAAACTTGTACAAGGGTGGGTAAACGGCGGGGACAAAATAGTCACGTTACAAAGCTGCATCTCCATCCGAAGAACATAACAGTGACATGCGATCTAAACTGTAACATAACAGAGCTTGAGTTGAGGCACCCTCACCAACACCAACATCAACACCAGCACTGACCAACGCAACAATGGCATCGGCGTTCGTCAAGCTCGATGATTCCCCTATGTTCCAGAGACAGGTTCGCTACTTTCATTCCATTCCTGGATCACACTTATCGCAATCTAATATGCTTCAATTCCAGCTTTGCTTCAGATTTGGTTTACTGATAGATACTCTGCATTTGTCCTACAACATTATTATGCTTTGCTTTGCGCTTAGTTTCTTCTCATACTTTGTTTTTCCTCGCAAATCTTTAAATTGCTGCTAACACAAGCTTGGATTGAGTGTGAAATAACTGTTTCATAGCGAGCGAACCCCAATGATTCGTTAGTTTAGGATAGTGTTGATTGGAAGTTGTGGAATGAGGCTTTAGTTTAGGACTTCTTTGGAATTTTTTGGTTGATTTCGATTGAGCAAAGAAATAGGGATTTATACGAGCTTTTTCTGAAAGGAAAGTATCTTCCATTGCCACTTTTTGTTGGATAGATTTGTCTTCTTGGTGCTTTATGATGTTCAGATAATCACCTTTTCTGTGTGTGTGCGTGTGTGTGTGAAGATGTGTTCTTCCTGTTTTGTTTGATGATGTTCCTTTGCCTCCAGAAACCATATTCCTTATTTTTTATTTTTTACTTTTGTACTCCTTTACTCTCTTCAATTTCTGTAACTTGTGCTGTTTCTCCCCAAAATAAGTATGTGCGTATAAATTTCCATTTATTTATATTCATCAAGATTACTGGATTAGTAAGTTATTAGATCTTTACTATCTTTTATCAAGATGATTCCTTGCTGTAATTTTTTTTTTTGTTGTGGGACAGTTATATTCTCTTGAAGAAACAACTGATGAGTTAACGGATCGGTGCCAGAAACTATATAAAGGGTGCAGGAAGTTTATGTAAGTGCTTGATGGCATTCATGTATAGAGTATTAGATCTGTTTTTACATGTACTAAGTTAATTCTTGATTTTGAATCTATATTTTTATTTAGGAATGATTTTCTTGAATACAGCAGAAAGAAGTATAGGGCTAGTTTTTCTCCTCTGTTCATGGTTGTTTCAAGGGGATTTCTATTGTTGATCAAATATGCTAAGAAATTAGACGGCTTTGTTGCATTTGTGAGCCATGTTAACTCACCATTATCTTCTGATTCTTCTCATTATTCTTTTTAGAAGAATTTCGTATCTCACTCCTATTTGTACTTTCTCTAGTTTGTTTCTAATAGTATTCTTCCATAACTTTTCAATCTGTTTTTTGACCTGGGCTATTAATTGAATGCAAATGTTTTTGAACTCAAAAATTGACGTTACCAAACTTGGCCATAAACTGATGTGGAATATCTAAATATTAATGTTCATCAAGTTTAATTAAATGACTAGAGCCATGGTCTTCTGTAATAATAAATTTTTATCTATTTGTAATTGTAGATAGTTATTGATTGATGATTGTGGTGGCTAAAAGATGTGGCTTATGTACAAGCACTGCATTTTGGTTGAAAATTTTACCAATCAAATTTTCCCAACAAACTATTTGTTGGAACCACAGAAGGTGACGTTATTAATTCTTTATTCTGCAACTCCTCAGGACAGCTTTGGGGGAAGCATATAATGGAGAAATATCCTTTGCTGATTCATTAGAAGAATTTGGTGGTGGCCAAGATGACCCTATCAGTGTATCAATTGGAGGTTGTTGAAATTTATTTTCATATATTGTTTTTGCTTTCTCTTCTATTTAAATAAACAAACCCAAAAGATGCTTCCGAAGCACAAACTTTGACATGGACACCAGGACACCACTTATGTGTGTGTGTCAAGTGAAATTAAATGTAAACGACATAACAAAAAATTAAAATGATGATCAAGATTTGTATATTCTTGTATATTCATCTTTCTATGATAATGAGCCTCACAGAAACATATTGAGAGACTATTTTTTAATATTTTATGTTACATTTTAAGCCGAGATTTATGAATGTTTGAAAAAAAATAAGACTAGTGTCTTTGAAGTGTCCATCCATATGGAGGTGCAAGTGTTGGCTCAAGTGTCTGAGCTAATAACAAATTATTCAAAGTGTCCATCCATATAGAGGGCGAGCCCTGACACAACGGTAAAGTTATGTCTTGGTGACTTGTTAGTCATGGGTTCGAATCCGGAAACAACCTATTTGCATATGCAAGGATAAGGCTGCGTACAATATTCCTCCCCTTTACCTGCACATATTGTGGAGCCTTCGGGCAATGGGGTACGTAGTAGACACTTATTGAGGAGTATTTGATATGTGTCGTACAAGTGTTTGAGAGGTCTCAATGTCAGTTACATGCCTGGCACCCTGACACCTCAAGCAAGAGGAGTGTCCGTGCTTCATTTATGAAACAACTATATTTTGTGCGTTGTTAAATGTGTTAGTAGCTTATAGTTTTAATTTATTTTGCTTTAACTTATAAGAGGTTTTAGATTAAAAAATGACAGACCTTACCCTGATTTTAATTATTTAATAAATAGATTTATATCTAGTTTTGGACCACTTTTTTCTTTTTACCATATAACTTTCTCAGGAACAGCCTTGTCACCACTCAAGCTCCACATAAACTGCTTTGGTGCCTGATGATAATATAATAAGTGGGATCCCTTCTATCATGAAGACAGCACTGACCATTACTAAATGTAAGGTGTATTTTTCTTTCTAAAACTGTTTCTTTATGTAGGGCCCGTGATATCTAAGTTTATTACCACACTGCGTGAGCTAGCTTCTTTTAAAGAGCTTCTTCGTTCACAGGTGAGTCCTTTAACCAGAATGCTGCACTTTTTTTCTTGGGAGTTTTAATAGTGACTATGAGACTTGTTGATTTAGGTGTTTGATCTTGAAGGCAATGGTTTTTTGGTCTGCTTATTCAACTACCTCAGATTTGCTAAAACAAACATTAAAAAAACTCTTGATTTATCTCACTTTAAACTGAATCGTAATAAATTTGACAGGATATAAGTTGGTTTAATGTATTGAGTGGAGTGCCCTTATACTGATGGTGTTCAAAAGTCTAGTATTGACTGTGCAGATCATACACTTATCATTCATATAGTAGTAAATGATAATTATGCGTGTTTTTCTCTTTTCTCCTTTTTACTTTGTTGTGTCTGTGAATTGTGTCATGTCAAAAGCAGGTCTAACTCAAAGAAACAAAAAAGTTTAAGAAATTAAGTAGCCCATTCCTCTAGAAACCAGAAAAATCAAATGAAACTTCGACAACAATTTCCTTATTTTGAAAAATTGAATCAATGTGTAAATGATGACTAAATCTATGGAAGTTCCCAGTTAACCATTTCACCTAAAGAAGGATAGTTCTAAAGGTTCTAACTTTGTCTGCAATAAAATTGAACTATAGTTGAAAATTCTTTCCTTGTTTAAGCTTTTCCTTTCATGAAAATTTGCTGTTTGCATCAGATCTGTTAGGTTGTATAGTAAAGGAATAAAGAGAAACACAAATTAAAGAGCAATACTTGTGTACTTATTTGTGGTGGGCAATCTCTAAAGCCATCTTAGTGTTTTGTTGACGTAGATTTTTTTATTTGAGTAATTACATGACAGATTTCTTGTATAGGTAGAGCATGTGTTGATTGACCGGCTGACAGAGTTTATGAACGTTGATTTGCAAGGTGCAAAGGTATTTTCTTTTTTCTCTAGGGTTAATGTTTCTTTTGTAAAAGTTGTGTTACTATATATATAAATTAATTAATTAATACATTACATTTACTTCATGCTTGTTTATATCAGGATTCTCGCCGTCGTTTTGACAAAGCTGTGCATTCGTATGATCAGGTATTGAGAAAATTAAAAAAAATCTATTTTCAAAGTTGATGATGATTTTTTTAAAAGAAAAATTATTGTATATGCAAATTTTACCAGTAATTTTGGTAAATCAAATTGGTGTTCATAAGTTAATGCTTCAATTTTCCTTGTGATGTTTAGATATTCTTATTACAGTTCAGTGCTTCTGTTGTACATTGTTTAAATGATAATTCCTTTCCTTTTGTGAGGCCTAGATATTCTTTTTGTGAAGTCTCTTTTGGGTATTCATCCTATGTATTGTTCCTTTTTCTTTTCCTTGAAGTTGTTTAGTTATTTATCAACTTTAGGATTCCTCATAAGAGAGTTTCTTGGATTATTTTTTTTTATTATATAACATGGATGATTTTAGTCCTTTGATGGTTAAACTTGTCTTGTTTGTATTGGTTCATAAGAATTTTGGCTTTTTAAGGTAATTGACCATGATTTATGTGGATTCATTATTTTTTGCAATTATTTTTTAAGCCCTTTGTTTAATTTGTCTATTGACTGAACAGTTGTTTATGGTAAATTATACTTGGATGAAAGCCCTAGGTAATGTTAGGCATCTAAGGGGGGTAAACTGGGGAGATTTACACCAATAGACTATGAACAATCACATAAGTGAACCTGATACCACACTTTAACCCAAAACCTTAAGGCTCAGGTTTATGGGTCTTTTCCTCACTTATATGGTGCTAAACTTTTTCATTCCTACACGATGTGGGACTTCACCTCACACTTATATTCTAACAATCTCCCCCTCAAGTATGAGTCTCTTTCACATGGTAGCCTCCCCCTCGAGCGGAAGCCATTTTCAATCCACGAGTATCCAATGGTGGCCCTTAGAGCTTAAGCTCATTGCCGCCAATGGCTCTAGTACCTTGTACCGCTGCAACACTTGCGGAACCTGCTGCCTGACCTTCATGCATGAACTCACCCACCAGGAAGACTTTCGATACAAAGGATCTCCGTGTACATGGATCCACCGCCACCATTTTTCCTCGTTTGAGCCTGTCACCAAGTCAAACCAGGCTCTGATACCAATTGTTGGGCGTCTGGGGGGGTAAACTGGGAAGATTTACACCAATAGGCTGTGAATAACCACATTAGTGAACCTGACACCAAACCTTAACCCAAAATCTTAAGGCTCAGGTTTATGGGTCTTCTCCTCACTTATATGATGTTCAACTTTTTCATTCTTATATGATGTGGGACTTCACCTCACATTTGTATTCTAATAGGTAATACTGCCAAGGCTACTCCTTATTAGTATTTGTGGTGATAAAAATTATTTTAGAATTAAACTTCTATTTTACAGTCTAAGTGCTCACATAAGCATTTAGGTAAGGCTTGCTTAATTTGACAGTGGCTTCAGTGCTAATTTAAGTCATCTACAGAAGCCTTGCCTATAAAGACATTCTCATTTTGCACTTGAATGCCTTTTTTGAAAGTGGTAATTTGCTTACATCCTTGATTTTAGCATCATAGTTTTTCATTTATCTTATGTTTTATGGATATTTGGACTATATTTAAACCAAAATACTCAATTTCTCAGAGTTACTATTAATTATGATCTCTGACATATTCATTATCTCTTTAATCCAGTCACGAGAGAAGTTTGTTTCTTTGAAGAAGAATACACCGGAAGATGTTGTTGCTGAATTAGAAGAGGTTTGCTGTATCAATTTTGTTTATGATTAGTAGCTTCTAAAAAATTCTAGTCATATCTGATTCTGAGGTTTCCCTTAACTTTCATGTACTGTGTGTGTCATGATTTCAGATTATGGTGAAAAACTAATTTTGTGATTTCAGAAGAGACAATTTTAAAAGGATATTTCTAAAATAATATCATATGAAACTTACAATAACCAATCTGTCTTAGGTACTGCCCTGTCATCCAGAGTATTTCATAACTCATGGACTCTAAATGACTCAATGTCGAGAGTATGGCTGTTATGTTAATAGCATTATACCCTGAGATTAGCATCCTTTCTGAATTTAAAGGAACTCCAAAAGTCTGATAGAAACCTTGAACTAGTTAGTACCAAACCCAAAATAACTAAGGTGTATGTTAAGAAAGAAAAAGATAGGCATTGTTGAGGATCACAACGAAATGGAAGAGAATGAGGAGGATTTTTCCATGTAACTAATTGATGAGTTGGCAAGGTGGGAAAAACAGGTGATTCGGTTGTATTTTTTTTTATCAGCAAATCCGGTTGTATGGGGTATAAGGCTAGGAAGTGATAGTTGAGAGGGTAGGCTGGAATTAGCTGGGACTTTGGGAGAGACTAGACACTCTAACTTCCTAGAACTTTTTTCCTTTTAGTTGTATTTTCTTCCCCACTATTTTTCACACAATCAGGTCCTGTATCACATTTGAACAGGTTTTTTATATCACCTTTGAACAGGTCTTATATCATCAACAAACACAATTAACTTTCAGCATTACTCTGTCATAATTTTGGCACCTATAATCCATTTCGAGTGACTATTCATTATCACAAGCCATTATTCTTAATCCAGTCACGAGAGAAGTTTGTCTATTACAAGCACCTATAAAATTAAAAGGAAATAATTTCTATTACTATTTAATATTTATGAATGATGTGACATATATCTAGACATGTTACATCACAAACCATGGTCCATGCCAAGACACTAACAAGGATTATTATATATATATTTTTAAATTATTAGGAAAACCAACAGTTCTTTTTTTGGAGGACTAAATAGTCAAATTTACAATGATTAAAAACATAGTTAAGTCTTTTGTTTTTTAATTTTTGGCATATTTTTTTTATGACTGTGTGAGTCATATTATTTAATTAATTATCTCATACTCTGATCCGTGGCAGGATCTACAAAATTCAAAATCAGCATTTGAGAAAAGTCGCTTCAATCTAGTATGTCTTCTACAATTATGAATCTTTTTTGCTGACATCTCCAGTATTTTTTTTATTATGAACCTGGCTATTGGGTTTTAAGGAGTGCAGGTAAACTCTCTCATGAATATTGAAGTGAAAAAGAAGTACGAGTTCTTGGAGTCCATTAGTGCAATAATGGATGCTCATTTGAGATATTTTAAACTGGTCCGTAAATTGGTGGCAATTCTTCATAAGTGAATGTTCAACTCTTTTTGTTTTATGCTTTTAATTATTACTTTGTACTAAACAAGTTATCTTTTTCCTTAGGGTTATGACTTACTAAGCCAAATGGAGCCTTATATTCACCAGGTATAAAGTGTACTCTTTTATTTCCTACAAGCAAATATATTGAAGATAAAATTATGAACATACTTGATAAAACAGTTGGAAAAGGATGACAATTGACATGCTTCATTCTTTTTTAGTAGCCAAAACTGACTTTATCAAATTGAAGCTAGAGTATTTTAGTTGCTAATTTCAAACAACAATATTTAGCACTTGATTGGCATAGATGAAATACCCTTTACAAGTGTGTGAAACTTAATGTCAATTTCTCTCTCCCTTCACTATTGAGCGTCATAATTTTCCTCGTATAATACAGTCTCCTTATTTGTAATTTTGTTGGCCTTGGAAGAATTGACTTAGCATAGGGATGACACTACTTTGTGACAAAATGTAAATAAGAACAATGGGAGTTATGAACTCATGAACGTTCAATCAGTTGTACAAAAAATTGTTTCTCCCACATTAAAAAGTTGCTCAATCTCTTGAAAAGGAAAAAAAGGAAACTGTCGTGTAAGACGATTTTTAAGGTCAAAATGTGCTTAGCCTTTCTCTTAGATATCTCTTGCACTATCTTTACTAGGACTGTATAGCCCTACCAATTTCTTGCTTGTTCTATGTTGTTGTGTTTTGATGACTTGTTGGTCATGAGTTCGAATCCAGAAACAGCCTCTTTGCATATGCAAGGGTAAGGCTGCGTACAATATCCCTCCCCTTTACCTGCGCATAGCGTGGAGCCTTCAGGCAATGGGGTACGTAGTTTTTTTTTTCTTTTTTCTATGCTGTTGGTTCTTCTATGTGATTTGGGGCATGTTATGTATGAACATTTTTATACATTGTGACACTACAAAATGTTTTCTTTGACAGTTTTATTTTATAATGATCAACTTTGAAGTGATCTCTTTAATATTTGATGATGCTGGCTATCAATGACTCATACCTAGATTGTTGCATGAAAATTATGACCTGATTTTACTTTTGTGTATTTTCCTGAAATTAGGTGCTAACATATGCACAGCAATCAAAAGAACTTGCTAATATTGAGCAAGATAAGCTTGCAAAACGGATTCAGGAATACAGAACACAGGCAGAGCTGGAGAATATACGAGCTTCTAGCAATTATATAGAAACCGTTCCAGGTTCTGATGGCACCCATGTTGTAGGTTTGAACTCTTACAGAAGTTTTGAAGCAGGGGTGCAACCTGCAACAACCAAAGGGGAGGCAAGTAATTAGCCTTTTCTGGTTAATATGTGAAAGTTCTCCTGTTTATGACTTTATGTTAAATACATTGGTTTTTATTTTTATTTTCCCTTTTTCTTTGTTTTGTGTCTTCTAATTTTAATTTTTACCCTTACTTACAGGTTCAAACAGTTAAACAGGGTTATCTGTTAAAACGATCATCAAGCTCACGTGGAGATTGGAAACGGAGGTTCTTTGTACTTGATAACCAAGGGAATTTATATTATTACAGAGTGAAGGGTGTCAAACCCATGGTAGTTATTTTTGTCTTTATTTGTTTTGACCTATCAAGCAATCTGCTAATGTTTACTTCCAAATCTGTCCCCAGGGCTCTCAGTCATATAATTATTCTCGCTCGTCTGAACAAAATAGTGGCATGTTTGGTAGATTCCGTACAAGACACAATAGGGCCACATCTCTAAATGAGGATATTTTAGGTTCTTGTACAGTTGATCTGTGCACATCCACTATAAAGATGGATGCAGATGATACAGATTTACGTCTTTGCTTCCGAATAATTTCTCCCTCAAAATCATACACACTACAGGTGACTGATTGACTTATTTCATATATTTTAATGATTCATAAAACAAGCCACTGTATTGTGTCCACCTATCTTGGTGATAACCGAAAATAATATCTTACTGATCTCTCATTTGTGTGATACAATTTTTCTATTTCAGAAGAAAATAGACATTTTGTTGGTTAAAGTTGTAGTCTTGAATCTTTTAGATTGAGCTTCTTTTTTAGATCTTGTATCACATTCTGTGTGCTGGCTTGGTCTAGTTCTGGATTGGTTTTATGTAAGCTGATTTTCCAAATTGGTTTCATCAGGCTGAAAATGAAGTTGATAGGATGGACTGGGTAAACAAAATTACTGGAGCTATCACGTCGCTTTTTAATTCTCAGTTTCTTCAACAGGTTATCTGTTCAAACTTTTTGAAGCATAGCATCCTGCCAAGATGTCCATATAAGATGTTAATATCAGCACTAATTCATTTATAATTGCTGCAGCCTCAATTTGGTAGAGTGCATTCACAAAATAAAAACTCAGCAACTGGTGCTTCCTTGGCAAGTCAATCAGAGGATAGTCAGAAATCATTGAGGGATGGTGTATATTCCAAGGAAGTGGTTAGTGTCTCTAAGATTTTAAGGGGAATTCCTGGGAATAATAAATGTGCTGAGTGCAGTGCTCCTGAGCCAGACTGGGCATCTCTAAACCTTGGCATATTGCTGTGTATTGAATGCTCGGGAGTGCATCGAAATCTTGGTGTTCATGTCTCTAAGGTGCATTCTTTCAGATATAGATGCAAACCATATATTTATGTGATTATGTGTATCTCTATTGTTGCAAATAATAATACTAAATGTACTTAGGAAATACAATGTTCATGTATCTCCTGTTAAAATGCATTTATTGTTCATGGACATTATATTAGCGTCTAGAAAGTTGCACTGGATTAACATTAGCTTAGGAAATAATCTCCACTATGTCTCTATTAAGCGCTTATATATACAGATGCCTTGCATAACCAATCTACTACATTCTACTGAATGAGAAAGCATTCCAATTCACTAAATTCTCTGTAAAATATTATGTTCTATCTTTCTCTAAATTTTCCCTCTAAATTTTAACATGGCATTAGAGTGTTACCATCTTCTGTGACTTGTCCCAATTCCACTGTCATGCTCCTAAACATATGGAATTAATTTGTTTTCAATAGCATTCTTCTCTTTTCCAAGTAGTCATCTACATATTTTCATTCCGGCAAGTTCAAATCTTCTCTTTCATTATCTTCACCACAGCTCTGCTTGAATCATCTCCATCTGTGGCCTTCTTTTGGATAGAAACAGTGTTTCCACCTTGGTTTCCTTTTCCCAACATTTTTTCCTCTCACCCAATGCATTGAATCACTTTTCTGGCCTCTGCTGCTACTGGAAAAATTTTCTAGTGATTTTTCCAGCAAAACTATTGCGATCAGAATCAGCATCACTTAAGTTTCAGCTCCATCTGACATCCCATGTGCCTATGCACGCAATTACAGTCCAGTACTTTTCCTCCACATGCCTCCCCTTCTAGCTGTGCGTGGAGGCACATCCAGCCATTTCTGGCAACCCATTGGCACCATTTTGGTTAGAGAAATGTTAGGAACACACTCTCAGATACACTCTTTTGAAAGCATCCTCTCTTATTGGTTGAAATTTATTGAAAATGACACAATTTTGTGGGTCTCACATCATATTTAATGATTGTCTCTCCTAATTTTGTAGTCTCCAATAAATTTTAATCAATTAAAAAGAGTGTGTTTGAAGAATTGTGTTAGAAAGATAGGAGCCTATATATATATATATATATATATATATATATATATTGAGGGCGAGTCTTGACACAGCGGTAAAGTTGTGTCTTGGTGTCTTGTTGGTTATGGGTTCAAATCCAGAAACAGTCTCTTTGCATATGTAAAGGTAAGGTTGCATACAATATCCTTTCCTCTTACCTTCGCATAGCGAAGAGCTTCTGAACAATGGGGTACGTAGTTTTTTTTTTTATGTCTTGCATAATCTATGTACCACATTCAACTGAATAAGAAAGCATTTCCCATTCTCAAAATTCTCTCTAAGATATTATTTTCTATCTTTCTCTAAATCTCCCCTTCTAAATTCAACATCTATGTGGATATAAGAGCATTTAGTAACTATTGAAATTTGTCTCGAAGTTTATCTTTAACGTTGAAGCGACCATAGTTTGAGATGGTGAAGATTTTAATTCTTTTTCTTGCTCTAGGATAGTTATATTGCACTAAAGTGCTTGCATATTTTTGCAACTCTTTCTTTCTTGCTAAGGGTTTTCATTTTAAGAATTCTTTAGCTTTGACTTTTGAGAAATAATTCACACTTTTTTTGTCTTTATAATTGATATGAGTCAATTTTCTTAAATAATGTGATTTCTGATTTGGTATTAAAAATCGATTATCATTTTCTAAAGGTAATTATATTTTATCTGTGAATTGCAGGTGAGATCTATAACATTAGATGTTAGGGTTTGGGAAAATACCGTTCTAGAGTTATTTGATAACTTAGGTAATGCTTATTGTAATTCTGTCTGGGAGGGCTTGCTCCTACTTGATCATGAAAGGTAAATTATGGCTTTCCTTAGCAATGCACATTGGGTCCTATCAATGTATCAAGTTGAGTGACTGAGTAATTAAGCTCGTAATCCTTCATTTTGGGAATAATTATCTGCAGGGTAGGTGAATCAAATGTGCCTATGAAACCTATCTCTACAGATGCCTTCCAACACAAGGAGAAGTACATCCAAGCAAAGGTAAGCAGTTTCGGTTCAATTTTTATTGATGGAACTGGAAGCTTTCATGGTTTACTGCTATAGAGGCAGCTTGATATGTTAGACATGTGACAAATTCTTTTCATGAGTAAGATAGCACAAGTCATTCATTTTAAATTTTTGCACAAGTCTTTCATTTTAAATTTGTCTATTTAATAATGATATTCTATCCACTTCAGAATTTTTTTAAATACAATGGCAGAGTGCATTTGGGTTTTTGGATGACTGCAAAATTCCCCTTAAGCTAAAAGGAAAATTCTATAGCACAGTTGTAAGACCTATAATGTTATATGGAGCTGAATGTTGACCAGAACATAGGTAACATGAACATAAAATAGGGTAACAGAAATGAGGATGTTAAGGTGGATGTGTGGTTATGTGAAGATGGATAAGATAAGAAATGAAGATATTCGACGAAAGGTAGCAATAGTACCGGTGAGTGAAAAGATGAGGAAGCATAAATTGAGATTGTTTGGGCACGTAATGAAATGATCCCTAGATACTCCAGTAAGAACAAGAGTTTGTTACCAAGAGCTTGACACAAAGAGAGGTAATGGTAGACCGAAACTTACCTGGAAAAAGGTAATTAAACAAGACTTAATGGAGTAAGATATAGATTAACAGACGATGTGTCTTAGAATGGAGTGGAGAAAAGCTATAAGCTTGGTGGAGGGTTAGACCTGTTATTATCTCAATGTTCCAGACAGTCAATTTTTAGTTTTTTTCCTCTTCTTTTCCTCCCTCCTTCTTTCACCCTTCTTTTTTTTTTTATCCTATTTTCTTTTTTTGGGTCTTATTTTCCCTTTTATCTTCCCCTCCCCCTTCCTCATTTTTTTTCAACTTCCTCGTATCTATCATTGAATTCATCTACCACCGACCCCAATTAACTTGGGTTAAAAGTGTTGTTGATGTTTTATTGACGAGTTCATTGAGGTATTTGTTCATATTCTTAAGCACCAGCATTCAGGATTAAGTTGGAAATGTTTTTGAATTATCCAAAGTCTTAAGGATTATGAAGGTTTTAGTTACAAACTAAGAATTTAGGAAGTTATGTAGTTGGACTTCAATTGGAATTAAATAATGGTTTTGTGGATTTGGCTTCACCTTTCTGGCCATAATAATTACTTGTTTTCATTGCTAATAGAATTTGAAATAGGATAGTTGATGCTTACTTCTATGGAGATTATGTACCCAGATTACTGCACTGTGTGAATAAATGAATTAGGTTGGTAATCTTTTATAATTGGATTTCCATCTTTGGATTCTCTTATTTGTGTTGCTCTCTGTCTTTCTCTACATATTGTTTCTGCCAGTCCTATGTCAGTTTTACATTTTGACATTTAATGTTATGTATTGCTGTATTATGATATATCTGTTAGGAAGCCCCTGCTTTCTTCACAGCTTTTACTGTGATCTAAATATTGTTGTAACTCTTGTTTTCCTTAATCAGTATGTAGAGAAATCACTGATCATCCGAGAAGAGGATATACCTGGGAATCCTTCAGTTTCCATAAGAATCTGGCAAGCAGTTCAGGCTGTAAATGTACGAGAAGTGTATCGCCTTATTGTCACATCAACATCAAATCTGATAAACACAAAATATTATGATGAGTCTCACCAAGCTGCTGATGCCAAAGGCCATCAGCATGATCCTGAAGCCTGTCTGAGAGTTGAAGAGACTACTGAGACAGAGAGGTGTTTCCGTGGATGGTCATTATTACATCTGGCATGTCATTCTGGTAGTGCACTGATGGTTGAGTTGTTGCTCCAATTGGGTGCTGATGTAAACATGTGTGACTATCATGAAAGAACTCCCTTGCACCATTGCATTACAAGTGGGAAAAATCAATTGGCAAAGTTTCTATTAAGAAGGTAATACTTTTATTGTAAGCCGTTTGCATGAAGCTTGCACACCTTCATCTCTAACACAAACTTCCAATGAAAGCATAAACTAACATGCCATTTTACCAGGGGTGCAAGGCCGTCAGTTAAAGATGCTGGAGGACTCACTGTACTTGAAAGAGCAATGGAGAGGGGAGCAATAACTGACGAAGAGCTATTTATCTTGCTTGCTGAATGCCAGTGAAGATGGATCTCGTATATATATTAAGAATGTTGAAGATATGCTGTTGTTCATTAAGAAAAGAAATTTCGATTTCTTAATTTTGAATGCCTAATTCATCGAAAGGAATTTCATTAACTTTTTTATTCATCTGGATCCATATTTGCTTAAGTTACTATAGAAAATATTTAACATGTATCTCTTAATGAAAATTTTAAAATATATTCATCAAGTTAATTCCACAAAAAAACTTCGTTTTAGCCGATTCATTCTTCTTTCAAGTTTGACTCACTTTTTATTTAGAAAAACATTGTAAGTGTTTTTTAATTACACAATTTTAATTTAACTATCATTCAATTTGAAATTTATGAAGCAAAAACAAAAACAAAATGAAGCAAAATTCAATTTGAAATTTAAAAATATCGATCATTATGTACTGTAATTTATTTTAAAAACTGAAGAATGGACAGATTGTGTTAAGGTAAGAATGTACATACTAAAACTGAATGTTCGAAAATTATGTTATATATGATGCATTTCACGCTTAATATTGCCTATTATGATTTTTCTCATGTAACTATAATAAATGAGAGAGTTGTTCTTTTTTCTTTCTGAATTTAGAGTTGTTGTAGTTTTGTAGTTAGGTAACAATACGAATAAAATATATTAGTGAATAGTAAAAAGATTTATTTAAAACAATAAAATTAAGCACGTGTTAGTAATAAATGTTTTTATTTTTATTTTATTTTTTTAATCTTCCAAAAAATAAAAATAAAAATGATAAGCCAGTTCAAAAAACAACAATTTAATCATCATTCTTTTAGTTTAATAAGATGTGTATGTTTGGGATCCTAGCTTAAATTTAGAAAAAAAATTTTCTTTGAAAAAATAAGCTATTTTGATGAAACTAAAAATTTGTAGCCTATGATTACTCTCTAACAGCCTATTTTTTCTTTGAGCTGTTTTTATATTATTTTATTATGTAAAAGTTGATTTTTTTGGTTGCATCAAAACAAAATAAATTAATTATGCAAATTTATTCAAATAAAAATTGATTATAATTTAATTATTAAAAATATGGTGGTGTGACTGAGATAAGATAATTATAAAAATAATCAATTATACATATAATTAATCATTAAAATAATTTAATTTTTACAACTGTTTTATCTCACACACATCACCATACTTTCAATAGTTTTATTGTTAAATTTGGTTAAAAATATTCACTTTACATCGTCAAATAATACTATACTTTTTTTGGGTACGAAATAATACTACCATATGTTAATAGTTTTAAAACAAAGCTTATACAATTTTATTCATTATATTTGTTATTATTAAAATAAAATACAAAGATAATAAAATTTATTCTTGTTATTTATTTTCAGTCAAACAAATACAAAATATTTGTTGTTTTCCATTTTATCTCCTACCAAATAATATAAGATTTATTTTTCGTCACTTTTATTTATTTATTTATTTTTCTCTCAAGTACTCCATATTCTTATCTTAAATACACTCAAGATTTAATACTCCATATATTTATCTAACGGTGAAAGCGGAATTGAATTGTAATCATGATTTTGAATTTGATGTGATTGCAATTGAATTATATAAAGGGTGGTGCGGTGTGCAGAGAGAGAGAGGGGTTTTGTTTTGTAAGGAAGAAAGAAAGAAAGAACGAACCGGAGATGAAGGGAAGATGAGAAGCGAGGAAGTCTTTGTTCTTGATGAGTCGCGAATCCAACCGCAAGAAAGGAAAAGAGAATCGGAGGAACTCGTTGTTCTTGATGAGTCGCAAATCCAATCCGATGATCCACTCAAAAAAAGATAAATAATCCAATCCAATGGTTGGTGGTGGTAGAAGAGAAATTAAAGAAGTATGAAGATGAGGATTCATATATAAACTCTCTTGTAAACACCAACAAGATCTAAAATAGTTTGACTTTTTAAATATATTGACATGAATTCGATTTCTTATCTTCTAGCAAGGAAAAGGACTTTCTTAAAAACAAAATCGGTTTGAACTTGCATTTTTTCTGGTATCATGAAGCGTATTTCGTTTCTCAATTATTTAGTTGAAGTGTATTTTTCTGCCTATGAAGATTGTATGGTATCAATAAGGGGATAAATGTGAATATGTGATTGTTGGTACTGAAAGCAAAGCACGAATTAGTATTATATCCATCTTCGTTTACAAGCAATGCACAAATCCCAGCGCCACAGTAGTATTAACATATTCCTTTTACAGTACTATTTGATATGACAGTTGGTAAAGGATGGCAATTGATTTCATTCTTTTATAAATAGCCTATTGAGTATGACTAGTTCAATTTTTTAAATAGTAATATTTGAAATTATGTATTCACTGAAAATTTTGTTTCTATATTTTTTAAATGATCAATTTATTTCATGTAAATATTGTGATAAATTAGTCCACCTATTGAGTATGACTAGTTCACTTGTTAAGTATATGTAAAAAATAATTATCGGTGCAGTATTTTGGGATAAATTATCGGTGAAAAAATTATGACTAGTTCACTTGTTAAGTATATGTAAAAAATAATTATCGGTGCAGTGTTTTGGGATAAATTATCGGTGAAAAAAATAATTTTTTCACGGCTGTTTTTTTAGTTTATGTAGGTAACAACTATTTTGTGTAGAAAATTTCAAGAAACTTATTCATTCAGCAAAGTTGTTATCCGACCGTTCTTCATCCTTCTTCCGATTCTATTCGATTCACCTTCATCTTTCTTCTTCAATTCTCTAACCTTCTTGTTTTTCTTTAGTTTTTGTTACCGGAGGTAGTATGACAAACCAAACTCGAATGAAACGGGTTGGCCAAAAAAAAAACTAACTTTTACAAGTAACTGTTAAAATATGATCCCTGACATTTGGCAAACAATGTCAAAGCCAAAAAATATAACTGACAAAAGGTCCACAACGTGATATAATAAACATGCATTCTAAAAAACTGTATAATGTTGAGCAAGATAAGCTTGCTAAGCGGATTCAGGAATACAGATCACAGCCAGAGTTGGAGAATATACGTGCTTCTTGCTGCAATTATAAGAAAACATGCCAGGTTCTGATGGCACACATTTTGTAGGTTTGAAATTTTACGTAAGTTTTGAAGCAGAGATGCAATCAGCAACCAAAGGGGGGGCAAGAAATTGGCTTATTCTGGTTAATATGTGAAACTTTTCCTTTTTATAACTTTATGTTAATTGTTAAATACATTTTTTTGCCTTTATTTTGACAGAGCCATACTTCATTCTTTATTTGTTTAAGAATGATTTGATTTAAGAATGATATGATAGTTTTGGGAGGTTCCTTCAACAGATCATTCAGAAGAAGCTTGAAAGTTGCCTAGCTACTTCCATTTCTCCATCATGCATAAAAAACTGGGGTCCAGCTGGACTTGCAAGACATCTTTCAAAGATTCACCTTTGACAACAACATCTGCTCCGTAGTATTAGGATTTGATCCTAATTGCCTTCCAAACAAGTTCATTTCGAGTTCTCGGAGGTTGCTTACGAGAAAGCCTTCAACAAAATGGAGGATGCAACCAGTGCAGATCTAAGTTGATTCTTCTGTCTTGTTTCAACACATCCTCTTGTGAAAGCTAAAATCTTGAAGAAATAAAAGATAACTTTAAAACCAATGAAGAAAAATTGGCTGGCTAGTTTCTCGTTTGAAAGGATAAGCTAGTTTACCTGCATGGAGCAATATGTGAAGCCTTGAGACTTTTCCCACCAGTGCCTTTTGAGAACAATTGTGCAATAAAATTTGATAGTGATATACTTCCAAGTAGTGATCGTATTATTAGTCCAAATACGATTTTGTGTGTGTGTGTATATATATATACTCAATGGGGAGAATGGAACAAACATGGGGAAAAGATTGCTTGGAATTTAGGCCTGAAAGATGGATTTCAGAAAAAAGGAGGGAATATATACACTACGTACCTTCATATAAGTTCATAGCCTTTAATGCCGGGCCAAGGAGTTGTTTGGGTAGAAACATCAGCTTTGTGCAAATGAAAATTGTTGTCATTGCTTCTCCTAGTGTTTCTGTTGTGCTTCACATGACAGATGGCTTTGAGGAAATGGAGGGAGCAGAACTTTCCAAATGATTTATTTCGCGTTGGTAATTGTGTTCACTACTTAGCATGTCACTGCTACATTATAAATAATAATTGATTGTTTGATTTATTACAAAATTCTGTTTATTGTTTGATTTATTCATTAAAATACAAAGAAACACTAGAATTTACTTTATTTTATTTTCTAAATTATTATCCTGAATGTTTATGCTATCTTTATTTGCTATTAAATGAGTCTAATTTGGGAATCATAAAAAAAACATTATCTTTATTTACTACTATTTTGCATGGAATTATAATTCTGAAATTTTGAACGAGAATATATATTCTAGATTTTTAATTAGATAAAAAAGAATAAACCAAACTAAAAGATTTTTAATTTATAGTTTTTCTCGTTTCCTTTTCAATAAATAAATAAATAAGGATTTATATTTATACTGATATTAATATACATACAAAAGATAAACAAATTAATTACAGTTGTTTTTGTAAAAAAAAATAGTTTAATTAACAACTTAACATACATTCTATATTTCTGTCAATTAAAAATTATTATTAGTTTAAATTTTAAGAAAATTATTATAAAACAAATTATGTGTTAATTTCTGAGACTTTATTCAATTAATAATACTTAAATATCATAAAATAAAAAATAATATATGTACGGATAATATATATATATATATATATATATATATATGCTCAGGAAAAAGAAAATGTATACTTAGTAGTTAGTACATGCCAATTTCTGTAAAAGTGTAAAGTGTAAACCTTAAAACAAATAATTCTTTATAAAGAAAGAGAAAATGTCATAAAAAGCCAATTACCTCTGCTCTGTTCAGTTTTGAAAATCTCGTTCATTTAACGCAGAATTTGGGTATTGGATCGGAACCCTGACAATTCTGGGTACGAAGCCAAGCCAAGGTTCTCTCTTTATCTTCTTTCTATGATAATTGCCTTTTCGACAGATCTGGGCTTTGCTTTCTCTTTCGAAATTTAACAAACAACCCTGTATTTTGTTAAACCCTCATTTTACCCCAATTGCTATTCTGTACTGACTCTATTACTAAATTTGCTTGTTGTTTTTATCTCAACTGTTAAATATCGTAGTCTTCCTTGTTGTTTGTGCAGATGATTCAACTTTTAAGTGTTGTTTCTGCTTTGAGTGTAAATTAGAAGTTTTCACATATAATTAAGTGAAGTTAAGACCCAAGTGTGAAGTTAAGTGAAGAAAAAAATTAGACCAACAAGATGGAAAGGTTACTCAAAAGAAGAGAAAAGGTGATAAGTCTAAGGATAGAGTCAGAGATCTTCTATAAAGAAAAGAAAAAAATTAGAGGATCCTAGCCATGGTTGTTATGATGTTAATCCAGTTAGCGATGATGCCATGGACCTGACAGTTGAAGATTTGATGGCCATAGCAGAACAGGTAATTTTCTGCTTTTTACTTTGCTTGAGTAATGCTATACCATTTCTCTCTGTATCAACATAATTATCATATTATTCAGTCATTATAAAAATATAGCCTCCCAAGACATTTTATATTTACCCTACCTCTGCTTTAAGATTTGAACTTTTGTCAAGTGCATGCAGTATCTCAAAGATTACGAGAACAAGGATCGAAAAGAAAGCTCAAGTAGACAGCGTGAATCAAAATGGCAATTTCAAGATACGAATGAAACGGGAACTACTCTTGATTCCTCTTCTGAGAACAAAATTTCATCCGGGTCTGGAAGGGAAGATTTATCTAATTCTACTTCAACAACTGGTGAATTAATTGCTACAAGCCCCTCTCAAACAGGTGATCCTGCTCAAGACATGCTGGACCTGTTCTTGGGTCCCTTGCTGAGGAAAACTCTTGAGAAGGAGAAGATCAACTCTATTGTGGAAAATATCTGAGACTACCCATAAGTTCGCTAGGCAAAGTCAAGATAAACTTGCTGGAGAAGAAATGGTCCCCTTGATGAAAAAAAGAAACACCTTGAAAGACAAGGTGGCAATGTTTCTTGACCAAGATATGTAGATTCATCAATACAAGCATGGGTGTCATGGCAAAGCAATGTGCTAGAGTTCTTGCATGACCTATAGTAGTAGTTTCACATGTAAATCATTTAATAATTGCAGTCTCATCCTAGTTGGGCAAAGTCCTATGTGATAATGTTTGTGTATATAGTTATAGATTTAATTCTTATACAATGAAATTGAGTTTCAATCACCCACTGCCAGGGGCGGAATTAAAATACTCATCTATACACTGCAATTCGGGATGTTTCATCGACATATCATAAAGAAAAAGGTGATTAGTGGCTACTATTGTCTAATATTCCTTGCTAAATTATGATAATATCATATATTGAAGACAAGCCAACAACCAAAGTATCTGAGCTCTTATATCCTCCATGAACTTTAGAGAGTTTAACTTTTATATTGATTGATAGATGAAGGTAGGATAGTTATAATAATCAAAATAATTACAGAATATGGACGTTTATGTAGGTTATGTTGTTTTCCAAGTAGGCCTAATTTTTTTTTAGTAAAACAAAAATTGGACATGCCTTTAAAGCTTGGAGCATTTTCTTTAAATTAAGTTCATTGGATTGGTCAGAGAAAGGAGGAGGATGTGTAATTGTGGTTGTTGAATGTATTTGTTCTTTCTTTGGTGCCTTTTGGCAGCAGAAAACCTTTCTCCATATACTTGCTTTTGGACTGGACTGATTTCGTAGCCTTTGTATATGGCTTTCGGCACTTGTTTCTTTGCAAAGATTCCCTTAACAAGAGTGGAGAGTGACTGATTAGCTAACCTTTTTGTTTTGATTTTTTAATTTATTTTAAGCATGTTCTTTCTAGCTTTCTGAAAGAATATCGTGTTCTCCTTTTTCTTCTTGTCGGTACTTCTCTTCGTATCTGTCACCTCTGTCTTAAGGGAGCACGATCAATCAAACCTTTTTATTTTATTTCTTTTTCTGCTGCCAGAAATTCCTTTCTCATCTTTGGCATAAGGGAACCATTCCTAGTGATCTATGTATATGTCTTTAGTTCTTCAAGTTGCTTCACCATTTTGAATAACCTTTGTTTTCAATCGAGGATCCTTGTGACATATATAATAGTCATTAATTGGTAGAACGTATATCATTTTCTTGTTTAAGAGTGTTTTTTTTTAAATGAAGTTAAAATCATAATAATAGCGGAAAGGAAAGGAAGAAACCCGAATGAGGAAAGAAAAACACTTTTTTGCTCGGGTGCTTCTAACTGGCTGTATCATAAACCACCACCTATTTTTTATCTGGTTCTGTTCTCTTTTTCTTACATATATTGCATCTAAACAGAAAAACTTTATTTATAGAAAAAAGAATATTGGAACTGCCTCTTTTCTCTATTACTACAAAGGCAAAATAATAATATTAGTCCCTCCATTTGAATGATGGTTGATGCTTTATCCAAACGTGCGCATGTATCTTAAAGTAGAAATCTTGATAGTCCAATTTTGTGTCCTATTTTCTTGACATCTTCTTGAATTTGGTGTCTGTATTCTCCAAACGTGAACTTCCTATATACAGAAGGTCCTTTGCAGCCGTTTATGACAGTACTGTAAGAAGGACATAGGAAATATGCTATGGAGTATCTTCCAATTTTGTTATTTGCCACAACCTTGTGCTCCACGCTTTTGTACTCATCATTACTCCAAGCCTGTATTTAATTGGGTTTTTTTCCCCCAAAGGAAACACCTTGTTAGTTAATGAACCATCGACATATATATGTAACCGACAATTTAATAATTCTTCATATAACCAAAGGTTTTATTAGTAGAAAATTGATGTGGTCATGCATGCATCTTTGGTAGTAGGCTTGAGTCAATAATGGATGCTGCAATAGCCATGCTACCCGTCACTCTACTATTGATTGTATTATAGCAGTTACTGAGACATGTTTAAGACTTAAGATGAACAGATGGCTGTATCAAGAATGTTTTGTTAGTTTTCTTTCAATTGTCATTCGTAGCAATGTTGTTAAATCGTAGAGTCTACGTAGACTCGGTGAGATGAGCT
>CM023951.1:8802991-8869528 GCA_013407115.1 Glycine latifolia
CACGCGGCCTATTTCGCTAGGCAGTCCAGCGAAATAGGTGATGGACATGTGGCAGACAGAGCATAATTCGCTGGGGAGTCCAGCGAAATAGGTGGTATGGGAGAAAAAACCTCAAAACTTCGGAAGGTCATAACTTTTGACTGGGATGTCCGATTGAGGCGTATGATATGTTAAAACGATCGTAATTGAGAGGAGAAGCCGTAGGCTACGGCTACAACTGAGTAGGCTACGGCTACGGTTTCTCCTCTCAATTACGATCGTTTTAACATATCATACGCCTCAATCGGACATCCCAGTCAAAAGTTATGACCTTCCGAAGTTTTGAGGTTTTTTCTCCCATACCACCTATTTCGCTGGACTCCCCAGCGAATTATGCTCTGTCTGCCACGTGTCCATCACCTATTTCGCTGGACTGCCTAACGAAATAGGCCGCGTGGCACTCTGGGAATTAGTTTGACCCCCGTGGCCTTTAGGTAAATATTTAAAAAATATGTGGCACGGGGGTCGAGGTCTCTTAAGAAAGAACCCTTGAATTTGGAAACTCTCTTTTGGCCCCACTAGGGTTGTGGTCTAGATGTTAGAAATGAATGATTCATTATAGTCAATGACACCTAATAATTAATTTGCTTCATCATACATACAATAATACCTAATTTTATTTAGTGGCAGTAAAGTTACATGCCAAAGTAAGAAAAAAATACCTGAAAAAGGTCCCCAATGTTAACAATGAGAGCATCTGGGTTTGGTTTTACAGCGACCCATTTGGAATCTTTTATGAGTTGGAGTCCACCGACGTGATCTTGATAAAGGATAGTAAGGAAATCGCTGTCAGTGTGAGGAACTAATCCAAAAATTTCATCGTTAGATTTTGGACAGCATGGATAGTGATTTAATCGCAGAAAGCATGTGCCAGCATCACAGAGTTTTTCAAGTGCATCCTCTGGGTAGCCCAGGTTTTGTGCTAGAATGCTGGCCAACAACCTAGATACTTCTAGCATCGCTGGTGCAAACTCATTTATTGCTTCCCTGCAGAAACAGCAGCAGCAGAAACAAATTAACGTGCAGAACTTGTGGGGATGAAATCATGCAGCATGCGAGAAGGTTCATTCCAGACAAATATTGCTCAGAGTTTGTCGACTCAGCATAAATTTTACAAGCCAACCTGTCAAGATATAGAATAACCCGACAAGTGCTTCTTTTTTAAGTATTTCTATTGGTTATTAGTATTCTCCTAGGATTTTGAAAATGTAATTAAGAATTGAGAAATAAAAGAAAATATTTTAGAAATAAGGATACGTATAATGTGCAGTCAAATTACACCAACACCTCTAACTCAAAGGATTGCACAACATTCAAAGATTTGCTATGTTTATATAAGTAAAAACGATTTATTTAATGTTTGATTCTTATTATATGTAATTTTTTAAAAATTAGTGAGAATCATGAATAGTGAACAAAATTAATCTCTTACCTAATTTTAAATTAAAAGAGAAGTGTACTGACCCGAAAAAAAAAAGTTACACCTAACACCTCGTATTCTACTTTTCTTTTCCTACAATGACTTCTTTATTGGTTTGCAATAAATTACTCATAAACTTATGTTATCTAAAAAATACATTACACTATATAATATCCTATCAGACTTGTAGTGTGAATTTTGAAGAAATTATAAGAATATCATTATAATTTATTCTTAGGTGTAAATTCTGATTGTTGTGCCTAAGAGTGATGTGTTATGTCTGTGTCCATAGAAGAATTTCTCCTTATTCTTAGTATCATTAAATATATATATATATTTTTTTATAAAAAAAATGTATTTATGTTTTGATAAATTTCAACTAATTAATAATACTACAAAGAAGTTTACTAAAAAAGAGTATTACCTATATTTCCTTTTCATATTATTATACATTCATAATGCTATAACTAAAAAAAGTAAATTACAATAATATTTCTTATAATTTGAAGAGTTTTACCCATCTTAAAATTACTGGTTAAATTTATTTTTTAATAAATAAAGTATTTTATTATAAAACACACCGAACATTTATTAGTGAACATTACTTTTATGCTTATATTATTATATTTTTTATAAAAACTTTCTTCTTTTAATTTTTTTAACTAGTAAAGATACCTTCTAGCATTTGCCAAGTTTAGAAATGTACATGTACGTACCCATCTTCTAATGTTAATAGATATGAAGGCAAGAGGGACAGAGCATGTGTCCAGTGAAAATTTCAATAATATATACAGGGAGAGTAGAGTGTCATCTGTACTAGAAAAGTCTCAGGATAGCCGCCAAGTGTGATTTTTTATCTATAAAAAAATAAAAAGAGAAGAAATGAATCACTAGGTTTTACTCAAAAAGTCATTGTTAGTGCCATGCCTATACATCACACTATGTATATGCGAAGCGGCTAGGATGGGATTCAACCTTAAGATCAAATAAGCTAATTAAGGAAGGGATCTAGTGAGCAAAATAAACATGCATTTTAAACTGTGAAAACAACACTTTGAAAGAGGGTGGTGGTGAATCTCTCTTGTCACCACCCTAAGACACTTTTGTCTTTGTTCTGCAGTCATTAGTCTTTGCCATTGTTCTGTAATATTAATTCTTTAGGATTGTTATCAACGGTGCATTGTGCATAAAAATAAAAAATAAAAAAGAAAGATTTCCACTAAGTAAACAATGTCAAATTTAACTGGAATGGAATGTAAGAGCGAGATATATACCTCAAAGAAGTGAATTCACCCCAGGAAGCTGCTTCTGAGATCATGGTGAGAGGAATGTGGAAAGCTTCAGACCATGAGAAGTGTTTTGAACGAGTAGCTGTTGGTGTCCCCCACCTATATGGGTTATTTAGAAGCCCGCAAGTGACCTTCTTCTCAAACGGTACTTCAAACAACTTCACTTGTTCCTCTCTCATTTTTCTTAGCAAGTCATGGCTTATACCATGATTCACCACTTGAAAAAATCCCCATTCTGATGCTGCCTTGCATATTGCTGCAGTGCAAGCCTTCCTTTCTCTTTCATTAGAACTTTTAAGGCCACTAAGGTCTATCAAGGGTAGATCACATGCATCCACTAAAGGATGGTTTTGATCATTAAAACTTTTAGCCTTTTTGGCTTCTTCATCCGAGTTTCTCACAAGTGCCCCATAGTGTTGCATGAGTGGTGGATTTGAATCTATCATTGTATTGTTGCACCAAAGTTGTGTGTGAAAGAAGAGAGGCTGTAAGATGGTGAAGTGGAGATTGAGATTTTAATTGCATTTATTTATATGGTTGAGTTGGAGATTGGAGCCAGAGTGCTCTAGAAAGTCCTGTAATGGACAATCACTGAGAACAAACATGGGTGTCCAGATCATGACAAATGTCAGAAGGACAGCCATTTGGAACTCTCTCTCACAGGCCATGTCTTGAAACCGATACTCTAAAATATTGTGAAAAGGAAGTTGGCATATATATAACAACGAAAAAGGATTCAAACCGAATTCCACCTTTTGACTTTGTTCATGACACAAAATAATAATAATGGTTACAGTCAGCATTAGAATGAAGAACGATAATATACACACACAAACTTTTGGTTTATGTACACTTTTGACTATTAGGAAGGAGTATCGACAGAAAACAAGAGTACCAAAAAGTGCATAAATATATAAGTAGCAACCCCCCTTGAGTAGTTAGAATCTTACAATTAATAAATTATTCAATGTACTGTGAATTCTGTTGACATCTTAATGTTGCTATCGTTTCTAACTAGTCTTCATTACGCGTAATCGTGCATCTGCCGAAATGGCTGGTAACATATAACAATATTTTTGTTACTTGCTCCCCCGGCCTTCCCCTGCTAGCTAATTAATAATCTCCATTAGGTGTTATAATACTATATATTGGATATATGTTTTCCAACTTTGTCTAACAAGAGTTGTAACAGTAAGGTTACTCATTAGCCCACGTTTTGAAACTGGCCAGGACGAAAGTCAAGTGATAAATCTAGACCTATTAGAAGTGAGGGCAATTATTTCCACTAATCTAAAATACTATACGAATTTATTTATTTTTTCAAAAATTTAGAGGGAGGGATGACACCCCAATTCAAGGTTGAGAAAGTCTCCAGACTCAGAGTACTTATAGATGTACTTACATTTCTCTGCTCCAAAGAGATGAGCAAAAGTTTAAAATTACAATAGATGCAAGACTGTCTTGCTCCAATCAGCCAACTCCTTAAAATTAAATATTATATTGATTATATGAATTATTAGAAGTGAGATGGGGAATTACTTTCATATGTTTTTTAATTTAATGCAGATAAAGGTTGGATATTAATATGAAAGGATTAGAAATTTATGAGGATGAACGAAATCTAGTTTATTAGAGTAGAATTCTGATTAGAGAAATAAAAATGATCCTTAAGAGGATGGATAAAGATTAAAACTATTGGTCCAAATAATATGATTGTTAAAGTTTAGAAGAGTGTCGGAGAAAAGCTTTATTGTCTTACCAAGTTTTTTTGAGATCTAAGAATAGGAGGAAGAACCTTTTTTTTCACAGGAAAAGCGAATTTTATATAAAAAGCTAATGACACAAGTTGTAGCACAGCGTCATAATTCACAAATTTCCTTGCAGACCGAGTTTGGTGAGTTGATCGTCCAATCCAAAGGTTTCAAGGAAAGTCACTTTAGTTTTTCTTTTAACAACTTATTCATTAAGTTGTCCTAGTTTGCTAGTTACCTAGATACCCCGTCTTTTACTTCAGCATGGCCGAGCCACTCACACATTTTACTGTTGTTCATTTCTTTCTCCCGTTAACAAAGTGCTCTAGAATTGCTTAAAGGGCTGAAAATGAGTTGAGTTAAATCAAGTTCTGACTTAATGCTCGCAACATCATTTAGTTTGTTAGTTCGATTCAATTTAGGATTATAATTATTTTACATACTTTTTATTTTTTTATTTTATAAAAAAATGTAAAAAAATATGAAATTAATTCAAAAAATTAATTATATAAATTTGATAATATAAAATATATCATTTTATACAGATTATTTAAAGGTATTAATTCATCTATTTTTATTTTATTTTTTCTTAATTAATTATTCAATGTCCATAGTCACAAAAAAATGTCTGATACATATTTAACCCAAGTTAAATAGAATCGATAATAGATAAATCCAATAATAGATCTAAAATAAGATAAAGAAAAAGAAATGACAATTAAAATATAAAACTACTAATAGGTTTAACCCTCTACTAAAGTTTATAATTTTTCTCTACTTCGTTCTAAGACATATCATCCACTAATTTATATTTTACTCCATTAAACCTTATTTAACTATCTTTCTCAAATAAATTTCAGTCCACTTCTACCTCTTTAAAAAAATATCTGATTCATTCAAATAAATAAATAAACACATCAAAGAAAACGATAAATAATAGTAGTATATTATAAGCCAGCATAAGCTGTAAGCTGCAAGGCAACTCCGCGAACTACAACGGAAACTAAATACGTATGTTGGTTTCCTCGTCGAAAAGGCTCTAACTTGTGTTTTTTTACGTGAAAAATGGAAGCTAAATAAACAAACTAACTTCTCTGTGGACGTAAAAATTAAACACGTATACGAGTAGACTTGACGAATTACTAAGCATGCTATAACCAAGAAATTATGTAAATAACGATTTACTTTCACACATCACACAACATCTATCAACGGTTAAATATGAGCATTACTTAAATTTGAAGTTGATGACAAACTAGCATAAATAGATCTACAATAGTTCCTATGGCATGAGAAAAACACCTGCACTCTGAAATCAATAAGGTGCATTTAGCTCAAACCATTGTTATATTAATCGCTTTCCTATTTTCTCCTTTTTCTTTTTTCTTTTTGTTTATACAACAGGAGTTCCAAGGTTTCCTTCAAATGAAATAATAAAGCTGGGAGCAACAAGATCAAAGATGGATTAGAAACTCTGGAAAGTCCTGAGATGGTCCCTAGCTGAGGAATGGCATGTAGCACCAACAGAGTTGCAGCTAAGAACGCGAACCTCTCTACACTGATGCACTTTGATTTGGGTTGGAAATGTTGATGGAGTCAGCACTTTGCCCGCTTGAATTGGCAATGCATACGCTAATCAACTTTTTAGGATATAATTTACAAATACGAGTATATGACCAGATATTCATACTTTTTAGGATAGCCATTTATTTTATTTTATTTTAAAGTTTGGTGCAAGATGTACTGCCAACGGATAATATGCAAATCAATTTTTAAAACCTAAGAATTACACATCATCAAGAAAGAGGTTCTGGTTATGTAGATGTGACAGAAACATATAGTGATTTTAGCTTGTTTGGTAGAAAAAAGGGAGTGACAGCTAGCATGCCTTCAAATTCCCAAACCAACTAGGCAAACCAGTCAAATTGAATCATATAGTGATTTGGTTCAATTTCCTTATGGCTTGCTTTGATTTGCTAAGTAGATGCCAAGAATGATTTTATATCTCTAACAGTTGAAATTTGTCATAGGGTTGGTCTACTTCTCTTTCTTTATTTCCTTCCTTTCATATATTGAACATATTGCTATTTGTTTGTGGACAAAGATTGCAAATTTGCAATTAATCATGTATTTGCACTCACAAAACACATGGAAGCATGAATATGCAACTTCAACAATGAAATACAAGAAATGAGTTAAGTTTACCAAGAGCTTACCTATGTTCTATTGGGCAGAATACTACTTGCAAGATCCTCGTTAATGGTAACTTGCAGTGGCGGCATTTGGCTCATAATGCCAGGCATCTCACTCATACTGCACAAACTTAACTAAGTGAAACTTCATAATGCTTATAGATATCAAAACCAAATATAAAAGAAAATGAATTTGCACGATATTAACAGCAAAGTGAACAAAGCTAATTCAAAATATTCACATACTTATTAAGAATGGTATTAATATTGTGCCTTGTGTGGCAAAAAAGGTCGATATTATCCTGCAACTGTTTAACAAAGAAAATGATCATTATCACATTTTAATGTAATTATATGTTAATGAATAATATGATGAGTGATGACAAGGCATATATAGCAAAGGGAAGGGGGTAGAAAGTATAAAACCACTTGCCTACAATCAGATTATCAAAGAATATTATGCATTAAATTTTTCCCCCCAAATGCAGAGTAAAATGAAGCGAATGAAGAGCCCACTTAACAATGAACATTGGGAAATCAATGCAATACTAGCACATAATAATCAAAGATGTAAATTTAGAAATTCATCGATGCTGAGAGTAATTCCATTCATTAAGAAGTTTAATTCAAGCAATAAGACAGACAATTAAATCGCTATCTTATATAGCATATCAAACCTTGACTTCAGTGACATGACTGATAACTTTTGAACGCCACATGTGGAATGTGATATTTTTTCTTCTATTTCTAACAATTTTATCTTTTCCTGAACATGATATGAATTATTCACCCATCAAAAAATTGAGGCAGGTGAAATGCCACATATTTGTTAAACATGGTAAGATTTTCTTTACTTGTGGAAGGCATAAAATCATCAGCTGCTCCAGTATTTATAAAGAAAAAACTAAAACATATGACCATTGAGCTATTTACCTTGTAAGTAGACAAATTGGCAGTGATTTGATTGAAAGCTTGAGCATTCTGCTCCATGAGTTGCTTCAAAGGGCTACAAATACCTGATTGCACATAAGGAAGAAATTATTTGATGAAAAAAGGGCAATGGTCACAAAAAAAATGAGACATCATAAAAGCTGAGGCTAGGAACGATTCTATTCTAAAGCTAACATCATAATCCAATGGGGTTTGGCACATCAATTTTAAAAAAAAAAATTAAAAGTGATAAACCGATCGAGGCATTCCGTTTACCAGACACAATGACACATTAACTAAAAGCTACCAGAACTTCATGTCGATATAACAGAACATTAACTATAAAAAAGATATGTCATTGGTAAACAATGAGTGATATGCATAATTTTCTTCTTCTTTAGATTAGCATAGATAGTAGAAAGCTGGCTTGGATTTGGGGATTGAAGTGGTGTCACCACAATTTGTGGGACAACTTAACACCATGTGGGCCACTTCTCCACATTCTACAATTATTGTATTTAATATTTATGCATTTGTATTTTGGGATCTAGTGTCATAATTGTTGGATTCATGATTAGTTATTAGGATAGGAATGTGGGAATTTAGAGTTTAAGAGCATGTTTTGAACTGTTATCAAAAACATTTTTTGTTTTCAGTAATCAGAAAACAATAAAATCCATTTCAAAGATCATTTTCACTCAAAAAAATATTAAAAACAGATAATATATTTTCTCTCAGGGATGAATGTGTTTGCATATAGATTCTTAGACTGACAGTCAAGGGCTCTAAATTTTGGTTTTAGCTGAGCAAGAAGTTTAAAAATCATCAATAATGTGGTTGCACACAAGAAAGAGAAAATGATAACTTACATTATAATTCATACTTCATATAATAAATAAAACCTGATAAACTAACCATCATAGTGTATCCGTTGACTTTGGTCCGTATGGTGTGACATGCGAGGGTATGTAGCCATGCTTGAGGGCAGAGCTGAATGTAAATTCGTCTTTGAAGCTAATTCCACTGGCTTATCCTGAAGAAGCATGACTTTAGAATACTTGTTCTTCAATCAACATTAGATCCTAAAGACATTATTGATTCAATATATCAAAACTGGAATCCCATTTATGGGATGCAACGTAATCATATTTTGTTATTATTTGAGTTATCATCAACATCCTTGAGGTAAAATATGTTTGACTTTTTTTTATAAAAATTATATTTGAAATTTAACAACACCTACATAGTACATAAAACATCAAAAAAGAGACAATCAGGGAAAGATTAATTTCACAACTCTTCAAAACACACTAAATTACAAGAAACATAGTATCTGTACACCAGTTTCCCAGATTTCATGTACCTTTCTATTATTGACCTTTTTCCCCAGATTGTGTTCTTCTGATTTTCTTCGCTTTCTCTGCAAAATAGTTTACACAGTATTTTAAAGGGGCAAACCACATAAGTACCCAAGTCCAATGCTCAATGCATTATGTTCATACAGTGCACAAATTTCTATTTTGTGGATAAAACTTTATAAAGGACCGTAATAATTTTTCAACTTTTAACTGAAAAGAACAAAGGCAAGGAAAGTTAACTTGGTTTATTTTATTAAGAGTATATTTGATCATGAGATGAAACATAGCAGTGGCAAGCCACAACAACCATATTTTGGCCAAATTGAAAGTTCCATCAGCTTTATTTTCCTGCATTTTTCTGCAATTGCTGGGACTGCTACCATGACAACAACCAAAATCTTAAACCCTGCCTTTAAATCACTAATGCCACTGTCGCTTATACCACACTTAGCTACACAGCCATGCAAAAGTTGAGCCATTGTAACAATGCCAAAGACTAA
The DNA here is from genome assembly GCA_013407115.1 of Glycine latifolia. Taxonomy (NCBI): domain Eukaryota; kingdom Viridiplantae; phylum Streptophyta; class Magnoliopsida; order Fabales; family Fabaceae; genus Glycine; species Glycine latifolia. The sequence continues at coordinate 8,812,471 of CM023951.1, forward strand.
GGTTTAGGAGGAGGTGGCGAGACAAGTAAATTTTAATGCATTGGGAAAACGAAGTTCCACTGTACATGTTCAACTTTCAAGTAATTAATCACAATATAGTGATTTTAATGCATTTAAAGTTGTCTTCTATTGTTGGGAACTGCATAGGTATCATAACTGGCGGAAAAAATAAAAGGAAATTGGAGAAACCATTCAAAGAAAAAGAGCTTACTGTCAACCATCTACACCTCAAAGCAACATCACGAACAGTTTTATCCGGCAACAGGGCAGCAATTTTGATATACCTCATGATACTTGGCTCATCAGCATATCTAGTCACAAAATAGAAGAATCACAAAAACTTGGGTCATGAAATATAAACTACATAAAGAGAAAGAAATATCAGCACTATAACATAAAAATATATGGCACAATTACAACAAGTTTAGCATAGCCACCACAACCCAAGTAATTCTAAAAGAGAGAAGCACAAATGGTCTGATTGGTTCAATGGTAAGGGGAGATGACGGGAGAGGGATTTTAATGGAAGGATGGGAGGAAGGAATCCGTTGTTTGGTTAGGAGGGGGAGGGGAGGAAAAAGAAATTAATTTACTATTATACCCTTACAATGCACAAATAAAACTATTAAGCTCAAGTATTCAAATTTAGAATAATATAGTCAACACAATTCACAAACTTTTCCTCCCTTCCAAATCCCCCAATCCTGTAGAGGAGGCAAAAATGGAATGGATGAATATGGGGTCCCTTATTTCTCCTCCCCTCCATTTCCATTCTCATCCAACCAATGTAAGCAGTTAGCAAAGAAAAGAATAGTTAGCAACAGTTTAATTGGGAATTGAAATATAAGAAAAAGTAAAGCATGTAGTTCACAGATACAAAGACAGACAGCATAATTCCTTTATGTTCCATGAAATGGCTTTCAGACAGACAGCATGTTTAGTTCACGGATACCAAAGGGCCAACAACGGGCAATCGCTTCATCCCACAAACAAAAAATATAAAATTCTGTCCATCTAAGATCCGAAATTATCATCATCATGAGAAAGTAAATTGAAAAATGAGTTACCATGCACCAATGTAACACATAGAATCCATAATGAAAAGGGTAGAAGAAAAGCTAAAAATGTCCTAACCTAGTCAAGACAAACAACTTACTTGGCAAGGCCCTCCTCCAATCTGTACTGTTCATCAACAGACCACTCAACAGCCAACCCTGTGTCGTGCTTCAGCCCCGGGACCGAATCGAGAAGAAGCGAGGAACTGGATGGATTACCAGATTGACTCATTTGACTCATGACAGGATTACTACTGTTAATGATGCTTGGATTCCCAGAATATATCATCATCCCAGACGAACTACTTAGCCCAAAATAATTACCCATTGGAACCATCTCCGACAAGCGGTTAATAGCACCACCACCAGGTTGAAATGATATTGCACGCCTGTTCAAAACAGAATCTATATCTTCATTGTGAAATCCAGCGTTTGACTGTGCTGCCATCCTTATTATCCCCTGTTATCTAACAACTTCCCTAAATCACCTTAAGCCACAATTAGCATCAACAACCATCTTCAAACCAAAACAACAACACCGATTCAGGGCACCCTCCAAGATCGAAATCACTCAGATTCCACACAGATTAAAAAAAAAAGGAAATACCCAACAGGAATCAGAGGCCAAATACCCAGATAAGGTTCGATATTCAGTTGATTAAGGGAACTTGGTGACACCCCCAGAATAAGCAACCAGAAATCCCACGATCAAATTCCTTCAAAAATTCAGACTTTCGCTCAGAAATGGAGATCCCAGAAAAGTAAAGAGTGACCCAGAAGGCGAAACCTGAAGTTAAAGCCCAGAAAAAACCAAAGTCAGTGTCTAGAAAAGAAAAAAAGCTTCATCTTCAAGAGGGTCAATTATAGAGAGCTACAAAGCAAAAAAAGAAAACGATAAAAGCCCTAATAACAGCAAAATCAGACGTGTCGTGACAGAACAACAGGGAGTGGATAGAGAGAGAAAGAGAGTTACCTTTTTTGTAGCAACTTTCCGACCGAGGCCTAGTTGGTTGTGGTGACGGTAGTGCCTTTTTTCTTTCTTCTCGTTCTCTCTCTAACACTACGCTACAATGCTAATACCGCACTACCATTTGGCATTTGCTACTTTCTGGGTTTGCGTTGTGACACCGAAACACTCTCTCTCTCTCTTTCCCCTCTCGAGAGAGACAACAGATGGCTTAGAGCTCCGCCAACAGGGATGGGATGCAGAGAAAGGGAAAATAGGAAAATCTTAGTTTTAATTTTTTGAAACAATTCTTCTTAAATTTAAAGGAAAGATAATAATGGATGGTTGTGGATCTTGGAATTCAGCAACAGTGCGAATCCCAATAAGCATTTGATGCTGATCATTGTGGACTCCACCTCTCCTTTCTGCTTAATTTTTCTGCTAATTTATCTTTTTATCATTTGTTTTCTTATGCAAAGTATGAATGTTATTTTATTTAAAAGCACAGGCATTAAGTACATACATCCTATGCCAAGACAACATCCCATGATAACTCCATTCAAATTTAATACATGTTCAAAATCAAAAAAGAATTAACAATCACAAGTAGGGTATTTATGTATTAAATTAGTGATTCTGTTGATTTTTCATCATTAATATCAGTATTTTAATCATATTCATATGTTATTAAGTAGTTTCTTAAACACACTAGAATACTATTATATTTATGTTAACTAAAATACAAATAATATATTCGCAGTGTGTTCAGTTTGACGTTGGTTTTTTTCCTATTTTTTGTGAAATTAAAAATAGTATAATTGTTGTTTCACTAAATTCACAAAAAATTAATCAATTCTATTTAATGCATCATCACGTCACATTTATCGTCATTTTGGCTTCACATTATGTTACCTTATAATTCCACATTGAAGGATAAGCTATATTAAATAGCTTTGAAGTAATAGATTCACATTGTGTTAGGTTTAGAGGAATTCTCTACGTATTTTTCATGGAAGGTTAAAATCAATGTAATTGTTTTTTTATTAAATCCACAAAAAATTCATCGATTCTACTTAATGCACCGTCAAGTCACATTTATAACCATTTTGGCTTCACTTAAAACTCCACATCGAAAGATAAACTATATTTAATAACTTTGAGGTAATAAATTTATAACTGTTTAGTTTAACAGTGACTCTCCACTTATTTTTCATGAAAAAATTAAAGCAATCTTACACCTCATTTACAGCTTTTTGGCGTTAAGTCAGGTTGTCTTGAAACTTCACATTAAAAAATAAAACATGAAATAAACATTCATTTAGTATGTGTATTTTTTGCCGTTTCACATGCACCAAACATCTATTCACACTTTCTAATACACAAAATAAAAGATTTTATACCATATGTATGTTTAGATTAAAGTTACTAAACTTAAGTCTGCATATGGAGTTTGTAAAAGTTTATTGAGTCTTGCTTCTTTGTAACTAAATTTTTAAACAAAATTTTAGTCTCAAACATACATACTTTTAAAGGATAATCAAATATTACTTCAAACCAATTTTACTCTCAAATATATAGTTGAAACACTCTCACTGAAAATCAAAAAAATATCCAATTAATACTAATAGATTGAGAAAAATGTTAGTTTGTTCTCAACCCATCCTTAGTCATTTAGATATAGATCTATAAATGGATAAGAGTAATATTGAAATTTTACTCATATAGACCTGAATTTTGATAGATATAATTCTTGAAAAATATAAATATGGATATCCTACCCAAACTATAACTTATATGATCCCTGAGAATTGTCAAAGCACTAATCATCCTTATCAATATAAGGTCCTCCCACTTCCCATGTTGGGATAGACACGTGTGCACTTCCTCTAGGAATAGTTTGAAATTTCTACCAAGGAATTCCAAAACAACCAAAAAGAACGAATACTTTATTGAAGTGAAACTGAGTTTAAAATGTTTTATTTAAAACAAAAAAAATGGTAGAAATGATTTTTAAAGATTAAGTAGCATCCATAAAATACTATCTTCCGGACTAGTGATCACTAGCCAGCGGCAATCTCACTTGATTAGCATGCTTTATTAGGAAAAATCACAACACACCATGCTTTGGGGTTGAGAGCAAGTTTATACCATGTTTTTTTTTTTTTTTAAGAAAGTGTTGTACGCGTGTCATCACCAAGTTTCTGTAAGCATTATTCATCATCTTAAAAACGTAAATCTCACTGTTCTTTTTTTAATTCAGTAGTGCTATTTGTTAGCAAAGCAAATTATACGAAGAATAAACATTTTATATTCCAATAGGTTAAAGAATTTTTATAACAATTAACTTGAGAATCATATTAATAATACTTTGTAATTATTTAATTATGTAAAAAAATATACTAATAATACATAAAAAAAATAAAGTCTAAAATTAAAGTGAGGAAAAATGGTGCAGTTTACAAACACTATTTGGTAGTGATTAGTATTTTCCTTTTTTTTACTCGTTTCTGCTGATTGTAATGAGAGAAAAGCTTTTGATACTAACGCTAAAAGGATTCCGCAACACTGTGTGTTTATGAGGCTACATATTATTTTAAATGGGGGAAATCAGATATGTGTGTCGTGTCGTCAGCCTCTATAAGACTATGACAAGTCATTGCTATCAGCCTATCCGGAGTTCTAAATTGAAAATTCTAATGAACCACTATATATAACATGTTATTAACACATCATTAATTTCAACGAAAAACAATGTGGAAAAACATTGCTTTGTTTTGGGGTCTGGGAAAATGGGCTAATAACGTTATTGGTGTCACCCTCTAACAGGGCATGGTTAATGGTTTGAGTTTATCGATTGCTTCCAAAGTCACTGGGTCCCTAACATCTGGGAGCTTCTTTTTTGTAACGCGACAGCGCCATCTGTGCACACCTTGACACTTGACACTTGACACACACGACAACGTTCATTTTGGCATCACCTTCCTGAGGGAGGCTTCTGCTTGTCGCTGTGATTCGATTGAACCTTCGATCAGTTTTGGTCTATAATATATAAGTTGCTTAATTATTTTCTGCTTTATAATTGATACAGATTCTTTTTAACTTTTTAGCTTAACCGATGGATCTGGTTTGGTTTATTGTGGTGAAAGATTGACATATGTATCATGTTGTCCAGTTTCGTTAATTGGAAATGATGAGTTTTGATATGCTCACAAGCTAAGCACATGGTTAGTAAAAAAATGCAGATAATTATCTATAACAGGTGATGTATCTAGGGAAAATGTACTTTATGTGAGAACGAGAAAAAAATATATTAGATTTTATAGTAAATAATCAAATTAAAACACAATAGCCATATCTTATGTGAGGGCTTTTTTTTAGTTAAGTTACGCCACTTACGTGACCTTAAATTAGGATCATCTACATATAATTAATTATAGGATTCTATTGTAATTTTGGTCTTCTTAATTTTTTAAATTTATGATTTTAATTTCTTGATTTTTAATTATAATATTTGATCTTCTAATTTTATAAATTTATGATTTTGATCTTCTGATAGATTATTAACTAATAATTATAATTATTAAATATATTAAATTAACTATAAATTAAATAAAATTATTAATCGATTATTAAAAAACTATAATAAAAGACTATTAATCATAATGTAACGTTAATGTCAATAGAAACACATGCAACGATGAAAGTAGAAAAGGTGTTTGCAAAGAAAAAAAGAACAGTGCTGTGATAATTTAGGATTAATAACTTTTTATTCAATTTTTAATAATTATTATTTTGATTAATTTATAATTAACTTAATAACTCAATTAATCAGAATTATTTGTTAATAATATATGAAAATGATAAAAAAAAATCATCAATTTATAAGACTATCAGGATCACATTTACAATTCAAATTCAGGGGAATCAAAATCATAAATTTGAGAAATTAGGAGATGAAAATTACAATTTAGTCTTAATTTTACCATATCTAAATTTATTTTTTCATTTTCATATAAAAACGAATTAAATATGCCCCGGGTATATTGCCTTTTATATTATTGTCATATTATCTATTCACGAACTCAATATAACAATTAAGGATTTATTGCTTTTAAAATGAATAATTTACTTTAGAGAAATACAATTAAAGAATTCTAATTAATAATGAGAAAAAAAAAACAATTTTTAACAAAATTATTATCCATCATACATGTGTTTTTAATATTAATTAATTTTATCAATAATATAAATTTCTAGTTTTTAAAATAAAATACTTACTGTGAGTAAATTAAATCCATACCAGAATTATACTAGTAATAAATTTCGTATGCAAAACGTAAGGTTGACTAGAGAACCGATTCGATTCAAATAGTTTAGTTGGAGCAAAAGTTTTTGGCATGCAGGTGATTCTAATCTTACTACTCACTCCATTAAAATTTTGTGTTAGGAATAGGAATCCTATCGAAGTCAACTTCACTTCGACATTGATGTTATAGAAATCGGAAATACCAGCAAAGTATTTCTTATTATGCACGAAAGGATTATTTTTTAACAAAATTTAGATGTTGATTTTGTTGTTTTTCCGCTAAAATTGGACTTCATCTAAAAAATTAAAAGATGTAATTAATATTTTCTTTTTAAATAAATTATTATATAGGTATTAATTTCAAAAATTATATTTATTCTTTGAAAGAAAAATATTTTTGAAACAACAAATAAAATTTCACTAAATGATTTTATTAACAAATAAATGTTTAAAGATGAGTCCTAGAATCCAATTTTGGTGAGTTTTTTTTATTAAACAAACAATTTCATAATTTTTAATTTATCAGAAAATTATTTAGTACTTAATTTAAATCACAATTATAATTTCGATAAATATATCCATTTGAATTACAATAATATCATAGTTTATAAGATAATAATGAAACTTTAATAAAAGTATTTTCAATTTAATGATTAATTTTTAAATAATTTTGATAATAATAAGAAGTAGGAATTGAAAAAACAAAGTTTTGAGAATAAATGGAGATTAAAAAAAGTGAAGGGTTTAAAAATGTGCACTAAAATAAATAAACATAAATTCATAAAGGATGAAAATTGAATAGATACATGTTGACCTGTTAAACCTTAGTTAATTTGTGATGACAGGCGTTTTTAGTTCTTGAAAAATTAAGTGATAGTGTTTCAGCCCTCCGAAAATTAACAATCAACTGTTTCATGTATAGACTTCTGATACTAATGGTCAAATTATATGATTTCGATACGTGTACAACGATATTCCTAAATATATTAATATGATACTAGTGATTGTGTTTGTATAACTTATCTGTGTCAACTGGTATTTTGATTGATGAAAAAACCTTGTTCCCCAACGTTTGCCAATCTCACATGCCTCAATGAAATTATTAAAATTATCAATCTCAATTGAAATAACTCCTTTGGTTACACAATCAACTTTATCAATTTTTCTTACCATATTTCAATTTCTTTTTGAAGTGACTATTCTACTTATCTCGAGACAAGTATATTGAAATAAAATTTTCATAACTTAAGTCAAAATTTACATAACATACCTAACTATAGACTATGATTATATTCGGCAAAACTAGTTAAAATGTTAATTGGAAGCGGAAAAACTAACTAGTAATGGGAAGTTATTAGCTAAAAAATTAACTTATTGAATTAGAAGTGTTCGATAAGACTAACTTTTAAAATAGCTAAATAATGTAATATGAAAAAAATAGATATATTTATACTCTACTATTTTATATTACATTTTGTTCATTTTAAGGATTGTATTGTTAATTTTATATTATTTCTTAACATATTTTTAATCAAGTTTGAATAATATAAGGAAATACATTTAAGTAGACATTATATTTTTATTATGTTAATTAGTATAATAGTTAAAATGAATAATCTAATATAAAACTATTCAAAAACATAATAGACAAAATATAGTGTTGAAATAATAAATTAAATATTATAAGTGTTACAATGATCAAAATAAATATTGTAACATAAAAAAATGTAAAATATAATAACAAAAAAACAAACCTATCATCTATCATTATCAATGTCTTGATTTATAATGTTAAATTAATAAAATAAATAGTATAATTATTAAACTAAGAATGTAATATAAAAATATCTAAAAATATAAAAATAAAACAATCAACAGTTATGTTTTTTTATTATTTTTCTTTTTTTACTCATTTATAATGGGAAATTTTATAATCAAAATATTGTAAAAAGACCCTATCAAAGTATTATATGGGAAGTGAAAAATAAAAATAAAAATACTATTACCTAAAGAAAAAAGGTTAGTGTGCACGACCAAATGAGGGGAGGGGGTTTACACATTTGAGGAAAAAATGAAACGACAAACATACAAATGAGAGAAAAAGAAAAGAGAAAATAAGAAAATCCTGATTTATTTAAAAAAGGTAAGAAAAAAATTGATAAATGCATTAAGGATAAAAAGGAAAAAAATATAAAAAGTTGAAAGTTAGAAGATAACATTTAAAAAAATGCTAATTCAAGTAGCGTTGACAAAAATGCTAGAAGTTACTAAAAATGTTTGTTTATCAAATAATCAAATGAACTTTTCAAATAGTAAAAAAGTTATAAATTAGCTTAAATATTTTGTCGAACATAACTTATATTTGACAAAATTAGTTGGAAGCTACAAGTTGAAAGCTGAAAAATTAACTTATTAAATTATAAGTGTTTCATAAAATTAGTTATTAAAGTAACAAAAAAGTATAAAATAACATAAATATACATATTTATATTCTACTATTTTATGTTATAATCTCTTATCTTTCATACTTTTTTTTTTCATTTTGTTTAATATTTAAGTTTTTCACAAGAAAATTAAGGAATCCTTCTTATGCTTTTAAATATAAAAAAATATATTTGTTTTTGTCCCAAATGTGTGAAAATTTTAATTAATTATACCTTATTTGATGTTTCTATCTTTATAATATCCATTCTTTAATTGAGGTGTTAGTTTTAATGAGTCTTTTTTATCTTTGATATTAAGTTTCAATTAATGGTAAGTTGGAAAAAAATATTTTTAATTAAAATTAATGAATGTTGTTCACTAAATTTCTTAGTTAACATGACAATTTTTTTTTATATTTCAGATAAGAGAGAGTACACTTTATTATCTTCCATCCTTGTTTTAATTATAGTCCATTGACTAATCATACTAATTCTCATTAAATTTTATCTGTTTGATCATAAAAAGCAGTAAAATCTTTTACTATTTATTTCAGTAGTGTAATTTAAGTTTCAGTCGAATTAATTGCCGAAACTTACAAAAAAGGTTCACATAAAGTTCGTTTAATTAAATTTTATAAATAATATATTTTTACATTTAATTGTTATCAATCAAATTAAATATATAGATTAATGAAATATCGGATGTAATGGTTATTATAAAAGTTAAGAAACTTTTAATTATGATAATTTGTGACTAAATAGTAATATAAAATAATTTTATATAATCAATACATAAATTATTTATTCATGTTTTTTAATCTATTTTAACACAGTACAATCCATTAACAGAATGATTATGTACGTTCGTTATGTTTCCAAATATATTAATAAAATTATAAATTTGGAAATATAATTTTATTCAAATATAATATACCTCAATAACACTTATAATACCATGATACTACACATTATATATTATAAAGTTAACATAAATATATTATCACTATATTTAAATATTTAAATTTCGTATATTGAAATTTTTAAACTTCTTTTGACAAACTTTTTTCTAAAAATTTTGCGCTCTTGTTTTGATTTGATTTTTTTTTTCATGAAATACATAATTCTTTGTTGACCGGTATTTTTTTTAACAAATTTGTATCTGAATACTTAAGCATTATATTATTTTTGTCCATGCCTTTTTTCATTTTCAAATAATGTTGGGTCTTGTTAATCATTTGTGTTTTTAATTATATCATGTTTCAAATAAATTTAAATATATTAAAAATATTAATGTAAGCATAAAAAAATATTAATGTAAAAGATTTGAAAGTTTGTTAATCTTTATTTATCGCCACCATTAAAATACTTGAAAGATTTCAGGATAAACAATTTAATAAATACCGATCAATTACAAAGAATTATAGTATATAAGTATATATTGCTGAATACGTGATAATGTTTTGTGAAGAAATAAATCAAATAAAAATAGAATAAAATCGTTTTATTAAAGGAAGACATTTAAAAATTTAATATACAAAATTTAAATATTTAAATAATATTATTTTAAAATTAGTTAATAATTAATAATGCTTTAACTAATTATATGTCATAACTAATTATATTCGTATACTTTACTTTTATAATTATTTATAAATAAACATTTTTTCTTTAACTTATATGTTCCATTAAAATTTTGTTACTAAATGCCTTTTTGAATTTTAAATTTTTTTTAATTGATTTACCACACAACTTCTTACGTATGTAATTATTTTAATATCATGCCAAAAGAAAAGTACCCCACAAAGAACTATCCATGAGTTTGATTTGACCAGAAAAAAGGTCATTTAATAATGTGTTTTAGTCTTTTAGATGATTTATGGTTGATGCCTTTGGATCAATATACGAGATGTCTTTGATGTGGGTCCCCAATCACTAACCTGGAGAATTAATTAAGTCAGAATTGATCAAATCGGCACTTCGTCATAATCCATTAATTGCAGTTTGGTGTAAAGGTCAATGAACCTAAACAATGCCAAGTGCGTTGTTTTACATTGTTCATGGTTGATTAGTCTGAATCCAGTAATCTGATATTATTGTAATTAATTGTTATTGTTATTTTTTCCTTGTACTAATGTAGTATAAAAAGTCATGAGGGGTACAATTAGAATGACCACGTGAGTAAATAAAGTGTAAATATTTTTGTGATGTTTTCGTCTACACGTTTCACGTATACAAATCCAATAGACATTAATGGAATAAAATTAACAGAAAAAAATGAATTTATCTTATTTTTTTTAATTTCATGACAAAAATAATTACTTATTCTATTAAATATATGACTTCAGCTTAACATAATACAACACTCCATCTGATTTTTTAATAAGACCTAATAAATAAAAAGCTTGATTTGGTTTTGTTTATAAGAATCAATTCAGATATTTTATATTAATTATTTTTATATAAAAACATTTTTTTATTATGAGTCATTTCTCTGAATTCAATAAATAGTGAATGAAATAAATTAAAGTCATAAATTTTTTTGATAATCTACATTTGTATCTAGAGTATTTAAGAATCTTTTTACGTGTCACATTTATAGTTGATAAAAATTAAACCAACAAATAATTAAATATATTCTGATGAGAGATATTAAAAGAAAAAGATAAAATTTAATAATGTACTCTCTAATATATTTTTTATTATTGGTTTGATTTTTTTGAAAATCACAAATTTTGAATTAAAACTAATAAAAAATATTTGAAAAATAAATGACTCATTAATATTATAAGTATTAATTATAATTACATTTTAATGAAATTTTAGATTAATTCTAATACTTTTTTTGAAGATTGATTAATCATAATACTACTCTTAATAATAATATTATTATTTTATTTAGTACCAAATGCACAATTGAACACTTTACAATGAGTTTTTCTAGAGCAGATAAAATCTTTAAGATTAAATGTTCTACATATTTTTTAGAGATTTAGCTTAATGATTAAGCAGGATGTGTAAATCATGATAAATTCAAAAAAACCTAACACATGTTTAATGACTAATTCATCCTTTCAAGTTATTACCAATTTACCATGCAAATTGAACCTTGAAAAATATTAAAATCATTTTTAGTCCCCTATATAAAAATGTGTATGTTTTGATCCCTCAAATTCAGAATAAGGTTTTGTTGTCATTTTTATAGTTAAAAATTACTACAAATTATGTACCCAAATTACAAAAAAGGTCAAGAGAGACTAAAAAAAATATTTTGTCAATTTGGGAGACAAAAAAATGCAACTTTTAATTTAGAAGACTAAAAAAACAAATCTTAAATTTGAGAAACCAAAAATATATTAAAGCCTAAAAAATCATTATTGTTGACATAAATATATTCTCGAAGGTCACTTAAAATAGAGGAAATTTATCAGATGTTACTTTGCTCTTAATGGATCCTTATGAAGGGAATAACTTGCTTGATGGAATACACTCAGAAACTTTTTGTAAAATTTTTTATCTGATTAATTTTCAACCAGAGTTACTATTATTAAAATTTGATGGACGGATTAAATTTACTTAATGCAATTTAAGAAACTTTGTTACAAATTTTTCATTTTCTAAAGATCAATTTTCTATTTCTCGCAATTGTTAAAGACAAATTTGATGCTTTAACCCAACATAGACTTATTTAAGCTCTTCTTTATGTTACTTTCATATTTTATTAATTCAAGTTTAATATTTTCGTCCTTTCAAATTTGGTACTCCCTTCAGACAATGATATAAGAGTCCATTTGGAAGAAGTAAAAATGAAAGGAAAAAAAAAACCCACAAACAAATTTTCTTTGATTGATTAAAGAGAAAATGAAAGGAGAATATAAAAAATTAACTTCAAGAAACAAAATTTTAAAATTTTATTTTCTTCCACTTTTCCTCCAATTTAAATTTCAAAATTATCTTTCTTCCATTATTTTCTTTATTCTCTACAAATCATAGGATAAGTAAAAAAATGTGTAATTAATTAAAATATAAAAAAAAATTTAACTAACTTTCTCATATTTAATAATATTATTTCTAAAATACACTTAATGAAGTGTATCTCGTTATGAAACAATAAATTTATTATAAATTGATAGCCAATGAATTAGCTAAATTTTGCGGCCAAATTATTGATTGGGGACAATTTTTTTTAAAAAATTATCATTTAAAAGTAAATTTTAAATTAATACCTATTTGAAGGCAAGTCGTAGCAGGTGTTATAACTTTTGAATTGAAAATCGTAACATCTCTTATGACTTTCTTTTTTAAATTATTGAAGCTGTAAAAAAATTATTATGATTTCAATTTTTTTAGACTTTCAAGTTGTAAGTTTTGGTTTTTGTTTTTACAACTAAATTAATTTTGTTTGTTTATATTGAAGTCGTAAATTAGTTTACGACCTCAATTATGTTTTATTTTTAAAAATTGTAAATCGTTTATTTATTTTAATAATCTAAATAATTAATGTATGCTTATTTTTTATTTAATATTTTCTATATTTTATATGTTTTATTTAATACTTTATATTATTTTATTTAATATAGTTTTTATATTTAATTTTTCTATATTTTTTACTATTGTTAAGGATTTTTTTGTAAATTAAAAAAATAATGCAAAAGACTTAAATTTAAATAAAAATATTAAAATGTACTACATATTCATTTAACAAAAATATTAATAATGAGATGATGTCTCACAACGAGTTCTTTTGGATATGCGTCCAGGTCTTTCATATTGTTGCACTGGTTTTGTTGATAATGGTTGTCCTCTTGTTCTACAACCTTTCTCTCTTCTTACTTTAGGATGATCACGTTTAATTATTTGTTGTTATTGAAAAACATCATCATCACCGTGCCATCATTATCATTATTGTTGATATTATTGTTATCATCATTTTCCTCTTGACCCATGTCATGCATTTGAGTAGGTAATGAATGACGATAACTGTAACACCCCGTGTGCACCCGGTGTATTAACATTCATAATATCAGATTAGCGCTTAAAACTTTATTTAAATACATAGCGGAAGCATATCGAAAACCATATTTCTTGATTACATTATGTATGGAACATAAAAACACAACTCTCAATATCATAAAACAAGCCCCTGCTGATCCAGTATAACACAAGACATAAGCTGTAGGCAGTTATACAAGAAAACTCAATACATAAAATCAGGAGGAAACATCACCAAATTCATAAGACAACAGTTCTGTACATATATACATCGCAGAGTTCAAACCACACTTGTGGTTATACAAAAGAATATGTACAGCATAACAGGTGTGCACACACACCATGTCCCCACACAGGGAAAACAAAACAAGCATCAACCAAGATGCTTCACTTCACTCTTCAACTGTAGCCCATAGCCATGCAGCAACCTCTGCTAAGCCTTCCTGCCCTGTGGCCGCTCTTCTCTGCTAGAAGAATTACCTGTAAAACCACAACCCCAACAGGGGTGAGATAAACATCTCAGTAAACTCAGGGTTCTTGGAGGTATTCCCTCCCCCTGGTTCACCTCCACACACACAAAGATACTAAAACCATAAACATAGCATAAAATCTCATTCTGGCTCTCATAACCAGCTCACAGAGGTATCATAACACGAGTGTCATCCACTGGACACTTTCCATATCAGAGAGGCACCGCCTCATGAAACTATATAAAACATTGCCTGCGAAATCCACTCAGGACTTCACACATCCAGATATGGCTCTTCTAAGAGACTCTCATCCCCTCGGGATACATTCTCTTAGGGATACAACATATCTATATCCATCCTGGCTTGGGAATGATCATCCGTCAAGGGCACTCAATTCCCAAGGCTTTCACACTCTTTCTACCTGAGGAAGATCATCCACTCGGCACTCATTCACTCAGGTTTCTCATACGCTGCCTGAGAGAGCTCATCCACTAAGGGGCTCTCCACTCACTCAGGACTTTGACAAATATTGCTTGAGGAATCTCTCAACTCAGGGCTTTCACACCCATTGCCTGAGGAATATCTCAACTCAGGGCTTTCACACATATTGTCTGAGGAATCTCTCAACTCAAGGCTTTCACACTGAGTACCTGAATAGGATCATCCACTGAAGGGCACATCTATTCAGGACTCATGCCTGAGGAATTTCTCAACTCAGGGCTTTCACACTGAGTACCTGAATATGATCATCCATTGAAGGGCACATCTATTCAGGACTCATGCCTGAGGAATCTCTCAACTCAGGGCTTTCACACTGAGTACCTGAATAGGATCATCCACTAAAGGGCACATCTATTCAGGACTCATGCCTGAGTAGGATCATCTACTGAAAGGCACATCTACTCAGGACTTGCCGCCCAATACCTGAATAGGGTCATCTACTTAAAGGCACATCTACTCAGGGTTTATATGGACGCCTATGGATTATCCCAAGGGAGATCATCCACCGAGTGGGAACATTCCCAAAGGGGTCCATAGTCCACTATTCTCTGATCAGAGAATGCTCACTTAATCACATAGTCATTACAAGGTATGACACTCTCACAGTGTCAATCTATCTTCAATACCAACATGCCATAATGACATGTTCTCAATATCACAGTAACATCCATGTAAAGCATAACACTATAACAGTGTTAGCTGATCATCTATCACAGAATATACTCATAGAATTCACTAATCAGAGGAATAGCATTCATTCCCTATCCTAGGGTTTAGTTAACACTAATTATCATATATATGTCTGACATACCTACCAGCAATTCAATATCATTCCTAACACGATCACAGTGTGTTAGGTTTATCATCATTCATAGAACACTAGTACAGTGTTCATTCTCATAACACTATCTCAGTGTCTATAATCTATGCTCAGATACTCACATCATAACACCCTCATGGTGTTCACACACACACACACACACACACACACACACACACACACACACATACACACACACATACACACACACATACATATATATATATATATATATATATATATATATATCAATTTCATGGCATAACAAGCCATCACCCACTCGGGTGGTGAAACAAGAGCAAGGGAACATCCCCAAGAACGATGAGCTTACCTGGCAAAGCCGTGCTCTGCAGCTCCACTCCTTGAGCGATGACCTACGTCACTGACACCCGCGGTGTCAAGCCCTAACAAAGCATACAACACATATCACAGACCATTCATCATACAAACATGCACAAGCTCATCAAGCAGTCCTCAACTGCCACAAAGAAAGGAACCTCAGTCCTTTCCATGACCTCTAAGTCATCTAACTTAAGGTTCATCAACCTCATCCGTCACAAGCCCTTCCATAGACCCTCAGTGGTCTATTTTAGCTTAACCATGGCATCAGAGTTTCCACAGACTCAATACAAGCCATCCACAATGAGCTCAAAGCTCACACAACCCAACAACTCAGGGGTTTCCATAGGGCTTGAACGGTCTATATCACAAGACACCGTTCCATTGGCCTCTCAGGCACATCAATCCCATCAACAAGGCTCTTACATGTCTCAATATCAAGTGACTCAGTCCAAGTCACACATGCACAACCTAGAGCCAAAACCAACATTCACCAAAACACAAACCAAGAGTTAATCCTTCATCCTCTCATCATTCTAAACATATATCTCTAAAGGACCCAGAGCTAATTCTAGCTTTATCACAAGTGGGTCACTATTCACTAAAAACCCCAACTCTTAAATCAACCAAGGAATCTCGAGTTTCTTACCTCAATGGCGATAAAGAAAGCCTCTGGAACACTCCCCCAAGCCTTGGTGTCCGTGGTTCGTCGCCGTTCCTCGCCAAACTCAAGTTCCAAGGATTTCCCTTGAGAAAGGAATTCTCAGCTTAAAGGGGTTTTCAAGGGATTTAAGGGAAGGATCCAAGCTCACAAAAGGTTTCTCACTAGTTTGGTGTTTAAAGGAAGTGATTTGGGTCACAAAACAAGGTCCATGGAGCTTGGGAAACTCTCCAATGGAGTTCTAGGCGCTGGAGGAAAAAGAAGAAGCAGTTTTTGCAAGCAAAAACGCGAAAATGGCCTTTTATAGGCCCCCAGCGAGAGTCCCACGCTACCAGCGTGGTCCCCCCACGCTACCGGCGTGGAAATCCAGTGGAAAATGACTTTCTGGAGCATTTCCCACGCTACCGGCGTGGCTCTCACGCTACCGGCGTGGAATTCCTCCAACTCCAAATCCGTCGCTAATTCCATCGCAAAATCCGTCGCCAATGCTTTTTCTGACGGAATATAGAAAATTTAAACTTTTCTTTCTTTTTCTCTTATTTATTAAACCTAGGTTATTATAATAACAAGAACTTGATGGTGGTGGGTTGTATGCAAATGACTAAGTGTTGAAAGTGATACCAAAAGTTTGTAAGAGTCCTTAAAAAACATTTGAGGTAGAAGAAACTTGAAATGAGTATTAAACCATATATGATGGGAACCTCAATGTTTGAAAAATTTGTTCACATTCTTGAGACATATATCCAAAGAAGCCCGCTGATTAATAAATAGATTGTGCACTATCAAATTGAATGAATGGTGGTGTAATTGTGGAGAATTTCAACACTTCAAATTCCTTGTTTGCATGCAATTGTAGCATGTGTTTCTTGCAATTTAAATTGCGATGACTTTGTTGAACCTGTATACAAGTTAAAAAACATTTACAAAATTTATCAAAAATCAGTTTCATTCCTTGGAAGGAAAGATAAATGATCTAAATATTTGGATCCATATTTTATGTCTGATCCTTCGAAGCGATGAGACTCAGCAGAAAGGTCATACATTACTCGTATTCATAATGAGATGGACGTACCAATTCCAAATAGGCCTAAGAAATATTCATTGTGTAGAATTAAAGGATATGATTGTACTAATTGTCCATATAAGCAAGCTGATGATTAATATTATTTATACTATTTAATTTTATACTTTTGTTTAATTTTTATTGTTCATTTTATATTAATGTATTATGTTATTTTTATTTTAACAACTACTTTTATTACTAAATTTTTTATTGTTGTTAATACTAAAATAATTTATAAAATAAAATTAATTAATACTATTGTACAAAATTATTAATTTACTTAATGATAATTGTAAAAAAATAATTATTTTTAAAAATTAATATTATTTGATAAATTATAAGTTAATATTATTTGTTAATATTAGTAACAAAATATTTTAATATTTTTGTTAAACAAATATGTAGTATATTTTAATATTTTATTTAAATTTAAATATTTTACATTTTTTATAATTTAGAAAAAAATAATAATATTTAACAATAATAAAAATATATAGAAAATATTAAATATTAAAACTATATTAAATAAAATAATATAAAAAATAAAAATTGTTAGGTAGAAAAAATAAAAATTATTAAGTATTAAATAAAATAATATAAAAATATAAAAAATATATTAAATAAAACAAAAAAATTAAACATACATTAATTATTTAAATAATTAAAATAAATAAATTATTTATGATTTTTAAAAAATAAAATTAAAATCATAAACTAATTTACGACTTTAATATAAAAAATAAATAAAAATTACTTTATGATTTTAAAGTCGTAAAAATTAAAAACTTATAACTTTAAAATCATATTTAAAAAAAATTGTTATGACTTATCTTCAAATGGTATTAATTTAAAATCTATCTTTAAATGGTATTAATTTAAAATCTATCTCCAAATGGTAAAAAAGTTTAAAAATTACCCCTAATTGATACTTTGGCCAAATTTTGCATCTACTTTTACCATCGTGACATCATCAAAAGTAGTTTTGAAGGTGCATATATAAGCCTAGTTCACCAATCACCTTATGTGTTCATTTTTTTAGAGTGATTGAATTTCTATTTTTTAACATAATTAATATTGTTAAAGACCTGGCAGAGGAGAGTAGAGTAAATGAAAATAAAAAAATAGGTGATGAATAAAATGAAAATTAAAAATATATGACTAAAAATAAATAAAGAAAAGAAAATAAACAAGTACTAGTGAATCACATCCTATATAAGAGTCTGTTTGGATGTAAATTGCTTTATAAGTATTTCTAGAAGAAAAAAGTAATAAGAAAAAAATTAAAATCAGCTTTTCCATAAGTTAAAATGAGTTTTCCATTAACTAATTTGTAGATGATATCTAATCTTTTAGAGAAACTATATTGTTGAGTTTCTACTTGTACCATCATGACATCATCAAAAGTGTTTCTAGAGAAGCTTACCTGGACAGCCTATTTCTAATCTATTTCTATCATACCATACAATCATCATTATTTTCATCACCCTAATTTTCCCTCTCCTCTCCATCCTATTTCATCCAACCAAACATGACGTAAGAAATAACAAGTGTACTTTTTATTTTAAACTTAATTTTTAAAAAAAGTAATTATACAATTGATTACATAAATATTTTAACCTTAATTTCTATTTTAAAATTCTCAATTAATTATACATATATTTTATAATTTAAATATTTTTTTAATTTGTGAATTTTCTATTTTATACAAATTTGAAAATATTGGTGCCACACTCGCATAGTTAGTTTTAGATTATTCCAAACACATTTGTTGACAACCTCCCAAGTCACAACCATCAATTCATGACTATGACACATTTATGCTTGCACCAAAAACGCAGAGTTCCCTTGTAGCATGCATCGGTGTTAGTTTATAGTATGTATAATTAATTTTGATAGAATTGATTTTAAATTGTTGAATATAATTTTGATACGGATCTGAATTAATCTGAACCCCATGTTTTTATTGGAATGTGTGTTTTACTTTAAAAAGAAAATACATACAAGACTAGGCAGGAACTAATGACCTCCAAAAGACTTTGCAACCTGAATCTTTGATGACTATGTAAAAGAATCCGTTAATTACCCTTTAAAATGCATTTTTTAACTCACAAAGCAAAGAGATTAAAAATGTAGATCCTTACGTATCACCTAGTTTTATGCATGGAATCATATCAATAACCAATTCAGGAAAAATCAGAATGCATAGTTTCAACTATTAAGCTGTCAAAAAAAGTTACCAATCATATGCTCTGGTGTTCTTCCCTTGGAAAGCTTTGAACAGTATCTGACCATCTACCAGGGGAGTGATCACTACTGTTAGATGAGACATGAGCCTCCCCTCTTGCATCTCTAATCATCTTTAAAACCTCTCTCATTGTAGGCCTGTTCTCTGGTACTAGTGAAACACATGCCATTGCAATGTTCAAAAGAGCCTGAAGCTTCTCTTCAGATGCTTCATTGCCTGAGGCAGGATCATCCCCGGACTCAGTCTCTTCTTCGCGCACTGACCGAACCCACCTAGGTATGTCTGAACCGTATGTCTGAACAAGGTCTTGGAAGGGTGTTTTGCCGGTTAAAAGCTCAAGAAGAAGGACCCCAAAACTGTATACATCTGCTGGTTGAGTTTGTGACCTTTGAAAGTTGCGGCATTCGGGTGCTCTATAGAATAAAGAAGTGGCACTAGGCTCATCCATCGAGTCAGGATTAAGAAACACAGTGAGACCATAATCAGTAAGACATGACTCAAAGTCAGAACCCAACAATACATTAGAAGATTTCAGGTTTCCATGTGTCAAGCCAGGGTTCTGGTGGATGTATAGCATGCCTGTTGCTAGATCTTCAGCAATTTTAAGGCAGGATGTCCAGTGAAGAGGCTTTCCCCCACCAGATGTTTTTGATCCTGCATTGGTCATCACAACAGCTCTTCTGCCAATTATTAGTTTGAGAGCAATGTCAACATGCACAATTTTCAGTTTACTTCTTAGCATTTAGAAATTATCAAAGTGCCGGTGTTTTACTTATTAGTTTCATGCATAGTGGTGCCTTTAGAATGCTATATTGGTTAAAAATTCTGACACTTCCAAAAGGCTCAATTAACAAATACAAACAATTTCAATCACATCAAGAAATTATCAATTGCACACAAAATAACGATGAAGTAAGAGTTAAATGTAACATATATGTAAGTCTTACTTGCATAATTCAATTACTAGAGGCTAGCTCAAACTTAGCCTCACTTTATTCAATGTAACTCAAACATACTATCACTTGGAGTCTACGTTTACCTCCATTCATGTAAGTATTAATTATCACCGTATATTTTGTTTATTATCAAGATACAGCAAGTCAGTCATACAATGCAACATGGTAATAGCATGAACGCTAAAAGTTCTCAAGGATTTAACTTTGAAAATAAAACAGGCAGTGTGTGTGGAGAAAAACAATAGTTTCAAGCCAACAGAAATACAAGTGAGGATCCTGGTAAAGTGACAATTGAAATGATTGACTACTTTTTATTCTTGGATATTATGATTCCACCATTATTTCTAAGAGAAAGAGAAAGCCTGACTTGTTGATTTGTTAAATGCTCTGCAAGGAAGCATATTGTCTTATCCTTTATAGAAATGAACTAGGGGGCTGTCCCGTAGGAAGAATTATGCTTATACTTTTCTCACAAATACTCAACTTTTTACATCATCGAGCGAAGATACACTTATCTTCATATATCTACAAAACAATTAACAGCTTTTAAAATTTAAACAGTTGCCGGAATACTGTTGTTTATCCAGAAAGGGGCTTATTGATTGATCACTAAACTTTAGAAGGGACAATTCCAAAACCAGGGAAAAAAGGATTTTGTCATGCTCAGGACCAAGTGGTAAACGAAATCTTTATTATTGAAAATGCAGATTTCAGCTACCATATTGAAAAGAATTCAGTTGTGTCATTTCCTTTAAATAAAACAATTTTGAATAGAAAGATGGTAACGTGATAACCGCGATGATTCATCATAAAATGCAATTCTACCATCTAGGAATCCCGTTGCAAGGTGGCAGCGAAAAGTGATGATCACCTGATGATGGATGGGCTTATTTAGGGAAGAGAGACGAGAGAGTTTCCAAATGGATTATGAAATTTCGAACATAATGAATATACAAGGCATAACTGACACCGATTCAGATTAGATTACTGTACAAGTACATGGTAGTACACTAAAACACGAATTCCACTCTGTAATTTTTCAATGGTTGAGTGGGACAACACTAACATGGGGGTCATGCCAATAAATGAGTTGTCAATTTAAGAGCACACACATTTATAAATTCTGAAATTACATTAAACAGCTTGACAGGGAAAGCAGCACCCCTTGTCCTTATTATTTAACTAGTAAATCTGAGCGAGAGGGAAAGATTTAGTGCGTAGACATAATTGGAGGCCCCATTACCAAAAGATAATCATCTTTTACGTCACTCTCAGCATCCCTTATAAGGACCAAACTACATTCTTATAATAATAATAGTTACATGATTTAAATCCTCCTTAACGCGAGAAAAAAAATCATATTCAGACTTGCGTTGTTGTATACTAAAAAGTAAAAACTACTAATTATGCAGACACAATTATTTTCTATTAAATAGTTATATAAACATACATCCGCGACAAACAATTACGTTATAATATGATTTTATAATTAACTTCATTACCCCACGCACCTTGCATAAACTATGTCTTGCAGGAAAAAAATTATCCTCCCCATAATCCTCACAGTGTATATTAGCAATAGCTAGATTAAAATACCTTATACCATTCTAACCGCTCCCCCCTTATTCTTCAATGAGCTGCAAAAAAGAAAAAACCTAGCAAAGGAAATGGACCCTCTCAAATAGTATGTATATCTATCTACTAGTGCTTCAGGAGTCGGTCAGCACTTGTCAATGTTACCAGGCCCAGTGGCATCTTCTCGTTAATATGGGGTTACGACCAAAGCGGCAATACAATACACACATTTTTTATTTTATTATATAATCTTCAGTGCATACTGCCCACCAACATTTTTTTATATTAAAAATACAGCGAATCCTTAACCGATGAATTTTTTATAATTTAAAATCTCTTAATGATTTTAAAGAGAAATAAACAAGACAGTAGTGTTTAGTTTAATATTTATTGTTTGTGCAAAAAACAAAATTTAGTTAGTAAATTATAGTAGTAGCATTGGGTTGCTTAGATAGATAGATGGAGTATTAAAGAAAGAGTGTAATGTAAGTAAGAATAGGTACCGTGAATAAGGGAGAAGAGGCTGCCATTAGGAAAGTAATCATAAACGAGGAGGCGTTCCTCCTTAGCCTGGAAATAAGCCCTGAGTGGGACCAGGTTAGGGTGGGTGAGCCTCCCAAGGACTTGAATGTGAGCCCTGAACTCTTCCAAGCCAGGATACCTAGCATCTTTCAACCTCTTCACAGTAACTATGAACCCCGATTCCATCACTGCCTTATACGTACTTCCAATTATACCCCTCCCCAATGTCTCCGCCGATGCCTTCAGCAAATCCTCCAAACTATAACTCATCTCCCGATCCCCTCCTCCGCAGAACACCAGCTTCCCTACACCCTCATTTTCCCACGCAAAACCCCCTTCTTCTTCTTCTTGTTGTTTACTACTACTATTATCCCCTCCTCCTCCTCCTCCTCCCGCCACACCTACTTCCCCTTCTGCCACGTCAGCACCACCCTTGCCCCTCGTTCCAGAACCCACCCTCGTTTTCCGCTTCTTCTTGCAAATCACAACCCACACCACAGTCATGCAAACTAATACCAAAACAACTCCACCAACGCTCCCTCCAATTATTTTTATCAACTTCCTGCGGTTCGATGATGAAGTCGACGATTTCCCCATCGTCGTTGGTATCAACGGATAACTAGGGCTTGTCGATGGCGCCAATGAACCGTTTTTGCATACTTCTTGGATCTGTTCCCCGCAGAGCCCCGGGTTCCCCCAAAACGACGACGCATTGAACCGGATCAATGCCGAGCTCACCGGAATCTCGCCGGAGAGCCGGTTGTTGGACACATTTAAATACCTTAGGCTGCTCTGGTTGAAACCGGGAATGCGTCCAGTGAAAGCGTTGTCCTCCAAGTAGAGAACGTACAGTCGCCGGAGATTCAGCAGCGACGCCGGAATAACGCCGGAGATATGGTTCTGCGACAGAACAATGACCTTCACGCGGTGGAGGAACGCGACCGAGGCGGGAAACTCGCCGGAGAAGTTGTTTTCGTTGAGGAAAATCGATTTGAGGTTGACCAAGGCGGAGAGGTTGGGGATTTCGCCGGAGAGTGAGTTTCCTTTGAAACTGAGGACTCGGAGCTGGTCCAAACGGCTCAAGATCTTGGAATCCAGAGGACCTATTAAATTGGAGTGTTCCAGAACTAGTTTCCTGACTCTTCCGTTGAAGCAGTCTCTGACCCCCAACCACGTGCACACGTCGGTTCCTTCTCGCCATGGAAGCTTGTTGAGAGCGTCTATGGAGGATTTCAATGCCAGAAGTGCCTGTGAATCGTCTTCTTGTGATCTTGCTGGTTGGGACAGGAAGATACAAAGAACCGAGACAAGGAGAAAAACAAAGACGACATCATAGGATCTCTCCATGCTCGGGACCAACCACATACACACACTGCTGCAAGTGAGGGGCTTTAGTTAATTTCAACTGTTTTGGTTTCCTACCATAATGAGATCCATTGAACACTTTAATGCATAGGAGGAGAGTTAACAGTTAACTGACCTAGCTACTTAAATTAGCTGAAAAACGGTTGAGACAACAACAGATCTTTCTTTGGTCTTCTCACTCACTTTTAAGTCTTGTTCAGATCTACCATTGACAATCTCTCATGACATTCTTGTGGGAAAAAAAGAGTCTTCAACTACTCATCTAACCCAAAAACTTGAACAGAACACAAGTACAGTAACCATGAGAATGGAAGAGCTAGCTAATAGCTCTGTTTGTGAGCTCTGGTGGGGATCCATGAAATTGGAGACACTTACAGCGGTTAAAGTGGTTGGCTTTTCTCGAAACTCCTCCACTCCACTCCACACTCGCAACACTCACGGAACCTGTGGCAGAACTCTCACGTGAAATCAATCATCCCAGTACTCGCAGACCACAAAATAACCATTCTTTTCGTCTCTCTATGATTTCTATATTCCTAAACTGCTAGCTGCAACATTATTATTAAACAATAAGTAAACAACAACTTTGCAAGCAAACAAAAACAAGTACTGTAATTTTTATTTATTTATTTATTTAATTATTTACACTACAGTATATATATTTTGGTTTGATCCTGTTGCGGAATAAACAAAAAGCCATGCATGTAGTAGCAATTTTATACTACTTACTTACTACTTTCTCGGGTTGCTAATACTCGTGGAATTTAGCACTTCTTAAAAAACTTGGCCGAGGTGGGATCCAATGATCTCTCCTTTAGAATCATTGAATGGAATGACGAAGGCTTGAGACGGGCTCAAAAAGTTCCAACACTTTCTCCGATTTCTTCTTTCAGTGGTGGAATTGAATCATTGAATGTTTATGTTGAAAAAATATATATTAACAGTAGAAACACACATGGTGCAAGTGCAGATTCCAGCTGCTAAAACCGCTATAATCGAAGATCCATCTGTACTCTGAATGGGTTTGGAGCAATAATTCGAGAGAGAGAGAGTTTCTCTGCTGCATCTATGTGTATTATGCGCGTGTCTGTCTGTCTGATCAGAGAGAGAGAGAGAGAGAGAGGACAGAAAAGAACATGCCCCGTTCTTCCTCTCGCGAAGGCAGGAAATTGGTGAACGAATTGAAGGCTAACGAGAAAGCAATAAATGAGATTTCACACACACACACACACACACACACACACACACACACACAAAAGCAGAGATGATGAAAAATATAAACAAACCAAACACCTGCCACGTGTTGCAATTAAATGGACACTGGATGAGTCAAAACAAAAAAGTGGAGTGGTGTGTAGTTGGGCTCGTGTATCACTGACCATGGACTCATGCCAGCTGTCATATTCTGTATCTTATTTTGTGTTCTCCCTCATCATATCATATCATAAAAAGTATAAGCAAAGCAATATAGATGAATTATGTTTGGTCTGAAAATTAATGTATTTACTTAGAATAGAAAATTGAAAAAAGTGGAGAAACTTAACGCATTATAGGCCATGGTTTTGTGGCTGTGTTTGGTTGACCCGAGACCAAACCAGAACTATAGGTGCTATTAAGAGACCGTGGCTCTTTGATTATGTGTGTGTGTGTGGTCATCGAAAATCATGATAACAAAATTCAAAATTCATGTGTTTTAAGATTATTATGCAAAAGTTCTTGTTGAGATGCGGGGACGGGCCTGGACCAGCCCTTATGGGTCCTATTAAGAGACTGTACGCTCTTTATTTAAACCATGATAATGGGCGCTAATTTTCGCCTATCCTGTTTTATCTTCTCTTTCCAACATTTTTTTGTTTCTGTTTTACAAAATCATTATTCTTCAAGAAAAACATGTTCCTGCTGTGTATTCTATCACGTTTTTTGTTATGTATTGTAAATTGACACTCTGTATCAATCAACTACAAAATGTTTCATTGTATAGTTAATTCGAAATATAAATTGCCTTCTCTAAAAGTTAATTTTTAATAATAATTAAATTAATTATGACACAAAATAGATTTGTAAATTAAAATAATTAATTATGATATAATTTATCTTTTTTAGTAGTAATTAAATTAATTAGGATAAATATTATCTTTTTTAATTGAAATTAAATTCATTTCAATACAATTTACTTTTTTTGTTTTCCACTAAATCTTCTTTTACCTTTTGTTTTTCATGCTACTTAACTCTCTTGTGTTTTTGTTTTTTTACTACTAAATTCTTATGGGGTATTGATGAATTTTTTTTATAGAAAAAAAGTAAGTTGAGAAAAGAGAAAAAAATGTTATATTCACATTGTAAACTAATTTTACACAATCAATCATTTCATCACAAATCATCATGTATTATAAATTTGATGACTTTTACGATAATTATCTTAAAAATCATATAAACAATTACTTTGATTGAATGACACAGTGCATTAAACTCTTGAGAAATTGAGATATCATAAGGGGTACCAAAATCAATGCTCCAAGCAAAGGAATGTGTTTTAAGATTATGCACAAAACCCTATTATGATTCGGGCACGGGCCTGACCCAGTCCAAGGCGTATGTTTTAAATTTTAATAGTGAACTCATTCAAGCTTAAGCTTAATTAGATCAAAGAATTTCCATTTTAAGTTATGCGGTGTTATAGATTTTAAAAATATTAATTTTTGTTATCGGTTAAGTTTTTTAACTGTTACAAGTACATGGTACTCTCGATATCAATGTTATTTGGCTATGATTGTTAATAAGAATGTGCAAACAGAGGGGCAATAATTGAGCTTATTCCAGCACGCGTGAAGCTAAAGCAGAAGAGTAAGACAACAAACAAGCAACGATAGACAGGTCGGTACGCAATGGCCTTTCAATTTTTCATTATATATATATATATAATTACAGTGTTTAAGATTTTTAAGCCTATATATTTCCTTGTAATCTGAGTACAATTGTACGAGTGTGTAATAAAATATAATGAATAGTTAGACGTAACCCACCTTGGATGAACCAGGATAAACTCTGTGTGTCGTTTTCTTCTTTCCTTTTCTCTCTTTCTATTATCTCGATTGTTATATGATTACTCGGTACCCAACAATAAATATATATATATATATATATACACACACTAAAAGTTTAATATGAGAAGTAAGTAACTACTTCATAGAAAGTTGTACAAATTGTTTTGTTTCCTTGAAGTCTTCTGTTGGAGTCACTTGTAGGCGTTGTGTGAAGGTGTAATTCTTCATAACAGGGTGACTGATTTCCATTTCATAGTCTCCACGAAAAAGATTGGCCTCAAAGAATCCATTTTGATCTGTCATTCCTGATAATTTGCTTAACCTCCATTCAGAAAGGAGTCTGTCCACAACATTCCCTGCAGGCAAGTTCCTGAAATTGTTATCTACTAAGCAAATCCTATAGCAACCTTGTGGTGACCATGCTGTCCACATTACAATACCCCTGACCATAGGGTGGCCATGTAACTCTCTAATAGCAAGCTCAAAGTACTGTGACTGCACAAATCATAAGTGAAAAACTATAATCAATTTTTAATGCATAAATAAATGGGTAAAAAATAAAAAAATAAAAAACCACATCTCATATAAAGAACAACACAACACAAACATTTTCTCTAACCATGTATGCACGGCATGAGAAATTATTAGATAGTTTGAAACTATTATGATCGATCTCAATTAATCTCCACATGATATGATTTATATTAATTCTTTCATGGAAATTGAAAAACTTGATTTGTCACTTAGAGATTAATCAGGCGGGACTATGAAAATGTGGTGATCATCTAATAATTACTTGCCGCAGAATAAGTTATTCTGCAAACAACCTCATCAAATTGTTGCATGAAAAATAACATAAGTTTGGTTCTGTTGAACTTTACCAGCTTAGGCTGGCTTGCAACATCTAGTTCTGTAATCCAAATTGGCAAACGAGTAGCAGCAAGATAATCGATGGAAGCTCTCAAATAAGAAAAGTTAATACCCGGACCAGAGAAATGAGCCTCAAGCCCAATTCCAATTGGCAATCCTGCATTCCCAGGATAACTTTGAATTTGTTTAAGCTTCTGGATATACCTTGCAGGGATTGACACACCATCTCTACTATCCTCAATGGTGTTATATTCATTCAGGAACAAAGTTGTTTGTCCATCAATATTATGAGCCTCATTGAAGATCCTACCTGAAAAGGCTTGTCCAAGTTTACGTTCAAAGAATGAAAAGTGCAAATTTTCATTCACAACATCCCAAGAAATAAGTTGGCCGCTATATCTTGACACAACAGATCTCATCCTCTTTTCCACTGCAGAGTTAAGCTGATATGGGGAGAGTGAAGGAACCCAACCAGGTTGGTAACGAGGATCATCCCAAAATATGTTGTGGCCTCGAACAGCCATGTTGTGTTGCTTTACAAATGCAACATGGAATCGGCAACCAAGTAGTCTTCCCTGCCTTGCACATTTTCGGTGCTGTACCACTTCATTTCATTTTCAAATGTAGTGACAGTGAATCTAGAGGTGAACCAATTCTTATATAACCCATTGTTCAGGATGTAACTGTTTATGGCACTCCCAAATGGAAATCCTGGCCTTGTAAGTACAAAAGATATGCTTGCATTTGGTAGAGGATTTCCTTGTTCATCAACTGCTCGGACTAACACCTTCCTCTTACGAGCCTGCCAAAGCCAAATCACGTTTAAACTTGTTGTATATTAATTTTCTTTTGCTTTTTTGCATATATCGTACTACAAATGTTGAAAAACAAAACATTTTGGGAATTAATCAATTTAATAGATTTTGTAGAAAATTCAAGAGTTTTATTAAGCTATATGAAAATTTTCCTAGTTGAACACACCATTTATATCTCTTGCTATGATATGTTAGGGGTCTGAAATCATCGTGATCTCTATTAATCTTCACATGACACAATCATGTTTTATTTATTCCTTTTTATATATTGAAAAACTTAAGTATTGCTAAGAACTAAGAATCATCGTCATCTATGTCGTCATTGAATAATCAATTGTGTGATGGTTAATATATGTAATGGAAAATATAGAGAAAACTCACTTTCTCCCGTAAGTTTAAATTCATGTGAGTCTCACTAGTTTGAAAATAAGACTCGAGCATTTATAAGATCTAAGTGTGTAAAAAATGTTTAGTGTATTGATAATACTTTCTCGTCTATTTATTCAATAACTAATGCTTACCTTCTCGATGCTTTCATCTTGATGAGAGCTCCATTCCCCCTCTGTGAATGGCTGTAAGGCAACGTTATCTATCCAAATTTCGACAGAAGTATTATTGCCCTACAGAATTCAGGAATTTGAAAAGTTCAGAAAAATGGAGAGCATATCGTCAAAAAAAAAAAAAATCATGACAAGGTCATGTGAAATTTTCACACTTGAGAATCCATTCTTGTACATAAATACAATTGTCGAGAACCATAGGAAGTACCTCAAAATAGAGCTCAGCTGGTTCCGATTCATCCATTGTGAAGCCACCCTTAAGCATAGACCAGCAATTAGACTCAGCAAAAATGGCACCAGCAAATTTTAATCTTGAAGTTGTTTTCACAATTGCTGTTACGGGAACGTTGCCCTCACTCGTATCCAAGCTGCATAATTTCAACCCATAACCATGAGTCAAGAATAATGCATTTGGGTCATTTTATTTACAAATATAGTACAATAAATAATGACCCTATAGATGGGAGGAGCTAGCTATTCATAATTTATAATATTTGAGTACAAAATTTACCGGATAAAGTATAATGCTTATGCTTTTGAAGGTAAATTTTCTGGGAGACACTATCGTGTGCTTGATTTCTGCTATGGGCTACCACATATTTGTTGCCTAATGATTCTCTATGTTCTATTCTTGCGTCCCCAAATGCAGTCCACCCTTGAAGTCCATTATTCAGTTCTGGGTTTTGGATGATTCCTCCATTGTATAGAGGCTTCTGTGGGTGTGCCAAACACTGAGATTAAAAACATTAACACCCACGATTAGAATGAAATTTTCAGTAACGTGTGTAACACCTTGAAAATATAAATGCTGTGGAGAGAGCTCACTTCAATGCTGGCAGAGTAATCATAGGATAATGCCTCGGCTTCAAAACCTGTGGTGGTGACAAATGAGATATATTAGTTCTGTATGTTACATACTTTCATTCGTTAATAACATGATGAGTTAATTAAGTTTTTAGTTATTTTTTAAAAATTTAACTTTTAATTTTAAACAAATATTTGATTGATCAAACTTTTTAAACTATTTTCCATTGAAGTTTCAATATTTATCGTTAAATAATGACATAATACTAATTTTATTATTAACCCCCAAAAAATGTTTGAAATTGGCAACTCATAATCCTCCCAAACCAAATACACCAACCGCAGAAAGAGGTCCGTGTCAAAGACCACGGCACCACCCCAACCCTTCTCCCTTTTCACCTTCCTCTAAAAACATTCACCATAACCACCGCACCTCCGACCAAACCACCACCATCTCTAACCAGCGTCACCACCTTCCACACAAACACCATCATCATCCGGCGCCGCCGCTCCACGACCAGCTGCCACCTACTCCGACCACAACCAAACCAGCGCACCACCAACACCTAAAACCGCCGCGCCGCCGAAACCCACCTACCCCATTCCCAAACATTCACACCCACCAAACTTCACAGCCACCAGCGCAAGCCCCCAACAACCAAAACCCATCCCCACCAAAATCGCGACTCAACCCAAACACCACCAAACCCCACCTTGCGTGACCCACGAACACCCCGCCATCATTTGAAGTTGTGTATTTGAATTTGGGGCTAATCATTTGTGTTTCAACTGATTTTGGGGTATAGCAATTTTTGTATATTAAACACATTTTAAAGAGGTTACCTAAGTAATTTCAAAAACCGAAAATTATTAAATAATTTTATATTTTAATACTTGTAATTTAATCTTTTTCTTATCCTTACAATTTTATTTTTATTTTAGACATTACAAATTACATTTATTTTGTTTTTAATCAACATTATAAATAGAATTTTTAACAATAAAAAAAACTTTAAGAAACTTTATCTAGAGAAAAAAAAACCAAAATAAATATAATTAGTAAAAAATAAAAATAATAAATTTTAAAAAGACGAAATTTTTTTTTTACATAGAATAAAAATATATTTAAACTATAATTTTTTTAAAAATGACATATATTGATCTCACAAACTATCATATAATTATTTAATAATACACTTTAATGACAAAAACTAAAACTTTGACCATCAAATATTTGTTTAAGGATTAAAGTCAAATTTTGAAAAAATTTAGGAACTAAAAATTTATTAAACACTATCTTTTAATTCAATCATTTTAAAAATATCAAATAAAACAATAAATTAATATAAAATTATTTACTTAATGTCTAATTTAATTTTGTCAACATTATACTCCCTTTATTGAAAATAATAAAAACTATTCTCTCTTTTATTTTTATTTAAACACTACTTCCAAATATCCAAAATATACATTTAAAAAATACTTAAATATATTTTTTCACATTTATAAAATAAATCATTTTGATTTTACTATTTAAATTACCTTTTTTTCTATTTACCACCTCATATTTTTTATGTTCAATTTTAGTATCTACTGTCCTATTTGCTAACAAAGTATCATATAATCATTTAATAGTTAGACATGTATAACTAATAACAACCCTCTTACCCCAAAAATAAATCTTTTTAATTTTTTTAATGTAATATTAACTATTTTTTCATTTACATTCCTTATGATATTTGTTAGAACGCAAGTGTTGCGTTGCATCATTTTTAGCAAAAAGATTAAAAATAAAGTTAACCAATTTTATAAAATTATTACTCTTTTTAATTATTATTATAAGGTTTAATTAACTCATTCACGTATAGTAAGAAATTTAATTAAATTCCCTAAAAATCAATTAATTTAATTGAAAACATTAAATATGTCTTAAATACTATTTCTTTACAAAACGATTCCCCCCAAAAAAATTAATCCACAATAATGAGTTATAATTCTTCTCTTTCACGTCATTCTAGAATTGATGCTAATGAATGATATTTTTGCTAAAAAAATAATTAATGCATGAAAATTAGGGATTAGACCTTATAAAAATAATCAAGCTACATTTTTAATTTGGATATGATAATAAGGAGCAAATAAAGTATTTCATTCATTCTCTTTTATAAGAAAAAAATTCTCAAATATAAACAAAATTCAACTACTTTTATTTTACTTAATGACATTATATTCAAAATATCATTCATTTAATATAAGATTAGTGTTTAATATCAAGTTTCTGAGAAAGGATAGTTTAAAAAAAAGTATTAATTAAAAATGACATAATTTAATAAAATTAACTAATTTTCAAATGATATACCCATCTCTTTTCATCATTAATAATATCAGCATCTTTACCGTAAAAAAATACTAATTTTCTTAATAAATGTAAAATTAGTTTTTCTTATTAAAAATAAGAAGGAGTAACTTTTTGTAATTTGTATGAAATAACTTATGACAATATCATGTGACGAAGGGTTTAAGACAAATGACTTTTGTATATAAATGCAAATTAATATTTCAACCGCAATTTATTGCAATAAAACAAATGACGTGTTAAATGCTACGTGTATTAAATGTGCTCTAATTTTGTGCTAATTGTATTAAATGTGCTACAATTAATTTTGAGTAAAAAAAAAACAGTTTTTTTAAAGGAAAGTCGTGGCAGTTGATGTCCTGCTGTCGTTTGACAAATACTAATAAAATTTAAACTTGCATGCTGGGACGAAGTTAAACCTAAATGATGGGAGAAACCAATTATAAGAATTAAAGTTCATCCTATAAATCCTAAAAAATAGTTCATCTTTCAAATATATATATTAAATTTTATCCTAAATACTTTCACAATTATATATGTAATCAAACATGTACGAATTAAAAAATTTAATGTCTTTTTTTAATGGCCAAATATTACAAATGTTAATCGTTCATATTACTAAAAACTTTCATAAGTTTACAACAAAAGTTGATATTTATATTAACAATAACTTTTTTATAAAAAAATCACAATAATTATGTTCTAAAAATTTATTAAATTAAAATATTTTTTTACTTACAAATTATGTTTTACAAAGTCATATAAACTAATACGAGAAAAGAAAAATAAAGAGAATAGTAATAAAAAAAATTAATATTTTGTCTCAAAGTTCAAATTGTCATAGTACTCATAAGCTTACCCAATTGACAAAGATTATTAATAAATATTCTTTAATTCTTGAATTATTTATAATTAAATCAATGTAAAAAGAATGTTAGTAAATTAAGTTTAATTACAAACGCAATCATTTATAGCCTTTTAAATAACAAAAATAGTTTATAAAAAGAAAAACAGGATACTATAATATTTTATCTAAAAAGATAAATATGTAATAGAAGACTATAAAAAGGAAAATAATATATTAGCAGTAAAAATAAAGAATGTCAATATCTTTACAATAATTTTATTAAAGAGGAACATAACATTTTAAAAATATAAAAAATAAATAAATAACACTTAAATATGTTGTTTCTACAACTAAATCCTCCAAATAAAATAAAAACAACCTAGTATTAAAATATTTTAGATATTAACAAGTTATAGTAATAAAAATTTAATGAGAAACTAAAATTCTGGTGAGTGGTGATTAATGGTTGTCACATTCATGCTAATAAACTATCTATATGAGACATGCATGTATAGGCAAGAAAACAAACCTACTAAAAGTATGGCACACACCAGAAGCGCGAGACTCATGTTTTCTTTTCAAACCTGCAAAGCTACGTTAGTTTTCTTGAACAAAAAAGAAGCAAAACAATATGAGAAGAAGATCTTGAGATATGTTACCAAGATGCATTCAAGTGTGAATTGAAGAAGACGCTGGAGAGGAGTGACTTATTAATTGAAGAAAACCATTGTTTTTATAAGCACAATAATGTGTTACAATAAGGCATAAATAGCCGCTTTTAATTGACAATATTCAATGCCTTATTATAATTCACTTCCAATAAAAACGCACCATAAATTTACGTAGCATACATGACAAATGTCTTTTTTATCTTTTGGTGACAACTGTTGTTTTCATTATTTTATATATATATATATATATATATATATATATATATATATATATATAATACCTAGCTAGAAAATAAAATAAAATTAATGTACTTTATTTTGGAGGGAAAAGTTTTTTTTCTATAGGTAATTTTTTTTAGTCAATCTTATTTGAATCACCATCATTACCTAATAGTTAACACCTCTCCAAACAAAAATTCAAACCTTAATTTGAGGTGACAAAAATATTTCAATTTAAAATCTTACACAAAATTATTCAAATTTCCTACTAGACCAACTCAAATTTAAGATAAAAGGGGTATGAAAGTCAGATCCTTAAACATGAATGTGTTTTAGTATTATGCAAAAATTGCTTATTATGATGAAGGGACGATGAGACAAGCTTGACACAATTCTTATCTTACAAATTAATTTTATAAAATTAAGTTATGTTATGATTCATATTTTAATATAGTATTAGAACCTATCCTAGTGATATATTGTTGGACCTATCGTGTCACTTGCTATCGGACCACCCATATATATATATATATATATATATATATAAATGATGTTACATCCTTGAAGATCCTATATAGCTTCATGATGAGACAAAAAATTACCTATTATATAAGAAGTAACTCTTATCTTACAAATTAGTTTTATAAGGTTAAGTTAGATCAACAATATATCCATATTTTTAGATAATACTAGAATATATTCTAGTGATATATTATTGGACCTATCTCGCTATCGGACCATCCATAAATATATATAAATGATGCAACATAGTTGGAGATCCCGCATCACCTAATAATAAGACCAAAATAATGTATTTAAATGAAGTAATTAGATATTTAGAGATTACCAATTATGCTAATAAATTTCTGCATGACACCTAGTTGTTGAGTATTATTACTTGTTTGATACACATTGAAAAAATTTAATTGTTATTTGTCTATGATTACTAATTGTTAATAAGAATGTACAATCATAGGAGGCCATAATTAAGCTAATTGCATGTTGCAACACCCGTGAAGCTAAAGCAAAAGAGTAAGACAACAAACACGCAACGATAGAAAGATGGATAATATATATGCAATGACCCTTCATATTTGCATTATATTATATTTTATTTTTCATTTTAAACTACTACTTTTTTTTCACAGGATTATAAACTACTACTATAAAAGCTTAATATGCAGAAGTAATTACTTCATAGAAAGTTGTACAAATTGTTTTGTTTCCTTGGAGTCTTCTGTTGAAGTCACTTGTAGGCGTTGTGTGAAGGTGTAATTCTTCATAGCATGGTGACTGACTTCCATTTCATAGTCTCCATGAAAAAGATTGGCCTCAAAGAATCCATTTTGATCTGTCATTCCTGATAATTTGCTTAACCTCCATTCAGAAAGGAGCTTGTCCACAACTTTCCCTGCAGGCAAGTTCCTGAAATTGTTATCTACCAAGCAAATCCTATAGCAACCTTGTGGCGACGGGCCTGTCCACATTACAATACCCCTAACCATAGGGTGGCCATGTAACTCTCTAAGAGCAAGCTCGAAGTACTGTGGCTGCACAAATCAAAAGTGGAAAAAACTCTGATCAGTATTTAATGCCTAAACAAATTGATACAAGTGCTAAAATCACATTTCATGTAGAGAACAACACGACACAAACAATTTCTCTAACTATACATGTCGCGCAACAAAAATTATTAGATATTTCGAATTACCATCAGTGCCATAGTCCTAGCTAATTAATTAATCTCTATATGACACCTAGTTGACTTTTATTACTTTTTCCATATCCGTTGAAAAAATCCAATCACTTTAATTGTTTCCTAATATTGTGTTGATTAACATTATTTGTATAAATATACATTCATTTAAGAGAGTGAATGAATAGATGAATGAATGAATAAGAAATTATTATTTGTATAAAATTATTATTCCTCTACAAATTATGACTACTATTATCATGAATTTCATCTTTGCCTTATATAACCTTCGCATTTTTGGTCGACTTGAATCCCTTCGCACCTTATTGCGTCGCCAATCACTCCTTTTTCCTTTCCCTTTCCTCTCGCTAAATTACAACATTCCTTCCCTTAACGCAACCTTCCTACGTGAATTGACGCACGTTGTGATGCCTTAATGCACTCGTTCTAAAGTCTTCACAAACCAGTTTTGAATCATTCTCGTACCTCAATTTTGAAGCCTCCACACACGTATTCCATTTGAAGGTCATTTATGTGAAACTCATTGCACTGTTCTGAATCATTCACATACCAACCTTGAAGTCTATTGCCCTGAACATGTGATTATTCTGAATCCATTTCCGTATCTCAATCTTCTTCACGAAAACAATACAAACGACACAATAGAAACCTGTTTTGAATCCTTCTCGTACCTCAGTTTTAAAGCTTTCATGCATATATTCCATTTTAAGGTCATTAATGTGAAATTCATTGCAATTGACAAGTTGAATATGACCGAT
This sequence comes from Glycine latifolia, assembly GCA_013407115.1. Classification (NCBI taxonomy): domain Eukaryota; kingdom Viridiplantae; phylum Streptophyta; class Magnoliopsida; order Fabales; family Fabaceae; genus Glycine; species Glycine latifolia. Next base: position 8,849,368 of record CM023951.1, read on the forward strand.
ATTCATGTACCAACTTGAGGGGGAGTGTTAAAGATAGAATTTGAATTTGAATTATTGTTTCTCTTAAATAGGAAGAGGTTGTTAAAATAGTCTAGATAAGAAGAAGTTTGAATTATTGTTTCCTAATATTGTGTTCATTAACATTATTTGTATAAATATACATTCATTTAAGAGAGTGAATGAATGAATAAAGAATTATTATTCCAAGTTATCCGTATATGATTTTTAACACTTATCATCTAAAGATTAGTTGAGAATGTAGATATTGGCAATTCTGAGACTATCTAATAATTTCTCGAGAAATAAGAAACTTGAGAGCAAAATAAAATGAATTTGGTGTTGTTGAACTTTACCTGCTTAGGCTGGCTTGCAACATCTAGTTCTGTAATCCAAATTGGCAAACGAGTAGCAGCAAGACTATCAATGGAAGCTCTCAAGTAAGGAAAGTTAATACCCTGAGCGGGGAAATGAGCCTCAAGCCCAATTCCAATTGGCAATCCTGCATTCCCACTATAACTTTGAATTTGTTTAAGCTTCTGGATATACTTTGCGGGGCTTGAAACACCATCTCTACTATCCTCAATGGTGTTATATTCATTCAGGAACAAAGTTGTTTGTCCATCAATATTATGAGCCTCGTTGAAGATCCTACCTGAAAAGGCTTGTCCAAGTTTACCTTCAAAGAATGAGAAGTGCAGATTTTCATTCACAACATCCCAAGCAATAAGTTGGCCCCTATATCTTGACACAACAGACCTAACCCTCCTTTCCACCGCGGAGTTAAGCTGATATGGGGAGAGTGAAGGAACCCAACCAGGTTGGTAACGAGGATCATCCCAAAATATGTTGTGGCCTCGAACAGCAATGTTGTGTTGCTTTGCAAACTGCAACATGGCGTCCGCGACCGAGTAGTCTTCCTTGCCTTGCACGTTTTCGGTGCTGTACCACTTCATTTCATTTCCAAATGTGGTGACAGTGAATCTAGAGGTGAACCAATCCTGATATAACTCATTGTTTAGGATGCTACTGCTCATGGAACTTCCAAATGGAAACCCTGGCCTCTTCTGTGCAAAAGATATGGTTGCATTTGGTAAAGGATTTCCTTCTTCATCAACTGCTTGGAATAATACCTTCCTCTTACGAGCCTGCCAAAGCCAAATCACAGTTAAAATGTGGATTTTACAAGGACTAATGTTGTATAACTAATGTTTACCCTCTCAATGCTTTCATCTTGATGGGACCTCCATTCCTCCTCTGTGAATGGTTGTAAGGAAACATTGTCTATCCAAATTTCGGCAGAAGCATTATTGCCCTACAAAATTCAGAAATTTCAAGAGTTCAGAAAGATGGAGAAATTACTAACGAATAATTTTCATTAAGTAAAAATTTCCCTTGCTTCCCATTTGATCAATAATTCAAAAATGAGAACAGGTTGTTAAAAAATTTATGACAAGGTCATGTGAAATTCTTATACAAGAGAGAATTAAGTTTTGAACTTAAATAGAATTATGGAGAACAATAGGTAGTACCTCAAAATAGAGCTCAGCTGGTCCTGATTCATCTGATGTGAGACCACCCTTAAGCATAGACCAGCAATTAGACTCAGCAAAAATGGCACCAGCAAATTTTAATCTTGTAGTTGTTTTCACAACTGCTGTTAAAGGAACGTTTCCCTCACTCCCTTTCACTTGTATCCAAGCTGCATAATTTCAACCCATAACCATGACCATGAGTGAAGAATAATGAATGCATTTCGGTTACTGATATTTCATTTACAACTAATGACCCTGCAGATGGGGAAAACTATGCGTAATTTATAATATTTGAGTACAAAACTTACCGGATAAAGTATAATGCTTATCCTTTTGAAGGTAAATCTTCTGGGAGACACTATCATGTGCTTGATTTCTGCTATGGGCTACCACATATTTGTTGCCTAATGATTCTCTATGTTCTATTCTTGCGTCCCCAAATGCAGTCCACCCTTGAAGTCCATTATTCAGTTCTGGGTTTTGGATGATTCCTCCATTGTATAGAGGCTTCAGTGGGTGTGCCAAACACTGAGCTTGAAAACATGTAACACCCACGATTAAAATGAAATTTTCAGTAATTATATGTAACACTAAGAAAATATAAATGTTGTAGAGAGAGCTCACTTCAATGCTGGCAGAGTAATCATAGGATAATGCCTCAACTTCAAAACCTGTGGTTGCAAATGTAACATTAGTTCAATATGTTCTCACATACTTTCACTCATTCGTTAATAACATTAACATGAATAAGATTTTAGAAATGAGAAGAAAAAGAATAGAAGATGAAATTTTTTAATTACTTTCAATAGATATCTCTTTATAAATAAAAAATAAAAGGATAAACTAACATATAAATCCGATTACTTAATCTTTTATTTAATTTTATAACATTATATAAAAAATTAATTTAAAAAGGAGAAAAATCATTCTCTCTTTTATTATGCTATGAAAGGCTCCTTTTTAAAGTTATGTTCCACAAAATTAGTTAAAAACTGTTAAATTAACTTATTAAATCATAAATATTTGATAAAATTAATGGTTAAAATAACTGAAAAATATAAAACAACAAAAATATACACATTCATATGATATGTTTATATTAACTTTAATTTTATATCATAGATAAAAATATATTTTGAGATGTTATTGTTTTAACTTTTTTATTAATTTTAAACTCTTGTAATTTTTTTATAAATAAATTATTTCATTACTTTTTTAGTTTTAATTATTACAACTTTTTCATAATGAGTATTCCACTGTTAATGTAATATTGATTTTTAAACATTTTAATCAAGTTTAAAATAAAGTAAGAAAAATCACTTAAATAGACATTATACTTTTATTATGTTAATTATCACAACAGTTAAAATAAATTGTATAATATAAAATTATTCAAAAATCATTTTTTATTTAAACATGATAATAAGATAATTTCATAAAAATTGCCAGTCTAATAAGTAATAAAATAAAAATAAAAAATAGAAGCTAAAGTTTCAAGAAAAATTTAGAAATTATTAAAAAAATTGTTTATCTAACCGTTAATATGATTTTTTATAATTAAAAAATTTAAAAGAATAAATTCAGATTCCTTATACAAATAGAAATATGGTGTTTTTCCATGATATTTTTAAAAAGATTGCCTTAACAATTTATACAGGGTAAGTAACTATCTTTGTTCTTCCTAATTAATAGGCACACATATATATATTTTAAAGGGGTACATTACAAAGTTTTTTTTTAGGGGGATAAATTACAAGTTGCTCGTTTTGAAAAAGGGAAAGACATGATACTTTAATATTTTATCTAAAAAAACCGACATAAATTACTATAAAAAGGAAAATAATATATTTGTCTAAACAAAAGAATGTCATTATTAGATTATTAAAAAAAATATTATTCAAATATAAAAAAAAGATAAATAACAAATGAATATATTATTTATACAAAAAAAATCCCTTAATAATAATATTTAACCTAGTATTAAAATTTTATACATATTAAAATATTGAAATTTAAAAAAAAAAGTTAGTAGGGTTAAATCCCACCTCCCCTCCCCAACCATCAAAATACATCGTCTGTGGTTGCATGGCAAACTCATTTTGCTAGCAAACTAAAAGTACTATTGAGAAATTATATTACTGATGAGTGGTGATTTGTGGTAGTCACATTCACGGTAAAAAGTAAAAACTGTCAATATATGTGTGTGAGAGAGACATACAAGGAAACAAACCTGCCAAAAGGATGACACACACAAGAAGGGCGAGACTCATATTTTGTTCCAACCTGCAAAGTATTTTTTTTTTCAGCAAAAAATTGTATTATAAAAGGCACCAGTGGTACCATAAATCCAGTACATCCTAATGCATGAATGCCATAAAAGACCATGTTTCAACCTGCAAAGTGACGTCTGTTAATTCTCTAGAAACCTGTTTAAGTCAATACATTCAAGAATTGATCCACGAGAATAACAAAATAAAAAACATTTATAAGGCAGAAGACTTGAGATGTTTACCAAGATGGATTTACACTAGAAATCTAGAAATTGAAGAAAACGCAAGACAAGAATAACTTATTAATTGAAGAGGAAACCATCATCGTTTTTATAAGCACAATAACGTGTACAATAAGGCATAATTGGCTGCTTTTAATTCACAATATCACATATCCAATATTTTTTTTATTGTAACATATTCAATACCTTATTACTATATTTCACTTCCAATAAAACTTTTTTTTATAAGTATTATTTTTATTTAGAGATGTTAAAATGGAATAACTTATTTTACTTCGATTGACTCATGTATGTTAGAAAAAAAGTGATCTAAGAGGGTGTATTAATTTAAAATTTTAAAAATTATCTAGTAATATTCTAATTTATTATATTTTTACAAGATTTTTATGATAATTTGAATTTTAATGAATTTATATTATAAGGATTTGAAATAATTTTACAACTTTATAAGTTTTGAAAGAATTATCTGAATTTTTAAATACATATTCAAAATTAAGTGAAAAAAATAATAAAAAATGATGAAATTTGGATTAAAAAAATAAAACTAATATAATTTTTTTAAATATTTTAATAACTAAATTAATTCTAATTTTATTTTCTTTTATATTAAATTTTCTTGTAATAACATTTTCTCATTCTTACTTTTTGATTTGAACAATAGGTTTAAAATTATACATTAATTTTCTGATTTTTTTAATTACTACAAGTATTTCATGATAAATTATATGACATTTAAATGAGGTAAAGAGAGTGGTGAGGATGAAAAATTTGTAGGAGCATGACTGAATCATGTGGATGACCAAATTAAGAGTGACAGTTACAAAAATATTGTTTCAAGCATGTAATTGACATAATATAAGGAAAATATGGTTAGTCTTAATACATAAGACAAACATTAATTTAGAAGAAAAAAAATAAAAAAGTGTAAAGGAGATGAGTATATTTTACATTTTTTATTCCAAAAGAAAAATAAAAACATATATGACACACGCATCTTTCTTGAAGAATATTAAAAGATAGAATAGGATATGTGTGATGAGAGAGAAGAAAGCTGGTAACCAATAGAAAAAGAAAGAAAAAAATTTGACAAAATCTCAAGGATTTTGGTGATATTCATTGATAGATGTTTTATACCTATGATGAAATACATAAAATAATTCTTAAAAAATAATTCTTCGAAATCTGTATATTTTTAAATATAAAAAATCTTTTTTATAAGTTGTAAAAAAATTTAATTGAATACCACTAAATTTTATTGTACTCAATAAAAATCTTAAAAGTTTTAATTGAATACCACAAGACTTATTTGTACAATTTAAAAATCCTGATCCAATACAATAAAATTATTTTATATAAAAATCTTATATTTTTTTAAAAAATTCTAATCTAATATACACCTTAATTAATCTAAAGTCACTTTTTTGATAGCCAAAAAAAACTCATTCAGCTCAACCCACCACAAGTTGGATTATAGAGGTTCATTAGCCTAAAAATTAAGGCAAACAAATACAATTGCATAAAATAAATTAAGAAGTTAAAAAATCAATTAATTTATATAAGTTGTATTATTTTTTATATAAACATTTATATAAAATATTTTTCTCATTATAATAAAATTCAAATTATTTATAATTCAAACTAACAATAGATAAATTACCCTTTCTACCAAGGAAGGTAAAAAAAAATATTTATGTTAAGTATAACAGACAAAATCAATCGTTAGATTCGATTGTAACTTGAAACACAATTTTGGGAAATAAAGATTCGTTTGACTTTGGAATCTTTAAACTTGTAGTGTAAGTTTGAAAATCAGGTGCAAAAATATTTTTTGAGGTAAAAATATTTTGGTAAAAAATAGAATCTTTACTTTTAATTTTATTTTGCTTTTATCCGTTAGATTACATTTAAACTTGTATTGTAACAATTATAACTACAAATTAAATATGCATTATGCTGTAACAGCAAAATGCCATTCTTATAACAACAAAATGCAATACATGTGTAACTGAGGTTGGGTTATTATTATTTATTTTTTTACTAATATATTCTTATATTATAGATAATTAAATTCTATTGATTAATGCATTAAATGTTTCAAATGGTTAAATTGAAAAAAATATGTTTCGTAAAAAAAATACTTATGAGAATTTCCTAAAAAAGTGGAAATAAAACCTTTTTTGATAGTAAATCTAAAATTATTAAACTTTTCCGTAATAATTAATATGATAGATATATTATTCTCAGGAAAGATGAATAATAATTATATATACTTTACAGAGTTTTCTAAAAATGATATTCCAAAAAATATCATTCATTTAAAAAACAATAATTTAGTTGTGAATGAGAGATTTTGTGTACCTAAGTTACCTTATTTACCATTAAGACATTTATAACACGAGTGTTTTTTTTTAAATTATATTTTATATAATCACGAGTGTGTGTTTTTAACTGCAAGTTCACGAGTGTTCTAAGGAATTAAAGATTTTTTTATTTATTAAAAACTTTCAATATAGACATGGATAATGAATTAAAAGTAAGATTTTTTTTTTATTGAAAAACGTTATTAATACATCCATGATTTCTAATGCACCATCAACATATTTTAAAAAACATATATTTGTTGTTTCTTTAAATCCCTTAACCTTTGGCCAATGAGTATTGTTTCTTTAAAATAATGTTTGATTATTTGGTTATGTCACGTGATAATTCCAAAATCATCTTCTCCAATATCATTCATTATGTTTTTAAAAAAATTATCAATCCATAAAAGATCAATTTAGTTACTTTTTTAATTAATAAATTTAATTACTTTCCTCGATTATAAATTTTGTTTATTTTATTTTATATTATCACATTCACATACCATATTCTATTTATTTGTAGCTGATATTTATTTTGGATCAAATATATTTCATATCTTTTAAGATTTGATAAAAAATCATGTTTGTTCTTACGTTTTAAAACAATAGTTTTGGATAAAATATATTTAAATTGATTGATTATTATTATAATTATTTCCATTGTTAAATATATAAACTATTATTATTTCCACTTTTAAATATATAAACTATCAATATAAAAATAACTATCAATACAATTAACAAATCTAAAATTGACCTTTTTAATTGATTATTCAAAAATATATAATTGATTGAATACTATAGTTATCAAAATAGATATAAACCTATAGGCCAATTTGGTCCACCGCAGGTTTTTTTGAATCCAAAAAACAGAATTTTTTTACAATTGGTCGTAAAATTTAACGTTATCCATTTACAACCTGACTTATCTAAACTAAATTCGTTGTGGATTGGATTGACACACCTAATTCATCCAAAAAAATAACATATTAATATTTTGTAATACTTTTGAAAATTTTAAAGTGTTTTGTTAATTTAACTAGAAATAGAGGAACTCACCTAAAATATACTTTTAGTATTTTATATTATTGTTCAACATTATTTTATTTAGTGTTTTGTTCAAGATTATTTTTTTAAAAAATTATTATTAGTTTTAGGTTTCTAGTTTGTGATAACTGTTGTGATATGTAGATAGTCGAAATTTTGATTTAACTAATATTTTTATAATTTATTTAAATTTATCTTTCCAAAAATTGCTTTTTTGTTTAATTTTCTTTTACAAAAACTTTTTTTTTTTAATTTTAGTGGATTGGTGGGTGAATCCGTTTAACCCACAATCTTACTCTATGATAAGTCAGGTCAAATCATTTTTTTTCTTTCTAAAATCAATCTAAGTGAATCCGATTAAGCTGACGCATATTATTAAAAGGAAAAAAGATTAAAAATTGTACAAAATTAAATTAACTTAAAAACTCGGGATTAAATTGAAAATAAATGAAATGTAATATGATAGTATTGTGATATATATATCCCATTTTTTATTAGATACATTTAAATTGATACTTCAAATAAAAGTATTTAATACTTAAAATATAAAACTTATGAATTGATGCCCCTAAAATTTATACAAATAAATTAATAAGTAAATTGTCGAATTATGATGATAAATATTTAATTTATAAATACCCACTAAAACATCACTTCATTTTTTTTTATTTCTTCATCAATCATAAATGTTTTCTTTCTCTTTCTTTCTGAAAGATTTTAAAGATTTAAGATAGCATATAAAAATCAATGTGGAAAAAATCTTCAGATGGACTATATGAAAATCAATGTGGATGCACCAATATTTAAAGAAGCAATATCTCTTTGGAGCAGGTATGATAATCAAAGATCATCATGGTAAGTTTGTGGCAGCAAAAATGATCAACGGAAAGGGCTTAATAGATCCAAAGGAGACAGAGGCATGGCAATACTTCAAGCATCGAAATGGATACGAATGATAAACATGCAACTTGATCGCTTTATTTTGGAAAGTGATTGCAAGGTGGTCACAAATAGTTTATATTCCAAACAACATGGAACTTTAGAATTTTATTACTTAATTGTATCTTGTACCCATAATCTTAATCGTTATCCAAACTTCATGCTGAGTTTAGTATGAAGACAAGTCAATCAAGTAGTCCATAACCTAGCTAGGATTTATAAGTTTTATGCTAGCAACCAACTTTTTGAGCATATATTCAATTGTATATTTGAAATTATTATGAATGAAATGGAATAAGTTTTTTTCCTAAAAAAATAACGCATAAAACCATCTTAAAACAGAATTAGATGTAGAGGCTAATGTTTATATAAAAAATAGTTATGAATTACAATGCATTGCACAACTGCATTTTGTTTTTACGAGGCACAATTAAGTTATATATATAATAATTTTCTATCATGTAACAACACTAAAGATTATTTTTCTATTGAAGTACTATTTTTAATTGATAAAAATGCAAAATTTAATTAATTATTTTTCTAAATTAATTAAAATAATTATTATCATGGTTATTGGTTCAATTGATTAATCTTTCTGATGAATCGTGTAATACAACGATTTCAATCATCAATATAATTTTTCATTTATAAAATATTGATTAATACACACACACATATATATATATATATATATATATATATATATATAATTTATTATATAAATTGGGGTTCAATCAGTTCATATAAACTTATTTTATAAAATAAAGACAATAAGAGTATAAAAAAAACTCATATATGAAGCGGAACATGAGTTAAAAAAAGTAAGATGTAATGTTAATATTTAAATCACGAGTTTAAAAAAGAATAGAATATTAAATTAAAGAAATATCATGTAATGTAACATTTAAATTAATTTAAGTTCTATATTATGGATATTTAAATTAAATTTTTTTTGTATGATAAAAAAAATTCTTCTCCAAATTTGGCATGGGTACTATCTAACTTTATATATAAAAAAAAGAAAATTGGCCACAGCCGCGAGTGCATAACCTATCAATACATTTCCAATGTTTGAAAGTTTAGCATTTATTTGTTTCTGAATAAAATGTTTTTTTAGCCATATACATAAAAAGTAATGTCATATATTTATAATAATTAATAATTAATTAAATTAAATTTCCTTATTTTTGAATAAAATGTTTGTTTATCTTGATTTTTATGTTTTCATTTTGTTTTTATTTTATTTTGAAAATTGTCACTTTTTTAATATATTTCTGTTTTAAAAATATTTGTACAAGAAACGTTGAAAATAAATTTTCACTAATTCTTGTATAAATATTTGAAATCGGACAACAAATTGAAAACAAAGTAATAATTTTGTAATTAAAAGTAAAAACAAAAAATGAAAACAAAAGTAAATAGGCCTTTCATTTTTTTTATAAATCTAGCTTATATAGTTGTTTAGTCCTTACAATATTTGTTTTCATTTTGATTCCCTTAATCTTGGTTGTTTACATTTTGGTCCTCATAATTGATCTGTTTTGATGGTTTTCTATTTTATTAAGCAGATTTCTTTTTTTTTTTTTATTTTGGTCTATGTATTTTTTTCATTAGATTTTTCAAAAAAAAATATAAAAACAGATCCAAAAATGTCATATTATAGAAATTAAAAATATATTTAAGCTTAAATTTACTATAATTGTTATTGTTATTATTATATATTAATTAGTTTTTTTAATATATTTCTCATATTACGTATTAGTTAGTTTTTTTATGATATTTAAGCTTAACTTTTATTATAATTGCATTCATACTAAATAACTTTATAATATTATTTTTACTCTATTTTAGTATTTCTCAAATATTTTTCTTAAAAAAAACAAAAAAACACACATCTTTATTTCTCCTTTTTTAAATTATTTTTATTTTATTTTCATCTATCATAAATTTCTCTCCTCTATATTTAACATAGTGTTGGAGTCACTTTTAACTCATCACTCCCATGTTACACTCCAAATTTGTAGGTCTCACTTTCACTTGACTTATTTTTTTTTCTTAGTTCCACAATTCAATGAAAAAATATTTTTGTTGTGCATCGATATATAATGGAAACAAATTTTCATTATATATCGGATTTATGTACACAACAAAAAGAAATTTATAGTATATTTGAAGTATTTTGAACTATATATATAATGAAAATTTTGTCAAGATATATAATGAAAAATTATTTTTATTAGATTGTAAGTGGGGTTAAATGTGAAAAGTGTTTTTGTTGGTGTTACCAAAATTTATCAGTCATAAATAGTTAAATCACATAAAATTAGTGTAACTATTAAATAATTATATATATATATATATATATATATATATATATATTATTTTGACACTTATTAAACAAATAAATGTCGTTAGCTGTGGGCAAGTCATCACCTATGTAGTTCAAAGGTTAGATCCTCGTAAGAGGATTGACACTGTGAAATCAGTAAAGGGGCCTGTCTGATTTAGTTCGGTTAGGAATCGGGTTGATGACATAAATGATTTATGGTCCAACTGGTTGTTTAAGCCAGCGTTACATTTGTATGTGCATACCGTGTTGTTGCACTTCTAATATACACGAAACACAGATTGAGAGGACACACAAGGAAGTTTCCTTCAAAGTATTGAGACAACAAATACTGGAATCTTTTACACCAATAATACACATAAAATATATATATTTATTCAAATAGCCAACTATTATTTAATTTTGAATAATATAAATTATTATTCATAGATGAAAAATCGATTCTTCCAAAATTGATTTCTCATCTCTTTTTTATTTTTTTTAATAATCAATTTCACATTGTGTTATTTGTTTTATTTAGCATCAGTTTAAATACATATTTAATGATTAGGTTTACAAACATTATGGATGATACTTAATATTGAAGCAGTATCATCAGGAAAGAGTTTAACGACAGTTAAGTTGAAGTAAAATACCTATATTAGATTAAAAAATTATTTATTTATTAAAAAATACTTTTAAAAACATTAGTACTTTGTTAGTCTTTATTTTAGTTTTTTAAGATTATAAAATATAAGTATAAAAATAAAGAGTATATTATGATTATAAAGTTTACAATGAACTAAATTGAGTAAAAATGTGTTTGCAAATTTAGTAATTAAACATGTATTTAATATTAACTTAATCGATGTTAAATAGGAAAACTCATTACAACATAAAAATAAACAAATTAAATAACAGAGAAGGGACAAATTGGTATTAGAGAAACCAATTTCTCGCATTATTTTATAAATGTAAATAATAGTTTACTTGACTTGTATCATTTAAATGAATATATATTTTATTTATATTATTGGGGGTAAAAAATCCGCAAATATTGTAATGTATACATTTCCTTTATTAAATAAATCATTCGGCAAGTTTATAAGGTTTGAATATTTTTACTGATACTCTGATGGTTCATTTGGAAGAGAAGAAAATGAAAGAAAAAAAATAGAGAAAAAAAAACACGTATCTTGATGATTTTTTCCTTTATTTGAATGGATAAAAAATGAAAGAAAAATAAGAAGAATAGTTCATTTCATGAGACAAAATTTTAAACTTTTATTTTCTCTATTTTTTTCCATTTTAATTATTCTCTATCAAACATAGGGTGATACTCCGAAAGTTTTTAAAATAATATTTAATTATTAACAACAATTAATGAATTGTAAACTTTTGTTGAACTACACGAGATATTAGAAAATTAATTAAGTTATAAAAAATATTTGACAATAATATGTTGAATCGGGATTTTAAATTTGATCTAAATTTTTAAATTAACATCTATAATTTGACAAAATGTCCCCATTATTAATAATAAAAATTATTTATTTTCTCAAATATAAACACTCAACTAAAATATTTTAAAGTAAAAACTATTTATTAAGATTGATCTTATAAGAATTAAACTTGCATCTCACAATGAAGTGGGTTTAAATCTCGTTGTCAATGTAATAATTTGTTGGTGAGTGATATGTTTAATGAGCTTCGATATATATTTTAATTTTAAGGAGTTCTCATAATTCAATTCATCTACTTTTTTTATATAAAAAATATATTTATAAATTCAATTAAAACATATAAAATTATGCATGTGCTATATCAACTATTCACAGTATTGCTTCCATTGATCTATTTTTTTTTTTTACATCAATCCATTTTTATATTATAATTTAGTGCGATAATAATGTTACTATAAATTATCGTCTTTCTTTTAAGTCACGAGATTTTTCTTATATTTAGTATTTTATTTTTTATTAATGTTTTTTTAATTTTTCTCAAATAATATTATATAAATTAAATATTAATCCACCATTATATTGTGAATATAAATACTAACTCTTAACCTAGTGTATAGGGGGCTGTTATTTTCCTCGTTAAGTTATGAGACATTTTTTAGAAGAAATTTATGATGAGAATCTTATTACATCAAGTATCTTATTTATTTTAATTATTTTTTATTTCTTTCAAATATTAGTACATAAATTTAATAAAACTCAATTTAAAATTTAATTAAATTTTAAATCATAACACTATATCAAAATAAATAGAATAAATTTTAAGATAAATAAGACTTTAAGATTATTGTAATATTAATCCATCTTAATTTAAATTTTATATTTTAATTTTGGATATTCACACTCCATGTCAAATAAGTAAATATTAAATATGACAACATGAGAGACTAGTTTAATTAGTTGAAGATAATGTTCTAAACTTTCCTACTTATTTATTGTTTAATCATAACTTATTTTAATAAAGATATATAATCTTACTAATTTTTTATGTACTAGATTTATTTAAGGGATTGATATTTTTAATATATGTTTTTTTATATGCAAAGATTCATAATCAAGTTCATAATTACATGTTTAAGGAATAATGTTATCTATCAATCATATCATGTTGATAATTTTATTATTGTTTAATAATAATAATAGTAATAATCATTTTACTTTAGTGTTTTTAAATTTATTAAAATAATAATGTTTATGTAGTGCAACAAATAATGTAGCTATTATGAATAGGTTATGAGTATGAGCATGGGTGGACCCAAGTTGAAGAGAAGGGGGGGCAAGTGTACACCATTAAATTTTGAATCGAGTCATCGTGTGAGTAAGGCGGAGCCACCGATAACGTATATGAGAAGGGGGGCAAGTGCGGTGCCCACCCTTACCTCTCTCATTCTCTCGTTCTCAATCCATCTCAACCACTCATCCCTTGGCTACGTCACATACTCCATGTAATCAGCATTTGCAAAATGGAGCAGTCGCGCCAGGCGTCAGCCACCACCACTTCCACCTGACGGCGACGGAAGGCACCAACTAGTGGCTACTCAAGTACATCATCTTCACAGTCTCATACCTCCACGTCAATAACCCCGATGAGATTTCTCCCCAAACCACCGTAGAGGACACCAAGCTCTACGACAAGGGAGCATTGCAAGAGGAGCTCAGTGCCAATCACATCATGGCTACGACGTCCTCGGAAGCATGTTTCACACGTTCTCTATTAACAGAAGAGAAGAGACTCTCACGCAACTACTTCTCCGGCATTATTGCAGGTCGGCCTCCGTCACGACTACGCGCGTACCATGAGTGTCCACCATTCATTAATTTCCTGGATTCATCCCTCACTATGAGGCGTCACTATTGAATAAAAATAGGTGTGTCTATGATGAAGAAGTTTCAAATGGTTCACCGATAGATTATTTTAAATAAATGAGTATTTATTTAAATTTAATTTTAAATTTTCACACATCATGTTCAAAAAATAAACATAACAAAAAAAATCTAATTTAGTTGATTGATAGGATTAACTCATTTTGTAAATTATTATTGGCTTTGATTCTTAAACGATATTGGATTTTATTATTTGAAGTATTGTCTGCTTAGTGTTTGATGAATTTTTATAATTTTATCATTATAAGAGATGTCTTAAGGATTAAGAGAGAAAATATTTAAAAATGAGACTTCCATTTCTAAGCGATATTAGAATTTATGTTTATCAGAATAATTTGTCGGCATTAGTATTAGGAAGTATAGATGATTATTTTATTTTATATTATTACTATTATTGAACTTACCATCGAATAATAGATTAGTTTTACGTCCATTAGATAATTATCCAATAATATAATGAATGGGATATGTAGGACAATAATAAGAATCAGAATTTCCATTACGGTTATCCTTTCAAATTGCAGAGTATAAACAAAAACAAGAAGTGACAGCTAAGGAGAGGAGAGTGAGTGAGTGAGAGAGAAAGAATGTGAATGTGAAAAGATCCTACTTCCTGTCTTCCTCATCTCCATCCGAGTAGCGTGTGAAGGGATGAGCCACGTCATGAAGAGTGAAGCGAGCAAATTTGAGCACGTTTGAAACTCCAAAATCAGGCATAAATATCCCATGAGCCGCAGGCGCAAGTGAGGGCTAGTTTCTCGCAAAGCAGGGGATTAACCCCGCGGGGAAACTTCTTACTAAGTCAAGGACTCAACAAAATCCGAATTAATTAATTTTAAAGGGTCTTGTTCTTGTGACTTGCGTTGCATATTCCATCTACAGCGACCGCGTTAAGCAAGCAAGCTTACCAACACAACACCTCTGCAGCGATTATCTGTGCTCTTTCATTTGATCTCTCTCTCTCTCTCTCTCTCTTTCTTTCTTTCTTTATTTCTTTCTTTCCTTCTTTGGCGGGAAAACGAAACCGTCTAGGGTATCGATACGTTACCGCAATTGGAGAGAATGACAGAGGTGGGGGTTTCGGATAATTTGAAAGGGCTAATACTGGCGATGGGTTCTAGTGCTTTCATCGGTTCCAGCTTCATCTTGAAGAAGAAGGGTCTTAAGCGTGCTGCTGCACGCGGTACTCGTGCAGGTCAATTTCTCTTTCATTTCTTCATTTCCAATCACTAAATTCTTAATCAACAAATCCCGATTAATAGTTTTCTTTTGTGTTTGACCAAGCAATGACATTGTATAGTCTATAGTATTTTAGATCAGATCCATGAGATACTTAATTGTTTATGTATGCTATGGTAGCTTGTGAATGTGATCTAGTTTTTTTATTTGTGAATTTTGCAGGAGTTGGTGGTTATACTTATCTACTAGAGCCGCTTTGGTGGGCTGGCATGGTAACAAGTAAGTGTGCCAACTTTATTTCTTCTCTCTCTCTCTCTCTCTCTCTCTCTCTAAGGTTATTGATTTGAATTTTGAAATGAAACTCTTTTGGATCTTGAATTATTTGCTTGCAGTGATAACTGGGGAGATTGCAAACTTTGTTGCTTATATCTATGCTCCGGCAGTTCTGGTTACTCCCCTTGGTGCACTTAGTATTATTGTCAGGTACTCTAGCTTTAATTAAAATTTTGATTGTTCTGGGGAATAGTGTTTGTGTGGATCGTAGAACTAACATATCCGGTATGTGTTGTCTACTTGCTAGTGCTGTTTTGTCTCACTTCTTGTTGAAGGAACGGCTTCCGAAGATGGGGGTATTGGGGTGTGTATCCTGCATTGTGGGATCAATTGTTATTGTCATCCATGCACCACAAGAGCAAACTCCGAGTTCTGTCCAAGAAATATGGGATCTGGCCACTCAACCAGGTTGGATTTTATCCTGTTTTAATTTACCCTTTTGAAGTAAATTCCTATATTCTGGTCTATTACCTGATGTTCTCTTCTCCCCCCCTTTTTTTTCAACAGCATTTCTGTTTTATGTGATGGCAACGGTTTCGGTAGTTTTGGCCTTGATCATACACTTTGAACCTCGCTATGGACAGACTAATATGCTTGTCTACTTGGGAATTTGTTCATTAGTTGGCTCACTTACGGTAATTATGTCTGTCTGTCGGTGATGAAGTTTCATATTGATATTGCAACGTCGGGACTAACTGTATACTTGCTACTTTGTACATGAATTCTTCAATTTTTCAGGTTGTGAGCATAAAGGCCATTGGAATTGCAATAAAGCTTACACTTGATGGAATAAGTCAAATAGCTTATCCTCAGACTTGGTTTTTTCTTACCGTGGCCACAATCTGTGTCATTACACAGTTGAATTACCTTAATAGGGTGAGTGGGTGGTGAAACTTTGCCAGTTTGGCCTGCATTTGATGCATGATTTATGGTTTCTTATTCCAGTGCTGCTCCATGGGGCAGGGGCAAAGCCTCTTGGCTTTTGTTATTATAGTTGTTTTTAAGAGGAAAGCCAATCAAAAGGCTGCTGGTCTTCTAGTTTTGGTAACTAGAGCAATAGAGCATAGCTTTTTGAATTAGATAAAACTAGAATCAATATAGAACTCATACTCTCTATAAGCCGATGGCTTGCAAGTGACAAGCCCTTCACGCACAACTATAAACAGCTAGTCATATAGATAACAAAACAAGGCCGTACTTGATCTATTGATTACATTTGCAGCTGTTGGACCAAGCATTCTGAATTCTCATATTGAAATATGTATGAACTGGAAAAAAAAAATTATGAACTTGATACAGATCTTGAAACGTGATCCATTGAAAGTTATACATAGAAGTATAAAACACAATGTTGTGAACAGCCCTGTCCTCTGGATGTAATTAGACTTAGTCTCGGGAGGTTTTCTTTCCACATCCTTGATCCAAACATTTTTTGTATACTTGCATATAGAATTCCAGTAATGTTTTCTCAACTGATACGTTTCTTTGGGTTCCCACTGGTATCAACTTTTCGTATCATCCATCTATGATATATCTCTAAGACTATAAGTATAACTCCCTTTTGCTTTTGACAAATCTTGAGCTTATTTTACTATTAAACTATTTCAGGCTCTGGATACATTCAGTGCCACAATTGTTTCTCCTGTATATTATGTAATGTTCACAACTCTTACTATTATTGCCAGTGCAATAATGTTTAAGGTATGATAATATATTCATATTTTTTTTATTCCTTAGGTGATATCTCAAACTTCTATTTTTACTGAACAATAGGATATGACAAGCTTGACTGTTTACTTTCAGGATTGGTCCGGTCAGGATATCAGCAGCATAGCCTCTGAGATATGTGGATTCATCACTGTTCTTACTGGAACAATCATATTGCACATGACTAGAGAACAGGAAGAATCCAATGTGCAAAGTACAGAATAACATGTTACTTTCAATCTGATTCGTGCCAGTTTCCATTTGTTTGCTAATGCAATTATAGACTCTTATAACTCGTAGGGATTTCTCTATAGCAATTAAACCTGATGAAGTGATGGTATCTTATCTATTTGATGCAGAGACCTCGACATGGTTTATAGGTGAGGATGTGATGAAGGATGTTGAGAATGAACACCTGATTCTTATACATGATTCGGATTACCTAGAACGTTGAGTTTTCCTTGGAGGTTAGGTTGATGTGCAAGAACATCTTCCATCAGTGCCAATACAATGACGTGAGCGTGTCCATGGTCACATGATGTGGTGCATTTGTAATGTGGATTGCTTGTCCTCGAGCTTAACGAATTCAAGCATCCCATGGTGCTATAGTTTTCTAATCATTTTCTCCGCATGCTATTTGCATGCAGTTGTTGACTGGAGCCATCTCAGAATACGTGTGATATGCTAATTGTGATCAAATGCCGAATCGTTTTCAAACGGAAATGAGATTGCTGTCTCGTTACAACAAATGAAATTTTTGGAGCGATCTTATGCCCTGGTCCATTGTCCATCTTAGCCAGTGTAACTTTTCTTCTCATATATTTTTTATTTTGGTAGGAAGTGAGCAATTGTTCATATAGTTCCGTCTGTGTTTCTCATTTAATTAATTATTAGATTTATCGTTTCTTTTCTTGAACTAGGTAAATGATATCAGTTGGCTTCCGCAGAAAATGTTGAGGATATTTATTCTCTGATCTTCAGAAGTAAAAAGTGAATTGTTTTGTTGTCTATTTCTTATCCTAATTTTCTTTCTCCAGACCTGAGGATACTAGCAAACAAAGACGACTTAATACAGCTATTCGCATCAAAGAACCTGCTAGTGGTAGCGAGTTTAGCGTAGTTTTGCATGGCATCTATCTTTTGGAAACTTTGTTCTACCCCCATTCCTCACTTATTATTTTATATATAATTCGTTAAATTGTTGCTTCAATTCGAAGCGAACTCCGTGTTAAACTTTTAATCTTAATGTTGATTAACTTTCTCCAGTTTTTTTAAAACCAGAATTAGAACATCCATTAGAAATACCTGTCAATGAATGTGGGTGAGAGACGTCATCAGTCATCTGTGTCATCTACATAGATTCCTTTTCTTCAAGAAATTTTAGTGAGATAAGTGGTGTGGTATATGAAATTAAGAGATAAGGTAGGAACATGTTTTACAGGCCAAATGACCATTTTTTTATTTATGTTTAGCTTGGTTGTTTATCTCTTAGAAAAAAAATTATTTTCATCCTTTATCTTATTTAAAAGATTTAAAATGGTTTTTTTTATCTTTTAAATTTTTTATTTTAATACTTTATTTTATTTAAAAGATTTAAAATTTCCTTCAATTTCAACTATTTAAATATATTCAAAATGACCATTTATCTAATTGTTATTTAAAGGATAATGTTAAATATATTTAAATAGTTGAATTATCATTTGAACCTTTAAATTAGATGAGATATCAAATTTAACTTTCTGAAAGATAAAAAATTATTTTGAACAAAAAAATTATTTAGCCTATTCTATGATGCATTCTCATTAACACTACTTTTTATTTGCTAAAATTTGTTAATGGATTCTAGTCATAATTTTAAACTTATATTAAAAAGTAAACTAAAAAAATATTACTATCAGTTTCTTTAAAATTAATAGCCTATTGCTCTTTAATTTCTTTATACCAACCGAAAATTGGCCATATATGTGGAAAAATTAATAGCTTATAGTGAATCAATATAATAAAAAAAATCACGATTATTTAAAAAGTTGGTTAACATCACATTTAATTTTAAAAAGGGCTTATTGATTGATCACTAAACTTTAGAAGGGACAATTCCTAAACCAGGGAAAAAACGATTTTGTCATGCTCAGGACCAACTGGTAAACGAAATCTTTATTATTGAAAATGCAGATTTCAGCTACCATATTGAAAAGAATTCAATTGTGTCATTTCCTTTAAATAAAACAATTTTGAATAGAAAGATGGTAACGTGATAACCGCGATGATTCATCATAAAATGCAATTCTACCATCTAGGAATCCCGTTGCAAGGTGGCAGCGAAAAGTGATGATTACCTGATGATGGATGGGCTTATTTAGGGAAGAGAGACGAGAGAGTTTCCAAATGGATTATGAATTACGAACATAATGAATATACAAGGCATTAACTTGACACCGATTCAGATTAGATTACTGTACAAGTACATGGTAGTACACTAAAACACGAATTCAACTCTGTAATTTTTGTTCTATTTTTTTCCTAATTTTTTTAAATTTTAATATCTGTAAGTGCCTTTTCAATTTTGGTTTTGTAAGTTTTTTGTTTTTCATTTTTAGCCTTCTAAGTTTTTGTTTTTTATTTTAATTTTTTTCATTTATAGCTAAAAGCAAAATATTTTAAAAGAATCAAAATTAAAAAGACATAAAATTATAAAAATTAAAATCAGAAAAATAAACTTAGGAAAAAGAGATATTCAAGCCTTAATATTTAAATATTTTCATTGAAAGGAATTTATTTTTATTTTTATAATAAACTAAATGACTTATTTGATTCTTATCTTA
>CM023951.1:8869538-8909282 GCA_013407115.1 Glycine latifolia
TTTTTTCAGTTTGATCTTTTATCATTTTAAAATATCAATTTGATTCTTATCTTATTTTTTTCAGTTTGATCTTTTATCATTTTAAAATATCAATTTGATTCTTTATCTTATTTTTGTTTAATTTAATCATTTATCTTATTTTTTTATTCAATTTAATCTTTTATCTTTTTTTTTTCAGTCTAATCCTCTAATCTATATAAAATTGAAGTTATTAATTATTTGGGAATATTTTTAAAAAATTTTCCCCTGATAAAAGATTAAACTGAAAAATAAAAAATGAAGGATTAAATAGTTGATTTGGCCATTTTATTGTTATTATTAAAGAAAACAAGAGGAGGGTAATTGGCACCGTTAAGAAACACTAATGGTCTGATGTTTATATAAATAAGTGTCCACCGCGTGGCTGTGATTCGCTGAAGAAAAACGCAAGCTGTTTGTTAGGGAGAGAAGAAAGAGAGAAAGAGAGACGGTGGTAAGTGCTGCTTCTGCTTCGTCGTCATCATCATCAAAGAACAATGGCGGCTACTGTGTCTTCTGCGTGGTCAAAGCCCGGCGCATGGGCCCTCGATTCCGAGGAACACGAAGCCGAACTCCTTCAACAGAACAACGACAAGCCACTCACCGACTTCCCCTCCCTCGCCGCCGCCGCCGCCACCAAGCCCAAGAAGAAGAAGGCCCAGACCTACTCCCTCGCCGAATTCACCGCTAAACCAGACACCTCCTTTGCCGACCAAGATCCCGTCGTCCTCCCCACCGGCCCCCGCCAGCGCACCGCCGAGGAGCTCGATCGCACCCGCCTCGGTGGCGGCTTCCGCAACTACGGCGACCGCCCCAACAGGAACAATTCCTCCGGCGGCGGCGACGAGTCTTCCAATTCCCGCTGGGGTTCATCTAGGGTTTCTGACGAGCCCAGGAGAAATGGTTTTGGGGCTAGGGATTCCAATCGCGAGCTTCTCCCTTCGCGCGCTGACGAAACTGATGATTGGGCTGCGGCGAAGAAACCCTCTGGAGGAGGGTTTGAGAGGAGGGAGAGGGACAAAGGAGGGTTTTTCGATTCGCAGTCTCGCGCGGATGAATCTGATAGTTGGGTTTTGAATAAGAGCTTTGTGCCGTCGGAGGGGCGGAGATTCAGCTCCAACGGCGGCGGAGAGAGGAGGGTTGTTGGATTCGGCTCCAGCGGCGGCGCGGATTCCGACAATTGGAACAATAAGAAGAAGAGTGAGTCCAACGTTGGTAGCAGCGAGAGTGTTAGTGTTGGTGGGAGGCCGAAGCTTGTGTTGCAACCTCGGACACTATCGGTGAGCAATGAAGGGGATAATGTGGGGAAGCCTAAAGGGGTTAATCCGTTCGGAGAGGCGAGGCCGAGGGAGCAGGTTTTGGCGGAGAAAGGGCAGGATTGGAAGAAGATTGATGAGCAGCTTGAGAACGTCAAGATTAAGGAGACAAGTGGTGGTGGTGGTGATGGGTATGGAAAGAGGGGTTTTGGGTCCTCCAACGATGGTGGTGGAGGACGTACTATTTTTCCTGAAAGTCGCTCTGAGAGGAGTTGGAGGAAGCCCCAATCTGATGATGATCGCCCTAAAAGGTTTGTCATTGACACCTATAACAACCCAACATGGTTACTTCTTCATTACTTGTTTTTGTGTTTAAGATTGTGTTGTGCATCTTTTATAATAATTATAATAATAATAATAATAATAATGATGATGATGATGATGCAGAAGAACTTAAGATTGATTGATTCAGTGTGTCCCCTTAGCTGATACCCGAATGGGAAAGTAAATGAACTTAAGGGCTCAGAATTGTTAATTCGCCTGGTTGTGATGTGCTCAGGGAGGGATGTTAATTTGCACTTTCCAACCAGTTCCCAAAAGTTTATTTGTGTGTGTGCAATGTGTTACTTTATGTAATGCAGATGAGATGCTAGTTATAACCTTCACCTTTCCGATGTTATGTACTTTTTTCAGTAGTATTTTCAACTAATATAGAGTACTGATTTTTGGATTTTTTTAAAACAGTTTCTCAATAACACTTTTGGTTACTGAGCTTTCTGTATTCTTTATGCCAATATGGTTTTTAAGCATTATAGTGCACGTCTGTCTCTCCTGGATGAGAAGAATGGTACTATTAGGCTTTGGGTCATTTTGCTAGCCTAAGACTTGATTGATTGTTGGAAGATCTTCAAGCAGAAATTGTTACATGCTCGTAGAGTACCGTATGCTGGATTTTGTTTACTCTATTTTTTTTTTATGATGGACTTAGTACAATATTTCCATATTTTTATCATTTAAGCCTTGGTTTTTAGTAAAAAAATGATAAATGTGTTGGTGGTGGACCCCATCACTAATTAAGCAAGCAAGCAAGCTTGAAATGTCATCATTTGAATGGAACGGAGCATACATAATCCTACATTGTGCTTAGAACATGCCATAATTTTTATTTTCTCATAATGGAGTATGTTTGTAACTTGTTATTTTTAACCCCATTTGTAATGCTGTTGAGCTGTTTGCTCTTAAATGCAGTGCTGAGAAAGTGGAAGATGAACCTGATCAAAAAAAGGAAGTCGAAGATGAACACGTTGAAGAAAATTGAAGAGCCGTCAATTACTTTTGGTCCCTGCAGATTGATCGATAAGAGAGTTGGAAATGATCATTGAACCTCTAAAACTTAATTTTTGTTTCCCATTGAAGTTTTGTCCGTCTTTATCTTTTTCATGTTTTATTGTGAGAGATTAATACTGAAACAGTTTAAGTGACATTTTTGATAGCTGTGCTGGTAGCTTAGGCAGTCGTTTTATGAATATGTTTGTTGCTAAATGTTGCCGTAATCCCCCCCTCCCCCACCACATCATTCATAAGCTATATAAGTAAGCTTCGTGATGAATTTCGTATCAAAGGATGTTCATGTTCAACTCAATAATAATATATGTATGCGCCTTGAATAACTCAGATATTCAGAATCCCTCTCGTTGCAGAGAATAACAAAAGCTTCTTCCACTGGCGCTTTATGTTACCCGGTAATCTGACATCGTAAACGACTTGGTTTTCTTTCTCCTCCAAGTTAAATTCTGCAAATGGTTATTGATTAGAGATCAATATGCAGCTCTAATAAATTATTAGAGTGGCCTACGTTAAGCATCCTTGTGTTAATTGTTGCAGACGACACTGCCTGCTGTCTGCACGTTGAAAGAATTTAAGAAGATAAGTAAGCCTTTAAAATATACTTTAATTTCAATTTACTTGAAGCATCAGCTGCTTCTATCTTTTAACATTTTTAGATGCAGCAGCTTAACCTAGCTTCATCTTTAAGCTTTGGACTATTCCTACACCTGTTCAAACAAATATTCGGTGATGGTATGTATGGTATATTCATCTGCCCCTTATCCTTTTAGTGAGTTGTAATATCTAGTCTATTCATTTTCACAATAAGCTGTTCAAACAAATATTTCAGGATGCCAAGGTCTTTGACACGAAAATGAGAGTGCAAGGTTTCTTTGATTAACTTTAACTCAACAACAGAATTTCCGGTCAGCACAATATCATCAACATAAACAATTAAAGCAGTGAAGTTGGTTTGAGTATTTTTTAACAAATAGACTATGAGCAGCATGAGCTTGATGGTACCCACATGATAAAAGAAGAGCAAATAATTTCTCATACCATGTGCGACTCACTTGCTTTAACCCATAAATGGATTTGCGCAATCTACAACATTGGTTGTAATGGGAACTTGTGACTCCAGGGGGTAGAACCATGTATAATTCCTCTGTCAGATCTCCATGGAGGAAGACATTGCTAACAAGTTGTTGAAGTTCCCAGTTGTAATGCTTGGTCACTTGCAGGATCAATGACTATCCCCACATACCAACACAAGAATTTTCAGCGTCAACATAAGACTTTTCAACATGCTTTGTCCTATTCACACACTTCCTGAGAAACTTTCCTGAAGGTCACCCATCCCAGAATTGCTCCAAGTCAAGCACGCTTAACTATGGAGTTCTTAAGTTATGGGCTACCGAAAAGTAGATGCACCTTGTTGGTATAGGTAGTACATATTATTTCCTTTTAAGTTATCCTCAACTGTACATTCCTATACCTGCACAGTCTTTGGATCTCTCTCGTTCGGATGTGTATTCGATTCAATTCATGTACTCCTCCCGCTGGAAGCCTGTCAGGAGCCGCTCCTTATCCGTGCCTCATTACACTGGCAATCACTCTTGCCCTCATCAGCACCCAGGATGTTACACCAGTGATGAATGGATGCTAGAGCAAGCACAACTCGAATAGTTTCCATTTTCACAACAGGAGAAAATGTATCAAAATACTTAATTCCCTCAATGAGTTTGAGTGAAACCCTTTGCAACTAGTCGTGTCTTATATCATTCCACAGTCATCTGAAAGGCGTTCGATCTTGAAGACCCATTTGCAGAATATTGGTCGAGCACGTGGAGAGGTGTCCACCACATCCTAGATGTGATTCATTGCCAAATTCTCAAGTTCAGCACTCTTTGCTTCTCGCCGACATTTGTGTTGGAGAGCATCTTGATAACTGGTAGGTTCAACCTCAGATGACAAAGACATAATGTAATGATGATAAGAAGGAGAAAGATGAGAGTAGGAAATTACAGAATAAAGAGGATATAAGTACCGAGATGATGACTATTGGGCTAAATCGCAATAATAATCAGCTAGGTTGGATGGAGGCTTGTGTGGTTGAGTGGAACGACGAAGGGTAGAAGGCTCAATATGAGATGCAAGGACGTCATTGGCTACGCAATGATGAAGTTGTCTCTGTTTGTGGGTTGGTCTGAGTTGCGAATTCATTTGGGAAGGAGGATGGCGCATGAGGAGTGTCATGGGGTAAGGAAATGGGCTAAAAAATTGTTGGCCCAATATCCATGTGTGTGGGGAGTGTTGGGTCATCAATGGAGGATTGGTTATGCAATGGAGTGATTTTATCAAAAGGAATGCTTGTTTCATGAAAACAACATCTATGGAAACAACAATTTCTTTTGTGTCTAAGTCTAAAAGAACATATCCTTTCATGCCATTTTGAAAACCCAAAAAAGCCCCATGTCAAGATTGTAGGTCAAATTTGTGTCGGTTAGCATTGGGTGTCTAAGTCTAAAAGAGCAAGATAATCAGGGTTTTTGTTATAAAGAAGTTCAAAAGGAGATTTGTTCCAATTAATAGGAGAAGGGACTTGATTAATCAAATAAACTGCATGTTTAATGACGTAGCACCAAAAATTGCTAGGAAAGTGTGATTGGAACACGAGTCTGCGTGCTACATTGAGAATATGTTGATGTTTTCTCCCAACTCTTCCATTTTGTTGGGGTATAGCAACACAATTTGTTTAATGTAAAATACTTTTAGAAATAAGAAAATCTTTTAAGAAGAATTTTGGTCAATTGTCGAATCAAATGACTTTTACCTTTTGTTTCAAATGGAGTTTCTTCCAATTGGAAAAAAATTTGTACATGTATTTGCACTTCTCCTTTTTATTTTAACAAAACAATCCAAGTGTAGCGGCTATAATGGTTAAAAAATATTTATGACCATGCATGGAAGTTGTGAAATAAGGTCCCCGTATATCCGTGTGAATTAACTCAAAAATCTTGGAAGCTTTATTGATACTTGGAGAGAAAGATAGCTTTCTTTGTTTTTCTAAATGGCATACATCACATGCTTCATTGATAAACTTAGAAATAAAAGAAAATTGTTGATGTAAAACATTCAAACAGTTTTCAGACAAATGTCTTAGCCTAAAATGCCAAATGTTGGAACTTGTAATGGGAGTGGTGATGACGTTGTTTACGTAGAGTGTTTTAGGTGGTGCGGTTTGTCCATCCTTGCCAATAAATAGGTGATAAAGACCTTTTTGCAATTTATCCAAACCAATCATCATCTTCAACGATTTCTTCCTAAATTTGACAAGAATCATTGGAAAAAGTTAGAGTGTAAGGGAAACTAGTAATTAATTTTGAAATGGAGGCAAGGTTAAAATTAAAATCTGGAACATACAGAAAATCATGTATAGTGAGAATGGGTGAAAATAGAACAGAGCCTGAGTAGTGTGCTGTGACAGAAGTCTCGTTAGGGAGTTTAATGTGAACATGCTTAATTTTAGGAAAAAATTGGAAATAATTCAAAAAGTGGGTGATGTGATCGGCGGTTGCCCTTTAATATATTATCCAAGAGGCAGTGTTTGTGGATTGAAAAGACATGACATGTGAGTCTGTGAGGGAGGTATCAAACATATTTAGAGCACACTTGTTACCAAGATTTGGGCCATCAAAATAAAAAAGGCCCACTAAGGGAAAAGTTGGCATGACTGGTGTGTGTTTTGTCATTTGGTCTCGGCCTAATCAAGTTACCAGTTTGTTGAAGAATAATGAGCAGTCGCGGGATTAACTTCCTACACCAGACAGAATTCTAATACACCCAACACTTTTGTCAAAATGCCAATATTGCCCTTGTCCGTTTTGCTTTGTTTATTTTCACATACAAATTTTCACATACACCAGCTGAATGCGTCTTCTTCCTTCTCGCTCCTGTTCTTGGTTCTAGCTTGGATTCTTGGTGGTTGTTGGCTTGTTGGTTTGGTGTGGAGGTCGTTGTTAGCAGTCGTGGAGGTTTCGTTGGCCGGAATCATCATCGGAGGTAAGTTCTGGCGTTGTTACTGTAGTTGGAAACACTCGTACGGATTGGCAATCCGTAAGGCTCATACGAATTGGCTCTTCCGGATTGCCAATCCGTATGAGCCTTACGGATTGCCAATCCGTATGAGTGCAATTTTTTTTGTTTTTATGTTTTTTTTTTAATCTTTGTTTTGTTTTTGTTAAAGGTATTAATAATTAATGTATTTGTCCTTTTAAGTGATGTATTGAATATGAATTAAAATAACAGTTAAATGTGAAATGAATATACAGGTACTTTGTTAATGATTATTTGTTTTGAATTTGTTTGTTTATTAAGATGGACAACGATGAGTGGATGCATGATGAATATACAGGTACTTTGTTAATGATTATATGGAAATCATTTTGTTCAGGTATTACTAATGTCATTTCATTTGTTTCCAATCATTTTACGTAACAATGTGTTGACTTATGATTTTGTTCAGGTAACTTTGCAAAGCGGATGTCCTATGCCATCAACTGCTTTATTATGGTGAAGACATTGTCATTCTCAAGCACAGCACTGGCCAACAAGTTATATTAGTCGAATGCAAAAATATAACAGTTTGACTAGATTAGCCACAGATTATGTGGATTTGGGAAGTCAAAAGTGACTCGTTTGACATTACTTTGTTATTTGATTAGAATGAATTGTGTAATTCTTGTATGGTAATTTGATTTGTTCAGCTATTGCGAAATGAAAATTGTGTTCATTTTATCCACACATGATGTTTAAACAATTAAAATATTAATGTCATTAAGCCAAAATGTTAACAAATTTGTTCATATATTGGCCTATGCCATACAAAGATGAAAAAGTCAAAGTACGTATTCCGTATACACAATCAACTCCTGGGACGTCTAGACCTGACATACACAATCCTATCGTCACACACACCGCGAGCTAATGTGATACACTGGTCTACTATGTCGAATGCGTCAGTGCCAGCGGTAACCATTCAAAGATCTATCATTTGTTGCAATCTCTGGGCAATCGTGTGGCACACACCCTGAATAGAAGAATGAAAAACATGTAAGACAATAATGTCACCAAACCAATGCAAATAACAATCAAAACCAAATGACTTTTAGCTTACCACTGCATGTTGTGGCATATGTCCCTCAGCAGGTGCAACATGTCCCTGTGGAACAGGTGGTGGATCTGGTATGACAGGAGGACGCCTAATGGGCTCCCCAGGCTATGGCGGAATCATAAAAGGGTGAGATATTTGGTAGAACCAACCAAAATAATCTCCATGACACTGACCAGGGAAAGTAGCTAAATCTCCGGTGACCGCAAGAAAGTCAGAATACTGAAGCCACCTATGATCGATCTCTTCAGTGGATGGGGAGCCCAACGTCAGGAGAGACGGAATACTCTGAACAAATCCAAACTGCCTGAGTACCCTCTCCGGTTGGTATCTCACAATGTATGGGCCCCACCGGAGATGTCCTGAGAAAAGAGAAATGACTTCAAATCCACGGATGTCTCGATGATCGGTGTATGGTGTCCAAGAAACACCGTCAATCGTCAACCTATCCAGTCGCCGTCGATACGTTGCGACAGGTAAAGCCTTCCCTACCTTCCAGTGACATGCCCGTGGTTGGCTCTCAAGGTACTCCTCATCAACAACCATGCTGGCAAGTCCAGGAAAATGCTCGTACACCCAGCACTGTAGTGAACACAAAATAGAAAACAATTAACATATTATATGACTACGCAACCATTAAAATTCAAACAAAAGTCAATTTAAATGTCATATATACCTGCAGCAAACTAATATAACCAGCAACATGTTTTCCGTGGTGCTGACACGCGTAGTTGAGGTTATCATACATGTGTCGGAGTGCAGCCGCTCCCCAACTGAAGTCCCCAGCCTGGTCGAGATCACGAAATGCCTCCAAGAATACCACACCGATATATAAGCTACTCTTGTTGGCCAAGATCGTGCAACCAACCAAATGGAACAAATATGCTCTGGCTGTCACTGTCCACTCCATCTGCTGACACTTAACAGCATACAATTCTCGCAGCCATGACAGACGAACATATACGCCATGGCATTGTTTCGTCTCTGCTTCAGCCTCTTCAGTTGTAACCTCAAGCAACTCCACCAGCAATTCAACTGCCTCCACTACATCCAATACATCATATGTCTGGAAGGTCCCCATCACTGGCAGATGTAGCAACGATGCGACGTCGTCCAGTGTGATACTCATATCCCCGATCGGCAAATGGAAACTACTTGTCTCCTTATGTCATCTCTCCACAAAGGCTGAGATTAAACCCCGATCACCTGTCTCCAAAGAACAGGTGATAAGTGGGCTTAACCCCGTCCTGGCAACCAAACCTTCAATCTCAGGTGCTGGCCTACCAAATTTCTGCACCTTTCGCCCATGAGATGCTAACTTCAGCTCAGGTCGTTCCTGTAATTATTGTTAATTACATACCAGCAAACAAGTCACAAAGATAAAAATCAAATGCAATAAACAAATGTAATTATATTCATATGCAATCGTACCTCTCCCATCCACACCTTAGCTGCGATGTGATCAGCATAAATAGTCAACACTGAAGTGTCATGTGGGCCACCAGGAAATCCCTCGACCTCAGCATCAATGCTTGCCTCGACCTCAGCATCATCAAATCATCCCTCATCAGGTGCAACAATATCACCAACATCGACGACTTCCTCAGCAGCCACATCGTCAACAACACTAATCCTTCGCCGTTGTCTTCATGCGGATGCCGTCAGCCTTCGCTGTGCTGGTGGTTCTTCTTGAACGGCTTCTCTACCCTCTCTGGCCAATGGTCTCCCTAGTCCTCTCATTTTAACCATTATCTGACATTCATTCAAACCAATTTGTTAATTACAACTTCAAATAAATTCATACTCTTAAAAATGAAAATAACATATATACAACCACAGTCAGATGTGCTCCAAGAATCGAACCTATCCAACTTCAAATCTGAAGTACCTCTAATTAGCTATAACAATAAGAAAAAGATCAATTCCAAGCAAAGATTTTCAGTAAAATAAACTGATGGATTGTGATACTGTTATAGATTTGAAATGGTATGGATTCCATAGACTCAATATGTGTAAGGCACCTGAAGCCTACACTTCTTATTTATCTTTGTGTGCGTGTGCATGCTTAGTCTACTTTGTTATTCATAATATCTCTAGCACAAATAATTTGTTTAATTACAGGACAACTTCAAAACCTCCAGGCAATATCACTGACCTTGATGTCTCCAAAAGTAGTCAACTGTCACCAACCCTAACTGTTTCCTCTAACTTTAAGGTACATTCCCCTATGGTTTATTATTTGTGCTTACTGATTGTGTGATTATTGTGTGCATGTGCTACGACATGGTTTTCCATTCTTTGACTTTTACACAATAAACTACCAATTTTCACCCGTACACTAGTCATCATATTGGGTTCGATACTAGCCTTATATATGGAACATACAAACAAGGGTATCCAATCAACATCAGCTTGTAAAACACATCAATGCTCAACTAAATCAACACATAAGTATATGAGTATAATAGGTACATAAGTAAATCAATACATGAGTTTATAACACACATCAATGCTCAAAATCAAACACATTTCAGGGCTCACAGGATCCATACAGGCAACTCAATCCACATCATTTCCAGCAAATATTTTTTTTAATTTAAAAAATGTCAAAAAATACATACGGATCAGCAATCCGTAAGGTCCATACGGATTGCCAATCCGTATGGAGCTTACGGATTGCCAATCCGTATGGGGCGTTCTTATTGTGAATCCGTATGGGGATTGACTTGTGCTTACGGATTCATGGCTTCTTACGGATTCAGTGATTTCTTCTAACGGATTGGGAATCCATAACCATCAAACCTAATCCATATATCTAATCAACGTAAATGATAGCAGAAATTTTAAAAAATAAAATCCAGAACTCACGGATTTGACAATGGCGGCAAGGTGTTAGCTTCCTCCTTCGTCAATGGAAGTCAATGGCAGATTCTAATGGAGAAGACGAAGCGCACGCAGTGGCAACGGACCGGAGAAGAAGCGGGAGCGGAGAAGACGAAGAATAAATTGCTGGGTGTATAAGAAAAATTTGAAACCGGTCCCTTTACTAAATCATTTTAACATGGGTATTTTCGGAATTACTCTATTCATTGCTGGGTGTATAAGGAATTTGTCTGGTGTAGGAAGTTAAAGCCAGCAGTCGCTGCTACTGGGCTTGGGAAATGTTCAAACCCGATCCTGATGGAGTACCCTCAATCGTGACTCCGTCTTTCAGCGTATTTTCTGCACCGACGGCGGCGTTGTTTTCTGGGCCAGAGATGCGATTATGAAACTTTGGTCTTCTTGGGAATGAGAGTGTCCCGTTGGGAAACCATGCTTACAGTAGCAAACCTCGATAGTGTGCCCAGTACGACCACAATAGTTGCACTCTTTGTTTGAGGTTCCCTTTCCACATTAACGTGATTTCCTTTGTCGGGGTTATAGTGTTTGTTGACGGACGTTCACAAAGTTGTTTGTCTCATCCAGATAAGCTTGACCAAAACCTTGTTGTCGTTCATATTGGATGACTTAGAGAAGACTCTGTTTGCTGTTACGAGAGGTTCCATAAGGAGGACTTGTGATCGTGCGATGGCAAATTGGTCGTCAAATCCTTTGAGAAACCTGCTGATGAAGTCTTGGCTATGATATGTCTTGGCAGAGCACGTGCATGTGGTCATGGGGCGATAGTTGTCTAGCTCTTCCCAAATTGATTTGAGCTTGGTGTAATAATCAGTGACTGGAGATGAACCTTGCAGCTTAAGACCGTATATTTCTTCTCGAAGTTCAGCAATACGGAGCAAGCCACCTTGAGAGAATCGTTCTTTCAAATCTTTCCATATATCAATGGCACGATCAAAGTAGAGAACAGTCTGAGATATGGATGGGATCATGGACTTTAGAAGCCAGGACATGAGTACCGTGTTACAACGTTCTCATGCTGCATACCGAGCATCTGTTGCCACTGCTATGGGAATAGAGCCATTGAGGAATCTAATATTGTTCTTGGAGATGAGTGCCATCCTAATGGATCGTGACCACAAGTGGTAATTGTTTCCACTGAGGGCTGGTGTGACAATGATATGAGTTGGACTTTCACTGGGGTGAATATAGTAGGGACTCGAAGGATTTGTGTAGGGTCCTGGACAATGACCTAGTCCTCTGCCATGTCAGACTATGCAATATCAACAGAGCTCCAAGAAAGAGCTCTGATACCATAAAACAAAAAAGGATAAAAGCGGAGAGGATAAAGACTGACAAAAATGATTGTATTAGAAAAAGGTCCTTCTCATTGAATAATCATCGTCATTGTACAGGAGAATTATATAGACTAGATATATAAATTCTCCCGTTTGTGCCTCATAAAAAGTTACAGCTCACTAAAAGGATAAGATGGAATAAGAAATGACAACTATACTAACAGAAGACAGCTCATTGTGAAACAAATAATAACCAAAAGAAAATAACCAAAACAGAGAAAAATAAGCTATTGATATGGATTTGTGGTGGTGTTGATGGGCTTGTTGTTCTTGTTATTGGGTTGTTCTGTGTGTATGGGCTGTTAAGTTATTGTTGATATTTTGTTTAATTTTTCAAATTTAATCAGACATGTATTTTGTAAATGTGTAGCAAAATACTAAAACACGCATATATTGCCTATACTTTATGTCCTTTAACCCGAAAAATTAGAAGGCTAACAGAGTAGTAGGATGGGAGTTTTCATAAAGCTTTGTAGGGGCGATAACTTGTCAATTTAGAGTACTGAAATTTCACATCAACATGCCTCAGATCCCATGGCATGCTGGTGGCATAAGTTGAGATTTGTCGATGTGTAAAATTAAAAAGGTACACGTTAGTTATCCCGAAAGTGCTATAACTAGATGTGCTTTACTCTAGAAGATTTGCATGTTACATGAATATTTAAAAAAATAAAAAAATCACTTGCTTGGCCACTGGTGACTAACATGAACTTGCATTCTTATTTTGAATAAGATAATGCATTCACTAATGACAAGCACCAGCCGATAATTTGCTTGGATATACTCAAACGGTGGGAAAGTGAACAGTACATGAACCAATGGCGTTGCCCTTGTCGCGTAGGGTTTTTTTTTTTTTATCTCCAACTTGTCATGTAGTTCTTGTATCACAATCGCCGACTATTTTGCATCAAGGACCGTCATAAAAGGCCGAGAAAAAAAAATGGCCCAACACGATCAATAATTCACGCAAAATATTTATTAAAAAAAACACGTCTCGAGCATTCTTTCATGGAAGGGAAAAAAAGGCAGGATATCTTTTG
This sequence comes from Glycine latifolia, assembly GCA_013407115.1. Lineage (NCBI taxonomy): Eukaryota > Viridiplantae > Streptophyta > Magnoliopsida > Fabales > Fabaceae > Glycine > Glycine latifolia. The sequence goes on from CM023951.1 coordinate 8,882,584, forward strand.
GAACTTGGTTGTTAGTGTCCCAATGAATTTTTTTAATAATTTAAAGTAGCAGTTGTGTTGATTTGGATGGGATGATAGACACATACTAAAGGTACTGTGACGGGCTAAAAACCAACGAGCAAAATTTAAGGGAATAGCACTTAGAGCACAAACTGCTAAGAGTATGGAGAAACCGAAAGGTACAAGTGATAACATTCTAAGAAAGAAGGAAGAATTTACAATGCCTTAAATATATACGCAGAAGACAAGAATAAAATTGATGTAATTCTTAAGAGTTCAGCAGCATAACATAACAAAAACACCAAAAGAGAATTGCTAACAGAGAAAAGTACTACTTTATGATCAAATAAGACAAACTTTTGAGTATAAAAAACATAACGAAATTCAGTATCACTCATTTCATGAAAGATGCCATCTTGAAATCATTCCCTAATACCATGAAAATGCTCCAGCTCAAATAAACTAACACTCATTATCAGTATTGTCCAAACTGCATTTGTTGATGATAACCAACTAGCTTCTTTAGGAGAGGGATGAGACCAATCAAAGCAATTTGTAGCTGTTCTGAACTATTTAATCGAATACTTATTTGTCCTGCCCCTCGATTATTCAAATTGGCCCGGGCAACTAGGTTTGTATGTCGTCCTACTGGGATCTGAGATTGCACATTGCACCCAACAGCAAGATCTCCATGCCAATCCATAACAGAAAGGCCAAGCGTAGTCAAGAAACGACCAAGAGGATAATCCTTATCTCTCAGTTGGGCCTCCAAACTGCCACCATAAGCAATGTCGCCACGCCCTGTCATTGCACCACCACTTACAACCAGCTTGAATCGCTTGCTGGCAACCAATTTGTCTTCAATCTTCAACCCAGATGATAAGGCATCACCAAGTAAAGTAAATGAGAGACCAGCCGTTGCATTATTTCTTCTAAAATTAGTAAATCTTGTCTCACTGCGTAATGTATAAGCCATGTCCTTCCCCACAGTTTGCAAATCAAAACCTAATGAAGTTGCTTTCCCTTTCCCATGCTTAACTGAACTGGATATTTCCATCTGAACATTAGCATCCTTTTTATCTTTAGTAACCTGACCGGAGAAAGATAAAGGTATTTTTTCCTTGACAACGAACAATCTTTCTACATTCAACCCTTCATAACCCACATCATGATCCCATCCATGAGTTTCTAAAACAGGTCTTACAAGCCACTGATTTGATGACGAATCAAGATAACGATACCGGTGAGTGGGGTTATCAGAATCAAAAGAAGCAGGCAGGGCCAAATCTGGCATGGGAACAGGGACAGAAGCTGCACCACCACTTTCTTCTTCCACATTTTCACTATGGTCACTTGGCAGATCTTTTGCTGATTCTGCCATTTTCTTCAACATTTTTCGTCGCTTTTTTTCTTCCTTCAATTGCTTCTTCATCAAAAGCTTTTCTCTATACTCTAACTCATCGAAATATGCTTTCTTATGAGCTTTAGACAGCTTTTCCACCTGAGCCTTAGTTAAAGGTTTAAATGGCGGCAAGTCATCATGTTCATTTTCATCATCAGACTCTGATGATTCATCAAGGTCATCATCAAGACTGTCCTCATCACCAAACTGCTCCTCTGGCAACTTTAATTGCGGTCTTGATTGGAGAAGGGATGACAAAAGAAAAGGTAATGGAGGCGCTCTTGTTCGAGCTACATATGGCTTCCCAGGTGGACTATCTTGTAACTTGAGAAGAGCATTTGCTTCAGCCAGAATTTTGGAGGCAAAAGATAGAAGTAACAAATGAGGTTTCCAAACCTGGCCATTTGGCAATACTCTCTGACCAGCCCTATTTGTTCTGCAAGCAGAATGGTTCTCCACCAAGGATACAGGATTCATGAGACGCATGTCACCAGCTGCTTGACGAATGGCTTGCTGCACAACATGTGAACGTTGAGTAACAAACATGTCATAACTGGAAGCAGTACCATTAGGGCCTTCAGGAGGAGCAGATGCAGCATGAGTCAGAACCACAATGGCATTGAACCAAATGGATGGCCCAAAAATTTCAGTTATTGTGCGCAAGAGTGGCATATCACTAAAATCCCTGCTCTGCATATCTAACCTATCAAGATACAACACAATATCAGGTGGAGTTTTCTTAATAAAGTGCTTAACAGAGTGGAGGATCTTCTCATTGCTTCGCTGGTCTGCCCAGGAAGGTAGAAGTCCCGGCGTATCAATGACCCGTACCTTAATGCCCTGCACTGTTCCCACAACATCCTGAACCTTCTTGGTTCCCATATGAAAAGCACTGGTATTAAACTTAACCTCATCAAAAATAGAATTGATGGTAGCACTTTTACCAACTCCCGTCTTTCCAAGGACCATTATTGTACAAGAGAAATCAAGTGGCTCCTGACCTGCTGCTTCAAGCTGCTCAGCCATTGCACTTGCACGATCAAAGCTAAAAGCACCAACACGACCCCCATTCCTTCCTCTGAGTTGCTCAGCCAGTCCTAATCTATATAAAACTTGAGCTACAACAACATTATGGGGAGTTTGCCCAAGCCTATGAGCCAACCGTAAAAACTTCACCCTGATCATCTGAAGTTTCTCACGTGTCTCATCATACTCCTCAGCCTCCCCACTCGAGGAGTCCTCCATTTGCTGGGACTGAGTATTAGATACAGCACCATTAGCACGGGGCTGCTGCACTACCCGAGATGCAGGTTCCAGTAATGGAGCTGCACGACCAAGGCCAGTTGGATGAACAGAAGTGGGCCCAGCAGCAGGAGAATTTTCGGATGAAGGACGGACCGGAGTAGGCACAGTACCAGCAGACCTTTCAGATGAAGAAGAAACATCTGCTGCAGGTTGAACATGTTGCTCTTCAGTCACTTGAGTGGTTCCTGTCTGTTGAATAATCTTCCCCTGTATGCTTTCAGGCTCCTCAACCACAGAAGTGTTGTCATGATCTCTATGCTCTTCATCATAAATCTGAGATTGATCATCCTTATTACTTGCTTCCTTTGGTTCAGCTGCACTAGCCTCCTGGATAGACGGTGTCTGATTAGAAGAGGAATTTTCCAAAAAGGGTGGTAAGCTTTCAGCTTCAGCATAGCCATTACCATAATCTCTTACTTCAGTATTTTGAATGCCATCAGTACTCATTTCTTCACCATTTCTATCCTCGTGACTCATACTGGTGCCCAGAGAACCATCCTTCATATCCCTAGTTACTTCTTCTTGATGTTCTCTAGTCATGTGAGCAGAATTGTTGTGTACTTCTTCAGATGTATCATCTTGAATCTCCCCAGAAGGATCAGCTGAAGCATTTAACTTTACCTCTATCTTGTCATCTCCAAGTTCAGTATCTGAGCCACACTCTTTCAAATCCCCAGCATCGGTACCTTGGGCTGGAATCACCTCACTGGATTCAGATTCCATAATAGGTTCAGTAGCAACACCATCCACCTTGTTTGTGCTTCCATTCTCAAATATAATACCACCATTTTCTCTAGGAGTCATGAATTCAGAATCATCGATTTCAGCCTTCTCACTCACCAAACCAGAATTTTCATCCACCATAGTACCATTCTCCTGAACTAACATCTCTCTGTCATAATTTAACCCAGATTCTTCCTTTCCACCACCCCCATCACTACTCTCTAGATTATCATCCCCCACACCATGGGATTCATCAAAAATTTCTCCATCTACAGGCACTCCAGAATCAACACCATCCAGATGAATATTATCATTTCCCTGTCCGTCCCTTTCCTCCAAGTCTTGCTCAGCAATTACCTCGTCTTCCCCCAGCTTCCCAGAGTCAGCATCAGCCCCAACAGCCTCCTCAAAGGAATCGGGCTCCTGCGAGGCATCTGGAGTATTTCCATGCGCAAAAGCAGAAGTCAATGCAGTACCGGTTTGGGCATCATCTTGTTTATCAACTACCGCATCCTCCAATTTGAGTTCGGATCCTTGATCATGGACCTGCTCCCGTGGCTCCATTGCCTCCTGAAAAACCTCCTCTGCTTCTAAACCCTTGACTTGATCAGAGCCGGCTACACTCTCCTCAGAAACCCCTTCACCACCCACTACTCTCTTGCTCTCTCCCTCGCCATTGGCACCAAAACCATCAGCCTCATAATCCATAACAAAATCCTCGGATATCACTCAAAAACCCTAGATTCATCAAAGGGGGCGGGGAGGGGAATCAGAAAGCCATATAACCGACATAATGATAATGATAAGAAAAAATGGAGGCGGAGGAACGAAACATTAAGAAATACTATTCACAAATCACAATTGCAAGTTTCAAAAGCAATAACAATCAATTAAAATGGATGCCCGATACGACTAAACCGTTAGAAATAGAAAGAATAATAATGTTCAGAGAGGAGAGTAATGGAATGAAGTAATGAGAGGCAGGTGATTAGGGTTTAGCATAAAATAAAGAAAAGGATTGAATAAAATAGCAGATAATAGGAGAAATGCTAACCTGTGTATTGTGAGTGGATTAGAGAGAGGGAGAGAGGGAGAGAAATGGAGGTTGAGTTGAGAAAGAATGTGAACGTGTATTTCATAACACGAGCGAGGAGGGTTTCTTTACTCGGTAGCAACTGCAAATGCCAGTAAAGAGGTGGAGTGAAATATAGAGATAAGGACAGATGAGCGGCTGGAGATTGGGTGAGAGATATGGATCGGACGGTGGGTAGAAGCACATAGGAATCGTCGTCAAATACGCAAGTCAGTGTAACGTGGATGAAATGCTTAAAGAATAGATTTCATCTTGTGGCTTGCGTTTCACATGGACATGGGTAGGGTAAGTTTCACTGGCGGACCGCGGACCTTTACCGTCCCTTGATGGATTTCGACGCTTAATCACGGCTTCACTTAATAAATCACTTTTATTGAGCTTTATTTTAACATTTTTTGTTATTCAATGTAGTATATCTTTTATGTAAAACTTACTCCTGTTAAGATCATTTATTTCACCCATTTTTTGTTTTTTAGGGAAATTCACGGATTATTTTTTTATTCTTGTAAAAAAAATTGAGAATATAACATGAAATGTTTTGAAGTATTGCATAGTCTTGGTGTGTATAGATGCAGATTGAGATGATGCAAGGCAGTTTGCGAAATGGATTTGTTGAATTAGGGGTGACAATCTGGATGCAAATGAAAATATTGGAAGTGAAATTAAAATTTTCGATAACTTACTAGTCTAGGATTGTGGAGATTCATTATTATCTTTTGGTTGACTTTGCTTATCACAGAAAATTAACATGCACGTTATTTGTTATGAGTGAGGAATTTTTGCTCTTTGAGTGTATTGACTAGGTGAATGTTTAGTTATATCATTAAGACCTAATTGTGGAAAAGGTTTGAGTGCATAAACCATTCATCTATTCAATCAGATGGGGATAATGAGATTCAATTTACTTTTGAGTTTTTAAATCACAACAAATATTCCAGATTCAAAATTACAAATTGGAGTTAAAGGTTTGAGTGCTTGTTATATATTTTTAAACATTGAACAGCCAACTGACCTATGTAACTGGACCAAATTACTAATAAATAAGTTGGAGAAAAATGTCATTAATTCAACAAAATATTAGGGATAAAATTTTTATTCCAAAGATGATTTTGATTGCAATTAAATCTAGGATTGCCGTTTAAATTACAAGGAGGCAATTTTCTTTGACTTTGTAGTTTGCAATGATGGTTAAAAATAAAAGTTAATGACAATTTCTTTCTTGTAAGACTTTATCTTTCAATGCATATGCATGTTTTCACCCAGGATCATATTGCATTATGCAAAGTCAAGTCGTAAAATGTCTTCAATTGTTAATATTTGATTACAAATAAAGAGTATGTACATTAAAAAAAATGTACGCCGATAAATATTTGATAATGTTTAAAGATGGTCAAATTGACATGAATTTTGTTAAAAAATACTTTGTTAAAAAATTAAAGTGTTGTGTTTATTTTATTTTTAACCAACTTGGATTCTTTCCCATCTTTTTGGTGTCACTTATGTTTCATACTAAAACTTAATAATCACAATTATAATCATAAGTGTTCAATTTCATCCATTTTATTCATATCTAAAAGATCCTAATCAAATAATGTATAACGCTTGTGTTTTCTTTTTATGAACAAATGGAGTATAATTGAAACCAAACAGTTTTTTTTTTTCTATGTGTGGAAATCGAAACCAACATGGCACAAGGAATGTCAAAGTTGGATGCAGGGAGGTAGATAGAACACAACATAAAAATAATACTTATATAAAAAATTATTTAATTATAAAATAAAAAAGGGATAAATCATAGGTAAATCACTCACTATATTGGAGTTTTTTGAATAATTACATAATATAATACTATAATAACTATTATTTAGTCTCCTATATATTATAACCAAATTCACATTTCTGATCTAACTTTTTAGTTATTATTATCTTTTAAGAATTAATAATAATTAATAATCTACATATCATCCAAGATTGTATTTAAAATAAAATATTAAATAATCCAATCAAAACTTTCAGTTGGTTTAAAATTTTCAAAATAATATTCATAATAAACAATTGCTATAAATTAAAACAAAAATATTAATAAATTATATACTGAAATAATAACGATGATGAAATAGTTTATTCAAGTGTATATTTTCAATATATATTTTTGGATTGAATAAATTAAATTTAAAATAGATGCTAAATCATTTTACATTTAATTACAATCTTACACTTTGTTTTCAACTTTTTTTAATTATACAAAAATAGAGAAAAAAATATTTTTACTAATTTTTATATACAAATATCAGAAAGAAAAAAAGTGAAAATTTTCCATTTAAATTAAAAATAAAAACAGAAAAACAGAAAATGTTTTTTTCTGAGAGTAAACTAGGATTTTTTTTATTTTTTATTTTAAAGTTAGGGTTAATACGGTTCGGTTAAAGCACGGCACAGGCCGATGCGCTGTTGACCCATATTGGTTTTGCTGAGATCCACCGTCGATGGTGGCCGGAGCTGGTTTAACGAATCCACCATTAAAGTCTTTCTCCAATTTCATTTCCTATTCACATTCATCGTCACTGACATAGATGATGAAGTTGTTCAAGTTACACTTACACACTTCACATTCACATTCACATGGTCTTTCTCTGCAATGCCAATGCCATCTCCCTCATTCCACAACTTGTGCATCATCAAGTCCCTCCTCTCCAACCCTTCCCTCCCCGACGCCGTTTCTTCTCTCGACCTCTTGCGCCTCAAGGGCATTCGCTTACCCTCTCACGTTCTCGCCACCCTCCTGCGCCACTGCTCCAAAACCAGGTCTTACCGAGAGGGAAAGTTGATTCACCTCCACTTGAAGCTCACCGGTTTCAAACGCCCCCCAACGCTTCTTGCCAACCACTTGATCTCCATGTACTTCAGCTGCGGCGATTTCGTTCAGGCACGCAAGGTGTTCGACAAAATGGACGACAGAAACTTGTACACCTGGAACAATATGCTTTCTGGGTATGCTAAATTGGGCTTGCTGAAGCAAGCTAGGAGCTTCTTCTACCAAATGCCTCACAAGGATCATGTATCTTGGAATTCAATGGTGGCTGGGTATGCACACAAGGGCAGATTTGCTGAGGCTTTGAGATTTTATGGACACTTGAGGAGATTGTCTGTGGGGTATAATGAGTTTAGCTTTGCCAGTGTCTTGATTGTTTCTGTAAAGTTGAAGGATTTAGAACTTTGTAGGCAGATCCATGGGCAGGTTTTAGTTGTTGGATTTTTGTCCAATGTAGTTATATCCAGCTTAATTGTTGATGCTTATGCCAAGTGTGGGAAGTTGGAAGATGCGAGGAAATTATTTGATGACATGCCTGTGAGGGATGTTCGTGCGTGGACAACATTAGTTTCGGGTTATGCCACATGGGGGGACATGGAATCGGGTGCTGAGTTGTTTAGTCAGATGCCTAAAAGCGAATCCTGTTCGTGGACATCTTTGATTAGAGGTTATGCAAGAAATAGTATGGGTTATGAAGCACTTGGGGTGTTTAGACAAATGATCAAGCATCAAGTTAGACCTGATCAATTTACACTCAGTACTTGCCTCTTTGCTTGTGCCACTATTGCTTCACTGAAGCATGGTAGTCAAATACATGCTTTTTTAGTGCTGAATAACATCAAACCTAATACTGTCGTCGTTTGTGCTATTGTTAACATGTATTCGAAATGTGGAAGCTTGGAAACTGCCATGCGAGTCTTTAATTTCATTGGAAATAAGCAGGATGTAGTGTTGTGGAACACGATGATATTGGCACTGGCTCACTATGGGTATGGTATAGAAGCAATTATGATGCTATATAATATGCTAAAATTAGGAGTGAAACCAAATAGGGCCACTTTTGTTGGCATTCTAAATGCTTGTTGTCATTCAGGTCTTGTTCAGGAAGGGCTTCAGTTATTTAAGTCCATGACTAGTGAGCATGGTGTCATCCCTGACCAAGAACACTATACGCGCTTAGCTAATCTTTTGGGTCAAGCTAGATCTTTTAATGAATCAGTGAAGGATCTGCAGATGATGGATTGTAATCCAGGTAACCATGTTTGTAATTCTTCGACGGGTCTATGTAGAATGCATGGGAATATAGATCATGAGACAGAAGTAGCTGCATTCCTTATTAAATTGCAGCCGCAATCTTCTGCTGCCTACGAATTTCTTTTAAGTACATATGCTTCACTTGGGAAATGGGAATTGGTTGAGAAAATAAGACATATTTTGGATGAGAGACAGGGGAGGAAAGGGTCAGGCTATTAGTTGGATTGAAATTGATAATAAGGTTCATGCTTTCACTGTATTAGACGTGTCACACCCTCTGAAGGAAACAACATACTCAGCTTTGAGGGCACTTAAGTAACCACATGGAAGACCATGCCCCACTACCTAACTTTGGAATGTGATAGTTGGATAAAAAAAATTTCCCAGTAGATCATTTTTTGTAGAGATCAGGAATATATTTTCCATTTACCAAGTCATTATTCTTTTTCCTTTTTGCTGATACCAGCTTCTGCAGTGTTGAACTTTCTCATTGTTATGCTTATTACTTAATTAGATGTTTCCTCCTGAAAAACCGAGGAGGAATGAGAACAGCGGTGGGTGGGAAGAACCGAGAAGACAGTTGATTTCGTGAAAGATTTCTTGCTTCCTTCTTTTCACCCATTGTTTTGTTTGTATTTTTCACCAACTGAACGAAATAACAAAAAAAAAAATCCCTATCAAAGATCTTCTTTATTTTTTCGAAGCAGATCTCTTTCCTTATAAGACTTTGAATGTTTGTCGTAAGAGCTTGACCATGGAATATGGGAATGCTAATTGTGAAATTACAATCGAATTCCTAATGGTCATTGATAGGTGAGAGATTCCTGTGTGAGCATTTGATGGAGGAAATTTTCAGGTTGTTCTAGTTCACAAATGTTCAGCTCATTCTCTGAAATGCTTCATGTTGAATCGCGTGGGAACGATGAAGCAATATACTATGATTGTTAACTGTTGGCGGTGTTTTCATCAGTTTGGTGTTTTATGCAAGGCTCGGGGAATTGAATTGGATTCCTTATAAGATGATTTTTTCCTCCTATAGGAATAGGAACTTACTTAGCATCTATATTTTTATATTATTATTCTATAAAAGAAAGGTCTGACCATGCATACGCGTATCATGTCAATAATATGCAGTATGCACTATTATTAATGAAAGGCATCATGTTCTTTACAGGTTCTTGCTTTATGTTTAATTATATTTTCTTTTTAAAAACGTGACAGTGGACAAACATGAACAGAAAACAAAACTAAGCGAGACAAGCCACTCTAGACTGATAGATTCATGACAAGATTCATCATCACACCAAAACCAGAGGGTAAAACTTGGAACAAGTGATCTCTGATTTTGATATGAAGTTTGAGGCACTAGTTTGTAAGTTACGAGCAAATCTGGAAGAGATTCTCATTCTCTATAGCCTATACTACTAATATCCATGTGTCTAATTAAAAGAAGGTCTGATCATTTGTTTCTTAATATCTTCTCGCTATCAAAGATAAATCTGGCTGTCAGGGAAAAATATTAAAGGCCGATCAAGAAATAAAATTGGTCTTACTTTTATTTTTTCGACACGTGATCATTTGTTCTCGATTTAAATTGGTTATATTAGACAAATACTGAGTCAGAGAAGCTCCAACAATCAATAGCCATACAAGTGGACCAACCAATAATATATATTATCGGTTATAACTCCTTGTCAATAATTAGAGCGAAGGTTCCCACGACGTTAAGACAACAATAGGCTAATTGATGAGTCCTTCCTATCTAAAAGCCAAAGCCAAAATTCTTCGAGATAACCAAAAACAATTGAGTGAAAGAAAGCACAAGAATCATTTCATAATATTTCTCAACTTTTGTCCAATTCAGCAACTCCATTCCCATTGATTAAAAAAACAATCCATTCTGACGACACAATGGCTTATATTAAACCCCACCAACAACAACAAAGTCATAAGCAGCAACAGCTAATTCCAGCATCAACAACAACAGAAAAAGAAGAGGAAGAACTAGGAATTCCTCCTCTTGTTGTTCTTGTCCTTGCCCCTCTCCTCATCTTTGATGGGTTCCGAGGTCTCGAAACAGGTTGAGAGACGAAAGGCAATCCACACAGAGAAAAAAACTCTGTCTGATCTCAGAAACTCTGGGGAAGACTACCCCGGCTCAGATTACCATCCCTCAGACAGAAAAAAATGGATGTCTGAGCTAAACCCTGAGAAAGTTGTGATAAAACAAATTGTTTGGCCTGGAACCCATGATTCTGCAACCAACAAGATTGGCATCCCATGCATCACTCGGCCTTTTGCTCAATGCCAATCCTTGTCCATCTACCAGCAGCTTGTGTTGGGAACAAGGGTGATTGACATTCGGGTGCAGGAGGATCGCAAAGTGTGCCACGGAGTCCTCGTTACATACAGCATCGATGTTGTCATCAAAGATGTCAAGAAGTTCTTATCAGAAACTCAGTCCGAGATCATCATCCTCGAGGTTAGAACTAATTAGAACCTATCAAGCACTATACTCATATCTTATATTTGCTTCACGTATCTTATACGTATCAAATACTGATACTGTTGGATACTTTAATGATACAACGAAGTATCCAAGTCTTCACAAAAATCCAATACATTATAAGAGACATAGAAACATAGAAGCATTCTCCTTTAAGGAAATAAAAATGAAAATTGTCCTTATTATAGATGATTTCAAGAAAGCAGTGAGACTGATAATATTATTCCAATTTATAAACAATAGGGAGTAATGTTCAAGAAATATGGCCATAATTTGGATTCACGGACATGTAATTATATATTTACTGTGTTTTATGAATTGTTATACATACTTAGATATGTATCTTATATTTATCATATCCTATCTAACTTTAGAATAATTGTATTGCTGTATACTATTGGATACATATTATATCTGATAAACGTATGATATCTTTGCATCATAGGTTAGAACCGAGTTTGGGCACGAGGATCCTCCGGAATTCGACAAGTACCTTGAGGAACAACTGGGGGATTACCTAGTTCCCCAGGATGAAAATGTTTTTCAAAAGACCATCGCAGAAGTGCTACCAAAGAGAGTTATATGTGTTTGGAAGCCAAGAAAATCACCACAGCCTAAGGCAGGGAGTCCTCTGTGGAGTGCAGTGTACTTGAGGGATAACTGGATCAACACTGATTTGCCATCGACCAAGTTTGAGAGCAACATGAAGCATTTGAGTGAGCAGCAACCTGTTACTCCCAGAAAATACTTTTACAGGGTGGAGAACACCGTTACGCCTGTGGCGGATAACCCTGTTCTGTGTGTGAAGCCTGTCACTAAGCGAATTCATGGCTTTGCAAGACTCTTCATTAGTCAGTGCTTCTCTAAAGGGTATGCAGATAGACTGCAGATTTTTTCTACGGATTTCATTGACCAGGATTTCGTTGATGCATGTGTTGGACTCACGTGTGCCAGGGTTGAGGGTAGAGCCTGAAAATTGAAATTATCTTTTCTCATGCTCGTAACTCAATTTAATTGCTGTTTCTTTTTCTTATTCATGGTTCTGTCTCTTTTCTGTAGCAGTGTAGCTGGATCATATGGTTGATGGGGTCATCTGATATTTGAATTTTTTGTTTTTCTAGAAGTGAGTGTATATTTGGTGGAAATTTCTGATTTGGAAATAAACAATGGTTTGTTCTGTGGTGTCATGTGAATGCAAATTCAATTGTTTTTAATTTTTTACTTGCATTCATTTCATTTCATTTTTGTGGTTCGTTCCTTGTTTAAAACCGTAACTAGGATAACAACAGAGGAAATTACACTTAACATTAGTGGGCAGAGATCGGAAAGTGCCAGATATAAAGTTTGTTTCCAGTTGATTTTGTCCTTCAAAAAATTGTAGACGTGCACTCCAATCCTTTGCCCTTTGGTGACCTCAGTGTTTTCTTTGGTTAGTTTTGGTCCAAGAATGCAATAATGGAATACCTTGTTCCACGAGGTATACACTAAACTAAATCATGAAATTTGCAAGTATCTATCCGTTTACTTGTTAACATTATTAAAACGCAAATTTAATTATTTACCTTTTACAACTGTCGATCAATCTTTGTCTAATTTTGTAAATCAATAAATGCTATCAATTTGGTCTCTAACATTACAAAACCAATCTAATAAATTTCTAATTTTGACAATAATTATCGGTTCTTCAATTTCACAAACATAAATCGATCTTTTCCACAGCATTTTTCTACGTAATTTCTTCCTAATGTCTTACAAGACACTAGTCCTTAATAACGAAGTTTAAGTTCAATCTTTTGATCATTGTTGCGATTAAATTTATCATCTTGCCGGAGAAAGTTACACCCAATAAAACTTTATTTTTTGGGTTCTTCGGTTGATAAGAGCGGGGCTGTCGTGCAATGCCATTAGAGAAGAGGAATGATACTCTTACGACTGCAAGCATACAAAAATTTACGCCCGCCATTGCAAGCTGTTATAAGTGGATCAAGGATTCAAGGGCTTACAAGTTAATTACAACTTACAGCAGTTCTTTGATAAATTTTTGGAATATTAATAAATGGTTATTTGTTTTATAAGTGTTAACAATGACATTTTTTAATTATCGAAAAACGATTTTCGAGAAATAAAGCTTATTTTGATACAAGACTATAAGTGTTTTTAAGAGTTTTTCTTCTGGAAAAAAGTTTTATATTTCCCGTAAAAAAGCTATCAAAAACATTTGTGACTTGCATCCAAATAGATCTATAATCTTTTAATATTGACTAATTGTACGGTAATAAAAGAAATGAAGATTTAGAAAACATCAAGACACTAGAAGATATCAATAGTGGAGATTGATGATACAAGTTATCAAGGTGAAGATTGAAAACCAAAGTCATTGACTTTGAAAATTGAAGCCATAGTCATCAATGATAGAGATCGAAGATCAAAATCATCGTTGATAAAGATTTAGTAAAAGTTTGTAACAATTACAAGTAATTATAATTTTTACTCTATCAATATATAACTTATATGTTGTAATAAAGGAGATTAATACACAATTACTTAATTTCTCAAAACACAACGAACCTATCATCGAAATTGGCAATGATTCGATAGGTCATCGTGTATGTATTTAATTTCTCACTTTTATGAATTCATGTTTGTTTATTTTACTCCACATTTCTAAATCCTTGACTTTTTCCAATTTTCATTTCTTCTCAAAATTTTACTTTTTCAATCCATATTTATTATTATTATCGAGATTACTCACAAACTAATGAATGGATCGAAAACACTTTTATCAAAAGTTATTATATTATCTTAGGTATTACAACCTTATTATAACTAAAATGAATATGTTTATCCAAATTATTATCATAATTTATATTAAATATTAAACAATTATCTATTGAGTTGAAAACTATGAATTTGTTTGTTTAACCAAAAATAACTCATAATCAAAAATGGATTCTATGTCTCACTTTTAAATATTTATTTGATAATAGAACTATTTAGTGAAAATTTATTTACTATCTTGAAAATATTTTCTTTCAAGAAATAAATACAATTTTTACGATTAACCATAAGTAAAATATATTTGGTGTGTTTGATTAACTTTTATGCTTTGTTTGAATTGAGAATGAAATAAAGAGGAAAGAAATAGGAGCGATAGAAATAGAGATGGAATAAAATGAAAAATATATATTGTTTGGATGGATAGAAATGAGAATAAATAAAATTGGTAAATTTTTTGATTTCTCATTTGGAGTAACAGAAAAGAGAGAGAAAAAAATAAATGAATTGTATAAAAAAATATTTTATTATAATAAAAAAAAATCTAATACTTTTTTCTTAACAAAATTATTTATTACTTTGAAAAATATATTATAAAAATATAAAATTAAACCGATAAAATGAAAAAAGAGAGATCATTTATCTCCCATTGCATTTCAATTTGGGGGAGGAGAGAAACGTTTTCTAGTAAGTTTTCTTGTAAGTTCCACATAAATAACTTCTATTTTTCCTATTGTCTATCAAACAAATGATAGAAAATTAGTATTTCTATGTAGCTCCCTCTTATATATATATATATAGAGAGAGAGAGAGAGAGAGATATAGATATATATGTATATATATATTTACTTTATTTCTATTCAACAAGTTAGGAAATAACAATAATAGTAAATATAATGATAATAATAATAATAGTGATGAAAACAATAATATATATATATATATAAAGATAAAAGTGAGATGAAATTTAAAAAAAAAAGACCGTATGATAGCTAATTAATGAAATAGAGTAAATCGATAGAAAAAAAGTGAAGAGTGTATGATAAAATTAATTCTATATTTTATCCTTTCATAACTACTTTTTGAAGCAAATAAAGAATGATATTTTTTATTGTTTAGTTCTTTAACTTTTTGCAAATCAGACTAACGGTATGTGAAGTTGAAAATAAATTTATATCATTCAGATGTTAATAGTTGTAACTAAAACGAGTTCACCAAAAAAAACAAAGTTGTAACTAAAATTATACTAATAAAATTTGGGCCTGATAGAAGATGTCGGCCCCACAAAACCTACAAGCTAGATCCTTAGAGGACAACAAGCTGGTTGGGGTAGACATGGGCTTTAAGGACAGTTTGGTTGCCCCCCCCCCCCAACAACAAATGGGACCATTAAATGTAACGTGGATGTTGCATTTGCTGTAGGGGCTATGAGCCTATGACAGCTTTGGCGAAGCCTTGTGATCCAGTTCTGGAGGGTGAGGCTTTGGGGCTTTTGCGAGCCGAGGCTATAGAAGGGTGATTTTTTAGATGGACTATTAAGATATGCAAGCCTGAGAGCTTTTTTTTTATATCAGATTTCGAGGTGTATTTACAATTGCATCATCAATCAAATGAGTCGAGTTTTTTACTGTAAAAAAAAGTAAATTCTATTCCATAAAAGATATTTATAGAGAAAAGACAATATATTAAATAACCATAAGAATTAAGTTTGGCAGGAAAAAAAAAGAAGCTTATATGTAAATCATTGTTTATATCTCTAGTGATAAAGGAGCTTATATGTTTGGTTCATAGTTCCGACAAGGGGTTATGGAGAAAACATAGGTTGGGTAAGAGAAGAATTGGAAGAGGGAAAAGTAGGAAGAGAACAAAAGAGTACCTAATTTGAGGAAACCCGGCCAAACTATATCAGACTTTGATCATCTTTAATAATTAATATTATAGCTTATATAACATATGCAATCAGTAACAATGCAAATTAAAAAAAAAAAAAAAACATTGATAGAAACATAACGTTTAGGGACAGCTGACAGCTATAAAATTGACCCCTTCAAAAATAAAGATAACATCTGTTATAAACTGTACTAATAATTAATGATTTTAAAAATTATTATATATATATTTAATTTTATCGTAACCCTCTGTAACTAAATTTTGATTAAAAAATACGAATATAATTTTAAAAAAAAGAATTATAATCCTCTGTAATTTTTTATAAAAAAAAGTCACATATATTAAAGAATATGTTATATCTTATTAATTTGAGTAATATTACACTTAATTATCCTAAATAAGAATTATAATTCAAGTTTTATAGATAAAAAAAATGATGAAAAAAGAGAAATCCATCAAAGAGAAATCCTAAATAAGAATTATATCAGTTTTTTTTATAATATTGATTAGACCCCTTAAGAATTGTTGAATTGTCACAATGATTAAAAGCAATAAATAATAACTTTTTAAAAATATTGTCTAAAAAAGTTTTTTTTTTTTAAAATTAACCAATCTAATGGTTATATTTTTTATAAAAAAAAAATAAACAGTTCATTTTTTTTTTTGTAACAAAGTTCAACTTTTTTATTATAAATTCCAGTGATAAGCCTCACTCGATCCTATGGATTGGAATTTTGCCTAGAGACATCAATGTGCAATATTTTAAAAAGTGTCGTGGCTTTGTCACTTGTGACCATAATTTTAGAAACTAGTTACGTAATAGTTAATACTTGGGTCGTAACAGTGATTTAATAATTATTTACTGATTTATGGATTATTTTATCATGTTGTAATCTTTTTATTTTCTTTCAAGTCATTATATCTAGTTGCCCGCTACTGTGACTCAATTTAATGTTGCAATGTAACATAAGTGTAATATGACGGTTTTTGAAAGGAATATCCTTTTTTTTGTTGGGAACTGGGAAGGACCTTCTGAAAGAAATATCCTTGATCCTAAAATTAAAAGACACATGAATTTGACATGATAAATACAATAAATTTGATGAAAACGGTATACGATAAATACAACACATGATTCCCGCGAAATTCATTATTAATTATTTACAGTTTTTATTTATTTATCCAATAAAATATCTACACATATTTTTGTGTGTAGTTCGTACTGAATATATTCGTACTCATTAACAATTTTGTTTTGAAAATATTAACAAACTATCATTCTTGTATAAATTTTACGTGGATTCTGTTAAGTGAGTTTAATTCAAATAAGGCTTACATAAATATTATTTAATTATAAATATTGTAGAAAAATTATTGTTAATGACAATTTTTTATGTAAATAAATGTATTCGATAATTTGACAAAAGTAAAACAAAGTAATCAACATATATATGTGACAAGAAGTAAAATTTTCTATAAAGTGAAAGGTAATTAATTTGAAGAAATTGAGACTTATGAAAAATTAACATAAAAAATAAAATATTAATAATTTAAGATTTTTATAAAGATACAAAAAAATATGTTAAATAATGATAAATTTATACAAGAAAAATGAGAATGTATCAGGATATATTATCATATTTAAGAATTGATATTGATATTTTATAATACAAATATATGCCTGAGTGTATATTATTTTATGGGAAAATATGTTTTTGATTTTTTTTAGTCTATAAAATTTAATATTATTCAATTTAAGAAGTTATGTTTGACAAAATTAACTAGTTAGTTAGAAACTGAAAAATTAACTTATTAAATTAAAAGTATTAGGTAAAATTAATTGTTGAATTAGCTATAAAATATAAAATAACAAAAAATAATAATACCATGATTAATTTTAAAAAATTAATAAGGAAATGAATAATAATATTTACGTGATTAAATATAACTCCACTTATTATTATGGGGATTAATTCCTTTTAACATATATATCATCTTCTAACAAGATTTCTTTGATACGCAGAGGAAAAAATAAATTATAATTGAAATGACCTTCAAGGATTTAGCTACTTGTAATTTGTATCGGAATCAATAGTTAAAATAAAATTTTAACTATGAATTTGATTGGATATAAGTTATAAATATTTTTGAGAGTTTTTCTATTGAAAATATAAAAAAAATTCAATAAAAACTCTAAAAATACTTATAACTTTTTATAAAAAAAAACTCTATATACACTACTCATCTTCTACCTCTGCAGTCCTGCTCAATGGTAAAAGTCAAGTTATCATCAGAGACATCATATTCATACGTGGAGGATGAGGATTCTCTGCTGTTAGAGGGAGAATAAAACTTGAATCTCAACCTTTAATTTTATTTTTCAACCTATATAAAATTAATTAATAAAATGAGAAAATAAAATTTCAGCTAGTAGAATGATTATGTTTTGTTTAGCACCAGGAACTGAAGATTGGCAGCATTCCTTTAATAGATGTCTGACAATCAAATTCAAGAGCAACTTAAGTGCGTACAGAATAAATAGCGCTTGATCTGTTCTTTTTGTTGAGTCTCATCTCATCATGCCATTTCATATTTTTGTGTTAATAAAACGTGTTTTGTAAATTGTAATTGCATGTGCTGCCGTGCTGGCACTATTATCTTCTACTCTAATCAGATTTAGGACTTGTTTTTTAAAAAATATAAAACAGATTACAAGAAGGCTCAAGCATTATATGATTAAATATAAATATGAGGATAATATATAAAAAAAATAATTAAAACATAATTTAATTCACCTCTAATATTTTTTTCGTTAATTTTTTGTAGATGATAATTTTTTCACATACTATTTTATCTATGTATTTTTTTATTATGGAACACATTTTATGAGTTTTTATGTCAAATTAAATTAATATTTTCATTATTAATTATATTAAATAAGATAAAAATATTTTTATCTAACATGATGCACATATGATCCTTTATTATGTGATAAGATGGGAGGAAAAAGACAATAGCTGCGTATATTTTCAAATCCTTCTAGACGAAAATTTGAAGATGATGTCAGGGAGATAGTCAGACACTCATCATTAATATATAAATAAGTCATCTAAATAACAAACTAAAACAATGTTTTAAGTTTTTAAGTATAATATAAATTCTGTCAAAAAAAGTATAATATATAAACACGTAATAGGTATGTAATTATGTATATATGCGAGACTTTAACTAACTCAAATCAGAATGGTTTTTAAAATTAAAATTCAAAATTGTCTCGATTCAATAAAGAATTGTTTCGTTTAATTTTTTTACTTCTTGAATACCTTTATTTTTAATTCAATTTGTATGATATGCTTTAAATTGAATTAATTCATATATACCTTAGCACCCTAGAATTAGACCTGTCATTGAAGCCTAACGATTATACAAGACTAATTATTTCCACTCTATTTTTTGTTTGTATATTTGATTTATAGTTAAAATTCTTATCGCGTGTATTTCAATGCAGATTGAATGAATAAAAACAAAATAAATATAAGTGTTTCATAAAATTATTTTTTCTCAAAAATCACTTTGCACCAAATTTCTAAACGTGCAATTAAATATTTGACAAATTTCCATCATACCGTTGATATGTTATTTCTTTCTTTCCCTCTACAAATCCGAATGTGTTGCCTCACTTTGGTACCAAGACTTATAGTTTTTTTTGTTTTTGCTTTTTGCTATACCAAGACTTGTAGGTTTGAGTCTTTGTGTGACCCATCAATTGCATATTCACTATGAAGCTTAAAAGAACTGTAAACCATAAATGCATTTTAGCAAGTGGTAAGGAGTTAGGACCACATAATGAAAAATGGTAAGTCTATCCATTTGAATAGTGTGATGAGTCAGCAAAGAACATGATCCAACCTTGACTTGTACAACCTCAGCCACTTTTCGCCATTCACATGTATCCGTATATTACAGTTTCATTTTTGATACACACACTAGTCTCGTCTAGTGTCATTCATGTGTTCTATAAAAGGACCTCCCCATATCCTTCTCCTTAAGCCTTATCCACCTTCAATCTCTTCCTTCCCAACAGTTCCACACGTTTTCTTTACTCCTCAAGGCCTTCAGTGCCATTTTTTCTAGAAAAAAATTGTTTCCACTTTTATTCAATCCACAACTGAAAACAGAGGACTCTGTTCTTGTGCTGAAAAAAAAAAAAAATGGCTTCCCTTTATGATGTGCTGGGTATTTCAGTGGGTGCAAGCTGCATCGAAATAAAGGCTGCTTACAGAAATCTGGCAAAAACACACCATCCTGATGTTGTGGCCATGAATCAGAAGGAAAGCTCAGCGAACCAATTCATGATGATCCATTCAGCTTACTCAACTTTGTCTCACCCAGCGAAGCGAGCTCAATATGACAGAGAAATCTATAGATACAGAAGATCAGCAAATATGGCAGCAAGAAATCAGACATTTTCCTATGCTGGAAGTGCAAGGAAATGGGAAACAGACCAATGTTGGTAGCAGATCGTGTAATCATGTACATTATTATTATTATTAACCATTTTGTTCTTTTTCTTCTTCTCTTCTTCTAAGTTTTTGTTATGTAATTCATTTATGTTATCCTTCTTCACAATACTATCCTAGACTATATAGTTCCACCATACTTACTGGATCTCCTGATTCAAGCTTCATGTGATTTTATGCCATGTTGATTTGGTCCGAGACACCCCTGTTGTTACTTATTAAAACTGTATAGTCTATAGCATCTATTTTCGTTTATGTTTTCCAGTAAATTACAAAAAGATATTTTGTCAACACTCAAAATTGGTTTGCCTACGTGACAAAGACTCGAAGAACAATACTTACAAATTTAGAAAGATACCTTTAGGAAAGAAAAGAGCTTTTTGAAATGGGATAAAAAAAATACGTAAAAACACTTTGCTCATTCATCCTTATTATATGTGAAGGTACTGTACATAATTTGTGAACTTTTCTGTTTCTAATTTTACAGCTATCCACGATGGTTTGTACAGTAGAGCACAAGAAAAAACTTTTACAAAAGCTGATTTGTTTGTATTTGTAGTTAGCTTCTCTTAACAGTATAGAGGCGATAATCGAGATAAGAGAAGAAGAAAATAACACTTAGAGTTTATCCTGCTTCATCCAATATGAGTTAAGTCCAATTATTCATTATATTTCAAATTGTAATCAGATTATAATAAAATATATATGCTTATAAACACTAAACACATTAGTTATTAATGAGCTCAAATTCAAACTATAAATAATAAAATATGAGACCAACAACAGTATTCGATCTAAAAAATTCAGATGTACATATATTCTGACCGTACATTATGAGGCATATCGAACAATTTCCTCTTATTCTTTTTAGATAAGAAAGGAGGAAAGATAAAATATAAAAGAAAATAAGTTTTGTTTAAGTCTTTCCTAAAATTACATTTGAGGATTATTAAACAATTATGACAAAAACAAATAATCCATCATAGACCACTAAAAGACGTTTATATAATAACATTATGGGGTATTAGTATCTATGTTTTATAGATAAATATATAAAAATAAATGACAAGTTAAAAAAGAGAATAAAATATAAACTAGAATGAGATATTACTTTTATGATAGAAAAAGTATCTTGCTACTTACACCCCCAATTTTTGCTATGTACACCTCATATCCCCTTTATACCTCCAAATCATCCATTATACCTTTTATCCTTAAAGATGTACACCCATTTTGCTTTTCAGAAATGTATTTCTGAAATTAAATATACCTATTCCAATCAGAAATAAATATCTGAAATTATAATATATAATTCTGAAGATACACTTTTGGAATGATATACGTTATTTCATAAAGACATTAATGCTAATAACAAATCATACCTCAATCAAAGTACTTAATAATTTTTTAGGGTTAAGGCCTAAATTGTTGGAATAGATTTGATTAGAAAATGAATGAATGCACTTAAAGAAAAAAAAAATCATTGTAAAAAATTTTGCGTTACAATTAAGGTTATAATAGATGAAGTTAGTCATGACTTTATCTTAAAACATAGTGCTACATGAAGGAAAATATAAAATATTATATGCTATTGATGAAGACACATGATTATATAAAAAGGTATAATGGGTAATTGGGAGGTTGGGGATATTGGGGTGTAGTTAGCAAAAAATGGATGTAAAGGCCTAGTTTAGTTAATCCGAGTCCGTACGAAGTACAGGTTCTATTCCAGTCCAATACACCAATTCCTAGGAAGGACCAGGCTTGCCCAACTTCCTTTCTCTCACGCATCTTTTTCAGCTATCAGATTCAGAAAGCGATTCTTTCCTATTACGACAGGACCATGAAAATGCTGGCAACAGGAGGAAGAACTCCCTTTTCAGCAAAAAATTTGGTAGTATATTTCAATTCTTTGTTTTTTCAAGTTTATAGTTTATTTCGAGCATTGATATAATATATTTTTTGTTTCCATTTTAATTAAGATATAAATTCTATTTTTATTATTAAAGTCTTAGTAGTCCTTTATATTTTCTCTTGGGAAATTACTGTTTTCTATTTTCCAGTAATTTATATATTATGGTATAGATTCTTCATTAATTAAGATTTAAAAAATCACTGAGATCAAAACTTTAATAAGTACAATTAAGAATTCAGATTTTATTTAAATTGATGAAAAAAATTAAATAATGACAAAATCAATAATTCATAAAGTTTACACCAAGATTATTAAATATGATAACATTATACCTAACTAGAGCTGAAATGAACTAGAAATTTATGCCGCACTATAACTGTGTTCAAATCGAAATGCTTAAGCCAATCTTTTCAGAAATAAAAACCAGCACTTGCTATGATATGCATAGGAAGACATAGGATTTGGAATTTGGGATAGGTAAGAATTCAATGAAAGTTTTTTTTATTTATATAAATTCATTAGGATAAAATGATAACGACACACACAGCTGTACAATTACAATTTTCTTTTCAAGTGAGTCGGGCGTGCTCAGTGCTCGCCACGTCTAGGCCCAGCCACATCAAAGTAGGCCCGTCCCTGCCTCATCGTACAAAATTTTCTGAAAATTAAAATTAGGGTAAATTCCTGCTACAAAATTTTCCTTACGTAACTCGTACATTATATACTTTTAACTAATCATCATTTCTTTTTATTCTCTCTCACTCTTTTTTTTATTGCATTATTTATTATTAATGATGTTTATTTCTCAATGTTATACTAGTCGTTCATATACCCAGAGTTACTCTCAGTTGCAGTTGCCGATGGACTATACTAATGATTATCTATCCTTATTCATATTGTGATTGTGAAATTGACTTTTTAAAAAAAAAAAAAAAACTTCAACTTCATGTGTGAGTGTAGCAGATATGTCTGACAAACACACGTAAACCTGAGGTTGGGGAAGAGAAAAATTGGAAGAGGGGAAAGCAGGAAGAGAACAAAAGAGTACCTAATTTGAGGAAACCCGGCCAAACTACATCAGACTTTAGACTTTGATCATCTTTATTAATTAATATTATAGCCGATATAATATATGCAATCAGTAATAATGCAAATTAAAAAAACATCGATAAAAACATAACGTTTAGGGACAGCAGGCAGCTATAAAATTGACCCCTTCAAAAATAAAGATAACATCTGTTATAAACTGTACTAATAATTAATGATTTTAAAATTTATTATATATACTTAATTTAACATAATCCTCTGTAACTAACTTTTGATTAAAAAATATGAATATAATTTATCTTGTAAAATGTATTTTTTTTTATAATAGAAAGCACGCATATTAAAGAATATGTTATATCTTATTAGTTCGAGTAATATTAGACTTAATTATATTAGATAAAAATTATGATTTAAGTTGTATAAATAAAAAAATAACTGAAAAGAGAAAAATCTATCAAAGAGAATTGAAAGAGGCCAAAGTTATATATAATAAATATATAATTTTTAATATATACAAAATCAAATTAGATCAATTGATTACACCAATAATCCACGCATCTATTATCTCAACCGAAATAATTGATTGACAAAAGAAACTTTAATAAATTTCAAACCATACAAAAATCTCAATAGGACATAGCATGAGTTAAAGATATAGCAGACCACAAACTCTGATTCTTGAATGTGTTCCCTTTTGGCCTCTAGAGCAATTAGATCAAATAAGACTTGGTAGCAAAATATCCAAAAACTCTGCAGTAATACTTTAATAACACATTTTTTGACATAAATAAAATGGAATTACCCAAAACGAAAAAGCACTGAAGTATCTATCTAACTTCTGAGTGGATTAGGCTTCAAAGAACAGACAACAAATGACATTTGATTTTCTTAGTATGCCAGAACCATCTAACCACAGTACAGTGAAGCAAAAAAAATCCCATAAACAAAATTACTTTCACAAAAACTACGAAATAGTTACAGAAGCTGAGAAAATTATCATTAAAAAAAAAATAGACACACATATACACTGAAATATATACATTTTCAGTTTACATCACTTATACCATAGTAGGTCTATAGTTGATGAGTCGGATAATGTTAAGCTAATAGAACGTTTGATAAGAGAAAATCTTTTAGTTTCCTAAGAATTTTAGATTGAGAATCTTTATTTTTCATAATTAGTACCTATTTTAAAAAATAATATTTATGAAAAATAAGATTTTCTTTTGGCGGTTTACATGAAAACTTTAAACTATCCTGTGAGAGGTAAAAATCTTAAGTTTTTCAAGTTAAAAATTTCTTTTACTACAACGGATTCTTTGGTAATCGGAAAATTTTTACATACTTGGATATCATTCCTAAAAAATTCAATTATTAGATATCATGATTATATAAAATATGTTTGATTAGTCATAATATATTTCTTAAGAAATAAAAATTCTCACATTTTGTTACTCTGGGTATATAAGAAATTTTTACAAATATACCTTCATTAAAAAATTTCATCATTGAATAATCTCCTCCACAACTTTCACAATTTATTATTATTTTTTGGACTTTGTATTCTAGAATCATATTATAGAAACCAACGAGTGCTATAGTTAAAATTGGAATGACAATAAAAAAATAAATCCAAGTGATCTATATCATGTATGTTTAATAAGGATAAGTCAAATATAAAATTTGTGAATAATGAGAAACACTTAAAAATATAGAAATATAAAAAAATTACAGGACAATAGTAGTAGAGACCGAAACTTTTGAATAAACAACAATCTTATTTGTAATTAAAAAAAATGATAATGTAGTCATTTTGCGTAATTAAAATTTTTACTCTCATCAGGAAACTTGGATTCTTGATTCCTTAGAAATGTTTTTGCGAGAAAATTGACTGAAATTGATTTATGAAAATAATAGTTTTTTGGGATTTTTTATTAATTACATCCAAGTGTAAGAATTACAATTTCTCAATACAAGATTTATGGAAAAGTAAAATTTTTTTAGCTATCAAACCTCCCCTGAATAAAAATATCATATTACTTTTATCAAATTATTTAATATGTGTGATAAATAATTAAAGTAACAATTAAAAATATCACATAACTTTCTTATTTTCTAAAAGATTTATAATCAATCAAACAAATTTATTCATATTCATTTTAAGATATCATGATTTCCATACATGAAAAAACTTTCTTGCCACCGAAAGTCATTAGCTGACACACAAGCAATAACTCAAAAAACTTTCACTTATCTCGGTCAATCTAAGAAGCAGGTAGTAAAAAAAAGTCAGAGGACTCTTGCATTTCAATTTCCCTGCAGAAATCACACACTTCTTCGCTGTTAGGGCTCAATCCACGATCACAAATCACAATGAATGAAATGAACAAACAAGTGCAGGAATCCAACCTCATCAACTTACCGCATGTTTGGTTAAGCGTCAAGGATGTGCGTCCTTCCCGATGTCCGCGTCAAACCTTCATTTGATTGCTTCAGCCTTCAACTTCAAGAGGGCGTGGAATGGATCAAAGCTAACCTTGTGTTCAGAATCAATCAAGTTGCAGACATCATCAAAATAATTGAAATATCACATAAGCATTATAACCAGCTGCTTCGCGGAAAAGAAAATCACACCTACCATGCCTCATCAAACACGCGTCACTCAATTTGCCACTGCTTGTGTTGCTGTCTGCGCCTATGCGGAACAGTTGTCAAAAATAGAAACTTACTTCCCGCTAAAAATGAGGGTATTATTGTCATTTAACGTTATCACTTCTGAAATTTTGATTCCGTATTACTCTCGTCATTATGTAAAGTTTTACTGGTATGTATAGCTTTTTTTCTCTTATCATTATAATCATAATTAATTTTTAAAATATTGGTATAATTTAATATAACTAATTATTGTTTTTAAAATAGGGATATATAACTAATTATTTCATATCTAAAATTAATTACATAACTAATTATGGATAAATTAAATTAATTAATTAAAATACTTATTTTTATAAAAAATAATTTTATAAAAGTTAACTAAAGTGATAGACCTAACAGTAACAAGGGAAACTAGACTGCAAGGCCACTTTTTTGGGTAGGCAAAAACAATATTATTATTAATAAGCACAAGTAGTGCAGAATAGTACATAAATTGGTAGTCTCCATTATCTTATAATATACTTCAACAAGATGAAGCATACCTTAAGATCCTGGACCTGCGTGATTCCTGCAAGGCCATAATAGCAGAAATGACCGATACAACTCCTTTTCAAGCAAGCAAGGAATCAAAGGCCCATGTGACACTGTTATGAGGCCTTAAAACTTAGCTCAAAATGGTATTCTTTCTTCAAATGATAAGCATGTGTCAAATGGAAGCATTTAGAGCAGGGTTCAATGAGGTTATATGCTGATCTTAATTAATTCATTTTACTTTGATTGTGCACCTCGGTTTGTGATGAAA
>CM023951.1:8909382-8956047 GCA_013407115.1 Glycine latifolia
TATTTTTTTTTTTTTTGTGTTCTTCAGGGGGGGGGGGGGGGTGAGGGGGGGGGGGGGGGGGGGGGGGGGGGCGGGGGGGGGGGGTTTAATTTAATAATATTGAGCCTTCATCCTTAGGCTTTTAGAATTTTGATTACTGGAATGTCTATTTCAATTTAATTTTATTTAGGTAAGCTCTCTAGTTCTTATTCTCAGAGTTTTATCAAATAAATGAATAAATATTTTATTTTATTTTTCTTAAAATATTTAAATAATGATAATTTTATTTAATCCCATTTTATATTACCTTATTTGAACTTGTTAATTGAAACTTTAATTTCATTTTGTTAATCATTGTTATCGAAATGAGATAAAATATATCGATTATATCGTGAAAATTAGTTGTATGTGATATAAAAAACTAACTCCAAAGCTTGTTCAGTGATGGAGATATCAAAGTTGCATTTAAATTAATGAAGCCCGCTAATGATAAGGTTATGTGAACATGTAGATGCAGTTGCTCTAATTGCGTCTGAAGTTGCCTTGTTTTCTCTTGTAGTATGGCCGAATTTGCCTTTGAAAGTGTACATAAGAAGTGATAATCCCAAAGCAATATTATTAATTTGTGGCCCGATGGGTTAGCCCAGGCCAGCTTAGCCCGACCATTTTGCTAGCCCTAGCTAGTATGGTGTTATCATTCATCGTGCACATGGTTGACTGACCATCAGGAGGACCTAAAGTTGAGGGGCTCATGCTTCTCAACTTTGTGTTCTCCTAATGGAGTATCAAAATCTCTCGTGTTTGTTGTCGGTGCATTGCTAAAAGCTCTACACAATTGCTGCAAAGCCAAATACAAGTTTGTTTGGTCCTTAAGTTGTTGTATCGCTTGGGTAGAAACTCCTACGTTCTTTATGTTCATTCTTGTTCGAGTAGTAACCATAATCTACGAGGCTTTAGGATAAGTTTTACACAAGTCCCACAATGGGTGCCTTTTGCGTTGTTCATGTTGATTGTTGTTTGAGTACATACTATATGAGGTAGTAAAATAAATTTTACCTAGGCCTCACAATGGATGTTAAAATGTTATTGCTCAAGGGCAATAGGGTAACATTTATCCCTTAATGATCTTGGCTCCAAAACTTATTTCCTTGTGCTCAAATTTTTACTCTTGCGAGGATGAATATTTGCAAAAGACATTCCAACGCTTAAGTAAGTTTTGAGCATAAAGTCACAAATGCGGTTAACAAATGAGAACCATCAATACTTTTACCTCGAGAATCTCACACCTATTTATACATACCATAAAAGACTTGGACTTATGGGCTTTGTACATGATTACCATTTTAGTTAATCCATTCTTAATCATGATTATGTTGGTAATTGTTTCCCAAGTCCTTGTTAGTATGTCTTCATAGTTTTGCTATATTGAGTGGGAAGGCTGTCTTAGCCTTTTGGCTAACGGATAGGTATTTGGTTGGCTGAATGCCGAGTCCCTAAAATAATCATAACATGTTGAGTTCTCATATTTTTTAGTGCAATGTCTGATCTTTCGGTTGGCTGGATACCCATGTAGTATAAATATAATTTAATTTATGTATCAAAATTATTGTATATTTTTTTTTCTTAAATATATTTTTGATCTATAATAAACTATCAATTTTTGTGTTTGTTATCTTATGAATTTTTGTTTTGCATTTAGTTCCTAATAAAACAACATTCTTTTTTCATTCTTGAGATTTTATTTTAATTTATGATAAATTAACAAAATTTATATTGCTCACTCATAAATTAACGAATTTGATTTAATCTCGATTAATTACAATGATTTTTTTTATTATAAATGAGTAAACATAAATTTCATTAATTTATAAGGGATTAAAACAAACTATTAAAGAACGGATATAAAACTATTATTTTATTAGGATTGAACGCAAAACAAAATTTATTAATGAAAAAATATAAAAGTAAAATATATATTAGAAATAAAAATAAATTTAAGTTTATGTTATCAAATGATCATATATTTATAATTGTTATTATAATATTCAAAGAGTTTATATGATGATTCTAACCCAACTTTCCTCTCAAAAAAAAAAAAAGATAGAGTAAGAAATAAAAAAACATTATCATATCATATTGACGAGAAAAACAAAATATTATATAAAAATATAATAATTATCTTATTCTTTCTTCTCATATCTTAGTCACCAAATTGCCTTAATAAAATGACGTATAATGACATATGATATATGTTATTTTATTCCATATATAAAAAATAATAAAATAAAGTACAAAAATAACATTAGTATTATACTTATTTAACTCATGTTATTTTAGGACAATGAGTTTTTTTTTCCTCTTATGTTCCAAACTTTCAATCAAATAAATATATGTTTTTTACCTTGGTTCATAGTTTTTTTTTCACTTTTTAAAATTTTGATTTTCTATTTTTCATACCAAATAATTTAAGAATGCATTAATTTTCCATCAGTTCTTTTTTTACAGTACTTTATTTTCTTTTTCATTGTAGAATGCAAAATGGATTTATTATGTGTTTTTTTCCACTTCATTATTAAAGTAATTAGCAAATCAAATCAAAATCCTCAAATAGAGTCAGAAACTCCATAAATAATAAATATAGATTACTTAAGATTTGAATTTTTATTCAAAATATTCAACAGTATTTATTGGATTTTTTATTCAACAAATATAAATATATTCAAAGTATTTATTTGTTAAAAGATAATTGAATTTTTATTTAACAGTTCAATTGGCCGGTCAAGCAACAAAATTGTGAGTCTATTTTCATTTTCAATAATAATATTGTGCTGGCATCTCGTAACCGTATAGTAGTAGAAGATATTTTAGAGAAAAGTGAAAAAATGGAGACATAAAATTAATAAAAAAATACACCTAGAAATTACTATACAAAATGAAAAATTAAAGAAAGAAAAGATGTTGACCACTCTGCTAACAGTGAAGGAGATTCGAACGGCCCATACGCGTTATGGATAAAGGTATCATCCCCCAACCACGTGATCAGTTCCTCCTTATAGTCAGTTTTTTGTTTTTTGATCAACAGAATTCTAATGGTCAGTTTGAATTTGATTAGGAGAAATAGGGAACCCGTGGCCCACAACGAAAAAAGCCCAATAAAAAAAAAAGTTATATAAAGAACCCTTCCCCTGCGCCGAAACCCTGAACAGAGTGAAAAGAAGGGTTTGTGAGAGAAAAAAGAGAGGCGCAAGATGAGTGGTAGGGTTTCTGGGAAGGTGAAGTGGTTCAATGATCAGAAGGGGTTTGGATTCATAACCCCTGACGATGGCAGCGAGGATCTGTTCGTTCACCAATCTCAGATCAAATCTGACGGTTTCCGAAGCCTCGCTGAAGGAGAGTCCGTTGAGTTCGCCATTGAATCTGACTCTGACGGACGCGCCAAGGCTGTCGATGTCACTGGCCCCGACGGCGCCAGCGTCCAGGGAACCAGACGTAGTGGTGATGGTGGCCGAAGCTACGGCGGAGGAAGAGGAGGTGGTGGAGGTGGATATGGCGGTGGCGGTTACGGTGGTGGTGGTGGCTACGGTGGAGGCGGTGGCTACGGTGGTGGTGGACGAGGCGGTGGTGGCGGGGCTTGCTACAACTGCGGTGAATCGGGACATCTGGCTAGGGACTGCAGCCAAGGGGGCGGTGGAGACAGGTACGGCGGAGGCGGAGGCGGCGGTGGAAGGTATGGAGGCGGCGGTGGCGGAAGGTACGGTGGTGGTGGAGGAGGCGGTGGCGGCGGAGGAAGCTGCTACAGCTGTGGAGAGTCTGGGCATTTCGCCAGAGATTGCCCATCAAGTGCTCGTTGAATTTACTGTTAGGGTGATTTATGTTTTGCGGATTGTTTTAAGTTTTTACTTTAATATGTTTTAGGGATTTCAATGGTTTCTGTCAAAGCTATGGCTTCTTATAATTAGATGTGTGGGATTTTTCTTCTTTGGTTATTTAAATGAAGGTTTCTGTGTTATCGTTACAATCTGCGAACAAAATCTGTTTGGACCTACATTTTGCTATAATGAATCGGATGATTATTATCAATTTCTGTGGTGATTTGTTTTTAATATGGAATGGTATAATTAGGGTTAAAGTATGATTGTTGATGCGGTATATCTTGCTCTATTGGAGTTTGGTGTTTATAGTTTTTTATATTCTAATTTATTAATTGGTTAGAACCGTCCATGCTTGCGACTATAGGTTATCACTGCCTCGAGTCTCTTGGAAAGCGAATCGATTCATTATACATATCCGTTTACACGAAATGCACAAACCCCTAAGTAAATCATGACTGAATTTTCTGCGTGCAGGGCCTGCTGCAACAGCACTCATCCAATCTAATCAATTTTTTACAGCATTTTCCAAGCGTGTAAATATATAAAATATTTGAATGGATTTTTGTATTGGTGATTTGCCCAAAATTACCTTGGTTCTTGGGGCATTACGTTTTTGTTGGTCCTTCGAATTTTAATTGGCTTATTAGACACTAGCAATCAGAGTGTTCATTAGTTGTATGATATTTTCAATGTTTTTTATATATTCAAAAATAGTTTGGATGAATGTTAAAGAATAAAACAGTAGATCGAAATATAGAAAAGTAGAATGATTTGGGATGGTATGGGATTAAAAATGTTATTACTAAAGACTAAAAGCTTCCAATAAGGATCATTGGTACTCCTAGCAATATTGAATGACTTTCAGTCTTGTTGACCTCACGGTAGAGCTGAAAATTTGAAACAGAAATGCGTCTGGGAATTTTGTAAGAACTATTGGCACATTGAAGGGCCATTGCAAGTTGTAATCTTGTTGGATATTCGTTCCACAATGCACCGGATGTGTGGAGAATCTGAATTTGTTCCACAATCCACCACCGGATGTGGAGAATCTGAATGGTACTCTTTTTGGTCTTCCACAATGCACATAAGGTGGAGCAAGCTCATTATTCCTCCAAGGATAAACTGTGGGTTAAGGGGTCTTTTACACAGGAAGTATGACTATGGTAAACACATTATTCCTCAAATGAACGGTGTGATAAATTGATGGAGAGACATTTCTGCAGTGTGGAGCAAATTTGAAGCCTTCATCACGTGGAGTATAGGGAATAGGGCTACTTTGAGGTTTTGGATTGATGATTGGCTCCTAAATCAAGGGGTTTTGTTGAACCACGCTATTAGATTTATTTCTAAAGAGGAGTAATTGTAGAAGATCATTTACGTGGTCTTTGAGAATGGTGACTGGGACGTCCAGTACATCTCTAACTCCCTGGCTTCTCATATCTTTTGGCAGGATCATGGCAACTATGGGGATGACACCATTGCTTGGTCGCATTCTCCAAATGGGAGATTTTCGTTATCTTTTGCCTAACATTTAGATCATTCTATTTAGAATACCCCAATGAAGATTTAGGGAGTGAGACTCACTTTTCTCATTCTCTCATCTATATATTCTCAATATTCTCTCTCTTTTTCCTACTTGGGAATGCATTTCACACATTATTCCGACCACTAATCAAAACAATTTTTTTAATAATCTCAAATTAATTTTTTATTTTATTTTTATCTACCACTTTTCTCTCTCTCTCTCTCTCTCTCTCAATTAAATTTTAATATTTTTGTGAAATTATCAACATATAAAAATAACAATACTTTGCAATTTAATTTCTTTTATTATAACTAAAATATATTCTCTATCCTCAATTTTTTTTTTATTTTGAATTTTGATTGAAAATAAAAAAAAACATTTTTGTGTGTAATAAACATGTAAAATATTAGTTATTATAAAATAAAATAATTTTATTATAAATGACATTTTATAATTAAATAACATTGAAATAAAGCTCTATATTATTAGTGTATTCTAATAAATGATTGGTTTTGAATTGTAATATATTATTCTGCTTCATTTTATTATTTTTGTATAATACAGTTTTATTTTGCTATCATTTTTTAATTTATATACATTATTTTAATTTTATTTTCAGTTTTTTTAATTTTAGATGATTATAATTAATACTTAAATTTATATATTTTGCCTATATATTAGATCAACAAATCATTAATTTATTAGGTCATCCTGTCAAAAAATTCAAAACACGTTGACGGCAAGACCCAAATTTTGGCTCAAGAACAAGAAATACAATATCCCTTTTAAATCAGGCTACCATAGTAACTCTCTATATATTGATTCAAGCATACTTTTGAAACAATAATTTTATTCAAAAACAAGAATTATTGTGTTTTACAGTAGATAAATAAATAAATTATTAACTAGGTCCCATTTAGCAAACTAGCCTGCATCGTGGATTAGGTTCATGAAATCTTAGCTTGAACCCACCCACAGTTGTCAATTCACATAGGCTACGAATCTTATTGTATGCGGGCGTGTTGCGCCCAGTTCATCTTTAAAAGTGTTCTGAATTTGGGCTTTATTCTTTCCGTTCCCTGTCCACCTTACTCTAGTCTTTAAAAGAATGTTTGTTTTACATATTAAAATTTTTATTTTCAAGAATATGAATACGAGAATGTAATGTTTTCATGTTTAAAGTTTTAAACAAGGTACTACTGGTTATCGCTCATTCTCAAAAAAGTGGTTACAACATGATTTAACGCAGTATTATACCTTAAAGCAAAACAAACGCTCTTTAAAACGTTAAAGGGAGTGGGTTGAATTGATGACATATTTTGCTCTCCTTTTATTCTCAGTTTCTAATCCGAAAGCTTTATTTTAGGTAAAGACTAATTTTCTATTATAAACATTTTCAAATTGGATATAACTATTATGGATGGAAAATTTTTATCTTCAAATATTTAACACATGTATTCAAGATTTAAACTTAAAATTTATATTTAGGTTAGAATCACTCCGAGTTTGTTGATCCACACAATTGATAGTCCGAAATCCTTATTTGAGATACTTTTAAATTCATTTAAAATAAAAATAAAAATGTGATATCATAAATAGAAAGAAAAATAAATTAACAAGAAGAAAAAGACTAATTTGTTACTGTTATTATTATTATCTTGCATTGAATAGGAAATGAATAAATAAAAAATGTATAAAATATAAGACCTATATCCGTAATGTCTTAAAGGTTTTGAATGAAGATGTACTTTTTCAATTCTCTTTATAATTTTGATCGTTAGCCCAACAATTATACTATAGAGAATACTCTCTTAAAAAAATACTAGAGATAATAATAATTTCCACCCTTCTTTCTTTATGCATGCCACATGAATTCGTATAATTCCGTTTCCTACCAAATAGCAAAATTCTGACACTATGACACTACGTTATAATTACCCTTTGATTTTTTTTTCTATGTTAAATTGTCTAATTGGAGTTGATAACATACCCCAAAATATTGCAATTGATAATGGGAAAAACACTTTAAAAAGTAAGAATTATCACATATATAGGAAAAATATATGTAGATTGATTCTGAAATTATCTATAATTTTTTTCCCCAGGTGAACTCATTTATGAGTCAGCTCTAAAGGTGTATTATTAATTTAATTAAAATCATCTCCTCAAAAAAATGATTTAAATCAGAATAACAAGACTTGCAAAACTATTAAAACTATAATTCTTTTTTTATTAAAAATACAAAATTATGTGTACAACTCATTAAATAAGAAACAAGATTCAAAAAGTTTTATAAAATATTCCATTTAATAGTGACAAGTATATTAAAAAACAGGAAAAATATATACTAGAAAGTATTTTATTTTTCTTTCTTCTTATCCTAATTATTAAAACATTCAATATCATATATATCTGAAAAGTATATCTGGGCTATACAGGATTTGTTTACTTTTGTTTTTCATTTTTATAAATAGTTACCAAATTTTAATCTTGCTTTCATTTTTTTTGTGATTATTAAATATTTGTATAAAAATAATCAAAGCAATAATAATAATAATATTATATTCACAATACTTCTCTATAAATGTTAAAGACATAAGGAAAACGTAAAATTGAACAAGGTGAGATTTCTGTGATTAGATGTTGCTGTTCATGATTTGGATTTTTAATAAGTTTTATGAAGTTTTTATTTTTGTCTACTCTTGCTTTGAATAATTTTTCGACTTCCCATCACTGATAGTATATAATGTGTTGATTTAATTCTCTTTTTTTCCCTTTAGCGCTTCTCATATTCGTTGGCATATTCACAAATCATTGAAGCCTGGCTGGGTAGTAGAGAGGAAGAGATTCTCTGTGTGAAATTTGCAAGCTTGCAACGTTGGCCTTCAATCAATGCAAAAGGTTTCGAGTTCCAAGAAGAATGAATAGCTCGCTCGCGTTATCTTGTCTTATTTCATTCAATGAAAAGTAGATAAAGTAGATAACTTTTCTTTTAAGAGGAAAGGTAACATTCACATTCACAATGATCAATGAATGAAAGAGAGAAAATGTGCTAAAACGAATAAACGAGCATGTCTCCAAAGTTGACAGCACGCATCATTGATCTTCTTTTGTTTGGGAGAGAAAAGGAGAGCCAGTTAAACCAATTAGAGAAGATGACCTTTAACTGAAAAGTTGATGAACTTTGTTATTATGGTTCTAACTTATTGTTCTTCTCTTTTCGTTCTTTGCCGGGTTTTGCATGCCTGTAATATTATTAGTATAAATAAAAAAGCTGCATGTGATCTCAGAACTCGAATGAAAGGTCTGTTTACTTTAGATAGATTATAAATCGCATTGTCACTGTTTAATTTATTCCACTAGCCTTTCGAGGGAAGGAGATAGATAAAGATAATTATTAGATTCCCAAACCAACTCGATCTCTGCATATATATGTTACATTACATGAATACATGTATCATGTAATGTGTAGGGTCAATTACAACGGTCTGAAGCAGCTTTATTTTTTTGGCAAAGTTGCTAAATATGTACGTTTAACAGCAGATATATATGCTATTGCTTGCTTTTGTTCTTTGCTTATGTTGGTTTTGTTTGATTTGGGGTTCTCCTTTTCTTTCATCAACTCAGCTCTCTGCTGCTCATTGAAAAAGAGTCTGGGAAACAAGGTGGAAAGGAAAAGATGCTCTGGATTCTGGAACTTTAATTCTCCTGTCTAAGCTCAACTTTATATCTTTATTTCATCTCTAATCATTTTCAAGCCTGCTCACTCATTGTTGTACAAGAAAAAAGGGAGCTGGTTCATTTCCGAGGACATGGAACATGAGGGCTTCCTTTTCCATTTGTCACTTCAATTTTGGAAACTTTTGTCTAGCAAAATTCAGATTTTAACAACCACAAAAGTATTGTGCTTGAACTTTATTACGTGATGGCTTATAAGAAACTAGGCGTCTTTTTGGACGAAATTTGGTAAAATGGTTGTGAACAAATTGATTATGTGAAATTGATTTTCCAGTGAAATTGTTTAAACTCAAAATCAATTATTGACCCAAAATTAATTAAAATCTTTTATCACATGAATGCAAAAATCAATTCTTTAATAACGCAAACTAAACGCATACTAAATCTTCTTTGTTGGTATTTAAATTTCTTGTCTCTGTTTTTTTTTCTTCCAATATTCTGCTCGTAATTATCCTAAAAAAATTAATGTTAGAGTGATTGGATAGCACATAATTGATTATACCCTAGCTATAAAACTCATGACAAAGACTTAGAAGTAATTATTTGTCACATCATCTTCATTATCAAAAAAATAATTGAATTTTTCACGCTATGAATCTGTTCCAGACATTGTCAGCAGTTGGCAAAATTTATGATTAAGTTGATGGAAATGAAATGAAGTATTATTAGTTATCGTGATGTAAATGTTTTAATATAAAATATATATTGAATAATGTTGGATTAAATATACTCTATTCCAATGAATACCATTTCTCTTTCCTTCCAATTTGAAATATTAGATTGAACGGACTCATTTATTGGTCAATAAACTACTTCTCATTCTCATAATTTCTCAAATAACGAACTAAATATTTTATCATAAAATATTTAAATAATGACAAACATTTATTTAATTTTTTTATATTACTATATTTCATTGTGTTAATCAAAACTGGAATTCCTTTTTGTTAATCATTAATGTTATCGAAATGAAAGTAATGGTTATAGAGATAAATTATCAAGTTTATTATAAGAATAATATTAACAATATTTATAATTACTATATCTTAATGAGTGTAATCTACTATCATCGTCTGCTGTTTGTGAAAATGCTTTAGTTAGCACACTATATATGGGTACAAGTTGTACAAGTAAACTAGTGCATAATGTTTGCGAAGGCGGATGTAACTAATGAAAAGCTGTTTGCAAAATGCTTGAGCTGGGTATTGAAACTTTTTTTATTTCATCTGTGGACGTTATTCACACCTTTTTTTTTTTTTTTTTATCTCTAATCATTTTCAAGAGCTGTCTCCATGCACCTTTACTTTACCAGGCCTGGGTGTATAGGATAAAAGTAGATGAGTTTTATTTTTCGTTTTGCATTTTCGAGGACAGGAGCATTGGTATGTGGATCACCACTGACTTATGTTGGCATTGTTAAAGCTTACCTTCCTTAGCATGGTATGTGGATTATCCGTACCAGTGACATATATCTCTTGGATTTTCGCTTACAAAATTCAACCAATGGGTTTCATATGACATGCATGTATATTAAACTTATTATATTATTGTAGTAGTATCGTATAATTATTTAAATTGATTTCCAACTATATTCTAGTTCCTTTAATAAGAATATTTTATTATTATAAAAAAACAATTATTTTGTCATTGTAAATAATTTGTATAATTACTTTGTTTTTGAGAAATGTATATTCCTTAAAAGAGAAAATATTATAAGCTTAGTAGCTATAAGTATGTAAAGATGACCGAATAATAAATATGTTCAATTAATTGGTCTAAAACCAAACAAACTTTGTGCAAATTCATCATAAACCTTTTCGTTTAATTTTATCTTCTTTTTTCTTCTTATGATAACTGACCATGACAAAGTGCTCAAAACTACCTACCTTAAGGCTATAAAGAGAAGGATAATTGAAGAATACATTATATGTTTAATTATGACACGGCCAATACATTACAAATTTATCATTCTCAACGTCACAATGACATGTATTGCACCGTTAATCATATCACCAAATAGCCTAGTCTCAAATTGAACTTTGAAGAGTGCAATCCTTAGTGGGCATGATGAGGGTGGTGAACTGGCGAAGGCGCGGTGGCGTTGAGCTGATGTGGCGGCATAGGTGGTAGAAGTGGTGGAGGGCATTGGTAACACTTTGTGAAGAGTCCAAATGTGTCAATCTGGCGTATGAAGTTCACCATGCTGGCCCACCCTCCAAATCCAAATCCCACGACTAGGACCCACACAACCACAAATGTGTTGATAATAAAGGATCCCACCCATCTTCCAACAAACTTGGGAGGTTGTTCCACTGCATTCTGCATCACACCACGTTTAAAAATTAATCCATCAATACTACTACACAAATACATTAATATTCTCTGTGTACTCCAATATTTATGCATTTGTCATTACGTTATATGAATTTTGGTTAATTAAAAAATGTAGATCGATAAAGCTAGAATATAAGAAAGTGATTGGTTATGGAGAAAATCCCGGGTTTGGTCCGCTAGACGGTGACCATACGCTAACTCTTCACAATCATAATTTTCCTCTCCTCATATACCTATTCTTCTTTGTGGTTGGTTTTAGACACAGTAAAAGCAAACAGTAAGCAATAATATTTATGGGAGCAAAACTTAGAACAAACAATGAATGGAATAAATTCAAATACTGCTAGCTGTGCAGTGCTGCTAAGTCAAACTATTTGGTTCCGACAGTGATGTTTCATAGATTGGATGACCCACAATAGCTACCTTTTTTCATTTGTCCTTAAGCTTACTCAAATTTGTTTTCTTGCTTGGTTTAACTTTCTCTTTTTTGCTGCTTAACAAGTAATAAATGAAGCGTACGAATGAACGAATTTAAGTATAGTGGTACAATATTGTAGCCTAGTAGTAGGAGGGGTGTTAATAAAGTAGTCCGTCAGGTACATAGGACAATATTTATAAAAAATAAGCATTCATGTTTACTAAGTATATTGAAGGAACAAATTAGAGAGTGTAATATATATCATGAAGGAAGAAATGAATGATGTGGTATGTATGAAGATGCAATATATATAATACCTGTCTGGCAGAGGGTGATCTGAAGGTGAAGATGTGGGCGAGGGCGGGGATGATGTAAACGGTGAAGCTGACAAGGAGAGAGCCAACAGTGGAGTTGATGGGACCAAAGAAGGGGAATATGATGGCCAAGAACCATATGGGGATCACCACTGGTAATCTCACCAATGCACGCTTGCATAGGCTCTTGCACTCGTGCATTCCTATTGCTTTTTCCCACACGAAATATAATGGGGTGCATGCAAACCCGAATGTTATAAACTGCAATTCCTTTCCAATATTAATTAACTTAATCATTCAATGGAGTATATATTAACTGCATGCATGCATTAATCGTAATGTAATAATTGAATATATAGCATATATATAGTAGTATCGATGAAGAATGAATGGATGTATATGCTTGCTTGCCTGGTGGATGAGCATTAAAATGACAGCCATGTCACGGAAGGGTGATTTTGGAAGGAGAGCAAAAGCATTGGAGTGATTTAGAAGCATGTCTCCAAATGCCCAATACACTGCTGCTGCCGATGGAAGCGTCAGTGTCAGCACATACAGGGTTGCCAGTAAGTATAAGGCCTTGAACTTTTGAGGCTTCCACATCGCGTGCATTATCTCCCTGGTGTTACCAGTACAATTCTCATTAATTTATTTGTCTCATTAATACCTAGCTAACTTCATTTCTCTCAAACTAACTAATTAGCAGAATATCACCACAATTGCAAAAGGTTAAATTATAAATTTACTTCTTATTTCATGGCTTCATAAATTGTGGTCTTCTTGACTTTATCTTTAACTAAATCATATTTATTCTCTTCATTCATTTTTGTGTGAGACAAAAATTAAGAAATATATGAATGTTTAAATTTGTGATATTTGTTAACTAAGTTCCTATTATACCCCTTATATCGTATGTTACTTCATTCCTTCTAATGGTTGAAAAATACTACATGCTTTGTTACAATAAATTGAAATGAAAAGAATTTAGTAAAATGTCAATCACAGAAATACGAAGGAAGAATTCTTCATATAACGAATAAAGGCGCCGATAAAGATACCATTTTTCCTAAGGTAAAAAAGAGAGAATAAGAGAGGGGAATATTTTGTTGGCGCAAGGTTTGATTTTGCTGAGTTGTGAGAAGAGACCTGAAGGCTAAGAAGTAGCACTCACTGAGGAAAGCTGGATCTATCAGGGAGGGTCCTTCTCATGATAATAAGCAATAAAGCATAGAAACATTTTAGAGAAAGAGTCTTGGCTTTCTCCAACCTAAAAAGAAACTCAAAGATAACAAAGAAACGGGGCACTTTTTTTTGCCTCCCACGCCTATCAAGGGTATTTTGGGGGGGAAAGTACTACTGTTACCAATTAGCAATGCAAGACATTTTCTGTTCTGTTTTTTCAGAAAGAAAACAATGCAAAGCACACTATTTTTTTCCCACACTTTTCTTCACAGCAAACTTGTGTACAAAATGAAAACAATTTTTAATTTGTATATCAATGTATACTTTTGTTATTTTATTTTAGAAAATAATTTACACACCAAAAGTAAATATATATGTTGAGATCAAAAAATAACTTTTAAGTTATTTACACTTAATAATTATCCTAGTCCCAGCATATATTACTACAAATCTAATTAATAACCTTAACTTCTGTAGACATAATCTGAATATAAATCTAATTAATAACCCATCTTAAATTCTTCTTTTCTCTATTATTTTTATGAGTTCTTTATTATTATTTGAGAATATAAAAAACATTTGTGTAAAGTTTGAATTTGGTCCAAAATTATCCTGGTCCCAACATATAGATATTCAAACCTAACACAAATTTTTTTTTTATATTCTCAAATAATAATAGAAAAAAAGTTGATAAAAAACAATATAATTTTTTTTAAAACAAGTCATTAATTAGATCTATTTTCAGATTATGTCCTTATAAGTAAAGGTTGAGTCACTATCAAAATGACGTTAAGCCCAATTGTTGCATTGTTATTTCGCTTTCCCTTTTGGCATTATGCTAATTAGACACTAGCAACTAGTTATTCGTTCAAAGGCAAAGGCCAAGTGGAGAGAAATAAACACGGGCAAATTTGCAAAAACGTAAAAGACACGAATATATATCTGAGATTGTCTTACACAGTAACAGCGTGTCCCCCGAATGTGTAGAGAATGTTTGTGGCCCCCGTAAAATATAGAACCAATTTGGTCGGACCCGAATGCTTAACGCCTTCCATCTAAGCATATAACAATTGGAAAAGCATAGCATTACTACTAAATTAATTACAATTGCATATAATTAATAATTGAATATCAGTAATAATAATAATAATAATATAGTAGTACGTATTTGTTTGTAAATTGATTATTGTTACCTGACCGTGAAGAAGAGAGGCAACTGTGAGATACCAAGCAGTGTAAGTGGTCATAAGGAGGCCCAAAAAGGACCAGATTCTGTAGTTGTGAAAGGAAGGAATAAAGACAGTGGTGGCACAGCAAGCTCCGAAGATGTAAGTCCAAGTCCTCTTGTCCAGGTTGTCATTTATGTAATATATGTTGCTGAACAACATTAAAACAATATTCACACACACACCCCCAATGAATTGTTGCAGCAGGTAA
Source organism: Glycine latifolia (assembly GCA_013407115.1). Taxonomy (NCBI): domain Eukaryota; kingdom Viridiplantae; phylum Streptophyta; class Magnoliopsida; order Fabales; family Fabaceae; genus Glycine; species Glycine latifolia. Next base: position 8,924,182 of record CM023951.1, read on the forward strand.
GATTATTACGGGACACGCATGTGATGTTGGTTCCTTGTCTTAATTAAGATAAAATATACTACTACTGTATTACTTTAATAAAGAATTTACCTATTTAGCTATAAGTTATAATTATAACTAATAAATAAACAATGAAGAAAGAGTTAAAGGAAAGGTCAGAGGACCCAGATTAAGTTGGAGTAGGTACCTTGCACAAGCTATCAATTGTATAACAGATCCAAACAGAAGAAATGTGCAGTTAAAGGCCAAACCCACGTTTCTCCAGTGCTTCCCGAGGAGTCCATCAAGAACCTCAAACCACTGCATAATTATTTATTTATTTATTTGAATAAAACGACAACCAAAGTTAAAATTTAATTACTTTGAACGTATGTTAGCTAATTAAATTATGTTAATGTTGGTGAGTTGAACCTGGATGACATGGTTTCTGAAGTTAACTTTTTCTCTCTCTTTTCTTGTTCTGTATTCAACATAGAGAATGCTAATGAGGTAAGCTGTCCAACTTCCGAGTAAACCATAGAAGAGTTGGAAAAGTATGCCAGAAAGCATTCCCAGTTGGGAGAATGAGTATGGCAACGTAAGCAGCACTTGGGCCACCTGACATGTTAAGGACATAACATAAACATTATTCCAACAAAACCATATATAATAACATTAACAACATATAAACAAATTAAAGAAGCTTATAATGTTGGATACTCGATCTATGAAATTGAACAAAAGATATTCAGCTATATATCTTCTTAAAACCAACCTGGTTGGAAGCACAGCTAAACCACGCATCATAAACAGAACCACCATGCCACAACAAGCTTGATAGCTTGGTTTTTACGTCCTTGGGCTTCCCTTCAGTTTCCATTTCCACGTAGTTCCCTGCTATGACCGTTTCCACCACCTTATCCGATGCCATTTTTTGTTGTCTAACTAGCTTGGACCACTTTCACTTTCTTTTCACTCTTTCAAGTCTCAAACTAACTCCTATTAATTAATGACTCTAACTCCTTTATGTGGTGACTTGTTATGTTTTTCTTTCTAGTGATGGGGGGGTTTCAGGCATTGAATAATAATACTAGGTGTGGGGTGGTGGAGGTTGGAAAATGGATGGAGAGAAGTGTTGAAGTGGTGGTGTATATATACAGGACAGGACACAAAAGGGTTCTCGAAGGTTGAGAAAGAGAGAGACTGTGTATGAAAGGTATTGTAGAGAGCGGTTTTGGGAAGCGAGTGAATCCACTTTTTGAAGAACTAAAAGTAAAAGCTCCCGAGGAGGTGCTTTGACGAAAAATCCCTTGGTTCTGGAGTCCCTTTCTGTAATTACATATTTTGTTATTTACCTTAATGCTCAAGTCTTTGTTTTGGTTTGGGCCATGAGTCCTGAATAAAAGTTCATTTAAATATGAGTAAATTGCTCTGAAATGACATATTTTACTATCTACTTAGGAAGCGTGATGGCTTGTCCGCACGAGCGGGCCTCTCGCTTCCCGAGCTAATGATAATTGCATAAATTCCTTTACCCAACTTCAATCTGCCATTTTGTAATTATTTTTCAATATAAGATTGTGCTCAATCAACACAATAGCTAATTAGTTATAGTGTTATACATTTGATTTTAGTTTTACTCCAATGTTCATGAATCAAAGTACGTTTGACCCTTTAATTTGAATGGTTTTATAGCAGGCGCAAAATAAATTGCAACCAACCTTGTTCACACCTTTGGTTAGTCCTAGAATGATAGTAGTTTTAGCGCACATGTTTATCCCTTTGGTTATGGTGTTGGAATGTGGAAAATATACTAAGGGCTAACACGCCGTAGCAAAAGCGAGTTGGTTCGAGAACAAGGTCAATTTTGGAGAGGACCAAAGGATGAAAAAAGAAATAAGCAAGGGAAGAAGTGTAGGAAAATAATAACATACTAGACCACATGATTGCAGCCAAACGGGCGTGGTCGCTTTGCAAGTCGAAGAAAGCTGCTTTTATCACATGGCCAACTCTTTGTAGAATCGAGAATCCCTTCCACCAAATTCCATGCTCAAACCCCAATTAAAACATATAATTCCACATGCAATTTATTTGCTTACATTTGCATTTGTATAATAAATAATATAATGGCATAGGGGATTGATACGGGATAAATACATAGACAAAACATTGATAGAACTGTTAGATCATGTGCCCTTGCCAAGCTGCACCTCTAAATTGTTAATATTTATTTTGATTTTCTTTGGTACTCTAATATTCTCTAGTGTCTCCTTGAAAGAAAGAAAAAAATATATATATATATATATATATATATATATATATATATATTCTGTGTATGTTATCTTAATCCTATAGATTCTCTCTGTTTTTTACCCTCCTCCAAAAGATGGAATTTCTAATTCTAACTGCTATCATTAAGATTTTCTTATTCTTTTTTAGTACAGCATCACTTTTTACCTTCAAGTAAAACAAATAAATAAAGCCAACCCTTTCTTCAGTTCTGTCATATATTCATTCAACAGTTTTGAACCTTTAAGATCAAGATAGAAATACATTATATTTCATGGGTAGATAAAATGGTTCATTTCCTTCACCCCTCATTTTCATTGTCATGAAATTTTCTGACAGTGGTCCAAATAGTGCAGGAAAAAGTTACCAGCCTTCATATTTGTCTTTTTTTAAAATTTGAAATGAGTTGGCTATAGAGCTCACTGATTATTCTTCTTCCGCACATGATGATAAACCATGATGAGTTTGTCTTTTTTATGAATTAAGATAAGAACATCATTTACCTAGTGGTGCTGCTGATCATACTAAGGGGAGAAATTAAAATAAAAGAGGCATGAGTTGAGGGTCCAAAAAGCATAAGGTTTTGGGGCAGCAAAACATATTCATGAAGAATGTTGGAAGCCCACATTCCACTCCATGTTAAGTCACACTTTCAAGTCACTGGGACCAGAAACATTCCCTGTTACTTGTGTCTCCTTGACCAACTTCATTCTATTACCTAACTTCTAGCTTGTTCAAATATATTCTTATTAGCATAATCAGCACCTTTGCACTCCATTGATTAGTGGTATCAGCTCTTGATGGTAGTATTAAATTACCCATGCGGGGAAATGTCCGTGTTATGTTGTTTCCAACTAACATTTCTGGTGGTTAACGTGGGTGTCTGCATAATTAGTACATTCAGTCTGTTCTGCACGTTTTGAAGCAATTTCGAAGCAAAATGATGTTTAGGAAAAATCCATTTTCTGATTCAATTATGATTCTTCTCTAGCCGTTTTCCAAGAATAGTGCTATTTGTTATGAAATGTTTGCTTCATGTTTACGTAACACCTGCCTCTTAACCTTAATGGGGCATATGACGAATTAGGGCATTTTTACTAGTGACATTTTGGGTCATTTTCGTTTGAAAAATCTGTCAAAGAGACTAAGCAGAAACAAATTAATTGGTTGGTGATGTCTATTGATATAAATAACAAATCAAGAGAGGGAGTCATGAACAAATACAGTTTTTATTTTTAAGGTTGGATTAAATTAAGACCGGGCATGCTAGTTACAATTTTTGTTTTGTTGTTGTTGAATCATATTACGGTCCACAATTATGATAGGGAACTATGGATGAAAAGTTACATTTTTTTATTTCAATGATAATGTTGAAACAGAAACAGAATTTCAAGTTCTAACAGAATGCTTGAATTTGTCGGAGTCAACAAACAACTAACGATATCTAGTATCTAGTATGCCTGCTAAAGTTGGTAGGATGCTATCCCAATTAGTGGTGAACTTGCTGCATATTTTGGAAGTCAAACACATAGAAAGAGCAATCAAATGCCATTGCTCAATTTGGTTAAAATATGGAAAGGAGTATTTGTTGATGTTTAACCATTTACTTTGCTTATATTAGAGTAGAACATGATCATACCATAATCATGTATCAAGTCCACTCTCAATTTTAAGCATACTGCTCTAGCTAGCGATATGAAGGGCTATAAAATCTGAAGCTATATTTTTTTAAAATTTATCTTAGAATATTAAACAAGAGAAAAATTGACCATAATATAAGAATTAGTTACTTTTATATTTCCTTCTAGACATGATTATGTACTGCAATGATTATAACTCCTTATGTAGATCAACGCTGAATCCTTTTTGGCATCCATATCTCCTTTCATGCTGTGCTATTTTTGAAGGTGGGTCTCCCTCACCAAGTGCTGATCATCAAAGATTGACGTTGGCACTTTTGGCTTTTGGAAGGCATGAGTCAGCAAAACCTGCATTGACTTGTGATTCAATTGCATAACGTGGCTGATTACTATTCCAGCATTAGTACTTGACTACTTGTTGATGCAATTGCGGTCAATCTTGTAGCAAAGATGCATGTCTATGTTAACATATGCAATATAATTGGTGTGATGTAATATATCCACAAACACCATCATGCTAGCTCATCTTTTTTGCATCCATGCTGGAGCTGGGCCTCTTCTGTAAGTGTAACCAAAAGAATCCTATCATAAAACAGAACTTTTGCTTCACTTTAGTGCCTTCTTTTGCACTGTGTGAAGATCGAACAAATATTCTGCGACATTTGCCAGCTAAATTGCCTTAGCAATTGATAGATTTTGCCACTTTGTTTAATACATGGCATCAGTCCTGGTCCTTGGATATTATTTCGTAATTAAATATGTGCTTTTTAGTTTTTACCGCTAAATGGGTATAGTTTTTATCGAGGATACACATTCGATGTCACGATGTATCCCCTATGTTGGAAGAAGGAGCTATTGTTAGGATCTATATAAGTTAGTTTAGATATGTATCTTTTATTTTCTATTTGTTAGCTGTAGTTGTTATCAGTTAGCTTTAGTTGTTATCTATTCTTTCGGTATCAGTTTGTATAACAGCATGATAAGATTGAGTCTAGTAAAATGTAACAAACAATGTCTATTTAAGAGACAATAATAGAGAGAATAGGTGGCCAATTCGAGATTAGCATTTATTATGGTATCAGAGCGATCCTTACTAAACACTCCCGCAACGTGTAAATTCTGAAGAAAGAGTACGAAAGCTAGCCCAACACAAGATGGCGAATCAAGGGATCAGCAACTTGAAGCCGTTGGATCTTGGATCACCATTTTACTTGAGTGGTTCAAATAGCCCAGGGATCTTATTGACGACTCTGGTGTTGCGAGGAGAAGGCAATTATGAAAATTGGGCAAAGCTCATGAAAAACGTACTCAAAGCGAAAAATAGATTAGGTTTTGTGACTGGAACAGTAAAGAAACCGAAGAAGACAGATGGAGTGGAATGGTGTGCCTGAAAGATGTGTAATTCAATGATTAATTGGTGGATACATAACACCATTGATCCAAATTTGCAGCCTTTTATAAATTTTTTGATGAAGTAAAAGATCTCTGGGATGACTTGAAAGAAAGGTACGCAATGGAAAATTTTTCACAACAATATAAGCTCAAGGCTAGCTTGGCCAATATTAGATAGCAAGGAAGCAGCATTGGCGAATACTATATGCAGTTGAGAGGCGTGTTGGATGAAATTGAGGGAAGTAAATCTTACAAAACATGTGCATGTGGCGAAAATTGCATTTATGCAAAGGAAATTGAGGAAGAAAGGGAGCATGATCGCATATATAAATTCCTTATGGGGCTTGATGAAGCAGCATATGGAAATTTACGTTCTCAAATTCTAAATCACTTGTAGCTCCCGTCGATGAACAAGGTGTATGCTATGGTCACACAGGAAGAGACCCATCGTTCAATCGCACACACTCAAGTGGATAAAATGGAAACAATTGGATATGCAACTCGGAAGAAGCACCACAGCAGAAGGACACATCTGTTGAACATCCTCCACGTCATCCATGTGTGCATTGCGGAAAGACCAACCATGAAGCTTCACACTGTTGGCAAGTATTTGGGTATCTTGATCGTGGTGAAGGCTATTCTTGTAACGACCCGTCATATCGTTATTGTATTTCTAACTCTTAATCACGCCACTATGTTTTAAATGAAAACTCCTTAAATTGGATGATAAAAACGATGGTAAATTTTTCGCAAACTTATAATGATCATCATCATGGAATATACACGTAATTAAGATACGCATAAGTCATCCCAAGCATATATATATATATATATATAAACAAAACATAGTTTAGTTGTAGGTACAAATAATTATGTCTAAAATGTATTAAGTGTTTTACATAGGAATTAAGAATTTGTGCAATGGGGTACAGTTATCAAAAGGACGAGGTGTAACTAGCAAAACACAACTCCTGTCTGGGATCTAATCCATCAAGGTTCTAGCCAACTCGGCGGCCCAAACCAAAAGAGGTTGTCTCCCCGGTCACTTAGCCTGTCTGCTCACACAAACATAATTCGCGATCATCACAGGTATCAACCACACGGTATAATAAAGTAAATGTGAGTTTATCATGTTAAATAATAACAATAAATGTGAGTTTATCATGTTAAATAATAACAATAAATAACATCAGTTAGAGAAGACCAACAATCATCACAAAATTCCAACCATTTTATCACACAACCAGCACGACAATCATTCAACAACATGCCACAAGTCAACTTATCGATGCCTAACATGATGCATGCTTCTGACTCATCTCTCGGCATGCAATGTGGTACCATCCTGAAAATAGTCTATCCGTGTGGTCTTGATGATGCAGTAGCTTGTCAGAGTCACTCTGTCGTGCACAGGTCGCTCCCCCCTGGTAAGGAGTCCCTAACAGACGTGGCCCCCCAGTACCTCAATACCCTACAACCAATCATCCTATTTCCGGCTTGCAAATGTAGAATGTCCCATGGACAGCCTCAATGCATGACCCGGCCAGGACCAATCTCGTCCTAGCTAGGACTCGTCATGCACCCCCATGTATACACGTACATTTCCATCATGCATATGTAGTATGTCTCATGGGTACCATCAATGCATGACCCGGCCAGGACCAATCCTATCCTAGCTAGGATCCGTCATGCACCCCCCATGTATATACATACCGCCCCAATCACGAGCTGCCCCACATGGGCTCATCGATGTACTGGCCGTGGTCCTTGCAAGGTTAACCACCCGGTCCCAACATCTCACGTGTCTACACATAACATATTACCACGACACCAATCAATGTATGACCCGACTAAGGACAATTCCACCCACGCTAGGATCCGTCATACATCCATGTGGGTATCTATGTATAACCACCTGTATTTGATAACCATGTGCACCATCAATGCATGACCCGGCCAGGATCAATCCTGTCCTAGCTAGAATCTGTCATGCACCCCCCATGATATCAATGCACATCTCATTATCTCAAGTCATCACATAGGGCGATCTCATTTATTCTCAGCATACAGACACACGTCCATTATTCATACATTATACATAAATCAATTGAGTCGACAAAATATAAAAATGTACATGTACAGTATCCCTGATAAACTTAGCAAGTCAGCGTCCAATTAATCAGCACAAATCTTTAAGCAAACAAATTACACCATGTACCACAAAGGCTTTAGATGGACTTCTCTGCATGAAGAAACATAAACAATGGTCATTGGCAAATAGCAATGGAAAAATTAAATTGTAAAAGGAAAAAAACATTCAAAAATCAAACAAACAATAACCAATTAATTATTAGGTTTTATGAGCCATTGAAGTAACCTACAATCAATTAAAAAAGGAATTAAGAAAGTTTGAGAATAAAAACCTTTAAAAATGATAATACTTCACTGATTGAAAACCGCTGTATGCAATGGAAATATAAATGTTTAACATAATTATGAATTTGATGATATAAAATCCCTCAAATACATACGCTTGAGAAAAACAAATTATATTGGACACTTCTAAGGCACGTGACTGAAGAATGCCTATGTTTCATCCTCACGTTCCACAATGATCGACGCCTTCAAAACTTGAAAATCTATGAATCGAAATATGATCGAACTCTTCGACTATATCAACATCCAAAAATTTTAATAATAGTAATTGTTTGTGCATGGCTGGTGAGTTTGAGGGATTGGGAGTCAAACCTTTCAATGATGGTCACCACCAACATCATTTTGATGATGGTTTAGAGGGTGGATTGTGTAAGCAAGCGTGAGAAGATGCATGTAAAAGGGAAAGAATAAATGAACGGTGTGAGGAAGCGTGTAGTTTTTTCTTCTTCTCACGTAACAAATAAACAGAGTAGTACTGGGTAGTTGCACTACCAGTTGAGGACCAAAAATTTGAAAAATTGCATATAAAAGAAAATTATTTAATACTAAGGAAATTATAAAAATATTAAGCGTGAGAGGGAAGTTACTATAATAGTTGAAGGATAATTTAGTCTAACAAAATATGTATACGAAAACATGCTATTGCCTTTATATATATATATATATATATATATATATATATTTATTTATTTATTTGGAGTTTGTTTTTATTTCACTCTTATATATTTTTATCAATTATAAAATATCATCTTACTTTAAAGTTGTTTTTTATTCCTAAGATGATGAAAGAAACAATAAAAAAAATATTCTTAAGATGGTGAAGAGATGATGAAGATGGATGAAGGTCCCATAAGAGAGCTCCATCTAATATTTCCTTGACCTAGGTGTTGTAAATTCCAAAAATGCGTGTTAGATCAAACAAACTCAATGAGCCTTTTATAGCTATGGAGAGGACTCTCAAAAAGTTATTATGTGACATGTCACACTTAACCATTCATTGCATTTCGCTTAAACATGAAAATATGAGAAAGTCTTTCTAGCAGCACTAGTTGGGCTTAAGCGTAGGATGAATTATGCTTAAGTGTGACTAAAAATTTCTCTGGAAGCTAAATGAGTCATGCTTAAGTGAGAATGAGGCTATGCTTAAGTGTGATTGGATGATGCTTTATAGAATTCAAGCTTAAGCATACCAGATGACTCACCTAAGCACACTTTACCTTCAAACTAGGGAGTCTTAGATGTTATCACTTAACCACAAATGAATTTACGCTCAAGCGTGGCTTGGACTTCTGATCTCCCTTTTGGCTTCCATCTCTCTCTTGCGTTGCACCCAATAACACTGAAACTCACCAATCCTTGCATTATACATGACATCAACTAAAATTTAGAGAACTTCTATTCAACTTACTAATTATAAGTTATTTTAATTTATTATGAACACTCTAACAAAACGACTAATTAAAGTTAAAAAGTGTTGGAATATTAAGATAATTGCTTAAATAACTGTCTCAAAAACTATTTCCTTAGGACAATTATCATGTGCCCCCCATTTGTTGTCTTGTTTATTTTTTTAAAAAGAATTAAATATATTTTTTCTACTTGAGATATACCTTTTTTTTCTCCAAATTATTACTTATTAAAATTTATTTTATTTTACTACATGAAGTTTTTAACTTCTTAAATTTTGGTATCTACTATACTATTAGCATGACTTTATTAAGTGATGATGTGAGTGATGAAATGCCACATAATTCTCATGATTTTTTATATTATTTACTTTTTTATTTAAATAATTTGTTAATGAGATTCATCTCACTACAAATTAATGCATATAATAAACAACAAATGTTTCCTAGCAAATCCCTGATCAAAAGCAATTTTGCACAGAAATTAAATTATGATTAATCTGATTATGTTTAGGTAAGGTGGTAGGGTAGCAGCTAAATGCCAATGATAATTAAGGTAAGAATTGTAGGATCAGCGTACAAAGAAAAAGATTAAATGTTAGCAATATAATGCTATAGTGGCATGTATAGTCGAATCATGTCTCACACGAGTGTATGATCTATATGCCAAAGTTAAGAGGGAAATACTTAATCTATTTTAAAATATAAGTTGTTTAAAGTTGTTGTATAAATATTCAAAAAAATAATTAAGTTGCTAAATTTCATAAAAAATATCAATGATTTTTTAATATACACTTTTATCTCTAATTATATAGTACTTTTACTTATTTATTCCCACCACTTCATCTAATTCCATTGTATCATGTGCTACATGTGAAAAAATAAGAAATTTTTAAAATTAATCAATAATATAAATACTTAAGTAAATATTGATGATTTAGGAAAAAAAGTTCACAAAAATTAAAAAGACAATTATATCAATGCATGGAATATTAATTGAGGATAATTTTTTTAAAAATTAATATAATATTAATTTTATAAAATAATTTATATTTTCAAATATATTTTTCTCGAAAACGACGTATATATCATAACAAAGGAAATATATATTATGAAAGAAAAAAAAACAGAAAAGTTTTTTAAATTTTTATTTTGGAGATAAGGGTTATTATTGAAACAAGTAGTAGTTAAAAAGTGAGTCTGGCGAAAACAGAAACTAAGAAGCAAGCAAACGAAAAGAAAGGGAAGAAAAAGCAAAGCAAAAAAAGAAGAACCAAACACCACCCGCGCATTCAGCTTTGCAAGAAAGGGAACGTATTTGGTGTTTTCTGAACTGAATTAATCTTTGTTCTTTCGTTATTCTTCCTTCGTCTTCCACATGGGTCGCCTTCTTCTCTTTCTCATTATTCTCAGCCTTGTCGCATTCTCTTTCCTCTCAGGTAATTTCAAAAACAACAAATTTTATTTAAAAAAACACAAATTTAAAAATAAATTTCATTTTTTTAAACACTTGTGCGGTTTCTGAACTTGTAGAGGTAGAAGCAGCATCGTTCAAGATTCTGAACAAGTGCCGCCACACGATATGGCCAGGATTACTCTCCGGCGCCACCTCACCGCCGCTTCCCACCACCGGATTCACCCTCGAGAGCGGCAAATCAAAGACCGTGAAAATCCCGAAGTCTTGGTCGGGTCGGATATGGGCACGGACCCTCTGCGGCCAAGGCTCGGACGGAAAATTCTCTTGCGCCACCGCCGACTGCGGCTCCGGCAAAGTACAGTGCGTTGGTGGCGCCAAACCTCCGGCGACATTGGCGGAGTTCACTCTCAACGGTGCCGACGGGTTGGACTTCTACGACGTGAGTTTGGTCGACGGTTACAACCTTCCGATGCTAATCGTCGCCAAGGACGGCACCAGGGGCGGGTGCAGCGCCACCGGTTGCCTCGTCGACCTCAACGGCGGGTGTCCGGCGGAGCTGAGGGTGGCGCGTTCGAACGGCAGCCGCGGGAGCGTGGCGTGCCGGAGCGCGTGCGAGGCCTTCGGGGATCCTCGTTTTTGCTGCAGTGAGGCGTACTCAACGCCTGACACGTGTGGTCCTTCTCCTTATTCGTTGTTCTTCAAGCACGCTTGCCCACGCGCGTATAGCTACGCGTACGATGACAAGACCAGCACCTACACATGTGCCAACGCTAACTATTTGATTATTTTCTGCCCCTTCCCCTATACCAGGTACACGTACAATTACTCTTTCACCTTCATTCACCCATCATGTTTCTTTAGTTGTAAATAAAGTAAGGGCAATTCCGTCTTTTGGTTGGAGCTCATTATTGGTATGGAATAGAAGTTTATTCCGGGTGGATGGACTGTTCTTTATGTAGAGTGGGGTTAAGTAATGCAACAGACGTGTTCTTAGAAGTATATTATGTAGAAGCAGTACTTTATCCGTGCTCCTATGTTCTCTCTTCCTTTTTGTCGTTGAGCTGTCCATCTTAATCTTAGATAATTATTACTGCATGTTTTGTGGACTAGAGTTATGGGCCATTGATTGTTTTTGGGTGAGGCGAAGGGGCTTTTATGTGAGTAGTGTGTTTGTCCGGTGAAATATTAATTAATTAATTAACTAATTGTTTACCATGAGCTAATAATTGGACTTATTTTGTTTTTTTTAATGAATTATTGTAATAGTGATGTTGAAATACATCAAATAACATGCCACAAGTATAATAGTTTTCTATAAAAGCATTGATCATGCAACAGTGAACATTTTGTTTTGGTATTGCAAAATAATGCATTTTTATTATTTTTCCCATCACCCATTTGCTCCTTTGGGTTACGGAGAATGATTGGTTACTTCCATACAATGATTACCCGTTACAGGTCCAGATTATTTTGATGAGTTTGTATTATACTTTTGTGAATCCCCTTTCTCTGTTTTCTTTTTCTTTTTCCCGTTAAGTCAGAATAACTGTACTACTAAGTAAAGAAAATATTAAATGTTTTTATATTTTTAAGATAGTAAGTGCATTTATTTTTTCATTTAACATCTTCTTCAATTAATAATATGTAGAAAGATTTGTAAGAGGATAAGTAACATCGTTATAGGAAGTGATAGGAGAAATCTAGACTTCTGTGCATTAGTAAGCTATTTGCCGAATTATTTTTTGAAATCTAACCTCTCAACTGCATCAAATATAAATAAGAGGTTTATAATTTTATCATTTAATCACAAATCATATCATGAAATATAAGATTTTAAAGATAATTATCATAAAAATTAATAAAATTATTATACATAATGAGTTAATTGTATAAATTTATTTTATGTTGTCATCCGTGTATTGCCTTTTTTCTACATTGTGATTGGAGTAGTATTCTATTTCCATGTTCCAATGAACCCAAGTATTTATGTGCTTAAAAGTGAGCGTGCGTCCTTAATTAAAACATTTCTTACAAGTGAGGTTCTTAATTTCCACAAACTTTTCGCTTTCAAAACTTAGCTTTTCCTTTTGGTTTTTGGATTTTCCTTGGTGTTTTTGCTTTCATGGCCGACATCTCACCCTTAAATTGCGCAATAAGAAGAAAACAGATGGACGATGTAGATTTTTCCATCTTTTTAAACATTCTTTTATTGGTACATGTTGTCATCTTCTAGATTTTTTATTATTAGTAGTTAATAACATATGCATGTATGTTGTGTGGTGTTGAGCAGCCAAAAACTATTGGGAGTACGAAAAGATGGGGCACAGCTTCCTCTGGTAAATAAAACTATGATGTACTTATCAAGGCTACAATCAGGTGGTTCTTCACCGTCAGGTCTGATTCAAACGCAGAGTATAATAGCTTATGTTGCCTCTATTTTTCTGGTGGCTTTCTTCCTGTTCTGCCCTTTTTAGCATCCTTTATGGATTATGTTTGCTTGGACACTTCAGGGTAGACACTTACACCAAAAATAGCTGCTTCTTAGTATAACCGTGTAAGCTTTTCATGCTGTCTCCCTTTGATCTTACTATTTTACATTAACCTATCAAATCGATGCTGTGCTGATTCTACTCTTCATGCAGGAGTTGAAAGATATCATATAGGAAACACTGTAAATCCTTTTTCTTTTTTTTGTTGTTGTTGTTGTGTATATTGTCTCTTTTTTGTTTCCCACATTAATACGTCAACACTGCTGTAGTTGATCTCTGGCATCCTTCAGTTCTTATTTTATTGACAGAGAGGCATTACCAATTTGCGAGGTATTCTGTAGACAAGATTTTGCTAGTTATGAGAGACAGATTGTAATGAGTGGAGTAGTGTATACATGAGATAGGTTTATGAAGTGATGCTTTGTGCACACTTTTTGGTTTTGATATGCTCAACTGTATGTAATATGGGAGTGGCACCATATTAAATTTAGGAAAATCCTCAAAATTAGCCTATTTTAAGCAACTAAAGTGATATGATTTGATTAAAAGATATTTATTACATCAGAAAAATAAAATAAAATAAATATTTTATATTTCAAAAAATTCATCTCATTTTATATGCTTAAAAGTTAAAAGCAGTTATAAGAACTGATTATAACAAAACTGTTAAACGTATGGTCTTGATTTTGTTTTGACAGAAAATTTATGGTCTTGTTAGGACTAAGGCTTACATGCAAATTTAGTATCCTTAGTTTTAATTGTTCATATTTAGCACTCGTAATTTATATACATTTGATAATAAAGTTAGTTTACTTGCAAATTTAGGTATATGGTTCGACCTAAAACTGGAAGGATACACGAGACGAGTAAGGCTTAAAAATCAAATAAGAATAACATAAATAAGTATATTTCTGACTAAAACTTAGAGGAGAAAAAGTATTTTTGTTGTTTGTTATTATGCAACCAATAAGGACACGGAACCGGAAAATAGACAATACATTTGAATCCTACATAAACCACCAACATGGTCCAGGACTTCCAAGTTTCCATCAAAGACATGTAACTTCTATTCTTGCAATCTTACAACCTCTAATGTCATGTCTAATGCCTTTAGTACTGATTCCAATCGGATTATGTATTGGAAAACCATGCGAGGAGGAACCTATGTTCAAGTTATTCCCGAGTAAACCTGCATAGGATAAGTATGCTTGAAGTGAAGATGAAAAGTTGAAACACACAATTCTCATCCGTGAATTTTATTTTTATTTTTGCATGGTTCAAGTGTTATGAAAAGAAGTCCTACGTCAACTCGGGAAAAAAAAACTATATAAGGATTCATATGCCTACAATAATTAAATTTTGTTTGGTTGTGGATTTGAATTGCCCTCACCAAATTATAAGAATGGGCGCATCCATTAGTGGAATGGGCTTACCACACAGGGACTGTATGCATGTTGATTAACATGGCCTATTTAGGCCTTGATAGTCATTTGAATACTTTTTTTTACTTGTGATATTGTGTTTCGTATTTGTTTTTGTTTTGTTTTTTTGTTTTTACTTTGGAGAAACTAAAAAATTTAAGGTGTTAAAAATATCAGCCAGAAGAGAAAGCTCAACGACCAAGAGGCGGCGGGCAACTACAATTCTACAAACTCCAAAACCCAAGTCTCCCATACCCAAATTTAGCTTAAAATATGAAGGCAGAAATTCAACAAGTGCAGTTATAATGAGACTATACTATGATTTGCATGGTTTGGATAAAATTTAAGTAAGAATATAATAGGTAGATAAAAAAAAATCCATTTATGATTTATTAAAAATGCATTAAAAATTCAATCCTGTAAATTTAAATAAAACCATTGAATTAAGTTGAGTAAAACCATTCGACTCATCAATTTAAAAAAATGTGAATAGATATTTATTTTATTTATTTAAACGTATGTTGTATTTCAAATTCTTACTTTTAATAATTATAGTATATTGTTGTGTCGGTGGATCAGGATCACTAGGGATTGGAAAGTAGCGGGGAAAAAAAGAAACAAACTTTTAGTAATAAGAAGAAAAAGACCCATTCCATCCATTTTTTAATAGTCTAATGAATTAAGGAAAAACCAATTGATCATATTAACCATCCATTATTCACATTTCACAATAACTCAATCCATGCAATACATTTAATTATATTTTTTAAAAACGAATAAATTGGATTGAAGTATGAATGCATTGTTTAAATTATAGACACATGAATCACTTTCCCAACTCTATTCAAGATCGACAATCATTTGTAATAGTTTTCATAAATCCCTAAACTTTAATAACTTTTTTATTATTTAAAAACTGTGCCCCCCATCAACTAATAAGCAATTTACACACTTCCAGCTTTCTTGATAAGATGTTTGGCTTGAATGTATTAACACACAACGGATGCTGCTTATTTCATATCATCTATCCGACACAAATATTCTTTGAAAAGAAAGTTAACTTTTCATAAGTTAAAATTGAGAACAAAGTGGGGACTCTTTTAAATCTTGAACGTGAAACCATCACCTAACTTTATACATACATACATATATATATATATATATATATATATATATATAATTATGCTGCTTATTTTTCTTTGTGGTCAAATGGGCCATAAATTCATTATGCTTTGTTTGGGAGAGGATGCTTAAATAGTTAAATGCCCATAAAAATAGTGATATAGTAGTGATAACAATTATGACCAAAACAAATTAGTATTATAATTTCAGAATTTTTTCAAGAAGAAACATAAATTATACTGTAGCTAAAGTGTGAGATGTTAAAAAAATAGTATGTTTTAGTTTCGCTGTTTTTTTATAATTTTGTGAAAAACATATATATGTAACCTGATTTCTTATTCTTATATAAATTTTCAGTTGCAAAGACCTCCTTTTTGGATTGAGCAAGAGGCAAGAGTCAAAGAAAGGAAGGAGAAATTTAGCAGTGTATTTTTTATATATTTACATTTAGGGATTATAACGTTTGAAAGTCAAGATTTTGAGGTAACAATGGCGTCCCTGTGTGGCATAATAAGAAGAGAAGAGAGACGATAATGGAATCCAATGCCTTTTCACATAATTGCTGTGCTGCCACTGCCACTCTGATAGGTACCAACCAGCCAGTCATTAACCACGATCCATACTATGACCTAATCTACGTGGCTGGAAACACGGTCCTACCTTTCCACTAGAAACTAGAAGAGTAGATACCTAAATGAGCTTATGCCATAAAAATTGATTTTTGAAAAATAAAAAAATATAAATTTAATTTTAGAATGGTCAAAAATACTATAAATTAATTTTTTTATTAAATTTATGAGACTGTTAAATTATACTTTTTTAACATCAATTAATATTAAGTTGTAAAAGTTAAAAATTAATTTGTTATTAAATTATCAATATTATTAGTTCATAACATTTTTTACATTAGAATTAAATTTTGAATTTTTATTTTTTAATAATAATTTATCAACATCTCACACTTTCAATAATAAATTTAATTATTTATCCTAAAAATTATAAATGTAGTAATACTTAATACGAATGTTTACTGGATTGCTTGCACACATCGAAATTATTTCTCGTCTGACCTTAAATTCGAATAAATATACTAAGTATGTGAGTTTAATTAAAATCAAATTTAAGTAGAATGAATTTGAATTGACTTATATTAAGATATTTAAATATTTAACAAGTAAAATAACAATACAAACATTATATTATTATTATTATTCATTATTTACTCAGGGAATAACTAGTTTAATATAAAATTGAGAAAATATTATCTAATAGATCTAAGACATATAAACTTGATGCGCTCTTCATAAGTTTCAGGAGAAAATGATAAGGTACTTTAAAGAATAAGCTAGTTCTCTCTATCGATGGTCTTCTTTGCTCAACAATTATAGTAATGTCACATACAAATACTTCCGATGTTAAGTCAATACGTACGAAATCAAATGGTAAGAGATGGAATAGATGCGTACCTAGCTAGCTTATATGAATTAATTTTGAGGTATTCATAAACTTGTTAACCTTATCGTTGATGATAAACACAGTTAATTACTGATTGGTTGTCATATGACATGTGATCTGCATGTTGTAGGTGGTTGGACTCGGGTCAATGGACAAATTCATTGGACCGATCTGCATGTGATATCGGGAAAAATTTCAAAAGAATTGAGACAAGGGAATTACTATTTGCATTTTCGTTTTCTACTTCCCACACTCTCCTGTTTTCAGTCAGATTTTATTCTAACAAAACACATTCACATGTCACAATAATAATGTTTTGAAAATAATTTCCGAAACAGTTTTTACCTATTTCAAAAAACGTTACACTGCTTGCTTTGGTTGATAGGAAATAATAGCGAGAGTGAACGAAATAATATGGGATTATTTGGCGTCTTTAAAATAGAGTGAATTAATTTGAAAAAACAATGAAACTCACTATTCATTTCTATTCTATTTATCGTGTGAATTATTATTATTTTTGTATAAGTACATATATATTTCGCAATCAATCAATTATTTTTGGTTCTTAAAAATTAACAATACTATTTTTAGATTTTTCCTTTTATTGAAATATATATAACAAATGTAGTTATAGAAAAAATAATGCTCACGACAAATATAAAAGGAAAAATGGATAGTGAGTTGTATTTTAAGAGTAGAATATTTTTTGTCTAAAAGTGAACTAAAATCCAACCATAAAAAAACTGCTGGAACTATATAGGGGTGGAATGAAAGTATAGTTATAATAATTATTTAAGAAAAACATGTGTGCAGATAAAGTTGTAGTGTGATAGAATAGAACTTAGAGGAACAGAGTAGTGGTGATTAGGGATGAAATAATATTTTGAGACGGGCAGGGGAAGTCCCTCTCACTCATTGTCATTACTAGTAACAGAGCCTTCTAAAGAATACCATCAAAACACAACCCTTCTCATACCCTACTGATCCGCTAGCACTAACAACGTTAACGCAGGGGGCGGAGCCAGAATAAACTACTCCAACAACGTATGGATCTCTTAGCATCCACCTCATCTTTCACTCTCATTGCTCTCCTACTCCTCACACCCCTAGGTAAAAACACTTCCTTTATAGCTTTTTCTTTCTTAATTTAACTAACAAAAACCATTCATTTAGTAACTGCGGCTTCTTGTTCAGGTGTTATGGGTGCCACATTTACATTTGTTAACAAATGCGATTACACAGTGTGGCCCGGCATTCTCGCAAATGCCGGTAGTCCGCCCCTCCAAAGCTCCGGTTTCGAGCTCCCAGAAGACACTTCTCGCTCCTTCCAAGCCCCCACCGGCTGGTCCGGTCGTTTCTGGGGCAGAACCGGCTGCACATTCGACGGATCCGGCTCTGGCTCGTGCCTCACCGGCGACTGCGGCTCCGGGCAAGTCCAATGCAACGGCGCCGGAGCCTCCCCGCCTGCAACCCTCGCGGAGTTCACTCTGGGCACCGGAGGCCAAGACTTCTACGACGTGAGCCTCGTCGATGGCTACAATCTTCCCATGATCGTTGAAGGCACTGGCGGGTCGGGTCTTTGTGCTTCCACGGGCTGTACTTCGGATCTGAATCAGCAGTGTCCTGCGGAGCTGAGAGCCTCCGAGGGAAGCGCGTGTATGAGTGCGTGTGAGGCTTTTGGGAGCCCTGAGTACTGCTGCAGCGGCGCGTATGGCTCACCGGCCACGTGTAGGCCCTCCATTTACTCGGAGATGTTCAAGGCTGCTTGCCCTAGGTCGTATAGCTACGCATACGATGACGCTACGAGTACGTTTACGTGTTCCGGCGCCGATTATACCGTTACCTTCTGTCCATCTTCTCCAAGGTTAACACTTACTAACCTATTCTCTCTCTCTCTCTCTCTCTCTCTCTCTCTCTCTCTCTCTCTTTTTGTCTGGTATTTTCCTTTCTTCATTTCATTCATTGCTCGCCTCTGTTTTCTGTCCCATATTTGCTCACTTGTGCTGAACTTACTAACCTAACCTTTTTTTCTTATTAACATGGTGCTGTATTTTACTGATTGCAATGGTTTGATTTGCATGTCTTTTATTCCTGCTCTTCAAAACGCATCTTTGAAAGTAAACTGCAACCACTTTTTCTTTTATTTTATTTTCTTTTCTTTTTTAACAGATTATACTTTCATTTGATACTTATATGGATAATTTATTTCATCTTAGTTTTAACACTTTAACTTATTAACTCATTTTAGAGAAAATAAATATTATATCTTGTTTCTGAATAAAATTACAATCTAATTTCCTTTGCTGATTTGCTTTTATTCTTGTTTAATGTCACATAAACATCACGTAATAGCAAATAAATTTAAATTTAGTTTATCATGTACTAGTATAATTATACTCTTTTGTAGGCAAACAAATGTTAAATTTATTTTATTTTATTTCTTTAAGATATTAAATCTACTTATATTTGTATTTAACACTTTCTTTACAATATTTTAGTAGTAAGCTACCAGTAGATTTTACTCGTTCCGGCATCAGTGCGGTAGGTGGGTGTTTCATACGACCAAAGGAGAACTTTTTAATGCTCATGCTATTAATGAATAGATGGTTAAGTGAGTCTACTCTTAAAGATGGTTGGTGCTTGGTGCTATTGTTATTACCTAATGCTATAGGATATTAGTAGTAACATTTATATATGCACGCTCGTATTTTCGTGACAATTAAAACGAGTGTCTTGCTTGCATTCACTCCTTAGACAAAATTTTGTTCGAGAAATTGATGATTATCTGAATGTGTGCATGGTTTGGTAATGATTTTGCAGTCAGAAATCTTCACGAGATACCACCACCAACCCCATGACCTCAACTACAACATCACCAGGGTCAGGGACAGTGACAGGAACAGGATCCGAAGGGGCAGTGATGTACACGGGTGCAGACAACGGCGTGGCGTATAATACAGTTACGGATTCCGGGTCAAGTTCAGTATCCGGAGGAGAAACAATGCTCGCAGATGGGTCATATCTAGCTGGTTTAGCCATGGGAGACTCACCTAGAAGAACAGCTTCCACCGCTAGCTTTTTGCTTATTCTCTTTCTACTGCTTTAGCTGCTGCACCAGCATTGTAGCTTTTGTTTGTTTGTTAAATGTAAATGGCTCTTAGATTTTCGGGTTTTTCGTGGTGGGTTCAAGAATTTTGGCTTTGCCAGTAAAGCTGGCAGATTCTCACTCATTGTAAACCACCCGCCAAAAGATTCGCCAGAAAAAAAATATTCCGTGTTTCATTCGTTAAAGTGCTTGTTTTTATATTAGTGTATAATCAATCTTGGGAGCATTTATCTCCCCCATCCAAGCTTTTTTGAGCTTCTATGATTGTTGTGGTTTAAAAAAAAGCTAACACATTTCTGCAATTTTGGGTTGGCTTTGTTGGTTTCACATGTATGGTAATCATAATAATATAAATATCGGTGTGCTGTTGGCTGTGGCTTTTAATTTGGTTTCTCAATTCTCACCAACGACATAAAAGACAGATCTTTTTGCATGATGTGAACTATCTGTCGTGTACTGTCTCATCTTCCTGCTGAATTAGGGTTCACTTTGCGGCTAACACAAGTAATTTGATTGGCTTTTTACCTTTTGAATTTTGTTTTTTCCTGCTACGGGTGAAGGAATTCTGAGAACAGATGGCATTTTATGAGTTTTAACTAGTGTCTAAATAGAAAAGGTCAATTGAGGCCGGAGGATTGAGATAGTATATAGCTGAACAGTGAACACCAACTTCAATTATTAACTTCAGTATAGTGAGCTTAAACCCATTGCAATTTGCAAATGTAGATTCCTATTTTTAAATCTATCTGTCATCAAGAACGAGAATAATGTTCAATAAGATCGTATCTTATGGAAAGTGCCTTAATTCGCATGCTTTAAATTGGTGTTGTAGCTTAACTTAATTAATGAACCTTTTTTTCCAGCAATTTTCAAAAAGATGGATCATATCGTCCAAATGGTGCCGTTTAGGGGACCTACCACAAAGATAATTTCGAATATATAGTGACTTCAACACTAATTTAAGATATTGTGGTATTTCATTACCTCACATGATGTAAAGCTGGAAACTTGGACTTGAATTTGTCATTTACTCGATATACTCGTCTTCATGGTGATTTGTTAGTTTAAAATTGAAACTAATCACCGTGAAGAATATATAGTGTTACTTCAACACTAATTTAAATTGTTTCTGTAGCTAAAAATTCTGGCTGCTAAGTCCTGAGTTACAAAGAAATTAAAACTCACAAAATTGGATAAATGATATTTACTTTAAACTAGTTTTTTTACAACTTTCACAATCTCGTTGAAATTATGGATGTGTAATAGAAAGGTAAATATGCAAAGTGTGTGGGTCCTTCATTTGCTATTGTTAATCAGGTTCTGGAACAGAATTGATACCGACTTCGCATCTATCCTGTCCTACCAAATCTTTATGCAAATTGTTTATTAGTAAGAAATAATTTTGCAATCCTGAAAAAAAAAATGTAAAACGAGTCCTCTAATTTCTGTTATAATTCTCCCCCTTTTCCCTCCAATTTTCAACCAATAACAATAAAAAAGTAATTTCGTACTTCGTAAAATATTTTCTTACCATATAACACTCCTCAATCTTCTATGCAATTTCCACGTGGGAAGGCAAGTAATAAAAAGAATGAGTTATGTTATTAAAAAAAGAATTTACGAATAGAGTTTAATATATGATTATTCAACTATATATATCCCATTACGGCATTACTCTTTTAATGTTAGTCTCACATCAATGTTCAGATTGTGTGGTATGCAGATAGATAAAAATGGATATGGATAAGAAACGTTGACTAGGGTTGTAGATAGACCGGCAGAATTATGAAGACCATTTTTTGCGATTCAAGTATTCTACAAATTTAAATGATAAATTTACAAACATTACCTTTAAATTAAAAAAAGACGGACATGTATTTCCTGCGATGATGCGAAGCATTGCATGCATCTATGACGGTGATAATAATCTGAGTACGTAACCAATAATGTGATAATATTCTGAGCATCTAGTACTGTGAAGAGACACTCTAAGCCAACTCCAACGATAATGTTGTCACTTTGTTGCAATTCTCTGAACCGTGAGATATAGGCCTCGACAGTGTAGTTTCCACCACATTGAAGTTATTCATAAACAGGGAAAGGTAGAATAACTTGTTTTTATATTATAGACCCAAGCATCTTTTTATAATATTCTACACAAGTATCAGTTATATATATAAAGTAATGTCTAAAAAATTAATAGTCTCCCCCAATTCAGGAATGTTGGAAAAAAATACCTTCTTAATTTAAATTAAAACAAAAAACGAAATCAGTTTAAGTTTAATGATGTAATCAATATATCGTACGTTTCTCTATATATATCAAAACCTCTTCGAAGTGAACAACACACATAAACATAACAGTACACACTTAGAGAAAACCCAGAATTATTTGCCGCTACTGAAAAACAATATGGAGAATTGTTCATTGGCACAAGAGTTCACGTACAGTGAGGCATTTTGTCTCTAAATATAGCGCTTTGTGTGCTTCATCCTAGGTTTTGCTAAACTTATTTTCTGAATTTAATTTAGTCTGTTTAATTGGTTTGGCTGTTTGTTGTTTATTGCTTTATTTTTGTTCTGAAATATCACTACTACCTTGTGCTGCTGTTTTTTTTTTTTTAAGAAAATTTTGTACCTCTTTTAACAAGGAAGAGTGAATGCAATGTCTCTAATTTAAGATCAATTATTATTTGCTCACAAGAAATTAGAAAGTCAATTTAGAACAGGTTCACTTCCGAAAAAATTACCACCATCCACGCTTGGCGTTATGACCCTTATCATCAGATTTGAATTTCCCATATATGAAGAAAAATATAAATATAATATTTTAGTTAATTATCACTATTCCGTTGTAGTCTAGTTGGTCAGGATATTCGGCTCTCACCCGAAAGACCCGGGTTCAAGTCCCGGCAACGGAAATAAAATTTTTTGTTTACTTTCCCTGAAAACATGCTCTTCAATGGTGCAGGCCAAGTCACATCTTGGGTCAAGAAGACTAATGTTAGCGTCTTTGCGATACATTTTCTAGGTTAAAATTTAAGTATCTTTCTGTTATTTTTTATATAGAATCGGACAGCTATATAATCCAATATATTGATCATATTTCAAGTTTAGTAGATACAATATATTGATTTCTTGTTTTGGACAACAAGATATAGTTTTATTTTAACTTGGTTGACGTAGTGGAATGTTATACAGGCCCATGTAAACTTCAGGAAAAAGAATAATAAGCAAGAGTTAGAAGTTAGAATCCTATTACTGATTTTTCGTTGCTGCTTAGTACATGACTGCAGTTATTGGCTAGTTAATTTCGTCTATAATGATATGTTATATCATCAACATTCTGCATCATTACAAATGCAAAAATATATTGAAGCAGATCGTTAAGTTGGACAGTTTCTTTGCCATTGATAAATCTATAAGACAAAGCTAGCCGAAAGAACAGATAAATTAGGACGTCAATTCAGAATAAATCCCACCTTGAGAAAATTACCAGGATCCACCCAAAGCCAAAAGCAGTCGCATTTTGTGTAAAATCTTATAATTCCGTTGCCGGGATTGAACCCGGGTCTCTCGGGTGAGAGCCGAGTATCCTAACCAACTAGACTACAACGGATTTTTTGCAAATATGTTTCGTACTTCATATATATTACAAAAATTACAAAAGCTTAATTAACCTTCATAATCCCTTTGCTTAACAATTAAATTTCCAATCAATCTGTTATTTATTTCAAGCCTATATAATTAAAATTGGGTGATTTTGATGCCTAATTGTATTTACAATTTAGACAAAAATTGAAGATTCATATTGAAGCGAACATAAAATGAAATTACTCTTCATTTTAGTAGTTTAATTTTAAATTGGTTAATATAAAAATTATACTATTAAGTAAATAGAAATTATCAAATATAAATTATAAAGTAACTAAAGTAAAAGTTAATAATTTACCATACATAACAAAATATGATTGAATGATAATATAAAAAATATTTTCAAATTATTAATTTAATTCTTCTAAAAAAAATATAACGGTTACATGTACAAGAAATTATGCAATGAATTTTAGAGAGAAAGGGAGACAAGTATAAGATGTAATAAATTATTAGATGAAGAAATATAGACACAAAAATATTGTTTAATATTGAATGGATTTTTATATAAAAACACAACCCATTTTATAGTCATTAAATTTGCTCCAAACAAGTAGCCCAACCAATTATTGGTTGCATTGACAACACCTAAAGGACAACACGACTATCATAACCCTTATATGGTGCATTATTGCTTGTCCAAACACATCTTGATCACTCGACTACTTCACCACTTACCCAAATATGTATAACCCACCACCAAAAAATAAGACAGCCAGCAGCAAGTAGCCTCTTCTTGACCTCAAAGTCACTCAAGTAGTCGACGGCCTCTATACAATAAGGAATCCTAAAGGACCACTGCAAAAGGATGAAACCTCAGGAATCAGCCCACACTCACTGATCCAAGAACCACGGCCAACGGGATAGTGAATGTGGATTCCCTACATGATATACAAAATGCTAAGTGCATATTTAGATTGTTATTTGCTTTCCCGATATTATGTTTAATTTGGAGAATGCAAAATGAATTTCATCCATAATAATTTATTTGGAAAATTCACGATTAAATTATATTTGAATATAGTTTAGAGTCCCAAGTCTTTGTTTATGGCAAACTGTAGTTTGGAAGCTGCAAGCCGACTCTAGAGTGGTCTCCACCCTCGTAAATAGTAGTACCATTTGATTTGCATAATCTTTAATAAGTTTTATTTTCCTACTGCATCAATTGCACCTGCTGCCTCCTTCATTGAACATATTGCCAATACAATACAATATATAACACATGGTACAATGCCAAAGATTGCAACATTAGGATGGCCGCTTGCAAACTTTGGACATGGACTAGTGACTGTCGCTAATAGCCAAACAACACTGACTGGTACCAAAAAAACAGCTAAGAACACCACTACACCAGTCTAATTCATGAACAAACAGCATAAAATTTTAACCTATCAAAAAACTCTCACGATAATAAATACACTTCTCTCCATATGAAACAAAAAGAATTCTCACTGATCCTTCCAAAGACATCATAAAAAAATAAAAATTACAGTACATGAAGGCCTAAATGGAACTAAAAACAAACGGCCCTCCTTTATTGAAAAAAATGAGTTTTAACTATCTGATAGGATAAGTCACACCTTGCTGACAGATCTTGAGATATCACTTGAGCATAAAGTTCATCAATCCCAGGAATGTCATACCATTTGGAATCACTGCCTATTTGATGTTGCTAAGGATTTTTTGCTCATGGAAATCTTGGTGTAAATATTCTTGGTTCTGATTGACAACAGAATGTCTAAGAAGAAGCCAACAATGCATGCTCCAGTCATGACAATAAAGACTAGCCTGTAACAATGACCTCCAACACACGTGTTGCCTCCTCCCTCTGTTGTAGTTGCCTCCATATCATAGAGTATGCCAGCAAGCAGACCAGAGAAAAGGAAAGAACCCAAGGGAAGGTTAAGGATGAGAATGTTGTAAATGAGACCATAATATTTGAGTCCAAATAACTCTGAGGCTGTTGGGACTGTAATGGCAAGCCTCACTCCATAGCATATGCCAACTAAAATAGACCCAATGTATAGGGAACCTGGCATAGCCATGGCCAGGAGTATGTAACCTACAGCCATTAGAAGCTGAGATGCTGCATTCCAAAGAGGTCTAGGTGTTGCAGCTTTCCTGTAAAATAAATTTGGAATTGAAAATTAACAAGACAGTTCAAACTTGATGAACCAACAGTAATAGTTAGAACTTATAAAAGATCATTCTTGTCTTCTTACAGAGACTCTAACAAAACAGAGAATCTAACGCCAATGTAATATATTTCCATATAACCAGCATTTAACACTAATTCCATCGATAAAATACAGCCAATGTAAAGATGATTATGAATAATATATCCCAGATAGGGGTGGAGAATATCTGTTGTTTGAAATAGTACTGCATCATCTACTCTCTTTTTTTTTTTTAACTGAATAATATATCCCAGATTGCGGGTATTTTGTTTTTTATTTAAAAATTTGATTTTTTTACCAAAAACTACAATAGTGTTTAATTTGTATAGCATCATCACAAAATAAACTACCAACATATAAAGTTTTTTTTTTCTAATTTATTTGAATAAACTGTACTTAAAAATTGATCTAAATAAACTCGCGGAACACGTTGTTGGGCAAGAGTAATTGTTTATAATTTCCTTAAAGAAAAAGAAAAAAAAAGTTAAGTGAAAGGGTGCATAAATTAGTCTCATAAAAATGCAAGTTAGTTAATAATATTCTGGTAAGACTTGGTGGATGGATTGTTCGAAAAAGAAAAGAAAAAAAAAAGACTTACTTGATGGTGAACTCCGAAACAGTACCCGAGATGATCCGTCCAAAAAATCCGAAAATACTTGTGAGCGACACAAAGAGCGAGACATCTGGGTATCCGAGCGCCAACCCGATTTGACCCATATTGTTCATCACTGCCAAACCCGTTCCAACCCCACACAGAAACGATACGAACAAGATCCAAAAATCCACACTTCTCAGCGCCTCCATTATCGTGTGCTCCTCACCCACCACCGGCAACCTCTCCACTATCTCCGCCGCCGCAGCCGCAGCTTCGTTCTCCTTCTTCGGAATCTGAAGCAACGGCTCCTTCATCCTCTGCCTCTCCACGTCACTCCCCTCTCCGAACCTGCCCTTCAAGCACGAGTACACCGGTATCCCCAACGGCGAAGCCAGCATAACAACCAAAACCGCCACGAACACTCTTGACACCAACATGCTGGGGCTGGGGATGAACCCATACGCCAACAGAAAAAGCGCCATTGCCACCGCCACGACGTTGAAGACGCCGAAATACTTTACCTCCTCGCGGTCGCCGTCGAAGGACGCGACGGGAGGAATCTCCCGGAGGAAAAACACACCGGTGAGGCAAACTGCGAAGGGAATGACAGAGAGCATGATGAGGAAGGAGCCAGGGTCGTCGGCGAAGAGAGCGGAACAGAGAGTAGTGAATATCGCAGTGCTCAAGCCTACAAAGCCTTTAAGAATCCCCGAAACGGGTCCTCTGTTTGAACGGAAGTTCCGAATGGATGTTACCAAAACGGCAGTGTTCATCCACGTCGTGCTGTTCCCTCCCATGCACAGAAACACACACATCTGCGTTTTACCAAATACGACGACTAATTAGTAAATTGAAATGAAAGAAAGGTATGAGGTATTTCTAACAACAAAAACTAACATTTGCAAACATAAAGTAAGTAAACCTGCCAGTAGGGGAGGGGTTGAATTATTTGGCTAACAACGAGCCATTGGGCTCCGTAGCCAATTAGGCCTTCGACGGAGCCTATGAGGAGAATGGCCCAAGTGGGGAAGCGGTCGGAGGCCAGGCCCGCGAGAAGCCCAAAGGCTTTGCCAACGTCTTTAGCGACGGAGAGGCTGTTGAGTTCGATCTGAGTGAGGTGCATGAGGGATTTGAGGGCGTCGGAGTAGTTGGAGAAAGTGTAGTTGTTGCCGGAGATGCATTGAATCCACACGGCCGCCACGAAGCCCAGCCATTTGCTGGTGCTTGAAACGGCTGAAGGCGGAACGGTGGTAGTGGTACCCATGAAATTAATTTTTTAATTATAATTCAAAGGGTTACTTCCTTACTATCTATTTGGACAGAGAGAAATGGAGGACGCATGTGTTGTACTTATAGCAATGTCCCCAAAGTTTGTTCACGTTTCCGCTGTCCTTCTCCGTAACCTTGAAGATGAGTGCAATCACTGTAGCGGCAAATGGACGGGAACCGTGGAGGATTTTTTTTCCTTTTTTAATTATTGTCTTTTTTAATGAAATATAAACTATACAGGGGGAAGAAAACTTGTAGGAACGTGTGACTTAAGAAAAGCAAACACTGTACTCGTCCGTGGGCATTGTCATTTGTCAGATTCAGATAGTACCTGTTTGGATTTTTGAACATTGATGATATTTTTGAGTTTTGACGAATAGTCTGTAACTCTGTAAGTTTCGTGGGACCAAGCACCGCCTTGTCCACTTGATTTTCATGGTTGTTGTTGACATTTTAAAAGGGAATTCAAGGAAAAAAAAAACATTTACATTCAGACATGGAAGATTGTTTACAATATAGATTGATTCAACTTTCATATAATATCATACGTGTAATTTTAGATTTTCAATTATTTAATTTGGTTGCTTATGTGTTTTAAATAGTGTATTTTTTATTATTATATTAATATAAAGTAATTATGTCGAAAATAGTAATTTATTTTTGTTAGAGACTTTAAACACATTTAAAGTAAATATTTTTTTTACCACGATTTATTTTATAAATCAATTAAGATTTAATTTCTGAATTACTTAATTAATAATATCAATTATTATTGGTTAAATAGTATCATTTTAATTCATTCTTTTATTTCATATTAACTTATTTGATAAAAAAATGTTGATGTGACAATAGAAAGGGAATATGAATCTATCCATGTCATTGATTAAAATAAGATTGAAGTCATTCATCAAAGTAAAACTGACATTTTAAATCCTTAAAGCAATGTCTGGATTGATGACCATAAATAAAAAAGAAAAATATAGTTGACAGTAAAAAATCTATTAAAAGATTTTTTTTTTCCACAAATGTGAGTTATTAATTAATATTTGGCATAAATAACATGATTAGAAAAAAAAATACTCATAATAAGAGTATATAAAGTCGGCTTGATTCACGAATGTGAGTTGCATTAAAACTCATTGAACAAATGACATGATTCACGAATAAAAAAAAGGGGCTTGATTCCATCGTCGGGTGGGAGCATTTCCTTAATTTTGTATAAATTTTAATATTGATTAAATTCATCTCGATTATATGTAAAATGAAAATATACCTTATCAATAAAATATTAAAAACTTCTACTCCATTATAAATTATATTTATTATATTTTCCACTTGTTAATAATTTGTGTATCAGATTACTAATTAAACTTTGTTTGATGTTCTTTAATTTTAAATATTCAATTATTTGCCATTAAAAGTCATAACCTCCAAAAGCAACCTCATTCTGCTAAAAAAAAGTAGGAAAATATTGAAATGCTAATTGTTGCTTTACAGCATGTTGGCGTGACCTCAAATAGATAATTAAACAAATTTCGTGATAGTAATTGATAAGAATGTGTGTTGAAGTAAAAGTGTAAAACCATTTAAATAAAGGGCTTGATTACGTTGACCGCCTCAAGGTGGGATAATTTTTTTTATTGTTATATAGCTTTTAATGTTGATTAAATTCATCTCATATTTAAAATGAAAATAGTTATTACTAATAAAATATTGTAAATTAAATAAAGTCTACTATATTATAAATTATATTTACTATTTATTTTTTTGTACGAAAATAATGATTAAACTTAAGAATTTTTATAAATTACCTAAATCCTCTATTTAGGCCCATCGTAGTCGAAGTAGTGGCTTATATTTTCCATTTATTAATTTCTTCTCAACCACTTACCACTTACATATGGTGGTACGACTGTCGATTAGTCTGCAAATCTTATTCATATACTTATTCAGCTCATCAAAATCGTAATGAGTAGCTGAATTTTGGTTCAATTTGCTTTCTAAGTTCTAATTATCGTGTAACGTGACGAAGCAAAAATTACAAAACTATGCTGAAAGCATGGAACTTTATAATTCCGAAACAGGAAATCGATGTTATTGTAAGGATAAATTATTAAGTAAGTGGTAGGAGTAACATATAATAAAGTGTTTTCTTTTTTTTTAAGTTAAAAAGGTAAAAACTGATCTCATATATATGCATGTAGTGGCACTAAATATGTAATAAGTTATCTGTTCTGAAGGTGAACAATTAAACACAACTAGTTACTCAAAAGTGATACAGAAAAGAGAAAAAAGAGCTTTTATGGAAAAAATATTTCTCAATAAAGGAGGTGAAGAAATCTCCAATATGTAAAATGAATTCTTGTAGAAAAATTTTTAATATCTGCACATAGTTCAAAAAAGAATAAATATTTTATCTCTTTCTTTCTTTCTAAGATCTCAAAATAAGATCTATTACTAAAAAAGAATTAGAGAGATCTTAAAAGATCTTCGATCTTATATAATTCTATGAAAACTATCAAAAAATAATCTAAGATTTTAATTTAAGATCTATCATATGCTTACTATCTGGCGCCAACAAGATCTACCCTGAAAAACTGAAATAAATTAATGGACGCTGTTGCTGAGTGGTTGTTGAATTACGCATCATCAACGTTTCATTCTTTCCAAAATGGGAATTTCATTCCAAAACGATAATAGTTGCAACTGACGTGCAACTTCACATTTATTTACGATGTCGACTAATATTAATAGTCATATTTCTTGAAAAGAAAAGGGCAAGTGGGCATGTGGGGCTTCGTTTAGATTTTGAATACCATGTCAAGACAATTGATGGGATCCTCTTTTTCTTTTTCTTTTTCTTTTTAATAATGTATCATGTATGCCAGGCGAGTTGAATTTTAGACAATAAAAAACGTATTTATTAATTTAGAAAACTATATAAATTTATATTTTTAGTTTACACGTTAAAAATACATCTATTTTAGAAGCAAATGATTTAATTAATAATGGAATTATCCTTCATTAGTAACATTTAAACGTTTAACACTTCGATAAATTTTCCTATTTTTCTGAGAGCAAGCAACAATTTCTTCTTCTTCTTTTGATAAAAAAAAAAAACAATTTCTTTGTGGCGTTGCTTTCTCCTTTGATATTACTATCGGGTCACCTAAAATGTTATGTTAAAAAAAAGACCAGCTACGTGGAAACGTCAATACCGTCATACTAATACTTCGTTTAATGCTTCACTTCAACATATTTTTATTTTTTAGGCTCTTTTTTTAAATGAAGACTTATTAAAAATAATAGAAAAGTTAGAATTTCATTTTAAAAAAATGCACCTTGATAATCATTACACTGAACTAATTGATAATAAAAATTATATAAATAAAATAAATATTTTTTCTCGAAACCTAAAACAAGAGCTTGAATCCCCTTATACTTTTAGTACACAATATATCCTATTGATTAAATTCTATATAAAAACATTATAATGAATTACAGGTATTATTTATAATTTAATGAAGAACATAGAAGTTTATTTTTTTTATTATGTTTTACAGTAAGAACATAGAAGTTTATAGCAACAATAAAAATGCATAAAAAGAAGGTTATTGATTAACAACACTTGCCCTTTTGCTTAAATTAAAAAATTCAAATGAAAAAGAAAATAAGGAAAGAGAAAAAATTAAATTTTGAAATGAATAAAAAACTAGTGATTTATTTTCAATTTTTATTTGTTTCTTAGAATTAATTGTTTTGTCCTTTTAAATTTTCCTTCAATGAAATAAACTAAATTATACTACTATTTATATTTCTTCTCTCCTTTTTTTTGTCATGTCTTTCTCCTTAAACAAAACACAAGGTCAAGGTGACATTGTTTCAACATAAGAAATTTTATTCTTGCAAATCACATTCCTGAAAATATTATACTGATCATTCCTGTGAACATGTTTGTTTGACACTACTAAATTAAAAAATAAATAAAGTAAAAAAGAAATGTGAACGAATGATATTGGG
>CM023951.1:8956147-8993967 GCA_013407115.1 Glycine latifolia
TAAAAAATAATCAAAGAATAAGTATTTTATATGGGTGTGGCTAGTGGGAGACGGCGGTGTTCCGGTATGGTAGTTATTGTAAAAAATGACCTCCATATCCATTGGAAATACAATATATCCACCATTCTCATGAATAAACAACAAAACAAAAAAATTATACTAGTATTTTACATTCCTTGGAATAAAATATTTTCCAGAAATATTTTTACAATTTTTATACCAAACTTGGTACATCGAATAGGTATTCGGCCTAATTTGCTGAAAACCTATCTAACCCTTTAACAAGCAAGACATACCATAATCTAAAAAAATCAATGGTTTAGACCCCTTAATCACACTTAGCTGCATATGACCTAAATGGTAATTTGGTCACGAAAGCTCAAGGTTCAACAAAATTTGTATAAATAGAAATAGAATTATGCAGTTAAAGATTACTGTTCACTTTTATGTATTTATTATCTTCAAGATTTTACTTAAGCTGAAGTATCTTTTATTAATACTCTCCTTACCGACAGATCATACCCTAACATAGAAAGATAAATAGGAGCAAGAACTACATTAACAAATAATATATTGTCCGACCACTATTTAACCGGAAAACACCTAGGAATATGATATTCCCAAGTCCGAATTCTTGGAAATCTTACCTGGAACCTGGAAACAAATGTCTCTTAATATTCAGATGCTTAGTTTGAAACTTCACAATTGTGTGTATTTTGTTCGTTCTGGAAGGAGTGGTTAGATTATTTATATAAGATTTTTTATAAAAAAAATTATTTATTTTATTATATCGTTCGTTATACATTTTCAAACAAAAAATATTTATATAATATTACACAATTGACATACCTTTCACTAAAAAGAAGATTAATTGAGTAGGCTCCTATTTTAGATATGATAGTGACAAAAATATGTATTTGTAATTTGCGAAACATAAAATATACATTATGTTTACTCTATGAATTGGGATGGTTTAAATTAATGATTAATGTTGATGCTTTATGGTGATTGGAGAAAAAGCAATAAGAAAAAGGGGGAAAAAAAACAAAAACAGCTGTCCCGCGTACGGGTACGGCCGTATAAGACAGCTCATGTTTCGTATGTTTCAGGCAGCACGTGATTAAGTGTCTCTACGTGTGGGCCAAAGGACAGCCATAACATAACTATAACTTGACTCAGATGAAGGAGTGCATTTTGCAGTTTATATGATAAGATAAGAGATCTCGCCTATAAATTAGAACTAAGACGTCCGGGACATACTCATCACCAAGCAGACAACATATATGAAATGATATTGTAATCTATCAATAGTAACAACATATAACATAATTGATAAATAATTTTTATCTTTTAAAATCATAAATTTAATCTTTAATTTGTATGCATTGAAAAAATAAAAAATATATATTAAAAGATATTAACTTTTTAAATGAATGTAAATATTTCACTAGATTAATCATTACCTTTTATTAAATAATATCTTAATTAAAAAATTAATTATAATAAGAGTAATGACTAACTGAAAGTCTATCTCAAATATGGATTGAAGTAAATTAAGAGATATAAAAAAGGAAAAAATATAATAAGTGGTATAATAAAAAGGAGAAAATAAAAAAAAAAGTGATAGTAAGATATAAGAAAAAAATGTTTACATTTATAAAATCTTTTTGTACTAATTATTACTACTATATTATTAATTAAAATTATAAAATTTCGTTGGCTTAATGCTTTTTCGGTATTATGGAAAGTAAAATAGTAAAAAAAATATATGAAATTTGAATAAAAGGT
Organism: Glycine latifolia; assembly: GCA_013407115.1. Lineage (NCBI taxonomy): Eukaryota > Viridiplantae > Streptophyta > Magnoliopsida > Fabales > Fabaceae > Glycine > Glycine latifolia. The sequence continues at coordinate 8,957,936 of CM023951.1, forward strand.
CTACATCTTTTATCTTATCAACACTCGGACCCCAGTATTAAAGATAAGAACAAACCATGTTTAATTCGCGCCTATTATATACACTTCCACATATCATACATTCGTACCTTCATCTTATCAACATTCAACAATCAGATGACAATGCTAAAGATAAGGACGACATTCGGTCGAACTAAAATTATAAATTTTTTTTAATGTAAAAATAAAAAAGTTAAAATTTCAGATTAAAAATTAGACAATAATATTATAATTTTAATATTTTTATTGGACAACGCTAGACAACTTTATACCATTATTTATTTTGAAAGTGTCAAATAAATGAATAAGATAAAAAATATTTTCAATTCTTTTATTGGTCACATCAAATTACATGTAAATCAATTATCATGTTTGTTTTGCATGTAAAAATCATTTGTAGTGTTACATTTACATGCACTTTGATGTAACACAATGGCTTAGAAGCATTGGTAATAAATAAGCGTTTTTTTAACAAATAAATTTAAATAAACGGATCATATTTACCTTATAATGGATAATGTGTCATTTCCATTAATTACTTAAGTTAATAATGTCGATCAAAAGAATTACATATGTCATATGATATACATTTAAAATATAATAGACTAAAACAATACGTTTTTAAATTTGACGAAGAAAAATTAAATCTCAATATATTTCAAGGACCGAAATTTATATTTCTGTTTATTTTATTAAGGAAAATGCTTTATACTTTGCTTAATTCTGCCGAAAAATTGACCAATTCAGTTATAATGTGAAATCTGTCTTGAAAAGAAATTAAATTATCATCTTACAGTACAAGCAATGACAGATGTTAAATTGTTAATGATTCGGATGTTTTTTCTCGCTCCTCAATTCGGAAGATATACCAGTGCTCTTCTATTAAACCACGCACAAAATGGGCAATTAATTGATATACGGGAAACAAAACTTGTTTGGGGAAAATGCAGACTCTGTAAACTGAAGAAACGGACAGAAGAATATATAAGGAATCGGGGCATGCATTGTCAAGAAAATCTGAAATGATTCGTCAGGGACGATGAACCAAAAATAAAGTATTTTTTAACGTCACGAACACTAAAATAAATCTTAATACAAAAATCATATAATGTTTACAGTATGAAATTTGTTTAGTTTCAAATTCACGTGTTATTTCTTAATTATGTTGCTTCTTGAGTTACAAATATTATGTCATCAATTTAATATATTATATATTTTTTTACTTTTATTTCTTTTATATGCACGTGTTTTATTTACAAAATTCTCTAAATTTTTTAACTAATCAATAATTTTTAGTTATGTAAGGATATATAGACACATTTGTTTAAACTTATTTATTAAAAAACATTTATTTAAATAACATAAACAATTTTTTTATTATGTTTGTTTCAATTATTTTTGTTAAAAAAATATAGTCATATATAAGAACTTGTGTAAGTTTGACCTGACTTAACCTATCCCCTACCTGTTATTAAGTGTATGATGACATAATAGATGGGTTGTTTAAATGTTTAAGATTGATGGGTTGTTTTTTTTTCACATTCAAAGTGTATCTCTCTAATGATTTATTTCCATTCAAAATTGTTTTTATACCTTCGAAACATTACGTTACACTGAAAACACTCATGTTAAATGTTCAAAGAAAAATCTGTGATTGATGCTAATCTTACTTAAATATAATTGCCTTCAGTAAAAAAAGACCTTTAGTCTAAAAAAAATTCCTTCTAATACAATCAAAATACTAACACACAATTTAGATAAATTCTAGACCATTTTTAAATTAGCATTTTAAAAATTATTTTTTTCATTAAATGGAGTTTTTTTTAAAATATAATATATTTTGTCATAGTTGATGTAACTATCTAAAATTATTCTATATATTATATTTATTTATTTATTTTCTTATTAAGGTTAAATTCTTTAGATTTATTAAATAGTCTAATATGTGAATCGTACTATAAAATTTATTAAACGCATTTGAGGTAATAACAAAAAGAATCTATATATATTATATTACATCATAATACCAAAGTTCTCCAAACACTGTTATTTATTTACAAAATACGTAACCCCTATCCCTTATTAAACATTTCCTCCAATGCTATCATCTTCGCAAACCACAATTATGTGATTTGTGGCCGGGTTTGGGTACACGGGAGCAAATTGTAAAAAGGGGTCGTGTGGGTTAAAAGTTTCACTAAAAACAGAAATCGGAAAGTTAGCTCCGAAGTAAATGTGGGCACGCAGGACGGGCTGCATAGTTATAACATAACAATTTCTATCTTCATCTATATACCATGCTATGTCCAGTGCATCAAGGAACAGGATGATCGAAGCCATCTAAAATGAAACATGGAACAAATCTAGTGAGAAATAAAATTTCTCAGTAGGCAAAATCTAAATCATCAAACACGTTAATAGATTAGTAAATAATCAATATATTCAAATGAACCCATAAAATGATTATGCAACTATATGAATGCATGAAATGAAATAGTCACAGGTGCACATGGCCTCTACATATGTACAATATGTAGGAATGCTGCGGCCGTCTTACGCTAATCATGCATGACTTCCCATGTATCTTGCACCTGATTTCTCTACATCTTTATCATAGATGTATTATCACAGGTCCGATTTCACAAATCTCTTGGAAACTCAGATCAATCTTATATCATCACATCAATAATCCATCTTTTTCATCAATAATGAAATCCATGAGTAATTACATATATCCTCGCGGAAAGTATTTTCATCATAACATAATATGTACCATAAGTATGGTTAGAATACCATACCGTATTCCAGTAAAAATCATATCAACTTGGGCATGACAATTGATTATCTTCAAGCTATAGATACATCATGTTAGTATTAATAACCACAATATATATTTCAAATAATTTCTAATTCCTTTAAACTTTCACAAGAAAAGATCTCCTTTCACTTAATAATAAAGGTTATCTGGAGGGGTGGGGAAAAATCGAGATGGTGGTAGCCTGGATGGTTGGGTTGGTTGTAACCTGAATGACTGAGATGGTTGTATCCGAGATGGTTAAATATGGTTAATGTCCAGGACGTTTATAAAGTGATTAAGGAGTCCGGGATGGCCGGGTTAAGTTTATTATAGGTGGTGTATATAGGTAATGATATCCTAGTCCGGGTTGGTCGGGGTAAATTTATCATAAAGGGGGTGTATACAAGTAATGATATCCGAGTTCCAGGTTAAGTTATCATAAAGGGGGTGTATACAAGTAATGATATCCGAGTTCTGGGTTGACCGGATTGAGTTTATCATAAAAGGGGTGTATATCAATAATAATATCCAAGTTCCGGGTTGACCGAAATGTACGTAACCTGGATGGCTATAGTAAGACTGGTTAAGTCCGGAGTGACCGAGATGCATATATACATGGACTACTATAGCAAGGACGGGTAAGTCCGGGGTGACCGGGATGCATATAATATGGACTACTATGGCAAGGACGGGTATGTCCAGGTTGACTGGGATGCATATAACCTGGACTACTATAGCAAGGACGGGTAAGTCTGGGGTGACCAGGATGCATATAACATGGACTACTATAGTAAGGATGAGTATGTCTGGGTTGACTGGGATAGATATAATCTGGACTACTATAGCAATGACGGGTAAGTCCGGGATGACCGTGATATATATAACATTGACTACTATAGCAAGGGCGGGTAAGTCTGGGGTGACCGGGATGTATATAACATGGACTACTATAGTAAGGACGGGCAAGTTCGGGCTGACCGGGATGTCCGGGTTTCACTAGTTTTACGTATAAATTATCACGTATAACTTTCTAAAACGCTAACGATTCTAATTATAAATTCTTAACTATCTTGGTTTAAAATTACCATATCCTCATCATAAAACACCCTTTCGAATATAGATTTTCCATCTTAAATAAAGACTAAGTCTTGACAATTAAGCACATACTTTAATATTAACAAATTCTAAGTCAGAGATTGAAGCCTAGCCTACCTCCAATAAATCTGATGAACTGAATAGAAAGTGAATTCTGGAGTAGAAAGCTTTTACGTGAAGTGTACAAGACTAGTAAATTTATGGTTCAGCCAAAGGTGGTAGAAAATAAGGAACTTTATTGTAAGGAGTGAGAGCTGAGATTTTCGTACAGTGATTTCTAAATGCAAGACTATTTATACTAGTTTTTTTGGTTGGGTTTTAAGTGATTTAATTGAGTTATAACCGGGATAGGCTTTAGTTTGGTTACAAAGTAACTAACCTTGAAGATTTTTATCCTAAGTTAATCATTACAAATATTCCTTCATTTATGACTTCAAATACGTGGTAGTTTACTGAATGTTGAACTTCAGTTGCCTATATTCATATGTATGTACTATATAAAGCAAGATTCCTTCATTTAATGTTTTGGAAAATTATCTTCTGACCTTACGTTAATTTTTTGCCAAATGTTTTTTATATTACCTATAAGTCTCACGTATGACTTGTTTATGGCTGATTTACGTGAATCCTTTTTTAGTCAAAATTTTATATTTATATTATATTATTATCATATTTTTATAAATTAAATATAAATTAAAAATATAATTTTTGAGGATGTTACGTCTGATGTACTTGTCTCGTGAGGAATTCAAAGAGTTTTGAACTAAATACTGGTCCCAATTTCTTAATATAAATACATTCAACTTTGAATTGTGTAAAGTGATGCCTTAATTATATGATATTTTGTTATGAAAATAGTTAAATGTAGTATTTGCTTCCAGAAAAGTTAAATGTTTCTGTACAAATAACTATTTGAACATCAATTATATGTTAATTTAATTCATTTAACAATACGTTATGAATTTCTTTCAACCACTATTTTGGGAATAAAATTCTCACATGCTGTGAGGCTTTTCCAATAATCAAGACCTCAATATTCCGATTTTTCAAATTAAATGAATTTATCAACTTTTTTTTCCCTATGTGGTTCGCGTTGCGCACCGGCCTCTATAGCGAGCTTGAACCATCTTCAGCTTCAGTTACTTTGCACTAACAAAGCGCCCCACGTTCTGAGACAAACCCAGTATGCTATCTGCCATGGAGGATCAGAAAGTTTCGATTTTTCATTGATTGTGTATAACTGCACAAAGAGGGTAGTGAAGCAATGCGTAGAGCGATTGCGTTTCTCGTTCACCCACGATTCCTCCTTCTCTTCCTTGTTCTCTCAATTTTCCTCATTTTCACATTTTCTGGTTCTACTACCACCAATGGTTTTACTACTCCCAAACAGGTGCTCCCTTTAACCTTTCATCTGTATGTTGTTGTCATTGTAGATCTGATTTTGGTAATTGGGCCGGGTTTCGTGCATAATTGTTTATATTACTGTGAGGTTGTTTCCATAGATCTGTCCGTTCCAATCATTTGGCACGTGTTTTCGTTTTACTCTTTCTTTTTTACTTTTTGTTACTGATAGAATGAAATCAAAATGGAGTTTTTTGTATTTTAATTTTGCTTACGTTTACCTGTAATGCCACCCTAAGGAAGTGCACATTACGAAATTAAACTCTTTCGTGTAATTGAATTGTATTGCTTTCGGATGCATTTTAATTTTGCCATTGTAGTTATTCCTATTATTAGTTGGCTGCTGTCTATGCAATCTAATTTGATTAATGATGAATCCCTCATGGCTTGATTCTGTGGATTGCAATGTGGCTTGGTAGCATGCTTTGCATTATAATCGATTCCTTCTTTATTTATTCAAGTAAGTTGTTTGAGTTCCTTTTTGGTTGGGTTAGTGTATGCACTATGCAGTACTAGAAGTATGAACTAGGTAATGTATTAAAACTTCCATCTGTAGACTAGCAGAAAATTCGAGCAGCTCAAGAACAAAATGGGGGTTTAGCCCTTAAAATGAATCAAGGGAGGGTCATACTAGATATTTAAGGTTGACTTGATGGTAAAGGGTGAAGGGAGGGAGGGATAGGTTGTGGGTTCGAATCCCCCCACTAATAAAAACTAACAACTAGCATTTGCGAATCCAAAAAAAGAAAGGGAGGGTCATACTCATAACACACATTAGCCAGTTTGAAGAGACATCCATCTCTGTAGATCAATTCTGTGTACCCGTGCCTTGTAACCCAGCTTTAGAAAGAAGAGGATAACGAGAGCTTCAACACAGGGTGCATTTAGTGCTCACAGAAGGCTATGATCATTTAGAAATGTGATAGAAATTGATGAAACAAGGATACTGAGGCAGGAGTGCTTGGTCGCTGGGGTTTCCTTTTCCTCAACCAATTCGGTTGTGTCAGCCTTGAGATTGGTTGGTCTAACATTTATGAGCTGACTGGACAAAGATGGATGAAGGTAAGATAGATTAGAGTTCAAGTGGCACAGGATTAGGAGAGTGTATGGGTAGAAGAATGTGGCTTAAATCGAAGAGGATAGTATTTTGATGAGAAAGGCAATATGAAAAAAAGTGTAGTCCCTGGGTAAGCAATACTGCCGAAGTTAAATTTATCCTTTGATTTCAGTTTGAGTCTTTTGCTTAAATCTACCCATCGTGTTTTCTCTTTCCCAGCTTATTATGAGTCATTCCCTGCTTCTTGGAGTGTTACCCTTATCTATATTGGAAACAATTTGTAAACGTAGTTATGGTTTTTATCATTAAGATTGAAACCTGCTTCTTTGGTTGAAGTTGCATGAGCCACACTCTGACTATAAATGAAGTTTTTCTGTCCACTATATTAGGCGTGGACCTGTTTTGAGACCACCATTTTTAACACTGAATATTTATAAACATTAAACAACGACTTGTGTATCATTTGATTGAAAATAGATGGTTAGGTGTTAGAATATTAGGAAAATATCTTTAATTTATTATAGAATATCTTAAATTATCTCTTAGGATTAGTTTGTTATCTTGGGAGTATCATAGATTATCCTTTAAAATTAGTTTCTTATCCCATAATATCTCCTAGGATTGGTTTTCATATTTCTTAATAATTATCATGTTTTGTTTTGTTATTCAAGTAAAATTCGGAGTCTATTAATTAGACTAAATAAAGGTTAGTGCCTTAGTCTTTTAAATAAGATCAGTGCATCAAATTGTATTAATAATTCAAGATTATTATCTTTTTTTATCTTCTCTCCTTTTTGGCTAAATACATATAACTTCAACATGGTATCAGAGCTGTACTAACCGTTGTGACATGTCCATCATTATTCTGCTATTGAGTTGCTGCTCAGAACACTACTGTAACAATGTCTTTCTTTCCAAATCCTTCTCTTTGTTCCTTGCTATTTGTTGTTTGCCACCAGTACATATCCAATGATTCCTAACATTAGTGTTCTTCTTTAGTTTTTGAGTTCCGTTGTTACTACACACTAGCATGTTTCATTTCTTCTGCTGTGCATTTTATTGGCATGTTTAGTCTTAGAATTCAGGCTTAGTGCATAACTCAACTCTACAAAACTAGCTTGTAAGGTGAGGACTGTCCAAGTCTTAACAAGGAATACATTTGCCATATCTTTGGTCAATGTGCGATCTTAACACCCCCCCTGTGCCTAGGACTTGACATCTAGAGTGTGGACAAATGCGGATGGCCCAATAACAACACCCCTCATGTCTAGGAATAGACATCTAGAGCATAGACAATTATTGGTGGCCCAATACATGATAGACTTTGAAAATACTATATTAGAATTTTAGGCTTAGGGACTAACTTAACACGACTCTTATAAGGAGTACATATGCCATATCTCTAGGCAGTGTGGGATCTCAAAAAATCTCTACCTCTCGCTGTCGCTGCTGTTGGTCTTCATTCTAGCAGGTTCATAAAATATAATTTGTGCGTTTAGCCACTGCAAGGAGGATGGCCCGTTCTATCTTATCATTTGGTGTCCAAGGTGATACTGTAGTAATGATTAATTGACGGTAGGGACTCAAAATAAAAGTTTTAATATATTAGGAATTCAACGGAACACGATAATTTATTAGGAACCCAAATCAAAAAATCGGTCATCTATCAGAAACCTAAAACATATATAACCCTAAAATTAACAAGCATATTTAAGAGAAATAAAATTAAATGCTCAATATATAATATTAGGACAAGACATATGACTTATTGAGAATGAGAGCTCTCATTTAATAATAAATTCTAAAAACATTTTAATTTAAGAAAAGATCTTTAAAAGTTCTTATTCAAGATGATTATTTAGATTTATAATGTAGGAGTGGTTAGGAGTCTATTAATTAGTATAAAAAGGCTTAGTTTCTTAGTCTTTTGAATAAGATCATTGTATCAAATCATATTCATAATTCAAGGTTATTTTCTTTTTCTCTCTAAAACGTTGTAATTTCAACATTAGGTCATGTACAAAATTTTTCCACTTATGATTTCCATCTTAACTGATAAACTTTACCTTTTCTGATGTAGGTTGTTGAGATCATTGAGGAGAAACCAGAAGAGGAGCCTGAAATTACACACAGAGTATTTTTGGATATTGATATTGATAAACAGCGATTAGGTTGTCAAGCAACATTTTTAGAAATTTTACTCATTGCAATCGTTTAAATCAACTTGACTCATGAAATAATTTTGTTACCAAGAGGATGTAGAAAATTGAAGCAACAATTTATGCTCAATCAACTTCAAAAAAATGCTACTTTTCCTTTCCTATCTGATATTAACGACCTGCAGTATGCAATAACTTCTACAGGTAGGATAGTGATTGGATTATATGGCCAAGTTGTACCGAAAACTGTGGGTATGTCATTGTTCTTCTGTTTCATGTTCCTTTGTCTGCAACTTAATTGTTTTAATAATATAAATTTTCATTTTGCATGAACCAAGGGTCAGCTTCTTTAGTAGAAAATGTAATATTTGTGGGTATTCGTTTTCTTTTACCCTTTTATACAGGGTGTCTACTTTAGACTTCAGTTATTTTTGTAAATTCAAACTTAAATGTGCTTGATGAAGCTTTCTCCTTGTATATGTATGCTATTTACATACAGTAAGGCTTATATATTATAACATTGCAATTTCTAATGACTGAATTTTCTGTCTGCAGAAAATTTTAGAGCTTTGTGTACAGGTAGCTGTAGTCTCTTCATTTTGTTTATTAATGTAATCCACATCGGTCCTTGCACTGATTAGGAGTTGTTCCATGATGTGTAGGGGAGAAAGGCAAGAGGTCAAATGGCATAAAGCTTCATTACAAAGGAACACCATTTCATCGGATAGTATCTGGTTTTGTGATCCAGGGTGGAGACATTGTTCATTATGATGGTAAAGGGTCTGAATCTATTTTTGGTGGCACCTTTCCTGATGAGAATTTCAAGATTAAACATTCTCATGCTGGTGAGTAACAATTTGCTTGGATGAAAGCATTTCATTTTATTATTAATATTTTTATAACTTGATGTTTTTCTGTCATTTCTAAGATATGTGTTTGAGTTGTTTCTATGAAATCTTACTCCCATGATTGCAGGCGTTGTTTCTATGGCAAATTCAGGACCTGATTCCAATGGCTCACAGTTTTTCCTTACCACAGTGAAGGCCAGATGGTAAGTTAATTGTGTCCTTATAGTGTATGGTTTAGACGATTTCTAGACTGAGTATCAGATGCAGTTGGATCAAGGTCTTGTAGGTTAAGAGCAGTCTTTTTAGGGTGCGAGCCACACACTTGTGAGAATTCTGACTTATTGTGAAAAATAAGAACTATAAATCTAGATCATATAATTTATAGTTGTGATTTCTCACAATGACAAGAATTCTCACTTGGTATACTTTCTATATATATATATTGATTGACACTACCTTTGAATTTGTTCTTTTAAAGGCAAAATATGCACTCATTGTGTCATCATCACTAGTTTATAGTTCTGAGTTATGACATCAATTTACTTGTAAACTTTCCAGGTTGGATGGAGAGCATGTTGTCTTTGGCAAGGTTGTTCAAGGCATGGATATTGTGTATGTAATTGAAGGGGGAGCCGGAACCTACAGTGGAAAACCCAGAAAGAAGGTGGTGATAGCAGACTCTGGGGAGATACCAAAGATCCACTGGGATGAGGAAACTTGAACTTCCTCCTTTTAGCACATGTTTGGATTATGGTTTGGATAGCAGACACGGCTGGTTTGTCTTTGATCTTGATTCTAAGTCTTAAACCATGCTTTACAAAATGTAATCCTAACATGCCAACTTGACTTAAAAAAGAATTGGTAGATACTAGATTGTTATTAAAAATATACTGAAACCCGGTTTCTTTTAATGTAAGCAATATATTTGGTAAGTCCATTTTATGTTTTTATGTTTATTGTATTTTTTTTTATAAATCATTCCTGTTTATTTATATTGAACACTTTATATATTAATACGGCCCTTTGCTGTAGAGAAAGGGGAAATCATTATATTGTCTTGTTTCCGTTGAATCTTCTGTGCGCAAATGCATCATTCTTCTGCCGGAAAGGTTACCGTAATTAGATATGCTTAAAAGAATTATATTATTCAAATGAGGATATTTGTCGAAAGGTATCAGTGGTATCGGTATATAAAAAAACGATGAAACAAAGACTGAAGTGGTTTGAACACGTTATGAGATGACCACTGGATATTCCCGTAAGAACAAAAGTTTGTTACTAAGAGCTCAATATAAAAAGAGATAGAAGTTGACTGAAACTTAACTGGAAAAATGTAGTTAAACAAGATCTAATGGAATGAGATATAGATTGGCGAATAGTATGTCTTAGGAATGAGTGGAGAAAAATTATAAATTTGATAGAAAGTTAAACTCATTAATAGTTTTATGTTCCAATCGTTCCCTTGTTTTAGTTATTTTCTTATTCTTTTCTCCCTTATTCCTTTCATCATTCTTTTATTCTAGTTTATTTTTTGTATCTTTTGTCTTATTTTCATTTTTTTCCCCTCTCTCTTTCTTTTTATTTGTCTTATTTTCAACTTATCATTAAATTTATCTACTACCGATCCCAATTAACTTTGGTTAAAGGTATTGTTGATGTTGATTTTTGATTTATCATTGGGTTCATCTACCATCAACTCCAATTAACTTGGATTAAAGATGTTGTTGACGTTGACGTAAAGGAATTTATTCCATACTTTTCTCTTTCCTGTTTCTCCTTAATTGTAAAAAAAAAAGAATGTATCAAAGTGACATCACTTTCTGCATTATAAATATATTGTAAATATATAAGTTAACGAGTTTGGAAAAGATAAACATATTATATGTAATCTAAAAATTTATTAAAATTATAAATATCATAATAAAATTATAAATGTAAATATTTTTTATTTAAATAAATCAATTTATTAAATCTTAAAAGGCTTTTTTAGGCGATGCAAATTTAACATTGTAAATTGAAAAAAAAAACTTTAGAAAATATCCTAACTTATTAAATAGGTTTAGCTTGACATAAATTATAAAATATAATAATAAGATACCGCATAGTCCGATCATATTGGATGATTCTTATCGTTGTTGGTGATACAAAAGGTGGGACAGAGAAAACTAGCAGCACTGAGTAATAAGTAACGTTTAAAACCTCTCCTGAAGTTTGTAGGAGATTAAGCCGTTCAAAAGAATCAGATAAAATAGAATTGGGTTTATTGTTAGAAGTTATAGGAATTAATTAAAGCAATGAAAGTCAAGCCAACAAATGATTTGTATCATTGGAGGGGATGATATCAGAGATTCAAGCCCACATGTTTCCGGTGTTTAGTAATGAAATATGAAAAATTACAACTTTGAATATAATATATCTCTCTTGGTTAAAGTTTTTTATGACTTCTTCATCATGAGTTTAAATTCAAAAATAATCTTTTTACATATATTAGGATAAGACTGAGTATAATATTTCTTTCTCGTCACATGAAACTTCCGAACAATGAGATAATTTTGCTTTTTTCAGCATCATCTCTCTTAATATTATCTTTGTAATTGTAAGGTTATGTTAACAAAAAGTGAGCTTTTATTTTTCTAGCCGTTGTTTATCCGACCAGGCTAAACATAAATGAAGTAAAAAGCCAGATCTGCATGAGCTTTCAAAGCATATGGATTGCAGCTCAAGATTTGGTAACCGATTATGCAGCGCCACTGAATTTCAAGGTACTTTTGTCGTAGCGCATAACACAACAAGCATGCATCCATGTGATTCGTCCTTTGCCTTGCTACCTCATTTTTAATTGGGCTTCGTCAGTCCAGTTTGTGTCATGTTCTTCCAATGTCAGAAACTCCCCGAAATAAATAAATATAAAGACAGAGAAAAGCAACTTTATACGTAGAAAGAAAAATAGTATATAAATACAAGCATCTTAATAAACGTACAAGAGAATATCCTCACAATGAAATGAATAAATATTATTGTTGGTAGTAAGCACTAAGAAGAACAAACATTTTGTATAATGTCTGACCTAATATCTCACAAATTAAAAACATAATAAGTAAAAGTATTCCATGCGGATTTGAGAAATTTTTTAAAGGCGAGGAACATTTCATTACACCACTTGCGAAAAAAAAACTCAGAAAATCTAATATTTTTATTTCTTGTCTATAGAAAATCAGGCGTAGTATTACATGTTAATGGTAATCCGATTAAAACCCTGTTAGATGAATGGTAAAAACACTAAAACCATAAAACTATAAAACTCCACCAAGAAAACTACAGTATCTTTGTTTGGCGTTTGCCCCGTGAGATCTAGATTGAAAAAACACAAAAATCTACAGGAGTATATGTTTGGTGTGTAGAGAGTTTCAGACATCATTTTAATGAAACACTACTCAAACTCTCACTCTCTGTGTTGTGTTGGGTTGTAGTATTATGATGGGTAGTAGCGAGGATCCGAACAACAAAGGCGATTTTCCATACGAGTCCCCGGCATCGCAACCCTTTCTATCGAAACCCTCATCGTCTTCTTCGGCAGTGGAAGAAGAATCGGAGTCAAACCAGCAATACCATCACATCACTTACAATTCAGGTCCTCGCTCCTTCAAGGACCTTCCTTTCCTCATCCTCTTCCTCCTCTTCCTCCTCTCCACCTTCGCCTTTGGCATCTTCTCCATCATCCATCGAAACAACAACTACCCCTCTCTCTCCTCCTTCACCTTCGACCCCACCACCTACTCCTGCGTCCTAAACCCTTCTTCTAATTCTTCCTCCTCCGTCTCCTCGTGGCTCTCCCTCCTTCAAACAACATCTTCATCGTCTTCTTCGAATTTGGTGAAGGCTCTCATATGGACCCTCGTCATCACCTTCGTCCTCAGCGTCCCCTTGTGTTGGGCTCTGCTTCTCTTACTCAAGCATTACACCAAACAGATTGTCTACGCTGCTATTCCATTCTTCATCGCCATCCCTATTTTCCTCAACGTGTATTGGTTCGTGGCCTGCACCCTCGGCGCGTCTTGCAGCAACGCGTTCCCCCTCGCGTACCGGGTTCTCGTTATGGTGTTCGTGTTCTTGGTGATTGGGATCATCGTGTGGATCTTGGTGGTGAATTGGCATCGCGTGGAGCTCACTGTGAGCATAATCGGGGTTGCTTCCTACGCGCTTTCGAGGAACATGGCTTTGTTCGGGGTTCTGCCTTGTTTGACCATTGGGCTGGTGCTGTATTTCCTGCCAATCGTGGTTTTCATGGTGTTTGCGAGGTTTAATGGGAAGATTGTGGTGAAGAATTTGAAGCGTGGATATGCTTGTGAATGGAAGGAGGATTCTTGGGTGCCAGCTTATTATGCTCTGGCTATTCTCACCACGCTGTGGTCTGCGGCAGCTATGGTTGAAGCTCAAGTTTATGTTATCAGTGGGACTATTGCTAATTGGTATTTCTCCAAGGAACATCAAGCTCCTAGGCGTAGTATTCGAACTCCTCTCAGGTCAACATTGTTGTTGTTGCCTTACATTTGTTTGCTTATGTCATGTTTCATTCTGACTCGAGTGTTAAATTGATTAGTTTGACTTGAATTGTGTGCTTTGATATGAGATTAGTATATCCTGTGTTAGAGTGCTTAGTTTGAAATGTTTTCTTTGATTCCATTTTCCGTTATTATTTATGTCAATGACTCTTGCTGGTTGCTTTGTAATTTTCTTAGTTCAAGATTGCTGTTACCTGTGATGTGTCTTGTAGCTTTTGAATATAATATGGTAGTTCCCCGTAGTGTACTCTTTGATTGGCTGGCTGATGGGAGTGCTGATGAAAAGAAATGTTCAACTGTGTTGAATGATTTCTTTTCATTTAGAAAGACATTAACTGTGGTTTTCCGCTTGCAGAAATGCTTTTGGTCCTTCTTCTGGCACGATATGTTTGTCGGGATTGCTTGTCTGTGTTGTTCGAATGGTGCGTTCTGCAGTTGATAGTGCAAGACAAGGGGATACTCCTGGGATAGTGAACCTTGTATTGCGGTGCTGTGTAAATGCCTTACTGACAGCAGTTGATTTTCTTAACAAGTTTACCATAAACTTTGCTGCAATAACTGGTGAAGCCTACTGCTCTTCTGCAAGGATGACATATGAACTTCTAAGACGCAATCTTCTCTCTGCTGTTTTTGTGGAGACCATCTCATCTCGCATCCTGGCTGGAATTGTCTTTGTTTTTTCTGCATCATACACAATAGTGGTACGTGGTGTTAATATGACTCTTTTTAATCCTTCCACTTTGCATTAGAAACTTGCTGTGAATTGTAAGTTCTTGGCTGGGCATTTCCTCTTGAAACATTAAATAATTTGATAGTGCGATCCTACAAAGATTGTGAGAAAGTACTAATTACTACCAATTTAAACTATTTGAGCAAGCAATTGATTTAGATGGAAATAATTGAAGACAGACTTGTAGGGAGTGTTTAGAATGCAAGAATAAAAGCAACTTGGGTACAAAACTCTATCCTTGTCTACCTATGCAACTGAATTCAATTCAATGCTAGTCAAATCATGAAATTGGAGTTTGAATCTACAAAATTAGATTAAGCTTAATTCCTTGAGCCAAAACCAAGTATATTTCTAATTCCTTACACAATATCTAACTTGATTAAGCAATGAAATAAAAAATTTATAAAGAACTCACAAATTTGATGTCTATTCTTAGACACGCCCAAACTTATGGCAAACAATTTAAATTCTAGTCTAAGCCTAATGTTCCAATTGCCACACAAACCTAAGATCAGTTTCTATAGCAAAAAACTAAAGAAACACCCAAGAGTGATGAGAAAGATGCACAAATTTCATGGAACAAACTTAGATAAATGAATTCAGATTACATAATGATTCAATTTCAACCTTATTTAGCTTACAAAGGCTAAGTTACGCATGGAAAACAAAACAGAAGAACAAGAAAATAGAAGGGATAAAATGTGTTTGTGCTGCTAGATCCTTTCCCAAGGACTCCAAGGCCTGAAGAATGTTTTGGAACTCTTTGATCCTCTATTCCTGCATATGCCGTCTTTTGGTCCAAAGATTCAAAATAAACTCTTGAATTGCGACCTTCAGCGCCTAGTGTTGGTACTGACTAGAAGCTCTTTAGTCTGACCCTTGGTGCTGGCTTTGTAGCATTGGGCACTCCAGGATAGTATCTCACTGTCATTTCATCGCATGACACTTAAGAGGAAACAAATAATGCTGACTTTGTTGACCTTCAACTCCCAACTCTAAATCACTTATGATCTAGTTCTCAACGCTATGTCATTTTTAGAGTTTTATGCAAAAAATAATATAAAATTCACTAAAAACATGCAAATAATTTCTAAAATTATAAAATACTAAAATTTTACAATTAAGTGCCAAAATGTAAATATGAGAAGCTAAATTCCCTAATAATAAGGCCTTAAATTAGCTATAAATCTACATTAATTGTTAAGGTAGATTTATGATATAACTGTTGCACTTGTAACCTGTGGATGTTGACCATTTGTTTGACAACTTGCAGCATTTCCTTCCATTAACATCTCTACATTTTCACTTGGTACCCATAAATTGCAGCCAATTTATATTTCTTGGTAATTTTTTTGAGGTTAGAAGGAGTTTGCAGGAGGATTTAAGTCAGTTGAAACTTCATTTTCTTATAAAACTCCAGACTCCGGGCAAATAATGTCTTAAAAATACTTTTGGGGATAAAAAATATGCTAGTTATTTGATGGACCTGGTTATTCTGTCTATTTAATACATTGTTACTAGTTTTTTTTCTGTTGTCATTATTTTCTGTTTCTTCTATCAAGCTTTGTCTTAATTGTTTATGTATGACCAGGCCTGTGTTATCTTAAAAGCTGGTACCAATCTTGGGTCTGATTCATATTTTGTGGCTGGGATGGCATGGGTGCTACTGATAGTAGTGCTGGGTTACCTCGTGCATGTGCTAGACAATGTAATTGACACAATTTACGTCTGCTATGCGATAGACCGGGATAGAGGAGAGGTTTGTAAACAAGATGTCCATGAGGTTTACGTTCAATTACCCATTAGTAGAAGTCTCAGACAGTCTGTTACTACAAGAACTCTAGGTGTGTAAATAATTTTTGAGATACAAATGTTTTTGAAGCCTGGGATTGCTATTTTATGGACAGTGTGGAGTTAGAATTGTCCGTGACTGTGACCTGTGATCCTATTGTGCATACTCCTGAATATTTATTTAAAATTTGTTTTCTATTTTTTTTCTAAGGGTAACTTTTAGTTAATCTGAAAGTTGACTTCAGTTTTGTGTAACCTGAATGATGTATATTTTGTTTGGTGGAAAGAGGCAGAAGTTTACACTGTTAATCAGAAAGATTTGTTGAAGAACTAAGCAAAACCTGTATTACATTTGTAGTGCTTTCATTCTTATTTGTTTGGTGCATTGATTTGCTTTGATCCCCTTTAGGCGTTTGTATGCTATTGTCTTAGTCTTGAAGCCGTGTAAAACTGTAAAAGCTACAATTCCATAGTATGAAGTATCTATCTGTTTCTTCTTCCTTTAAAAATACTTGTTTGTTTTAGACATGTAAAAATGGGTTGGGCGCCAAGTTCATCAGTCCTTATTCATTGAAAATGATTCTGGTTTTTGATTAAAAGAACCCTTTGAAAACGATTGGGACCGACTTAATGCATATAGGGAAACCCGTTCAACTGCCTCCAAAATTACGCTTGAGACAAAAAGTAGCGAGGAAGTTGCTTCCAGCAACTTACATTTATCACAAACGAACGGTTATTCAAACATTATTCAGGCATAAAATTTGGGTCATTTCCTTTTAGAATGCTTGGATAAATAACTGAATTAAAGCTTTATTTAAATAATTTTTTTGGTTCAAATTTGATCATGGGATTTGTTGTAATAAGGTAAAAAAGATATTTTGATAAGTTATATTAAGTTAATTAAAATAAGTTGAAAAAAGCTTATGTTGAAAAAAACAAATCAAACAGTTTCTTAGAAAAGGAAGATGGCGAAGAAATTCTAATACTACTCCATATTGGAAGACCAATGTCCAATACTCAAGGTAGTTTTGGAGCTATTCAAAACTCTTTTTTAAAGGCCTATATATTATGCCTGTCTCGAGTTATATTTTTAGTGAGTAATGCTTACTCGTAGAGTATATAAGAACTTATTCAGTTTGCGAAAATGTATTTTATTTTTTAAAATAATTACAAAAATGTTACTTTACTTTTACTTTTACATTTATTTATATCCAACGATTTGTACAAAATAATGAAAATAAAAATTTATTATTTTCACTAATCCTATACATTTTTTTAAATGAACAAAATAAAAAAAGTAATTTTATAGTAATTTATGAAACTAGATTAAAAAAAAAAAAAACTTGGCAATGTCTTCTTGTGGAGAGGTGTGATTCAGTGTACATGTTAATTGGTCCAATTGATGGAAGCATTTTGTACATACGGAACGTCAATAACGCATTTCATCTCACTAAGTATATGTTTGCATGCATGTTAGGAGAGCTGTTTTTTTTTATTCTCTTTTTTTAAATAACAAATTATTTTTTCTTTATTTTGTGTCTCGGAATTTAAGAATGGAAATTAAAATTATAACCCTTCATTCCTTTTACAATATATTCTCCTATTAACAGCTCGGATCCTCTCCCGCACAATATTATCCTTTTACCTATATTAGTTTATATAGTCTCTTTGCTTTTGTCTTGAACATGAAATCAAATTAATATGATGAAAAATAAAGAAATTTTTTGTGGATTTGGCAAATTATCTGGGTTTCAGTTTGCAATTCCAAAAGGCAAAAGTTATTTGTTTCTTGGATCCCATCACGTGAAAGCTGGCACTGGCAGAGTGGCAGTGGTATGCAGTGACAATTATTTATGAGTCTCTTGCGCTGCTCCTTCCTTGCTCAATTAAATTGCCTATCAAGAAATAAGCCACATTATTCAAAATCTCGAATAGATATAATATACTGTTTTTTTAGCAACGATTGCTTAATTCTCTGCATAAAGTTTGACATGTTACAGAAGCAGTGGCAATTCCAAAACTTTATATTTAGTTACAAAGTTTAATCTCATATATAAACTATTTTACTAGCAGTTTGATAGGTTATATATATTACTCCACAAAAAGCTTGTCTTTGCTTGGCAGGTTGGTAAAGGAATATGATCAGATCAACTGATAACACAATCATAAGGTACCCTTTAGCCAGATCCCTGACGATACAGAAGTTGAGCAAACCCAAGAGGCCAAGACTGCAATTGCAAATCAAGCAACATAATATGTTGAATCAAACATGCATCTTCACTCTCATACTCTTTTGAATGAGCATGAGCATAGGTCAGAACTCACCTAACTGATAGGGTCTTGACTTTTGAGGAAGCATTTTTCGAACACATAATGTGCTGTGAGGAGTAGCCAATAATAAAGAAAACCTGCATGTTCTGTTGTCTTCCATTATCGTTTTCTTTGAACTAGTGGAGTTGCAAATTTTTTTGGATCTATATATAGCAACTGTGTACGTAGATATATGGCCTAAATATGTTGAGTTGATGGAGCTTTATAATTTTCAATGGTAATTAGTTAACTCAGAAGGAGCGGAGCCTATGATTTTAACAAATTAAGGCCTCAAGATAAAATTGGGACTCAAAGTATGTTTAGATAAATAAGCTAGGAATGAAATGGAATAAAAGGAAATGAAATGAAATACTACAGTTCAATAATCATTTTATGGATATTTTATATTGGAATGAAAAAAACAAACAGACGGGTGTTGATAAAATAATAATCATTTGATGATGAGTACATTTCAATGGATAAAAGAGATAGATGTAAGAATTAGAATTTTTCAGTTATTATATTATAGGTCTAAATTATTCACCGACATTTGTTAATAACGTTTGAATTAATCATCAACAAAAAAAACTTAGACTTTTGTTGATAAAATAATTGTTGTTGACAAAAATGATTGAACATAGTTTAATGAAATATTTTCTACATAGGATGTTTTTTTATTACTACGAAGATTCAAATTTAAAATTTTACCTTTAAAAGAATTTAACACGATTTCATTTAGGCAGCATAATGTTAATAGGTGTAAAAATTAAAATGTGAAACAATCATGATCGTAAATGGAACATTAAAATTTATATTGAGATTGCATTTCATCATATTTTAATCAATCTAAACCACGAAAATGAAAGAAAAAAAAAATAGTCTTCTTCATGCCATTCATGTCCATAATCTAAACAGAGTGTGAAAGATACTTGAACTACACAGGCTAAAGTTCTTTGCATTTCGGTACAGTTTGATTTATTTTTATAAAGTCACTCAAATCAAATATAAAATTAATATGTTGTACTCAATTTGCTTCATTTTGAATGTAATGTTAAATTAATTTGCACCAAACCAAATATATATATATTCAGTTCAATTTGATTGAGTAAGTAATTTTTGCTAAAACTTTAATTTTTTTATGACTTTCAAATTTGCTTTTAATTTGACAACTACAAAAATAAAGAACACCAATTAAGTTATGATCAGGACTGCATTATATACCCTTTTTTAGTGGATACATATAGTCCATGCATGCCCCCTTAAGTTGGCCTTACTTGGTACACCACTTCTTCTATCATAGGATATAATTTTCCATATACAATTATAAGCGGGCCAATCAGGTTCTGCAAGGAATCCAAAGATGTAACTCCATAGCATGCAGCTACTTAAAAGACAGAAAATAAATTTATTCAAATGTGTTAAGCACTTAAGCTATACAAACTACTGTCTGATCTTGTGGATTAGATCGATCATGAGAATGGAGATCATTAATTCTGAATCAAAATGTACTAAGCAGCATATATAGCACATGATATGTATGTTGTCTCTCCCTTTAGTTTGCCAAATATAACTTTATTTCAGTTCTAGGAGTAAAGAATGATCATAAACAGACTCTAGAGTTAGAATCTGATCAACGCCTAATGTTGACGAGCCAAATAAACATGAATCAGAATAAGGTCCAAAAAGATAAAGTTAGCCTATATTATTTGCTGTTTTGTTGTCAAAATGATGGATCAGGATTATTATACACCACAAGAGTGAGTACTTCCATGCAGAAGAAGCTCCTTCTAATATTAAAGTAGCAGATTCTAGTGGCCTACCACTCTACCTCAAAGTAGTTAGATATCATGCATGACCATCCTATAATCAACATTTAATTAATTTATGAGTAAAACTAAATCTTGGGATTGTGTTGATAGGAACAAGTGAATCAGGCCACCTCAACTTGTGGGCCTACTCAGAGTTTATTAAGTCAAGGATAGGACCCGTGGTTCGATAAACATGCCTCCCAGTTAACCTGCATAAGTTATCTTGCTGGCTATATCACTGGATTTTAGTGTTTGTAATCTCCATTTATCCTCTTTCTCTATGAGCTAGAGCAATGCATGTGGGAAAATATAACATGGTCATGACACAAAGAACTGAATGTGTGACTGTGATATTGAATCAGAATTATATAACTTAAAAAATTAAACAAAATCTGAGTCACTGCATATGTCAGAATTTCT
Organism: Glycine latifolia; assembly: GCA_013407115.1. NCBI lineage: Eukaryota > Viridiplantae > Streptophyta > Magnoliopsida > Fabales > Fabaceae > Glycine > Glycine latifolia. The sequence goes on from CM023951.1 coordinate 8,978,932, forward strand.
ATCGCTGTCTCAGTATCAACTAAATGATATGACATTGGTTGCGGTATTAACTCTATTGGCTTCATTTTCTTAGACAAATGCATGGGAAAACTTTAGCCCTTGGGGCGTGAAATCTCGAAGTTGAGAAGAATATAAAAACAAATGGATGATAACCAAGTTCAAGTTGGCAAGCTAGGGAACTGAACTGTGATTGGCAAAATGTACGTACATGCACAGTTTTACAAGGAGGTAATTTTTTTATTGTAGTTTTTTTTTCCACCTTCTTATCAGCTTTGCTTTTACGCAAAGACTATTTTCAGAAATAAAAAGTGTGATGGAATGTGTGGGTGTGATCCGAGATAAACAGGACCATTGTCAGTACGTCTATACTGCAAACAAATATTTGTGTGTTAAAATATATTGAATTGGTGGGTGTATTTGTTTGTCGGGAAAAGTATATTTAATCCATATCGAGCTTACAAAAAATATATTGAATTTTAACTTATAAAATTAACTTATAAGATAAGAATTATTATCTATTTATATATTTTAATGTGATTATATCACTAGATAAGGACTTTAATTTATCCTTCTCATGTCGGTATTGAACATGAAATTTATAAAACATGATATTTGCAACTTATCTGATAGTAAGTAATCCATAAACCAAATAATTATGGCTAGAATAAATTATGGTATCGTATTAATGCATTTCCCCTTATTTGTATTACTAAAAAAATTTGCTGAATATGTTATTCTGGTCCTTTGCTTAGTTGTTTATTGTCATTCGAGCTAGTTGTGGATCGAAATTTTTACAGTTGTCCTTTTCATTCCTGATAATTATTTCCATATAGAAGTTAGCTACTACCCACTCATGCAATCTATATTATGGACACAACACATCACACCTTTATAAATGAGGGAAATCAATTAATACCGAGACCAATTTGGGTTAAGTCCATCTATTATTTCTTTATTTTGCTTTTGTTGTCACTTTGTATTTCAACTTTTGCGCTCGTCGTTGTCACGAGACTTCGAATGGGTTACCATGAAATAAATGTCAGTATCCTATGTACGTTCATGGTTTTTTAAGTCATCCACAATTATATTCCCACAAGTATTTTCTTTAGAGATAATATATTGTTAAAGTTTTTTTTCTTCCGAATATTGTTTAAGTTATTACCAGACACTAAAATATAATCATCTTTTCTTTTTCATTGGCATATAAGTATCTTTCTTAATAGAATTTGAATTTGCTTCATTAGTTTCTGAATCATTAGTTTTACTATAATTTACTGATATTCAAGAGGTTTGATTACATGTTTTATCATTCAAATTTTTTTATTTTGCAAATTTCAATATCAAATTCAAACTTTTGTTTTCACGAATTTTATTATTGTACTATTTAATTTTCTCGAATTTTACCACTTTGTTATAAAAATGACTTATGAAAAACAATGAAATTCGGGGAATATCTATTATTAAGAAAGGAAAGTAATTAAAAAGAGTCGACAAAAATCATATCCCTTTTAAAGAAGAAACTATACATGATTTATACTTTTTTATATTTAAGAAATTAAAAGTTTTAATTTTCACATTTAGTGCTTTATATTTTTAGTAGTTTTAAAAAGCTTAGCAAGTTTTATTAAAAGCTCTTTTATTTAAGATATTAAAAGTTTTATTATAACTTTTATTAAATATTAAATTCTTATGTTTCAATTTAATATTTTTAAATAATTAGAAGAAGTGCGAAAAAGGCTCTTTTAGATAATTCATGAACAAATAAGGGTACATTTATTTTAAAATTATTTAACGAGTTGAAAACATAATATACTTTAAGATAATTAATAGTCCCTCTTAATACAAGACACTATTTAAAACATCTTGATGATCGTTTTTATAAAATATTTTATAATTTTTATATAAAAATTATTATCTGCCTTTATTAAGATTTTGAGTATTTGTGTCTTCTTTGTTCATTTTTTTGTGAGATTTTGTTGTTCCTTAACAAGGATAATTTGAGAAGTCATTAATTCTCTTTAAAAAAGAAAATAGTAATATTTATTGATAGTGATGCATAATTTAATATCTTCACTTCACTCACAACAAGTTAATGATGATTAATGAAGGTAAAATTATGTTATATATAAGTGCCTTATATTAAGGTCTAGAGGGAGTAATAAATATGCCTTTAATTACTTTCTCATTTATAAGAGATTTTTTTTAGTAAAAAAATTCTTTTTCTTTTAAATATTTAACACAATTATATACTCAAAATTTGAATTTGACGTATCCTCAATTAAGTTGACATAATCTTTTGTCAGTTAATTTACACACTCAATAATAAAAAAGCATTAATAACATTTATAAATGAAATGTTTTTATTTTAATTTTCTTAACCAATATGTTTAGCATTTTTCAATTAATGTGGGTCCTTGTTATAATTGTCACTTATTATGGTAATTAATTTATTTTTTCTATTGAGGAAAAATGTACAAGTTTTAATCAACAATTCTGTTTGATTTTAGTAAATAAAAAAAATCTGTTGGATTGTAAAATTCATTTGTAAAATAGACTTAAATTATAATCTCAAATTTGAATCCTAATATAGTTAGTTAAATATCTGAATGTAAAGTTTTGTTGTTCATAATAATTTTATATTTGATAGAATTAATTGAAAAGTAACTGAAATTTAAAATATTAATTTATTAATTAAATGTTCGTAAACTAGTTGTTGAAATAACTCAAAAGTGTAAAATGAAAAAAATTATAATTTATTTAAAAAAGATAATAAAAAAATTGAATAAATATATTGATGATAAAAATTAAAAAATAATATTAAAATTAGAAGTTAAAAGTTACCATTTTAAAAAACATTATTTCAAATAACATTTCAAAAAATAATAAAAACTAATAAAAAATTATTTATCAAACAATTAAACAAATTTTTCAGCTAATAAATAAAAGTATAAGCTGATTGAAATATTTTGGGAAATATAACCAAATACTAACTAAATATATTTATTACAGTTTACATTATAAATATTTTTCATTTTAATTCCTTAACTAATCTCAGTTTAACAAGACCCTTGAAAAAATGAAGGATTATTGCCAATTGGTTGAATTTAATATAAAATTAATAATACATTAAATTCTTTTGAAAAATTATGAACATTAATTAATTAAGTTGTAATTACTAAACAACGTTTATTTTAATTTTTTAAGTTATCAAATGAATATAATTAATACGATGTTTTATTCATTAAATATAGAATGGAATTGAATGGGATAAAATTGTAAATAAGATGAAATAGCAATGGTAATCTGAAGGAGCCCCTGCTTATATATAGAGCCAAATCCCACTCTTCCTTCAAATTCTCGTCAACCTTCCACACTTAATAGGAAAAGAAAAGAAAAAAGAAAAAAGTAAGCCCAGCTTTGTTCTCCTTCAATTCAATTCTCTAACAATGGCGATGGCTTTCAAAATGGTACTTACTGCTCCACTGCATCTGCATCTGTAACCTCTCTTTTTTTCATTCTACCTGTTTATATAATTTTGATATATATTTGACCAAAGTGAATCGATTTAATATGTTGTGTGTATATATGATGTTATGATGATGAACGAACACTTGATAATTAATAGGCGACTACTGGGATGTGGGTTACGGATGAGTGCAAGAACTCTTTCATGGAAATGAAGTGGAAGAAGGTGCACAGATACATAGTCTTCAAGATCGATGAGAAGTCAAGGCTTGTCACCGTTGATAAGGTCGGTGGTCCCGGCGAGAGCTATGGTGATCTCGCTGCCTCCTTGCCCGACGATGATTGTAGATATGCCGTTTTCGACTTTGATTTTGTCACCGTTGATAACTGCCGCAAGAGCAAGATCTTCTTCATTGCATGGTATATATTAATCAATCAAATTTCTATTATTCATATATTTGTCATGACCATAACCATGGTTATTAAGTGGTACTACTCACCCCCCGTTTGACTCTAATACTAATAATGTTATGGAAAAATGACCCCCTACCCAAAAGGGTAATTTTATTTCTTTTTTTTTAGGTGCAAATCAAATAATGCAATTGTCGTGTGAATTTAATATATGATGATTTATGACAATTAAGGCAATATTATATTTTAGTTTTTGTTTCTAACGAAAAATTTCAGGTCTCCAACAGCATCAAGGATAAGAGCAAAGATGCTCTACGCAACATCGAAGGATGGGCTGAGAAGAGCTCTGGATGGAATAAGCTATGAAGTTCAGGCCACTGATCCAACCGAGATGGGATTCGATGTAATTCAAGACAGAGCCAAATAGATGGATGCCCCTTTTTTAAAGTGGGAATCCAACTCCTTATTCATGTGCTGAGCTAATCAATTAATCCCTCAATCTTACTCTCTCTCTCTCTCTTTATTTGCTATATATAATAATAATATATAAATTAAGTAACCATATATAGTCCAATGACTGTATGACATGTACGTGCTAGCTCTTCTTCTTTCTTGTTTTTATGCTAGTTTAATTGTGTTCGATGTAAGTGGAGCATCTAATCTTCAATCCTTACTCATAATAATAAGTTATGTGTCATATATGACTGTCGGGTGTATGATAAGTTAAGGGCCACAAACTTTGGTTGTAATCTCTTTAATGATGAAAAATTGTTGAAAAGAATGGATTAGCTCAACTTTTCCCACGGAAAGTTGATGCGTTACCATATTCATAAATGATGCTTTTGCATTCTACATTAATACTTTACTTAACGATTGTAGTTTGCTAACTTGGGCTGGGTAGTTTTGTTCAATGGCGGCATTACGAAGGCACTTGCCAACAATGCTTGGCTCATGGATTTGTACAAAACCAGAAATAGAAAATCAGAAACAGCGGTAACGAGGATCTAAGACGTACGACATCAAAATAAATTAGACAATGCAGGACCTTTTGCAAGTCAAAAGTATTTTTATACTTTTCTAATACTTTTGGGTACAGAAAAAGAGAGAATACCAAGTGCTCCACAAATATTTTAATTTGAAAGTAAATCTAATGATTAAAAAACTAATATTTTACACATAATTAATAATAATAATATAAACAACTGACTGCAATATTACTTACAGGCTAAACTATCCTCTTTCACACTGTTGCATTCCTTGATTCGGTATTTTCTATTGACTTTTTCTTTTCGTCTTTATCTTTTAGACAGCCAACAAAATTGAAAAGATGCATTGCCGTGCATGAAATTGTGATATATGGTTAATATTTGGGTAAATGCACGATCAATGTGGAATTTCTTGTCTTCGTGACAACATGTTCAAGGGGCTTTTGTATGCTTTCACTCTAAATTTCTCGTACTAATACGCTTGAAAGTTACAAATAAGTTAGCCAGTCTAACAAGATGGGGATTGGCATAAAATAAACGTGTTGAAAGATTGAAATACCTTGTTAAATATTCCAAGATTTAAAGTTGTCATTTTCAATACAACCTTAGTAAGCAAATGGGTATACGTGCATGAGATGTCTACAAATTAAATATGAAAATATTTAGTGTTTTGAATAAATTTCATGTTGCTCTCTTATAGTTACACTCTTTTTTAACTTATTTTCTTATACTTTTTTTTTACTAATAAACTCCTTATTATAATTATGGGCAACAACGTACAGTTATAAGCTTAGAACCGCAGTTAAATCAAATAATATATGGTTCATACAATCATACCTTGTATACGATATGAATGTGAAGGAAGATATCAAATTAAGTAACAAAAGTTTCTAAAAATTATACACATAAGCGTATGGATGTTTTGTATACATATTTGATCTCACTTTCTTCACTCAGAATGAAAATTGAAGCCTAACTTGGATTCAGACACATTTGTATACGACTCTGAGCAATTTCCAAAAAAACAGAAACATGGAAATAAAGGTTACGCAGGTAAGTAGTCTTTGTCGGTTAAGCTAAATTAATTGCGTAAATGGATTGACTTGTCCCAAATTGGGCAGTTATAGTGGATACATCGAGCTGGGCCGGGCTTTACCTGGGCACTTTTTATTCCCGTGTCGTTTTCGTGTTGCTGTGGACACCATTCCGTCTTTTTATACAACCCCACCTCAACTACTCACTCTTCTTTTGTTTTTCTTTTTTTCTTTGTTAATTATTCTTCCACAATTATGCTATTATCGCATGCCTTTTTAATCATATGTTGAGCAATAAAATTAAATGATTACTTTTTCCTTATGATCTAATACTTGAATAGAGTAAAATATTTCAAATAATAAAAAAAGGTATCAAGTCAAATAGTCCTACCCTCTGTGTGTATAAAAGCTGCCGAGGTTGCGATTGGCATCAAGGCAACATAACAAGCTAAAACCTGGAAGAACATTGATAGACAATATCTCTCTCTTTGTCACTTAGAAGTTCTTGACACTGCAGTTAGTTATTCGGAAAGATTGTTCTCGCATGCAATAATATAATGTGATGTGCTTACTGGTTAATGATTTGTATACAAAATTTCTGCATGATATTTGGCAACAACTAAAAAAACCTTCGAATTCGTCTAGCCCAATCAATGGCTATATATCCATCGCCTCTTGCAATTCACTTGTAGTTAGGAAAACAACATTAAAGCATTCCTTTATCTCTCACTATGTTAGAAATGAACTGAGCATGCATATGGCAACTCCAAAAACTGATTTAGAGACAAATCATAATTGTAAGCAGTATTTTATTTAATTATATTCTTAACCAACCAGGGACATTTTAACATTTAATTAACTTTAGACAAATCAGCAATGAATGCATACCAGTCAACATATACATATCCTTCCTAAAACCTATGCGGCTATGTCTCATTCCTCGATGCTAAATAGCAAAAATACATCATTATTTCTTCTTTGCTACTAGTTGATTCAACAAGGTTAAAACAGAATTCGACTACCTTAAAATATTAGGGTCGTCACGATAATTTCTGAAAGAAAGTTAAAAAAAAAAACCTCTGAAAATACAATTTACCGATCACTTCATTTCAAAATTCAATAATTCATGTAAATTAAGTATTAATATTAATATATGTTTAAAATTTAAATAATAAATTCAATAAAAATAACAATAAATATTTAGAGACTTATTTAATAACCTAAAAACTTATCTTAAATTTTCTTAATTTCAGGATCAAAATGATATTTTCTCATTTCACATATAAGTCAGATATTGTAGCATGCAGGGAGAATTTATCCCAATCTTGTTCTGTGTTAAAAAAATTCGGTGTACTTAGTATCTAGTTTGTACCATTGCCTTGTTTATGATAATTTGTCCTGACATGGACCACAATCTGAAACCTTCGTCATGGCCAAGTTACTTTCAAATTGTAACTGAGCTAGAAAGTTGGTCATGCTAAAGGATGTTGTTGCACTATAAATAAGCCTCATATCAAAAAAAAATATAAAAATAAATATTATATAAATAAAAATAAGACTCATAAATCTAAATTTTAATATTTTAAATTAAAATATGATATAAAGTTGACTTATATTGTTCAACCAAAAATAACTCTTATTCGAGAAAGTGTAGGAACTCAGTTTTCAGATGAAAACAAATTTTAAAACAATTTTTCAACAACTAATTCAGGAACATGCAACCTCAATATCTAAATTCTACGCATGTATTAAAACAATTTATGTATATAATATTTATTTAAAAACAAATACTAGAGCAAATGAGACAGAAACAATCATCAGAATAATATTGGAAAGATCTTTTTGTATAATGAAATTTTGGAAAATTGTTGCAAAATGTATTAATTATGTTATTAAAAATACAAATTATTGTAATGATATTGATTAAAAATTTAAACTTAAATATATATATACACACACATATATATACATTTTTTACAGTAATTTTTTTAAAATATACATACAAACCATTACATTTCCCATATGTTCTTGATTTTTCTTCAATATCTTTTAAGATTTAGATGTTTTAAGCGCAAATTATCATTAATTAATATAGTTATGCTTGTCATTGTAGTCGGAGTGATAAAAAATGTATTAGCTAGCTATTACAATACTGAATCTTATCTATAAATAAAGAGATCAGCAACACAGCTGTTTATTAACAGAAAACTAACTAAAACAGTTGTTATCCTAGAAAAATAAGTTCCTTGGAGTAAGAATACTCTAATAATTGCAAAGCTAAATAGTAGTCTCATGAGCCACATGCCTATTGCTCAATTGAATACCATTAACAGAATTACAGCATACAGATTCAAGAAGCTATGAGTCATCACTATAATTCTCTATTTGTAATAAACAAAATCAGAACACCTATTAGGCTTAACATTGGTTCTTTTGAGCCTATTAACTTGGCCTTCATCCTCTTGGGTCATATCAGGCCATTCAGATACAACTTGCACCTCTGAATTGGCACTTTTGATTGATGCTTATGAATAAAATTATATTTTTTCCTTGTTCAAAAAAAAAAAACTGAGGAAGCAGTAGGAATATTCTGAGGTTGAACAGGACCAGACTCATGAGTTTGACTTGAGCAGAAGAATCAGTCAAATGTTTGTGGTAGAATTAGCATTGGGTTGAGGAGAAGAAAAATTGGAATTGGATGTGACAAGAGGGACACAATTGGAGAAAGGAGATGAAACAGACTATGTGGAAGAGTTAAACTGAGGTCTGAGAAGGAAACAGTTGAGGATACGGAAAAAGATTTTCATTGAAGACAACATCTTTTGATATGAAAATTCGACCTGAAGGTGACAAGCATTTATAACCTTTGTGACTAGGCGAATAACCCAGGAAAACACATTCTATGGATCTAAATGCAGCTTGGGAGAATGATAAGGTCTACGAAACAGATAGGACGCACAACCAAACACCTGCTGCTATGAAGAAAGTGTTATATAAGGTAACAAGCATTTATAACCTTTGCGACTAGACGAATAACCCAGGAAAGAAGTCAGAATTTATCAGATTGAGTTGAGTTGAATGAATAATACACAAAGAAAGAAGTCACATGAACCAGATTATCCTCCTCCTTGAATTACAATCCTAACAAACATGCAAAAGATGTTGCCTTCTAAAAACATCAAAAATAAGGGAAAATCCATGAACACATTGTTGAAACATCATCTCACCCTATTGAAGGATGCATTCTGCCGATCTTCCATATCTCTTCTGCATTTTTTTACCAGTTGAAGGTTGCTCGAGTACGAATATGAACAACTGACTCTGAACAAAGAGACAATGTTTAAGGTCACAAATTCACAATAATGGTTTCAAAAGAGAAGAAAAGAGAATAAAGGAATGTTGCAGGTTAACTTTTCTCAAGTGAAAATAAATGCATTTTCTCTGTGTAAATGTTGATTCCTTGCCTTCAACTACAGAAGTCGGAGTGAGAATATCAAGAAGGCAGCCAGAAGTGACTACTGAACCTACCCTCAAAGAGGTGAATGTAGCAATAAATATTCTCTCTGCCATTTGCAGATTCATTTTCGAGTTAGACTGATGACAATTAACGTTTGAATCATAAATCATAACAATTAATGTTTGGATCGGATCTGTTAGACTGATAACAATCAAGTAAATAACTTAGCTTACAATGAAGGAATGGTTTTAAATTTTATTGACAATTCTGAGGGTGAAACAAAGGCAAAGTAAATCAAACAATACTGTACTTCAAAAAGATTGACATCTGTACTAAGCTCTAAGGCCATGTTGACTAAACCAAGCATATTCTAGTCCATAGCATCATCATCATATTCATTTGCATAACCAAGTCCAAAATATCATAAATCATAATCATACCATTACCATAATATCTCAATTCCATTACTTTTAGAAAATCAATGCAAACTTTAAAATTAATTATCTTAAGATTTACAAATCCTTTTGAAAAGAGCTTTATATGTTTTTCCACATGATAAAATCATTTTTTATGTCCAAAAATGCTAATAACAGCTCCTACATGCTCAAATTGCCAAAACAGTCCCTCCACATGCTTAAATCCTTCTAAACTTATTTCAAACATTCCCAAGGCTACACAAATCTAATTTCTGTCAAACTTGATATGCAACCCTAGGTTTTTAAACATGCTAAATCCATGTTTGAGGCCAAACATTCAAAATTCAGAACCCATTGGTGCAGACTTGGCAAAACAGAAACAGAGTTATTTTTACTGAACAACTACAAAACTTGTTTTATGAATTTCTAGAGTTATACTCATCCAAATCCATTCATTCTTGAGTCTCACCCTAAGTTTTCACACAGGAGGATTTCATTTCCAAGGTCCAATTTTGCGAATTCAAGACCAACAGTTTCACGAAATATCCTCTGTTTTTACTGAAAACACTTTCAAACTTGTTTTCTCAATTCCTAAGGCTACACTCATCCGAATTCATTGATTCTTAAGTCTAACCCTAGCTTTTAAGATCCTTTAAATCCATTTTTTAAGTCAAAATCAACCAATTCTCAGACCAAATTAAACTTTTGTGCAAAAGAGAAACTGCATAGTTTTTAAAAGCCAAAACTTGATTTTGTGATATCTACGGCTAGACAACTCCATATCCGTTGAATTTTATGTTTAACCCAAGGTTTTTGGGTCAAGGAATCCATTTCTACAATTAATTTCAGCAAAAACAGTTCACAACAGCCATTTCTCAGAAAGTCAGAAAGTACGAAATTTTAACACATGGTCTAGTAAACAAAAATATTGAGACAAAGGTTCATCCAAACCACATAACAAGCATTCAACGAGGTAAAGAACTCCCCCATGCCTCTTGAAGAATCCTCCAACAAGATTCAAGCAAGAAAATGAAGTGGCAAACCTTGTAGCTTCACTTCAACCACAACAACAACATGAAACAAGCAATACAAGTGAGGGTTTGGGCAAAGAGCAAGAGAGAAGAAAGAAATTAGTCTGTGGGAAATAATTGTGATCGTTAATATTATAAACTTTAAGTGTTGAAATTGTAAATGTTTATAATATTAACGATGATATTTTGTTCATTTGTTTAAGCAAATCTGGTTGTAACAAATCTGATTACACTAAAACTTATTACAAGAAATTAGTTTGTGGGAAATAATTGTGATTTAAACTATTATACTAAATCTTGTTAAATAATATTTTGTTTTAATTTGTATTAGTCTATTTTAGAATATTATGTTAATGGTATTAAATAAATCAATTTTACTACTTTCAGACATTTGATAATATTGTGTTAGGGTAAATAGTCATTTTCATACCTGAATGTGTAGAGTACTCACAAATTCATCGTCAAAAGATGCAAATTCATATTTTAGTCCCCAAAAGTGAAAAAAAGTGCGACAAATTCATTCATCTTTAATGAAAGAGACTAGCAGCACAAAGGGACAAAAATGTCACAAAAATAATTACCAACATGATTGTTGAATAAAATTTGACCCAAATGTTAGTAAGTTTTCATTTGACCAAAATGTTAGTAAATTTTCATTGAACGAAAATATCCTATGATACTATTTTGTTTCAATAATGTGTCAATGATCTCAATAGTTGAGAAGACAAACAAATAGTTGCATTAACTTTGCAATACATGTCAATGGATATACTAAAATTTGAATTTCCATCTCTTGGAATGAATTTATCAGTGCTCTACACGTTAAGGGACAAAAATGACTATTTATCCTAAATTGCATTTTATCCTTAAATTAAACAAAATTTGGAATCTGACAAATTTGTCCAATGAAAACTTACTAACATTTTGATCTAATCTATTGTGCACATGGGACGACATTGTTTGGGCAAAGAGCAAGAGAGAAGAAAGAAAACACCAAGAGGAAGAAGCTCTCTTACCTAGAGTCTCCTTCTTGAAGCCTAGACCTTCCCTCAATCACCCAAGCACTCAAGAACACAAGGCATTCGAGAGAACAAGGGAGGAAGAATAAGAGCAAACAGGAACACACCAGCGCGGCGGCAGCCGCGGAAAGGTTCGCAACGTATGCAACTACCACGGTGGAGATGGCTCCAATCACGTCGTTGACGACGAAATACGGTCGGCGATGGTAGCCATGGACGGAGAAGGCGTCGGTGAGGATTCCTCAGAGAGGTTTGAGGACCCACGGGGTGAAGTAAAAACCGATGTAGAGCTTACCGGTTGAATCGGTATCCCTTCTTTCATCTCAGCAATCAAATATTTTATAAATATATCTAACGGTAAAAATTGATGCTTCACCGGTGAGCACAAATTTTACTACTTCACGCTAGAACGTGTTGACGTGCCTTTTAATTTTTTTTGTGAATATAGACGTGCCTTTTGAAATCGTTCATTACGGGTTATCCGCCAATCCAAAATTGAATAATGTGGGTTGATTCATTTATGTAGTTTGGTTAAAATCAAAATTAAATTGATCAAAATCATTCATGTATGAATTAAATTACGGATTTAAATTTATAGATTCGATCAAAATTAAATTGAAATGATCAAAATTCTTAGAATTGCTTGATTTATCTTTAAATACTATTAATATTAGACTCCAAGTGTTTAAATTGCAAATGTTTATAATATTAACGGGTCATATTTTGTTCATTTGTTTAAGCAAATCTGATTGTAACAAATCTGATTGCACTAAAGCTTATTATAATAAATTAGTTTGTGGGAAATAATTGTGATTCAAACTATTATACTAAATCTTGTTAAATAATATTTTGTTTTAATTTGTATTAATCTATTTTAGAATATTATGTTGATGGTATTAAATGAATCAATTTTGCTACTTTCAGACATTTGATAATATTGTGTTAAAGTAAATAGTCATTTTCATCCTCAAAAGATGCAAATTCATATTTTAGTCTCCAAAAGTGGAAAAAATGCGACAAATTCATTCATATGTAATGAAAGAGACTAACGGCACAAATGGATGAAAATGTCACAAAAATGATTACCAACATGACTGTTGAATAGATTTGACCAAAATCTTAATAAGTTTTTATTTGACCAAAATGTTAGTAAATTTTCATTGAACGAAAATATCTTATGATACTATTTTGTTTCAACAATGTGTCAATGATCTTAGTAGTTGAGAAGACAAACAAATAGTTGCAGCAAATTTGCAATGCATGTCAATGAATATACTAAAATTTGAATTTCCATATCTTGGAATGAATTTGTCAGTGCTCTACACATTAAGGGAGAAAAATGACTATAATTTACCCTAAATTACACTTTACCCTTAAATGAAACCAAATTTGGGATCGGACAAATTTGTCCAATTGAAACTTACTAATATTTTGATCTAATCTATTGTGCAGCCATGTTAACAATCCTTTTTGTGACATTTTTGTTCCTTTGTGTCACGTAAGTTTTTTCGTTAATGGTAAAGTACAGAAGTTAACAAATGAATAGATTTGTCGCACTTTTTTCACTTTCGATGACTAAAATTTGAATTTAATATTTCTGAGATGAATTTGTCAGGTCTTTGTACATTCAAGGACAAAAATGACTATTTACCTTATTGTGTTAATTATATTGGATATTTAGATTAATCATGATATAAAATAGTAGTTTAAGAGGAAAAAAAATTTAAATGAGTAGCCCATTAACCCGAATCGAATTAAATTGTTTATAAATGGGTTGCGTTTCAAAAAAATTTCTGAAAAAAACCGAACCGATCAAATTTAATTGGATTGAATTCTAAATTTAGTCAAAATCAGTCTGAACCAACCCGCGAATACATCTACTTGGGAGAGAGAAGAAGGGTAAAATAGGAAGTGACATTTCTTCTAAAAGCTTAGTTTATCTTAAAATATTAAAATATTATATAACTGATATTAAACTAGTTTAAGATATAATAGCTAAAATTAAAAATTAATACTAATTATTATTATCAAATTTGGTCTTTTACATATTTGGTTTCTTTTGTCCAAGTGTGTTTGGTATGTGGAACTTAGTTCATCTCTACTGTAATTATGCCCATGAATGATATATAGTATTGTTCTTCAATTCCGAGTTGACTCAACATCTAAACTCGTCGTCAAAGGGTACACACCTGCACACCAACTTCTGACAAAATTCACTTTCCAGCTCAAAGGAAAATTAAAGAAAAGAAAAGAAAAAGAACAAGTATGTGTCGGACCAGACCACTCTTTGGGCCGTGAATGACTGAAATCATCACATGTCCATCCACGCACAAATGTTTGTGTAACACAATCTCTACCGTTCATCTCATTTCATGATGGCCCATCCAATGAAGCTGCACCGTCCGATAGAGGGTCATGGGGATACTATCTTACTCTGTCTTAACAGCATATTGTTTTCCACGTGCCTTTCATGCAAGTAGAGTAACTATCCTCTTTTTCGCTCCTCGCAAGGCCCCAACCCAACATGTTCTGCAAATTGAAAGCGTTCAAGGTGTTCTTAAATAAAAATGTATCTAAATTGTAGTTGCATACAATGCAAGATGATGGATTTGGAAACATCCTCCGTCTTAGATGCTCTCACTACGTACATTTGTTGTTTCCTTGTGTTGTTCTAACTTGAAAGACAAGATAATTTCACTTTGCTTATAATTTATAGTATTCATTCATTATTTAGAGAGAGAGAAAAAAAATAGTAAGCAAAAGTGTAATGGTGATATAAGCATGGCAATTGAGCTTCGCTTAAATTGGCATTAACCATGATGATCTTCTCATCAAATTTTTCTTTCTCACTTGATTTCATTCAAGTTTTTTGCTTTATTTTGCTGGATGTCTTTTTTTTATATATATATACAAGTACTAATAAATTCACGTGGCCATTATAAATGACAAAAGAATACCAATTAAACAGTATCTTCAGCTTTCCTAATTTCTGTCGGTTGATTGGAAAAATAATATTAAAAAACATGTCTGTCGGTAGTGTTGTTAATATGGACTTTTGTTTTTCGGGGTAAAGTCCCCATCAATTTGCATGTTATTGCTGTATATACAATTCGTCACCACGTTGAATTGTTATATCTGTTTTCGCTAGTCGGATAGATTTTACTTTTCGCTTCTTTTATATATATATATATATATATATATATATATATATATTTTT
>CM023951.1:8994067-9102873 GCA_013407115.1 Glycine latifolia
TTTTTTTTTAAGGAATTAACTACCTTCTTCGTATAACTAGAATTGGTATTTTAATCAACTGTTAGATTAAATTTTGAAGTATATATAATTATACAATAGGTATAATTCTGACAATATTTTACTTTGAAACACATTAGTACAACAGAACAGTTAAACTTTAAAGTTTAAACTTCAATGACAAACGTTAAACTTCCATGAATGGATAAAATATTTGTTGGTGAGGCTCACAACTGGCATGCATGGCAAAAAATGCATGAACTCTCTTGAATGTTGTGAGAAGATAACTCATGACAGTTATGTGATATTACTATTATTCTTTTTATATCTCTCGTTTTTTTAAAAGAATTTAACATAATACTGGTATTAGTTATTATTTTTAATTATATTTTAACTAAAAAATAATTATCATATGATATATTAAAATAAAAATATGAATACAAAATATATTAAAAATTATAAATATTCTTAATATTAAAAAATATGTATCTTAATCATAAACACCTTTAAACTAAATAAAGAAAACAGGAAAGTAGTGTAATTATCAGTCGCCACTCTTCGTTGAAGTACTTAGAATAAAAATTATAGTGATTAAATAGAAGAATATTAGCATAAAATATAGAAAATAGAGTGTATTTGGTAAATTATTTTAGTATTTTGTAAGCTACTTTAACTAGTAAACTAGCTTAGAAGAAGCTGTTGCAGCAGCTAATGTTGACTATAGAGAATAAACAGAAAAAGACTTAAATAGGAGTAATTTTTTGTTTCTTATAATGTATGTTAGTTTTTGTTTTAATTTTTTCTTAATTTTTAATTTTTTAATTTAAGTTTTTGCTATATTTTATTTTAATCTCTGACATCATTATTTGAATTCCTAGATATAACTTTTATATTGAATTTTAGTTTTTATTATTTACATAACATTAAGTTTGTTTTTTCTGTCTTTGTTAAATCACACCATGACATAAATAAATCTTTACGTCAAAAATCAAAATAAAACAAAACAGTTCAATAAGAAACAGACAAAAGAATTAAAAGTCCAAAACAAAAATAATCATGTACTAAACTAAGAAATTATTTAAACCTTCAAAATAAAAACCTGTTTTCTGTTAACAACAAGAAAAGCATAATAAAAGAGTAAGGAAAAGTTTGGGTGACATGAGAATACTAACACTTGTCTTTCTGTTAAACTTTTGTGCTTCACTTGTGTGTGTAATTGGCATTTTCACAGAAAAATATTTCACGGCGGTGTTGTACTTTCAAAGAAATATTTATATTTACAATATAGAAACTAGTGAAAAGATTTTCACGTGTTTGACTATAATATCTTAGTGACATCACGTACTACCTGCATTTTTTTAATTAAAGTTTTACAAATTATTATTTTTAAACAATATTAGATGCTATTATTTTAATGATATTTTTATCTTTAATCAATTGTTATTTATTTATATATTCATCACAAAATTAGATAATAAATTATTCAAAAGTCTATAAATGACAATATAAAAACTTAGTATGACTCGTTCTTTCACCCATTTCTAAATATTGCTCATTATAAAGTATTTGGATAATCCAATACATGTATATGTATATTAGTTATAATTGATAAGTGAAATAGTATTCTAAGATATTAAAAATTAAATTTAAGATAGGAAGAATATTAATTATATATTTAATCATACATCATAACATATATTAATAAGTCAAAAAAATCATTACATATATTGAATGTCGCTTAAAAAATAATGGAGAAAGAACAATTATTTCGTTGACGAACACCTATGGTTGTTAGTAACATT
This sequence comes from Glycine latifolia, assembly GCA_013407115.1. Lineage (NCBI taxonomy): Eukaryota > Viridiplantae > Streptophyta > Magnoliopsida > Fabales > Fabaceae > Glycine > Glycine latifolia. The sequence goes on from CM023951.1 coordinate 8,995,867, forward strand.
TATGAAAGATGTGTATGTAAACATTGTAACGTATATACTGTTTTGTTGTCATTGTCTGGATTCTGGAAATAATTTCAACATGAGAAAAAGGACATAGTGGGGTGATTGGATGCAATTGGACGGACCATGGTCTTAGGAGCTTCCACGTTTCATTATGTATCACACTTTGATTTTCATTTATAAAACCAAAGAATTTGAAGCTTACCTTTTTTTGTCTTATATGTTAGGGATAGCATCATCTTCCTTTAAATAAAAGATTAAATTATAATTTTGATTCTTTAATTTTTTTTTAATTCATAATTTTAGTCTTTTAGATTTTAATTATAATATTTGTTCTTTTATTTTTATAAATAAGTGATTTTAATCCTCTATATATTATTAACAAATAATTTTAATTAATTTAATTATTAATTTAATTATATATTAATTAAAATTATTAATCCTAATTTTTCATAATATTGTGCTTATCCTTTTTTTTATAAACATCTTTTTTTATCTTCGCATGTGACTATAAACAATAACATCACATCGTGTCTTATTTTTATAGTGAATAGAAATATTTTTTTAAAAAATATAATGTACCCAAAAATTTAGAGTTTGTAATTAAAATAAAAAATAAAAAAAAGAAAAGATAGATAAGCTATACAAAATATAAAAGAAGAATAAAATAAGGGGAGTTGTCAACTATATATATATATATAAAAGTTACACTTTAATTTTTAATACAAAATCTTTTAATAATTGTGAATTAACATAAAATTATTTGTCAGTGATATTATGACTTTTTTACAAATTTATTATCGATAAAAATTAATTTAAAATATATAGTAATTATGTATATTATTCCAAAAAATAAAATAAAGTTTTAAATATATTTAGTATTATATTTTAAGAGAAAAAATATTATATACTAAGAATTTAAAAAGTTTTAAATAATGTATAAACATTAAGATCATATTTTAAAACGTAAATTGAAATAAGGATTTGAAGTTATTGATGAAAGAGATAAATCATGGTAGTTAAAATAATAGAGTTACAGAAACTAATATAAGAACTATTAGAATAAAAAAAATAGATAACTTAATATAAAGAAGTGACCGAAAGCAACTACAAAAATATTAGAGAAGAAGTGGACATGTATATTCTCTCTCCAAAGCAAAGGCAGTATATATAAAAAATATTAAACTATATCGACGTAATTTTAAATAATTATTATACTATTCTATAATTTTTAATTTGATAATATTTTTTAAAATTTATTATTGAATTGAAGGTTCTTTCACACATATTATATATACAAAATTTTATATTAATACAAATTTTAAAATATACTAAAATATAAATGATTTGATTACTTTTTTATTATTTTTAATTTTAATAAAATTTGATACAAATAATCTTGATAATATATATATATATATATATATATATATATATATATATAAAATTCAATGATCAAATCAACAAAATTATATTTTATATCAAATTATAAAATGATTTAATAGTTTATTAAATTACATGATATAATTTGATTTCTTCTTGTATATAAAAGAGATTTTATATTATAATTAAAATTATTCATTATGATTTTAATACAATTTGATATATTAGAAATAAGTTTGATTAACTTTTTAGTCCTTCAACTTTTTCATATTATAATTTTTAGTCTTTTAGATTTTTTTTACAACTTTTACTCCTGTATTAATTTTATGTCAAGATTTTAGTCCTTTTAAATTTTTTTGTCTATTTTTAGTCACTCATTTTTTGTTGTTAAAAAATAGTCCCAAATATAAAATAAAAATGGACAATAAATTGACAAAACAAGGATGAATTTTAAGCAATAAAAATAAATGAGAGATTAAAATAGACATAAACTTTTAGAAGGACTAAAATTCCTCGCAGAAAATTAATTAATGACTAGAAACTGTCAAACAAAAATTTGAAAGACTAAAAATTAGAATCTAAAAAAATTGAGAGACTAAAAATTTAATTAACCTTTAGAAATACTTGTTTATTATTAATTTCATTTCTAGTATAATTTATATATTTTAAAATATTAGTTTAATTTAAATAGAAATATAAAAAGAAAATTAAAACAAATTAATCAAAGACCATTTGTGGCCTTCATTATTAATTTTCTATCCCATCCTAAGCCAATTAGGGCCCCTTTTACTGGCCAGATAAGAGTGCATAGATATTTATCTTATTTTATAATTTATTGTTTGTTGGGTCGTTAAAATATGATAGTATTATCCTATCAGAACTCAGAATTACTTTTTATCATTCTTTCTTACAGTAGTAATACATTACGGGGATATTAATCCAACGTCGTTTTCCAGCCAGCGTTAGAAACCGGAAAATGGAAATAACTCAAACAAGGGTGGTACATCTTGTTTGTGTTTGCAGTATATTAGTCCATATTTTGCAAATTCACTAGCAGAATTGGTTTCCAGTATATATATATTTTCAATTAAATGGCTCATTTAAAGATTTATTTGTATTTTAAAACTATGAACATCAAAGTAGCAAAGTGCGCTACGATACTATTTTATAGTTTTAAAAAATTATGCTCCCCAAAATATTTATTTTTGGAATATAACTCAATGTAGCGGTTATGGAGCTGACTGATTAGATTTGAGTTGCCACAAACGAACGAACACTAATGCCATATTTCCATATCCACACGTGACAACTGCTCCCATAATTGTTTAGTCAAGTTAAATTAAATGGTTTCTTAATGACAATTATACTACTATTTTAAATAATTAATTTTCCTCCTTTTCGGGTTTTATTTTTTAAAAAAGAAAAGGAAAGAAAGAAGCTGTCTTCAGTCTTCAGTCTTCAGTCCTTAGTGGACGTTATAACACTGCCCTCACTCACTCACTCACTCACTCACTCACTCGTTATTGTGTCTCTGAAATGGGTAAACAAGTATTGAATTCCTTTCCTCCTATCGTTTTCTTCTTCATTTTGTTTTCCATTGTTTCCGGTGATGAAGCTTCCAAGACCTTCATCTTCCGCGTGGATTCCCAATCCAAGCCCACCGTGTTCCCCACTCACTACCATTGGTACACCTCCGAGTTCGCCCAAGAAACCAGCATCCTCCACGTATACGACACCGTTTTCCACGGCTTCTCCGCAGTTCTCACGCGCCAGCAAGTCGCGTCCATAACCCAACACCCTTCCGTCCTCGCCGTCTTCGAAGACCGCCGCCGCCAGCTCCACACCACGCGCTCCCCGCAGTTCCTCGGCCTCCGCAACCAGCGCGGCCTCTGGTCCGAATCCGACTACGGCTCCGACGTCATCGTCGGAGTCTTCGACACCGGCGTCTGGCCGGAACGCCGCAGCTTCTCCGATTTGAACCTCGGCCCCATTCCCCGCCGCTGGAAAGGCGCGTGCGAAACCGGCGCCAGTTTCTCTCCCAAAAACTGCAACCGCAAGCTCATCGGCGCCAGATTCTTCTCCAAAGGCCACGAAGCAGGTGCGGGTTCGGGCCCTCTCAATCCGATTAACGACACCGTCGAATTCCGATCCCCTCGCGACGCCGATGGCCACGGCACCCACACCGCCTCCACCGCCGCCGGACGCTACGCTTTCCAAGCCAGCATGTCCGGCTACGCAGCTGGAATCGCCAAAGGCGTTGCTCCCAAAGCGAGATTGGCGGTTTACAAAGTCTGCTGGAAAAACTCCGGTTGCTTCGACTCTGACATCCTCGCCGCCTTCGACGCCGCCGTGAACGACGGCGTGGATGTCATTTCGATTTCCATCGGTGGCGGAGACGGTATTGCCTCACCATATTATCTCGACCCCATCGCAATTGGATCCTACGGTGCCGTTTCAAGAGGAGTGTTCGTGGCTTCTTCCGCCGGCAACGATGGTCCTAGCGGAATGTCAGTGACGAACCTTGCTCCATGGTTAACAACAGTGGGCGCAGGCACCATTGATCGTGACTTCCCCTCACAGGTGATTCTGGGCGACGGTCGGAGACTCTCCGGTGTGTCGCTCTACGCCGGAGCAGCTTTGAAGGGGAAAATGTATCAACTTGTATACCCTGGGAAATCAGGAATTCTTGGAGACTCACTCTGCATGGAGAATTCGCTAGATCCAAACATGGTGAAGGGCAAGATAGTAATCTGTGACAGAGGAAGTAGTCCGAGGGTTGCAAAGGGGTTAGTGGTGAAGAAAGCCGGCGGCGTGGGAATGATTCTCGCTAACGGAATCTCCAACGGTGAAGGACTCGTCGGAGACGCTCATCTTCTCCCAGCATGCGCTGTTGGTGCGAACGAAGGAGACCTAATCAAGAAGTACATTTCTTCTTCAAAAAACCCCACAGCCACTCTTGATTTCAAAGGCACTATCTTAGGAATCAAACCGGCGCCGGTTATAGCTTCTTTCTCAGCGAGAGGACCGAACGGTTTAAACCCTGAGATACTTAAACCGGATTTGATTGCTCCCGGTGTGAACATCCTCGCGGCTTGGACCGAAGCTGTCGGCCCGACCGGTTTGGACTCTGATACGAGGAGAACCGAGTTCAACATCCTGTCTGGTACCTCCATGGCTTGCCCTCACGTGAGCGGCGCCGCAGCTTTGCTCAAATCGGCTCACCCTGATTGGAGCCCCGCCGCCATAAGGTCCGCCATGATGACCACCGCCACCGTCCTCGACAACCGTAATAAAATCATGTCCGACGAAGCCACCGGAAACAGTTCCACGCCTTACGATTTCGGTGCTGGCCATCTTCACCTAGGAAGAGCCATGGATCCTGGTTTGGTGTATGATATCACAAACAATGATTATGTTAATTTCCTTTGCGGTATTGGCTACGGGCCTAAGGTGATTCAGGTGATCACTCGCGCCCCGGCGAGTTGTCCGGTGAGAAGGCCGGCGCCGGAGAATCTGAATTACCCTTCCTTTGTTGCTTTGTTTCCTGTTTCGTCAAAGAGGGTGGCTTCCAAGACGTTCATACGGACCGTGACCAATGTGGGGCCCGCGAACTCTGTTTACCGTGTGAGCGTGGAGGCGCCCGCGAGTGGGGTGACCGTGACGGTGAAGCCGTCGCGGCTCGTGTTCTCGGAGGCGGTGAAGAAACGGAGCTATGCGGTGACGGTGGCGGGGGATACCCGAAACCTGAAGATGGGTCAGTCCGGGGCGGTGTTCGGGTCGCTGACATGGACGGATGGTAAGCACGTGGTTCGGAGCCCCATTGTGGTGACTCAAATAGAACCGTTATAGAGCCTCGATCATGTCGTTTTGGTCGATGCGGCGCGTGGCTTGTGACGTGTAAGTGAGTGGCACCTCTTTAAGCTGCCACGACTAATATAAAGACAACAGTTAACAGAAATATTTTGTATTTTCTTCTTTCTTTCTTTTTTATCTTTAATTCAGGATTGTGTCTTGTTAAAGTGACAAAGGTTGGACTTGTAATCCGTTGTTGTACTTTTTTTAATAAGTTTTTTTATTCCTCTTGGGTTTAATTTAGCTTCACCTTGTATTTATAGACAAACTTTTAAGAGTCTACGTCTATCTATACTTATAAAATTATAGGAGAAATCTTAATTTGTAATATTTATTTATGTTAAGTTGTCATTATTTAATTTTAAGCACTTTTTATTTGAAAATATGTTTTCTATTGCAGCATATTCTGTTTTCTCTGTTGTTGATTAGTTACTATTGCAATCTTAAGTTGGTAGTTTATGCTGCCAATGTTACTCTATTTTAAACAAATCATTAATTATGATAGGAACCTAGATTCGTTGTCTAATACTATACTATACTTCTATTCTATCAATCTATCCCCTCCTCTCTCGATTCTGTTTTCCATAATTAGATGTGGACGTAAGCTTTATTTTGGGGGAGAAAAAGGTTAAAGTTAATTTTAAGTATCAAGAATGAGGTTTGAATTCTTTATGTGACATTTCTATCTATGTATGACATTTTTTGTCTAGTTAAATTTTATTGTTTAACTAAAAATAAGAAAAAGAGAATTTAAATAATAAAGAAAAGAGGCATCAGAATTTATTTCTCTAAGAATGATACCCTAAAAAATTTATCTGAAATGATATAATTTTTATTAATGATGTTTAATTATTATAACTTGTATTTTTAACATAATAAATATTTTGTATTAAAATAAATAACTTTTAAATTTTTCAAATTACTCTTAAGGTAGAGATGTTAATAAAATCTTATTATAAATATTTCAAACAAAGACATTAATAGTCAAAGATTTTAGACCTAAACGTTAGACCAGGAACATTATCTTTTGATAATTAAAGTTTTTTCCCTAGTCTTTAACTTTTTAATGTTCTATTTATCACTTTTTTAGTGAGATTATTGGTATTTTATCACTTTTCATGTTTTTTTCTTTATAAGTTCAACTCCATTTTTCATAGTATATGTTTGAATTTCCAACAAGAGGATCTTTGTGAGTAAAATGAGTTTTAGATTATATTTGGTTATCCCAAAAGTATTTTTAAAAACAAAAATTTATTCGAAATTTTGGCTTTGAAAAAATAAGACTTTTGGGATATTTTTATAAACCTAAGTTTGTAAACTTTATTTTAAACAACTGTAAAAAAAATATAAATTTTTTTTATTTTAAACAAGTAATGCACTTCCTCTATTTTTAACCCTTTATTCCCTCTTTTTCCATTGCTTGCAAGTTGCAAGGCTTATAACAAGGTTTCCCTTGGACAATAAAAGGCTATGTCCCATGGCCATGCGTCTATCATACAAAACCGGCATCAAGTTCATTATCACTTACCAGAATTCCACTATGTGTTGTATATTGTCTCCCATGCGTTTCTTTTTCCTCTGATTCCATGCGCATTCGTTGAAAGCTGAGTGAAACACGTGCGGAGTGTGGACAAACACTAATGTCTAGCGTTCTAATCTATTTTTTTATAATTATATTTTTTAGGTCTATTGTATTATTATTATAATTATAATAAGCAGTCGTTAATTTATATTCTTGGAATTATTTTGTGTGTTTTCATATATTCTTTACTGAGTGTAATTGGAACTTGGAAGGTATAGATCGTTTGGAAAGTGCACTTAACAAGGAAGTGGAATAAAAGAGAGAAATAGTAATTTACACAAGTAATCACAAAGATAAAAAAAAACATGTAAAAATGTATATTCAAAATCCCCTTTATATAGTTATAGATATAAGAAAGTTAGCAATAACAAATCGAATTTACTACGTCATTTAGGTTTGGTCTTTACTCAATTCCCAATATATTCTCCGGTCAAGTGTATAAAAATATTTAAAAAGTTGTATACAATTGATGGATAACATGTTTCTTAAACATGTTAAGTATAATTTATGATATACATATTTCTTTGTAGTTTGTAGTAAAAATAAAGTTTATTTTTATAATTTTTATAAGTTGAAAGAAATTAAAGTTTAATTGTTAATTAAGAGATATCTCAATGTACACTTAAAGAAAAAAAGTATGAACTAAAGCCTCCCCTCATGATAATTTTTGGAACACGTATTTTCCTTTTTAGAATATATCAAAAAAACTTCTTTTGGAAATTAAGGAATTAATTATATTAATTGTATTAATTTTAAACAAGATTAGTATCCAAGAATAATTAAATAGTTTTTATTTGTGTTTTTTTATTAAATATGATAACATTTTTGGTATTCTTAGGTATTAGTATATTTATTAATAATTTTCTCAGAAATAAATTTGAAATTGTACTCATTGGATTTACATAATCACATACATATTGATAGGCTTAAATATAATTTGGTGATTCTATTGTGTCAAAATCACAACTATAATTTTCTTATTTAAAAAAAAGATATTTGATCTTTGTTTTTAAAAAATTATAATTTTGGTTCAATTCTTAATTTTTCTACATTTTTATTTTATTTTTACATTTTAATTAATTAAATTATTTTTATGGTACATTAAATGAATATATATGTTAGGTTCAAAGTTTAACTAAACCAAAAATAAAATAAATAAAACATGGAAAAATTACATTTAAACCTATTATAATCAAGAAGCAATTTCAAATTAGATCCTGTATTGTTTTTCCTTTCCTTTAATCTCTTTATGCTTGCTTTATACTTTTGTTACAGGCGAACCTGAGTCCTGACTTCTTACCACTATTATATACAATATTCTTGTTAAGAATAAGGTTCTCTGGATTTTGATTCTATGAAGAGAAGGACAATAGCACAGGAACCTAGAGTATAGGGTCCACACATAAATGAAGTTTTCGTTTGCTCTAAATTATTTATTTCAGCTTCGTTCAGGGCATGTAATCTTCGTTTGCTCCAGAGAGTAAAGAGATATATGTTGGAGTGTCCTTAATATTTTATTTTATTTTATTTTATTCAGAGAGTTTTTTTTTTTTTTAAGGAATTCAGAGAGTGTTCTTAATGTAGTGAAAGATGCAAAATTCTTGTAGTTTATGAAAGATGCAATTGGGTTTGAAGAAAGTCTATACAGTGGCTAAGTAGTGAGCCTATTTTAGTGAAGAGGCCCAAATAATCCAACACTGATGAACTTCTTTGGGCTCATTGTTGGGTCCTATGTTTTCAACTTTGGGTTTAACTTCCTACACCCAACACAATTCTAATACACCCAACACTTTTGTCAAAATGTCAATATTGCCCTTGTCCCTTTTTCTTTTGTTTGTTTATTTTAACATACACCAGTTGGTTGTTCTTCACATGCACTCTTTTTCTTGCTTCTTGGTTGTTGCTTCTTGCTTCTTGGTTCTTGCTTGGATTTTCACTGCTTCTTGCCTTGTTGATTTGGTGGTGGAGGTCGTGGTTAGCATTCGTGGAGATTTCGTTGACCATTGTCGTCGTCGAAGGTAAGTTCTGGCGTTGTTACTGTAGCTGAAAACACTCACACAAATTGGCAATCCGTATGAGTGTTTTTTTTTGTTTTTTTAAATTTTTGTGTTGTATTTTTTAAAGGAATTATTAATTAATGTATTTGTCCTTTTAAGTGATGTATTGAATTTGAATTAAAATACAATTAATACTGTGAAATGAATATACAACTACTTTGTTAATGATTATTTGTTTTGAATTTATTTGTTTATTAAGATGGACAACGATAATTGCAGCATGATGATATTATGTCTGAAGAGAATAATATGAGTGAAGACAACGGAGGCGAATCAGTTGCATTTGAAAAGAACAACTCTGTAATTGATTGTTCCGATGCATTTAAGACTTCAAAGGTATTTATATGACATAGTAGCATATTGAATGTCAGTAAATGAATAATTTCATAAGATTAAGCACGTATTCTGAAATTTTGTAGCTGTTTAATTCTCGTGACGAGGTATTGCAATGAGCCCGTAGTGTTGCATATGAGATTGGTTTTGTAGCTGTGATAATGAGGTCTGACACAACAACTGGTAAGAGGGGAAGGACCTCATTTATTTTGATAGGTTGTGAAAGAAGTGGAAACTATAGAACATTCAACAAAGATTTAGTACGGATAACCACTAGCAGTAGAAAATGTGGTTATCCTTTTAAGGTGCGAGGGAAACCCGTCGTAGGAGGTGAAGAGTGGATGGTCAAGTTAATCTGCGGGTTACACAACCATTGTTTGGCTAAGTCATTTACTGGACATCCATATGCTGGTCGTTTAACTGAGGAAGAGAAGGTAATTGTTGCTAAAATGACAAAGTCAATGGTTAAACCAAAGAATATTATGCTGACTTTAAAAGATCACAATCCTAAAAGTTATACAACAATGAAACAAGTCTGCAATGCAAGATATGCGTACCGTACTTCTATAAGAGGCAACAATACTGAAATGCAACAATTAATGAAGCTTCTTCAACGTGATATGTATGTCCATTGGCATAGAGTGAAGGATGAAAATGTTGTTCGAGACATGTTCTGGGCACGTTCGGATGCAGTGAAATTGATAAATTCATGTCATTTGGTTTTCTTCATTGACAGTACATACAAAACAGGTATAGACCACAAGCATTTTTTTCCTCTGAACGAAATAATCAACAGCCCGCAAAGAAAGAGTGAAAACGAAAAAAAAGAAGAAAAAAAGGTAAGAAGAAGTAACGAAGATAAAGAAGAAGGAGGATGTGGAAAGGGAGAATGACTACCTGAGGAATCCCACTTTTCTGATGGAGATGGCAAAAAAAAAATACCCCTTGATTGGCTCCTTTTGTCCCCTTGGGATTCATGCCTAACTTCTCTATTCGTAATTAATTTTTCTACTGTTGCATTTTTTGCTTTATATGTGCTTTCCTTAACCTAATGGGCTTTATGGCCCATTTTCCTTTCTTTTTGCTCTTTGTTGCGGTTTTTCTTCTTTTTGTTATCTTTTTTTTTTCTTTCTACTACTTATTATTTTATTTCTTTTCTTTATATATATACATATTTATTTGTATTTTTGTTATCCTCTTTTTTCTTTTTTCTTTTTTTACTATTTTTTTTTCATTTAAAATAATAATAATAATAATCATGATAATAATTTTCTTCTCTTTTTTTTTTTAGAGAGAGGGGTAGCCGGACAAAATTAGGGTATGACAATTTGATTATAATGAATTTTGCAATTCTTGCATGGAAATTTGATTTGTTAAGGTATTACGAAATGAAATTTGTCTTGATTTTATCCACACATGATGTTTAAACAATTAAAATAGTAATGTAGGTTTTGAAAATGTTAACAAATGTGTTAATATATTGGCATATGCCATACAAAGATGTAAAAACTCAAACTACCTGATGCCCTATACACAATCAACTCCTGGGACATTTAGACTTGACATACACCATCCGATCATCACACACACCGCGAGCTAATGTGATACACTACTCTACTATGTCGTATGCGTCAGTGCTAGCGGTAACCATTCGAAGATCTATCATTTGTTGCAATCTCTCTGCAATCGTATGGCACGCGCCCTGAATAGAAGGATGAAAAACATGTATGACATAAAGGTCACCAAACCGATGCAAATTACAATCAAAATAAAATGATTTTTAGCTTACCACTGCATGTCGTGGCATGTTTTCCTCAGCACTCAGCAGGTGCAACAACATGTCCCTTTGGAACACGTGGTGGATCTGGCATGGTTTGTGGTGGATCTGGTAAGACAGGAAGACGTCTAATAGCCTCCCCAGGCTGCGGCGGGATCATGAAAGGGTGAGATATTTGATAGAACCAACCAAAATAATCTCCATGACACTGACCAAGGAAAGAAGCGTAATCTCCCGTGACCACAAGAAAGTTAGAAAACTGAAGCCACCTATCATCGACCTCTTCAGTGGATGGGGAGGCCAAGGTCAACAGAGACAGAATACTCTGAACAAATCCAAACTGCCTGAGTACCCTCTCTGGTTGGTATCTGACAATGTAAAGGCCCCACCGGATATGCCCTGAGAAAAGACAAATTGCTTCAAATTCACGGATGTCACGATAATCGGTGTATGGTGTCCAACAAACACCGTCAATCGTCAACCTATCCAATCGCCTTCGATAAGTTGCGATAGGTAAAGTCTTCCTTGGCTTCCAGCGGCATGCCCGTGATTGGCTCTCAACGTACTCCTCATCAACAAGCATGTTGGCCACTCCAGGAAAATGCTTGTATACCCAACACTATAGTGACATCAAAAGTGAAAACAATTAAGATATTATATTACAACCCAATCCTTAAACATCAAACAAAAGTCACTTTAAATGTCATAAATACCTAGAGCAGACTAATATAACCAGTAAGATGTTTTCCGTGGTGCTGACACGTGTAGTTGAGGTTATCATACATGTGTTGGAGTGCAGCCGCTCCCCAAATGAAGCCACCAACCTGATGAAGATCATGAAATGCCTCTAAGAATACCACACCGATATGTGTGGCACTCTTGTTGGCGAAAATCGTGCAACCAACCAAATGGAGCAAATATGCTCTAGCTGCCACTGTCCACTCCATCTGCTGACACTTCACAACATACAAATCTCCCAGCCATGACAGACGAACATATGCGCCATGGCATTGTTTCATCTCTGCTTCAGCCTCTTAGGTTGTCACCTCAAGCAACTCCACCAGTAATTCAACTGCCTCCACTACATCCAATACATCATATGTCTGGAAGGCCCCCATGACTGGTAGATGTAGCAACGATGGGACGTCGTCCAGCGTGATCGTCATCTCTTCGATCGGCAAATGGAAACTACTTGTCTCCTTATGCCATCTCTCCACAAAGGCTGAGATTAAACCCCGGTCACCTGTCTCCAATGGACAGGTGATAAGTGGGCTTAACCTCGTCCCGACGACCAAACCTTCGATCTGAGGTGCAGGTCTACCAAATTTCTGCACCTTTCTCCCATGAGATGCCAACTTCAGCTCAGAGCGTTCCTGTAATATTTGTTAGTTAGCTACCTACAAAGAAATGGCAAAAATAAAAGTCAAATATACTTATATTTGAATACAATTGTACCTCTCTCGTCCAAACCTTAGCTGCGATATGATCAGTGTAAAGAGTCAACACTGAAGTGTCATGGGGCCCACCAGGAAATCCCTCGACCTCAGCATCAATGCTTCCCTCAACCTCAGCATCAAATCTTCCCTCATAAGGTGAAACAATGTCACCAACATCGACGGCTTCCTCAGTAGGCACATCCTCAACAACACTAGTCCTTCTGCGTTGTCTTCGTGCGGATGTTGTCAGCCTTCGGCGTGCAAGTGGTTCTTCTTCAATGGCTTCTCTACCTTCTCTGGCCAAAACCCGCCCTAATCCTCTCATTTTAACCATTATCTGACATTCATTCAAACCAATTTGTTACATTACAACTTCAAATAAATTGATACTCTTAAAAATCAAAACAACAAATATACAATCGTACCCATGTATACATTGAGATTATAAGATGGATCAAAGCTCAACTAAAACAATGCTCAACTAAATCAACACATAACTACAATAGGTACATAAGTACAATAGTTACATAACTAAATCAACACATGAGGTTATAAGACACATCAATACTCAACAAAATCAATGCTCAACTAGTCAATCATATTGGGTTCGATCTCCATATACACAATCAAATAAATCAACACATTGTGTAAAATATACACAATCAACTATCAATTTTCACCCTACACTAGTCATGATAAGGTACATAACTAAATCAACACATGAGGTTATAAGACACATCAATGCTCAAAATCAAAGACATTTCAAGGCTCACAGGATCCATACAGGCAACTCAATCAACATCATTTCTAGAAAATATATTTTTATTTAAAAAAACTCAAAATACACATATGGATTGGTAATCTGTATGGACCTTACGGATTCCAAGTCCTTCTTACGGATTGCCAATCTGTATGGTCCCTACGATTGCCAATCCGTATGGCCCTACGGATTCCAAATCCTGCTTACGGATTACAAATCCGTATAAATGTTAATATCAAACGTCAACCAGGAACCGAATCGACTTACCTCTGTCGCGCAAGCACGGAAGCAATACGTATTGCAAGGACGGCAGGGGAAGCTCCTACGGCAGCGACGACGACGGAAGATGGAGGATGCGAGGGTGCCTCAACAGAATGAATGGTGTATTGGCAAAATTTTCAAACGTTCAATTAAACCTTTTTTACAAAGGGTATTTTCGCCATTTCACTATTTACTGCTGGGTGTATGGGAATATTTGGTGGTGTAGGAAGTTAAAGCCTTCAACTTTTGGGCTATGGCCCATCATTTTTCCTTTAATAACCAAACTACGTGGGAATCGGCCTTTAAGAATCTGGATTCTTCTTCTCAGTTCATTCCTAGTTTCTTAAACAGAAAGTAACTGTAAGCAAAACTGGCATTCCGAGGTGATGGCAGTGTCCGTGGTTGTTACGCGTCTTTCCCACTGCCACGTGTTTCCGTTTCTTCGGCACGTCGGTTTTGTCTTTATATTATTTAAATTTAAATGTTCAACTTAATCTATATATTCACATTCGTATTCGTGTTCCTTCGTTCTTCACTTCACAGTTCACAATCAATCACATTTCAAAGGCATGTTTTTTCAACAAAGCTCATTCTACCCACTAGTCGATTCAACAAACCCAGACGCTAATTCTCCCTTCTCTAACCCTGCACCATCTTCTTCTTCCATTTATCCCTCAGTGGAAACAACAGAAAATCTCATTTGGGAAGAGCCAAGTACGACTACAGAAGAAGCCATGGAAAACGTTCTGGTCACGGTCCCGGGTGCGATTCTGCATCTTATAGAAAAGGATTCCAGCGTGCACCTTGCTTCGGGCGACCTCACCATATCGACTCTCGGAGAAGGCGACAAAGTGGTGGCGGTTCTGGCCCGCGTCGGCGATCAGGTTCAGTGGCCGTTGGCGAAGGACGTGTCGGCGGTGAAGTTGGATAAGTCGCATTACTTCTTCACGGTCCAGGTCCCGCAGAAGCACGGGGAGGAGAAGGGATTCGAGGTGTTGAGTTACGGTTTAACGGTAGCGGCGAAGGGACAAGAGAGGGTGCTGAGGGAACTGGACGAGGTTCTGGACAAGTATAGCTTTCTGTCGAAGGAGAAACTGAAAGGCGTTGGAGGTTGGGAAGTTTTGGATGGTTCAGTTTCGACGGAGACATCGCCGGAGGAGTTACAAAGATCGGAAGAGAAGAGGGAAGTGGTGGAGGAGCGTTCTGGGGCATACTGGACGACATTGGCGCCAAACGTGGAGGATTACAGTGGGAGTTTCGCGAGATGGATTGCAGCAGGGTCGGGGCAAGTGGTTAGGGGGATTTTATGGGCTGGGGATGTGACGGTGGACAGGTTGAAGTGGGGGAATGATTTCTTGAAGAAGAGGTTGGAGCCTGGTTCACACTCCCAGGTTAGTCCTCAGGCACTGGAGAGCATCAAAAGGGTTAAGAAGTTGACCAAGATGTCTGAGAAGGTTGCCACTGGTGTCCTCTCTGGGGTTGTCAAGGTGTCCGGATTCTTCACAAGTTCTTTAGTCAACTCCAAAGCTGGAAAGAAGTTCTTTAGCCTTCTTCCAGGGGAAATTGTCCTTGCTACCATGGATGGATTCAGTAAGTTAGTTATATTCGTTATCATAGCTGTTTTATGGGGTTCAGCATCGTTTTCTTCTTCTTATAATTTATTTTGGCTGTGATATGCAGATAAGGTTTTGGATGCTGCAGAAGTAGCTGGAAGAAATGTCATGTCCACTTCATCAGTTGTGACCACCGGCCTAGTTTCGCATAAGTAAGTTCCTTCGTTCTCTATTCTTATCACTAACATAATTGCATGGCCTCAATGATATAAAATAGTTCATTATTGCCGTAGGTTGTTTTGCTTTTAAAATTGGACAAGCCCTTATTTCTGTAGGTTGCATGTAATTAACCTGTGCAAGAAGCATCTTGATGTGATCTTTTTTGTTGTTGTTAGATATGGAGAGGAAGCAGCACAGGTTACAAATGAAGGCCTTGACGCAGCAGGGCATGCGATTGGGACAGCTTGGGCTGTGTTCAAACTTGGGAAGGCACTCAACCCCAAGAGCGCAATCAAGCCAACAACACTAGCTAAAGCTGCTGCTGAAGCAAGTTCAGCTAGACTGAAGGCTAAGAAATAAGGCACGGCAACAAAAGAATCAGGATCCCCCAGCACTCTCCATATATAATACTAGTTTGTCTGTTTATTGATATTATCAATCTTCCTAGTGATTAGGATTTATAGTTAATGTTGACGTTTCTTTTCATCTAGAGTTCTGTTTTTATTCAAGTCCAACGCCGAATTTGCGATATTGAATTCCATTTTTTTTTTCCCCATTCTTCTCTACCGATATAAATTGCATAATCATGGTTGGAAGTGGATCAAGTTATGTTTGTAGTTGAATGGTATAGCCAAGTCTCTTTCTAGCTAGCAGCAACCTATATTCAATTATTAGTATTTCGTAAATAACAGAAATAAACAGTGATGTCAATGAAACCTTAAACGTACCATACCTCGCATTTTAAAATTCTAATATTTATGGGATGTCAGATAGGTGGAACAAATCTAACTAAAGAAGTGAAATGACAAAAGGAAGAAATAACATGGACTGAGAAGAAACAAGTATTATTATGACTAAAGAAATAACACGTTCAAAGGCTTTTATTCCTTGTAAAATAACTCATACACACAGACTCTATACGTCCAAATCTGAGGTATATTATGTCCAATTATCACTTTTTTCCTCAAATCAAGTTGCTCTAACAGCAGCAGGCATGGAACGTGTATACTTTAATTTCACAAACTAACTTATCATTAGTTTTGTATAAAATATCGTATACTTAAACACTTCTAGCTATTTCTTACGGCCTTGTTTCAATAACAAGTTTTAAATGGCTTGTAAGTCTTGAGGTCCAAAACCACCCCTACCATGGAACCAACTGCAGCTAACAATGAAATGAGGAGGCAACTGACACTAAGTAACTGAAGTCCAAGCCAGCGACTAGTCCATCGTCCAATCTTATTTTGCAAAATAGACATGTCAATAGGGAAACAAACTGTCAAGGGCCAGAACCCAAAAGTGCCTATTATTCCAACCACATCGTTGAAAAAAGGCATGAGCATGGCTATATATGAGGGTCGTCAACAGCACAAAAATGGTCCTCCATACTAAGCGGAAGAAGTTGAGTTGGTACACACCAAAGCAGGGAATGGGTATATCATATTCTGCGGTGGCAAAATTGCTCTTTGGCCATTCACGTGCATTCCATTTTTCCACAAATGCAAATAAGGGCTGGGAAAAAACCTGGAATAATATATACATTTCATAAATAAATGTGTTCAAAATTAAAGCAACGCAAACCAAATGATACTGACACAAACTGCAACATCATAATGTTCAAAAGTTTTCACAAGTAGTATCAAGTATTTGAAATAAGATAACAGTCATTATTCCTTGAAACAATGTACTGTACTAATCATCAAGTCCTAATATGGCACCATGTAATTGTTTTAGTTTAATTAAATTTTAGTCACAATCTTCTGAAAGTGTTTCTAGGAAATCTGTATATAATTAGTTAGATTTTCTATGAGATGCAAATAATAACCCAATTAAGGCAAGATCATTATAAGTTTATATTCGATCAATTCTCTCTTTATTTTCCTTTATTTTTCATTTCTTGTCTACTGCTGCCGGCTCAGAAGTTCTTGAGCCCATCATAATTCTCGCGTCAATATGTAGACTTTACAACAGATATATAACTAGCATTGAAGGATCATATATATGATATAATACCTGGTATTCCCCAACTAGGTGGATAACAATTGCAAGGTTGGCAATGTCCAGAAAGGGTTATAGAACCCAAAACCAGTCAACATGTTTCCAGGTGCATTATCTCCGAAGGCTGCCTAACGCATGCATCCACAGAGTAAATAGAATACTGTGGTAACTGCGATGCTCAAAGTTGTGACCTTTCTCATGGTCTTGTGCTCTGCAGGAGGAGATTTTATGGTGTCCTGCAACAAAGCCAAATTGTTTCTTAATTCTCATCCCATGCAAGTGATCATATAAGTGAATTAGATACCACACCTTAATCCAAAACTTTAATGCTCAGATTTATGAGTCTTTCCCTCACATATATGGTGCTCAACTTTTTCATTTCTATTCGATGTAGGACTCTCATACTTGTAATCCAACAAGCTAACATTTCAAAGCAGAAAAAGCATATGATACTCAAATATATATAGATTCCTTTGCACTTACGATTCCTTGGTGGATTCTGCTAGGAAGGGTTCTACATCTTGGCAACATGGCTGTGAAATGCAGCTCAACACCGAGGGGAAAACTAAGAAGAAAGGTGAATGAGAGGAATGCTTCGAAAAGATGAAAATGAATGGGATTTTATAGTTATAGGAAAAGACTGTGTCTATATACGGTCCACGTTCAACACGTTTCCATTAATAGTTCGAAATGCATAATATAACATCTTCAAAGGTTTAATTTTACTGACTAGCTCACTCGAGTATTGGGCAAAGATAATTTCAGCTTGCAATGGCTCTTACAACCTTAATTGGGAACATGTTGCCTATGAGATAGCAAACTGCCACTTAACCGAGTGAGTGCATGGATGGATGGGATGGGGTTAATAGATGGTCGAATTTTTTGCCTTAATCCTTCGATTTATGGAAAAAAAGTGATTCCCAATAATTCAGATTCCTAGTCAATAAACTTTAATTAAGAATTATTTTTATCAACGATCAAACTCGAATAATACTGAAAATATTTAATCTTAATTTTATTATATTAATCACTTGTACTCAATTACTTAATTAAATAGTCCAATAAAAATGAGTTTATATATATCTATGAAGATATGAAGAGAAAAAGGTGGTGATAGATTTTTCTTAATTATTGGCATCTAACATGGAATTTTTTTATCATAAAGAACAATTACCTGACCTATATATATTGGGTCTCCGGATTAGATTACTCAATATGTTAAAATCGATTGCTAATAATTTTGTATATCCTAAAACTACTAATGGCTTTACTTTAAGTAGGTCCATATTCAACTTTCTGATATAACCAGATGGCGTACGTCAACGACAACACTTTGGCGCGCCTGCATGGAATCGCCAAGCTCCAAGCCTACTAGCAATCCTGATCAAGTAAAGCAATTAGCAATTAGACGTGATAGTAATTTGTTGGCCAAAACAAAAGTTCAGGGCATGAAATATTAGCAATACATTGAAATAAGTGAAAAGCTTTGTGTGAATAATGAGC
Source organism: Glycine latifolia (assembly GCA_013407115.1). Classification (NCBI taxonomy): domain Eukaryota; kingdom Viridiplantae; phylum Streptophyta; class Magnoliopsida; order Fabales; family Fabaceae; genus Glycine; species Glycine latifolia. The sequence goes on from CM023951.1 coordinate 9,014,581, forward strand.
GACTCGGAATGGATAATCATATTCATTTACTCTAATGTTACTTTTCATTTGTAATTAAAAAGAAACAGTACGTAATAAGTCGTGATTGTGGAGAAAGATAAACATGGAAGCACAATTGTGAGATGTTGGAGAAGATGCTAATAAAATAATTAGTTTCATGAAAATAGCTACAGGCACGCACCCAAGATGGGGTCTCGTCATTCTGGTTGGCGAAGAGGTCAAGACAAGTACTCAAGTATGCTCCTGATTAACTCCAAGCGTGTTCGTGGACTTATCACTCAGACCCAAAAATTCTACTAATTTAATTTATAATATCAACCATTTTTAGACTAAAAATATTTTTAATTAAAAGAAAAAATATATATTAACAAATAATTAGAGGAAAAAAAATATTAATAACAAAGATAGTTTAAAAAAGGTTATAAATTTAAGATAATTTTATTATTATCAATTAAATTAATCAAATTTCTTAATTTTAATAAATTAGATAATTAAATCTTACAAAAAACAACAGAGAAAGGGATTAGAACATTTCATTTTTCTTGTTATGGTGTAGGAAGGAAGAAAAATTCAAGTTTGATGAATAGCCATTAATTTACTCCAGTTATTCCTTTAATTATATGAGTAAATAATATATGCATTAAATAATATTATGATTAATTTATTGAATTTTATAATAACTTTATTAAAAGTTATATCATTAATGATTTATAATTAATTGATAATATAATTTAAGATAATTTTATTAACTTAAAAAAAATAAAAAGCTTTTATTAAACAGTTGGAGTAATTGCTCAAATGGAAGCACATCATTTACTGCGACAAAATAAAGTGCCTCTATGTGAAGTTGTTCTAAAAAATAAAGTGACAATTGAAAAGGTAAACTTATATCTCAATATCTTATCTTAATACAAATAAATTATAAACAAATCTAACGGATAGAATTACCATATAAACTGAGATTCCGAATCTTAAATTATTATTATTAAATATAGTAGTACAATAACATAAGTATTACCATTTCATACTACTACCAAAATACATTCCTGTTCAGAAATTGTACAACATTGTCCCTTGGAACATATATGCTACAAGATCAAACCGTACTTCCAGCCAATGTCGCAGGCTACATGTTCAAGGGCATTGCCTTTGTGAATAAGACAAAGATATCGGGCTCAACAAATAATTTGCCTTAACCCAACATCCCCTTTTAATAACTATTTAGTATTTAAGCTCATCAAGCATGTTTGTCTAATAGAAACCCAAACCAAGATAGATCTTTCTGTCTAGATAGGAAAGGATCCACATACATATTAATTAATCTTAATGAAAGAGTTTGGCGAAGCTAAGCGAGTTGTTGAATTATTGAAAGTGTTTGGAATGCAACCTCGCCCGCTAAAAAAAGCTTCAAAGTATCTTAAATGGAGTTTGAGTCCCCTTAAACTAGTTCATTCTGCCACTTCCATATCTTAAAACCACTATGACCAAAAATATAAAACAAACTGACATACTGAATCTCCCTTGTCTCCTGACACAAATGACAAATCCATAAAATAGAACCCGAAACTTAGTTTGGCCTAAAATTATCTAAACTTAAATTTATAATATTTGAATTGCTAATCACAAAATTTACATTACATTAAAATAGTTGATAATTGAAAACTGTTAAGAGACTAAAAGTATGAATGGAAAAAAACAAAGAGACTAGAAATAAAGATAAAAAAGAAGTTAAGGGATCATAGAAAATCACAAACTTTTTTTGAGGGAAAGAAAATCAATAACTAAAAACATAAAATTTTAAAAATTTTGAGAATTAAAAAGATAGTAAATTCTTTCTTCTAAAATAATTTAATGTCGTCTTGAGTCTTCAGTCATAATTCATAATAGTGTTGCCTGTTTTCAGTCTTTTTTTATTTTTGGGGTCTGGGATTTCAGTCTTTCCAACACAGAAGTTCCAGTCGTAATGAATTGGGGCTTTTATTTCCTGCACTTTCTCTTTGCTTCCTACAACCCCAAAAAGACATGAACAGACACAAATACCCCTCCTTCTCACAAGCAAGCCCTGCCTCCATCCAATACCACCATCAACCCAAACATGGCTGCCGCAACCACCTAAAATATTCTGGAATGGTCTATGGGGGTGCATAATAAAAAGGGAAGTGCCTGAAATAAAAGCCTGAACTTGGGTAGTTGTGGATGTCCAAAGTAAATTTCTTAGGCCCAAGACTTCTTTTTATTCCACAAGCCCTTCGTGAGGCCCAACTGTATATGAGATCTCAATTTACAAATTGTAGGAGGTGCAAAGAGTAAAATGGGGTGTGAACAAACAACTCGAATGTCAAAAGATTGACAATACAATAGCAATTAGGGGAGTTTGCATATTGAATTGGATGGTTTTGAAGAGAAAATTTATCCGATCCAATCATTTTAGTTTTGTCTATTTATATCATCCAATCGGTTTAGTTTTAAATTTTAATTCAACCCAAGCAATGTGGATTAGATTAATTTTCAGTTTTATTCTTACTTTTATTTTTTAGAAAATATTAAATAATAAATAAGATATATGTGATAAATATAATAAAAAATAATTTAAAATATCAATTTATGTGACTATATAACTAATAATAGTATATTTACTCATCTTGACTCAAATAGGTAGCAAAAAGATTTCTTCAACTAAATGTATTTTTCATAAACAGGTATAAGTTATATGATAACTTTATAAATATATAGGAAATAAAAATAAAAATGAGTGATATTATAAATTTATGAATAAAAATATATATATGTATATACAAGTTCGAATTGGATTGGATCTGTTTTCAAATTCAAATCCAAAATTTGATCCAAAATCCAATAAAAAATCTTGGTTTTTAATTTTTTTATCCATTCAATTTTCAGTTTATTCGAATTTTTAGATTGATATTTTTGTTCATATCAGATTGGATGGATTTATAAACATGTAGACAACCTTTTTTTGGGCCAAAATCTGAAATGAAAAGAAAAGCCCACCATCCCAAATGCTTATACAGTTTGTCGGGCTTAGTCACTCTCGGTGCATTCCTCGACTTGGAATTGAAGTGCTAGCTTGATTTTCAAGCATTCCACAGTATTCACATTACTTTTTCCATTTTTATGGTGCTGGACCTGTCTCTCTCTACATCTCTCACCAGGGAAGAGAAATTAATACAGAAGCGTGTGAAATGAAAAGGGAAAGTTGTTGGTTGGTCTGAAGAGGAGTTAATGTTTTGCCAAAGTGACCCAAAAGCCACGTCACATCCAAATCCAAGCCCTGTTTGTAATGATATCAAGTTGATTGATTATGCTAGTTGGTAGAAGCGCTAAGGCAATATTAAATTTGTCAAAAGCAACTCCGTTTGTTGTTAAATTTAATATCACATTTTACATACCTTGTTCATTATTTTTTTAATTTATCTTGCGTCTCAAGCTGCTGCTGCTTCTTCTTCTTTTTATATGTCTTCTCTAGCTTTTCTACAAGTGCGGCAAGCCTTTGGGAATTGAGATAAGAATTTGTGAAGTTAGTTATCCTCTTCAAGAAATTGAAACAAGTCTCTCTACCTCTCATCTAAAGATAAGACTTTGTAATCTAAAGTTTGTTATCCTCTTCAAGAAATTGAAACAAGAATTACTTATTTGTTAAGTGGAGAGAGAAACTGAAAAAACAAACCCAATAATTGAAACTAACCTTTAAAATGTCGGTATCAAATTTAAGATCGATTATAGTTGGTATGCCTCGGAATTTTTAGTTTTAAAGGGCCCCAAGACCATGTGATGCCAATGCCATGTCTAAAAAATCAATTAACTAAACAACTAATTTGGCCAAAACTTTTTTGGAAGATTGATTTTATTTGGAAATGTTTGGAATTTTCTCGGTGGATGTTTGGTACAAGTTTTCGGAAAATTCATTATGCTTTGTACCTCTTCATCAAGCAATGGAGGTATACATCTTTCTCTAAAGCACTTATGGAAGTGCCCAGAAGCACTCCGATACTGTTCACGTAGAGAACATTGAGATCCAATCGGTTTCCTAAGAAAATGGATCTTCAGGAAATTCTTACAAATCTATCACTTTATCCTTGCACTTATACACAACACAATCAACGAAAAGCCCATAACTGATAAAATAAAAACCAGTTTGTCAAATAAAAAATAAAAAATATTTTGGACTTAATTTATTTCAAGTAAACTCCCATTTTAATTTCTTGATTTGGGAAGATATTATAGAAATTTCAACAATTAGAAAAATAAAAATAAATTCTTGAAATTGACGTTAGGTCCATCAGAGACTATAATGATGGAAAGTTATAAAATTTATCAACTATAATAATAATAAATTATATAATATAGAGACTAAAATGACAAAAAAATAATTTCAGATATTTATTTTATTTTATGAACTACTAGGATAATCTCTCACAAATTAAGAGTTTAAAATGGGTTTTTACTCTTTCTTTTGCACATCTGCATTAATCGTATGTTTGGGTGTAAAAAATAAAACATGGCTGAAATAAAATATGGATAACAATATATTTATTGCTATTTTTTTTATTGTGAGGTCTATTAATAATATAAACTCATTTTTCATAAAAGTGGATGTGTTATCGGATATTAACAAATAAAGTATACTTATTGATCGAAAAATTATTTTATGAAAAATAATCACCTCTTAAAGCATTTAATAATATGGATAGTTTTAAAATAAAATTAAAATTTATGATATTATTAATTAAAATTAACTAATTTAATTATATTTATTGATCTTGATGAATTAAGTATATATTTTGTAAAAAAAATACTGAAGAGAAAGTGTAAGAAAAATAAGATTTTTTTAACTGAAATAATATTAAGAAAAACTATTTATAAACAAATGTAACAAAAAGTAATTACTAAGATAGTTAATATTAAAAAGTAAAGTAATTAGTAATCAAGTAGTTAGCACAAGTGATTTATATGGAGTTAAGGTTGAATTATTTGAGTATTAATTGAATTTGATATTTAATAAAAATAATTATTAATCATACTTTATTTATTTTTCAGTTAAACTCTGAATTAATTAGAATTTCAAGAAGATTAAAAAAGAAAAAAGTAACATCAGTTAAGACTAATTCCACTTGGATTAAGTGACTTTGGTTGACACATGAGAATTTTGATACGGATGGAATACACTAATTTAACACCTTTATTTACATTTAATTCTTAAATTCTCAAATTTTGTTCGCCCAATTAGCACAGAAATGTTCTCAAATAAAACAAAAACGACTAAGTTCCATTTTTTGTGAGTCTTCTGATTTCAATAGAGGCTAGTTTTTTTTATAAAAACAAAAAACGATTAGAGGCTACTTATATACTGACGTCTAAATTCCTCTGATTTAAGAAATTTAATATATACAAACAAATTAGGAAATCTAGGATATATCACATGTCACGTATAAATTATTATTCTTCTGATTTTTTTTGAATGATTCCTCTAAATTTATATGCCCGTGATATAATTTTATGATCAGTTAACTGACATCTATTTTTTATATGATCAAATTTAAAAAATTTTAAACTCAATTGGTCAATTCACATTTCAATCATAAAGAATTAATTTCATTTAACAAAAAAATAATATCTTCGCTATATGAACAATAATATAGACATTCTATAACTATTAAAATGCTAATCTGATGTCCGTGAATAAGGATGTCCCACTTCTAAATTTTAGTTGAATTTTATTCTTTATATTGATGGTTGTGTATATATATAATTACAAAGTATTTGTATACGGGATCAACTTAACAAAAATATTATTAAGGGTTCTAACTCAGAGTATAATAGATAAGTTATTGTAAAACAAAATATATCTACTCTTTTTATCATCGTAGATAAAACATTTCATTAAAAGGTACAAAAGCTATCAATTTGTCCATAAACGGAATTATAAAAACAAAAGAACCATGCTAAGTAAACAAACTACAACAATAGGCTACCTTAAGTATTAGGTACATGTCTTAATTTTTACATAGAAAATAAAAATGTTAACCAAAATAATTAAGATTAAAAGATTTGGTTATCAAGCTTCTTATGTCACTTCTTTTCAAAATTCAAAAGATGAGAGATGGAGAGGGGTAAATATTTGTAAAAGATTATGTGACATTGAATTTAGTAAAAGTTAAAGTATTAGATTTCGGATATTAAAAAAATGTGTATTTGAGAATACTAATTACTACTTTCTTATGTAATTATGCCCAATAATCTTTATTTTATTTTACTAGACAAGATAATTTATAAGATAAAATATGTATAAGATCATAACATCTAGTGTATCTTTAGTGTTAAAAGTGAGATGAGATACAATCTATAATCATATTGAAAAATAGTGAGATCATATATTTTCTTTGACATATAAAATGATCTCCCATACATAAAATGAGATCACTAATAAGCATTAACTATTCTGTTGTTAAGCCAAGTTCATTGAGAGATTATCTTAAAATACACATCCTCGCACTTTTTAAATGTATGATGATATAGAAAGTAATACAAGCTCCTAAGATTGGACAAATGATGAAGAATTTAAATAATTCACATGTAATCATAATTTAAACCTTATTCCCTCCGTTATATGACAAAAAGCAAAAACAAAAAGCGATTAATCAAATCCATTTATCTCATGTAAGCAATTGTTTAGCTTTTTTTTTTTTTTTCTGAATTAAGCAATGGTTTAGCCACCACAGTCCAATTCATCTTATGAACGTGATAAGCTAATTATCTAAAAGAAGAAAGTTGACTACTTAATATATTAAATGCTTTATTTTTTTTAACAATAGAAGTAATGCATATTTTCAATTCTTTAATTACAGTGTTACATGCCTTAAAAAATATTTATTGATAAAGCTTTCCATTTTTTTAAAAAAGGAAATGCTTATAAAATTCTCAAAATATTTTGTTATTTAATAATTCTAATTTAAATTTATCAACCGCTGACTTGTAATACTTATTAGCAATTAAGATGAAAATGTAGACGTACTTATTATTTTAATATTAAAATTATTTTATAGCTTATAATCTCCCTTGTTTGGGAAATTTCTAATTATTATATAAATATCTAAACAAAAATCAGTAATTAAAAAAGCGAATTGTTCAAAATACCACAAAAGGGTCAATTGTTGAAAATTGAACTCCACAAATTGTTTGTCAAGTGGTGATCAACTTGATGAGCGTGGTTAGAAATCTTCCTTCCTCGACTGCGCACATCCAAGTGGCAAGGGGATTTTTCTACGTGTAGTGTCAATGGACCACTTCGTCTGATTGAAACATGTTTGTGTGCGTAAGGTTAAAAGATAGTGTTGGCAAGACATGTTGATCAGGTAAGTTGAACAAGAGTTTTGAACAAAAATAGGAAGATAAGATGACTTTTAGGTTATAAGAGAGCAGAGGACACAATAATTACTAATTAGAGTTCCTAAAAAAAATATTGATACAAATGGTTTTATATTTAATTTCTTTAATAAGTTCGATTCCGACTTGATGAAACTGTAACTAAAAATACTATTGTATCCAAAAGAAATCCATATGGTGGAAGGAGATTAGTTCCAAATGGGAGGTGTTAGGTGGATTTTTAAAGATAAAAAATTGTTTCTTAAAAGAAATTATATATTAGAGAGTATTTAGGTGATATGAGAGTTCCTTCACAAAAAATTTAAATTTTTAATATAAGAAACTTTTTCTAGAATTTCTTATTTTTTAAACATGATCAATCAAGGAGATTTTTTGAAGTTTCTTATAATATTTTGCATTGGAGCAAAATTTTGTAAGAGTTTTTATAAGTGACATGGTATTGTAGGGATCACAAAAAAATAAATAAGAGACTCTAAAAAACTTATATAAGTACTCTTTATTGGAGATGCTTTAGTATCCCATAGTTTTTTTATTTTTAAAAAAGAGTTCATAAAAAATGAAAAACAATAATTAAGAAAAACGTGTTGTGGGCTGAGGTTGAGTTTGTGAAAGGGATAGATGGTTTGACTGAGAAAAGACCACATCTACATCTACTACACGAGATACATGGGGGTGAGGATGACTTTGCACAATCATCATCACCTAAATCAAGCAACCACTACCTAACAACATGGGCATCCATGCTTATTTATCCACACACTAGTATATCCTTCTCCACTCTCTAGTGCTCCAGGTCCAGGGCCTATTTTATGCTTTTTCATTATTATTATTATTATTATTATTATATAATATAAAATATTTTCCCTCATCTCATGTGCCTGTCTCATTATTTAATCATAGACATCTCACCAAACTTTTTGAACTTTTCCTACCCGCTACATTTTTGCTATTTTGCGCACGGTGCTCTGTCCTTCTTCTATGTACCTGTCGTTTTCACGGTTTGGTACGTTCAGGCCCAGCTATGGCCCAAATTAATTAAAAGAGCTGCTCCACACCAAGACCTAACGAGTAATGACCCACAGTGGTAAAGGCATTAATACAAGCCGGATTTAATTTGCCAACTATGAGCTTATGACTATCTAGCAAAGCAATAACACACATACGGGTCAGGGGAAATAATTTCTATCTTTTTTTCTTCTTCTCAAGTTTACAAACAAATAACACATACCAACCAGAAAGAAGAGAAAACATGCATCTAATATCAAATTAATTAATACTGCTAACATCTAAATCCTTTCAAACTAGAGCATTTCTTGCATTTAGCAAGCAATTAATGAATGAGGCAGTGAAGGGTTGGGATGTTACTTTCTGTCTCTAACACGTGGCCTGGCTTGTTCATTGCATAAAGAAAACTAGGGAATTGTTAATTTGTTTGTTCAGGAAAAGGAGGGGTAGCTTAGATACATCCCACTGCTAGTATTTACTGAGGAGAGTTATCCAATTTTTGCCCAACTACATGACCCCCAGATGTAATAGAAAAAATTGGTACCAAAGCAAGTTCCAGAAGCTTAACCAGAGTCCAATTCTATCTAGACTTGTAGGGTAATAGGTTATTAGGTTTGACTCTGCCCGTCCTCAGTAATGGTTCCGTCCTATGCATGTCTTGAAAATTAGAGAAGATAAAAAGTCTTGATTTTTGTGTTCATTTAATCATGAAAATATCACACGCTAAAACATATATTCAACTCCTCAATTTTTTGAAAACCTTTTTAATTTTCCTCTGCTTATCTTATCCAAATCAACTTAGAAAGTGAGGAACATGACCGCATATTGACATGATTATGGTTATTTTAAAGAAAACACTTGGGCTTTCTATTGCTAGAATCGTGCAAACAGATATGATTCAAAGATCAAATAAGTCGTCATGGACCAAAGTCACTCGAATACAGTCAAATATGGAAAAACAGTAAAGAGGACCATTGATTGTCGTTTAGTAATTATTGTTGCATATAATAAGGGACGGTAAGAGAATGAAAGAATTGATGCAATTCATGTTTAATCCCTAAGCTTGGATTCTTAGTATTTTCACCTAATATCCTAAAAATACAAGCAACATAGACTAAACAAGAGGAACTTTAAAACCAGCATCTCGGATCTCATATGACTTTCATCATTATAAAGTGAATAAAACCTAAACTAAGATAATTTCTGATACGCTTTATATAATTAATCCTTCTTTTTCCCTAGCTGATTACATCGCCGAATCCATAGACTTTTCTACGAGTGTTCCATCAAGATGTAATAGTCTTCTAGAGAAGAATTATGGATTAAATCAATCAATTAAGTGAGGGATTTTCCTTAAAACCAAGATTAGATTAGAGTAGAGAAAGTGTTGGAAATGAATTATATTATAGGACGAGGGCATGGTGATAAGAAAGAGATATATCATGTGGAAATATTGAGTTGAGGCGTATCTTGATTCTTGACTACAAGGTTAGAAAAGTGGTGGGATCCAGCGGTGATTGACGGTGGTTAAGAGAGGACCCACCGCCGCAGCAGCGCACATGTGCCTACGTCGGACGGCTACCAACTACCGCCCCAAAACATACTCGAGTTGGTAACTTTCAGGGCCCAGAGTATATAGGTTAGTTATTCTTATTCAATTCAATAATGCTATTTTTACGGGATCAACTGATAACTCTATATAATTACTGTGTTTGATTACTTTTATCTTTGAGTGTCATTGAACTGAAAGTTTTAAAAATTTAAGTGGGTTCACACTTATATACCTTACTTTAATTTAAATCTTTTTTCTTCTTTCAATTCATCTTTTTTTACTTTCATATTCTTTTATTTCTTTAAATCAAACATACTAACTTTTACTTAAGTTTAAACTTTTCTTTAACCAAAATATTTAAAAATTAAATACATGACCGCATATTTAAAAAAAACAATGTTATTTATCACTCATATCACATTTTATTGATTTCTCTTGATGAAAGTAATTTAATAATATATTATTTTTCCTTTTTAAGTAACAACAATCAGAATCGAACCTAAATACTTAGGTCTACTCCAATCCCTTGCCACTAGGTCAATCCCAAATAGATAAAACATAGGATTAAATTTAGACAACAATTTGGTAAAATTTAATTTCAATATTCCAAAAGGCATATTTTATTGTTACTTAAAACTTGAATTCAATATATCTAATTAAATTTAAATAATCTCATATTATTTAATTCACGTGTTAGATAGCAAATGAAAGGTATGTTCAAATATGTTAAAATTATTATGTTAAGATTATTATGTACACAAATATTTAACATAATTATATACTTAAACCTTTATTTAAGAGAAAATAATCATGCGTTAGATGGTGGTTAATGTAGGTTTAATTAATTCTTCATATTTTTTATCCATAAGTGGATTAATCTTTATTTATAATATTCTAACAACTTTTTTTTCATAAAAATATTGTTGTGCATGCCGTGTATAAAATTAATTTTCATATATGTGATTTTATTTTGGCATCTAAACAAAATTTCCTCTTGTTAAATTACTTATAAAAGGCATCATGTCTAAATATAAATTAATTGTTTAACTTTAGCTCTTCTGAATTCTATTCTTTAAAGTTTAACTGATTCCTCAAGATCTATTTATGAATTTATTCATGTTTATTTTGCATGATTTGTGAAATTTAATTTTAATTTAATACAATGATGACATCATTAAAGTTTAAGAATATATTGGATTAAAGGCTGCAAAATAAATTTGTATATTTTAATACACAATTATGATTTCCAATGCACCAAATGAATAAGAATAAAATTATTACTTTGAAACTAAAAATACTTTTAAATTTTACAACTTTAACCTAAACAAGCACTAACTAACTCTGTTATATTATACAAACTATTTAGTTTCTAATTACTAGCTCACTTTTGATATATATATATATATATATAAAATTAATTTTAATAAATTCCTCTATGTAATACATACAGTAGTATTCGATTCTTATGTTATAAAAAAAAAAAGTATTCAATTCTTATAATATCAACCACTCCAAATCAGTGGATACTCCTAGTTGATGAGTAATGTATTTGAATATGGAAATTTAAGTGTCAGGTAAACATTATAAATATTTCCTCTGCACCTTGGTCTCTTCTAACTTTCTTTTGTGTCTATGTTGCATTTGAGTGTCTCTAGATAGAAGAAAGCTTTTGTCTTGAAAATAAATTGAAAAATTATGTGCGTAAGTGATTAAATGAAAGTATCGACAAAAATAATTAGCTCCATGTCTTGAGTGCATGTCTGCAACCTATACCTCCCGAACCCTAAATTTAGTTTTACTACAACCTGCTCAATGCCAAACCCACTTTTAGCTAGGGAGGGATAGATGCCTAACTCCCACATTTAATCTCGTTTCTGTTTGTTAATTGTTGATTACGAAAGGAAATATCCCTACTTTTTGGGAGTGGTACCAACCACGAGTCAATTGAAGAAGGAACCCTCAAATTTTGTCCAACTCCTAGAGAAGTGCATGTTGTTTTCTCCCTTTGTAAATTTTTTTCTTCCATTTGCTAAAAGATATATATCCTCCATTTTAGTCGTCTTTCAATCATGAATAATGTTTGTTGCACGGCATTCAGCATCCCATCCCTCACAACAATGAGACGATAATTAGAGTAGGTATATGAAAAATGAGACGACTCTCTTTTTCTTATCCAAAAAAAATATCTCTATTATAAATTTCTTGTTTTTTATCTTTCCCTTTATTTGGACCTGCAGTTTTATAGAGATGAAAGAAATATTATGAATATAAATAAAACAAAAGAGAAAATGGATAATTTGTTATGTTATGTAAATTAAAAGAAATAAGGAATAAATAGAAAATAAATAAATAAAGAATGTTTTCTTTCCTTCTTGGTTTAGTTTTAAGAAAATGAAAGAAAAGAAAATAATTTTATTACAAAGACATTTTTGTCTCATTTTATTTTCTCAAAACTGCATATATATGCAAGTGGATTAGAGAAAGGACAGATAAACGAAGTATAAATTAATAATGCAATCCTTCTCATTGTCTTAACATTCAATTTCAATGGAAGACCATTTTCTTTCCTCACGGTTGACTGCTGATTTTTCTTTTCTAGTTTTCTTTCTCTCCACTTTTGTTGCCGTTCCCAAACAGTGGAACTACTGATTATCTACCCCACTAATCTTCTTTCCCTTACTTCACTCGTTCCTAAATAACAGGAAATAAACCAAGCGATCATTAAATGTTTAATTGTACTACTTTATGTTCCATTTTCCACCATGCCCATCAATACAATTTTCCCAATATTGTTCATCTATGCTGGTAAATCAATAGTTCAATACCCCATATCCATAGCCTAGTGAAATCTAAATTCTAGAAAAATTGACGGTATGAGATGCCTATAATTAGGAGGGAAAAAAAAAAGAGAAGAATCGATGAAGCAATAATTAGCATCGCAAGGCCCAGTTTACCCCATAGATAGATAAGAGGAAGGTAGATAGATAGATGTCCAAACAATCTCTATTCTCTAACCTATAACGGACCCCATGGAATGGTCATAAAATGTACACATGTGTGCTGCTACTATTTATCAAGTTGGTTAAGGTTCTATCAACATTATTACTATTATTATGTGATCCATATCTATATGCACACACATGCACATCCCCAAAATAGAGTTGGATAAAGTACTTGCCACCAAACAATGGCTTATGTAAGGCATCCTTGTCTATTATCTAGTAATCTCCTTGATGCGGTGAGGATCTAGATATGAATCCAAAAGGACCCACTACAAGTCATGCATGTGAATTGTGATGTGGGTGGAGCTTGAACTAATTTAACAATATCGAGGATGTAGAAAGTATAGGGAAGAAACAATAATAATAAGTACCAATCCCACCCCTTCTCCCAATTGCTATTTGACGGTCTCAGAAAGCAATAATTTGAGATCACAAAGTCCCCTACCTTAGGGCACTTGTTGTTGGCTGCGCCATTAATAAAAAATTTCGTGAGGCTTGAGAGAGTAAAATAATAGTGAAGAAATTAAAAAAATATCTTATGGAAGCTTCTAATGTCTCTACCTAACACTTTTGAAAAAGGAAAAAGGAAAAAGGGATGGTTGATGGTTGAAAAGGGACGCTCCCCATTATCTGTGGGAAGGGCATAGTTTTGGGATCTGATTGAAAATTAGCTACCACCCGTTCTGTCCTTTCTGCTCGTTGTTATCTCTAATCCCGATATCCAATGTCTTAAAACTACTTTTTTCAGAAAGACAAATGTTTTTCAGCCTTTTTTAGAAAATTCATTCAAAAATTTAAAATAAAATCGTTTTATTACTACTAATGTTTTTCACTGTAATTATTTCATTAAATATTAATATTTAATTCCTTATAAATGCATTTTTTTGGGATTTTTTGTCAAGACAATTATCTTCTTTTATAATTTATTTTTCATTTCCACAACATTCACACTTCTATTCTAATTTCTATTTTCTATGATTATTTTATATATAAGCTTAACCAATTGTTATAGAAATATTTCAATGCGATAATAATAATAATTTCTATCAATCGTTATTAAAAGAGCTATTTATTCCATACAAATATACTCTATAATAAATTATAAAAAAAACATCAATGTAATTCTGAATATATTTTATTTTATTTTCTAATAAAACAATTTCAGGTATCCATCCATATATACAAGAAAATCACAATCTTTAATAATGTTATTAGGTTGGGGAAAACATCCCCATTAATCCAAGGCACCCAGAACTGGCCAATCCAATCGAATTGCACTCTGACCCCATGACATGACCCTGAGTTAATGCGGCAGATAATATTTGAATGGTTGGTAGGATCAATTTACTGCCAATTTTATTTTAATAGTTGCTCCCACCTTTTAATGTGATTTATGCCATTTACCTATTCAAAAGTTCCTTATATATCTATCGTCAATACGCAATAATGTAGCTAGTAGCTACTAGTACTGAGAAAGCATACTCGCACCAAGCAAGCACCATTTGAACCAAAAAAGTTTGGAAAGATAATTACGCAACGACCATTGCATACATGACCTAAAGCCAGCACCAAAAACATTCTTTAAATAACTAACCATGACTATAGATATAGATTGAAAATAAGGGTGCTTAGTGAATACAACTAATTGAAGGTTGCTGGGGTTTGATTAACTTGACGAAACCAATTAAGTACCTAATTAATATATATAATAATAGTGATGTACTTGGTCAGATCCATTGATCCAAAATCTTATCAGTTTTACCTATCTATCATTTCTCTAATTTCATTGCAAATATGGTATGAAGACGTATCACCAAATTTAGAAGAGCCACAGTGTATACTTGATCTCTGTGTAAGGTAAAATAAAGTATAGGAAAACCTAGGTATGTTCGGTTTATCTACACTGACTATACATATACCGAAGTTAAGAAGTTAGTTGGAGCTGACCTAAATAATTAAATGTTAATCAGGTTGGTAGAACGAAACATGTGCTACGACGGATTCTGCTGGTTCATTCACGCGTTTTACATAGTCTTGTATGTATCTGTACTTGATATATATGTAGTAGAAATGAGGAAGATACTGTAATTAAGATTCTGCTGATCAGCCACGTGTTTCAGTTTCCTCCACATAAGAATATATATAAACATATGACAAACTTGAGTGTAAGTATATAATAAAAACAAAATGAGATTAGTTATATTTAAAGAATAAAAATTGTATTACAAATATATATAAAATAATGTGTAAATGTATGGAGCATTATTTTAAACTTAATTAGGTACCTACCATTCCATCTCAAAAATTTCTCCTAGGCCTCATCTCTCAGTTATCCATTCACTATTTGCATGTATATGAATATATCAATCAATTGTTTTTTACGTCTAATGACCATATTGAAATTTGAATCTAAGACCCCATACATATTACTCTAAATCTAAATTCCCGTCAGACCGATCCTAATGGTTTTTCTCCATAAAAGACAAGCCCAAAAGCCTCCAAATAGAATTCAAAGGGGAAGAAAAAGGAAAATAAAGATCATCATTCATAGATATATAGATATATCTATCATCTTTTTTTGGTTTATAATGATCACACTGATATTTGAACTTAAGATCCATAATACTACCTTAAATCTCCCGTCAGTAGGCCGACCTAGTGGTTTTTCTCCATAAAAGACAAACCCAAAAGCCTCCAAATAGAATTCAAAGAGGAAGAAAAAGAGAAATAAAGATCATCATCCACAGGCTTAGTGGTCTATATATATATGACGCATGAATGCATACATAATATTCATTATAAGAATAGGAATAACAAAATATAACAACAATGATAAACGACCCAAAATCACTAGATTCATTTGGGAGAGCAGGGATTTGTTGCGCAATTGTATGATGCATCCATGTGAAGCCTCGAATAATTAATTAATTATATACTCAAAAACTCTGGCTAGCTGATCTAACTCAGGATGTAAATAAATTCATTAAAAATTCTGACAAGATTAACCACGACTTAGGATCTGATGATGCAGATAAACTATTGAATTTATGTACAGTAAAATATAATTAAAAGAGCTGTCATTACCCATTCCAATTGGCAAGAGGGACTTGTGTAAATTAAAAAAGTTTGCAAACCCAAACAAATTTCATATTCTCTTCTTTGTCACTACCATCAATTGCCGGAAGAAAAGAAAATGAAGAGTAACAACAAAAGGCAAAATTGGGCAATAATGTTCAACTGTACCGGTACTATATATTATGCATATCAGCGACTAATAATTTATAGAAATAAGAGAAGAAGAAAAAAAGAAAAAATAGGAGAGAAAATTCAAAAATTAACGAATTTCATTCTCTCACTTCTCTCCAACACTAACTAACTGGTATAATTTGGTTGAATTTTCATTTCATTTCTAAGCGGGTGCAATCCCAAACACCGTTGGTTTTCATGCCCAAGAAATCATAAGCAGCAGCAGCAGCAGAAGAAGGAGTGGTGTTGTTGACAGTGACAGCGTTGGAAACGTTGCAGCTGCAATCTTTGCTGTTGTGCAAACCCAAACTGCAAACGAAACAAAGATTCTTTTCAGTCTGTTGTTGTTGCTGTTGTTGTTGGCGAGGAGGACTAATGGTTAACTCAAGGTTCAAGTCAGGGCAGCGTTCCAAGATGGAACCTTTAACACCGCTTCCGTTACTCGAACTTGTCTCTTGTTGTTCTTGTTTGCCAAAAGATATATTAGTTGTAACAGTTGCAGTTGCAGCTTCGTTGAGTGGCCTATGAGTTGCAGGGTCGATTCCTCTGTTCAAAAGCTTCCTTTTTATGTGCGTGTTCCAATAATTCTTTATTTCATTGTCTGTTCTCCCCGGC
Organism: Glycine latifolia; assembly: GCA_013407115.1. Taxonomy (NCBI): domain Eukaryota; kingdom Viridiplantae; phylum Streptophyta; class Magnoliopsida; order Fabales; family Fabaceae; genus Glycine; species Glycine latifolia. The sequence goes on from CM023951.1 coordinate 9,031,405, forward strand.
AATCTTCCAGCTATCAACGACCACCTGAAACCACAACAACAACAACAACGTTATTGTTTTGTTTGTTTTAATTTAGATAAGGTAAAGAGATAAGATTTGTTTTGAATCAATTGATATGGAGGTGAAATTAATGAGGAGTTTGGTATGGATGCTTACTTGTTACCGAGGAGACTGTGGAGTTTGATGATGAGTTCATCTTCTTCTTCGGTAAAGTTACCTCTTTTAAGGTCGGGGCGGAGGTAGTTGATCCACCGAAGACGGCAGCTCTTGCCGCACCGGAGAAGACCGGCGGCTTTGGGGAGTGAACGCCAGCAGCCTTCGCCGTGAGCTCGAATATAAGATATGAGTCTATCATCTTCTTCTTTAGTCCATGCACCTTTGTTTGTGTGAGCTTTCTCACAGCAAGGGGACCTTCCCATACTTAATAACTCACAATTATAAGAGTTGTGTTGTGTTGTGTTGTGAAATTGCTCTATTTTTCTTGCTTACTTTAGAGTTATGTAGTAATAAGGATAGGAATAGGAATTAGGATTGGCTAGCGTGCAGCAACAAATATTTAAGAAGCCGGCTCAAGAGGTAGTTTGGGTGTGGTTTTATAGGCTTTTGACTCCAAAGGAGACAGAGAGAGAGAGAGAGAAGGGAGACCCTAATTGCTTCTAGATGCGAGTTGGTGAGACAGGTTAAAGAGACTGCCTGTTGGCTCTCTCTCTCTCTCTCTCCTCTCCCTATCTGATGATAATATATTTACACTACTATATTTGCATCAATGATATAACTAGTTGAAAGACATTAACTATGGGTAACCTTCAGGTTGGTGTAAAGTAGAATATGTATTAAAGTATGGGTAAGGCAAGACAAGATGTGATCTGTTGCCCCTTTTAGAAAAAGAGAAAACATATTTTATATAATCTCATATGCTTTAACCCTAATATAAAACCCAAAGTTGGTTACTAATTAATCTTGTGCTAAGTAAAAAAAAAAAATCAGTTCTCCGCCAATTCTTTCTTCAATAATTGATCAATGAAATGTCAAGCTGTGGTTAAGTAAGGAGTAAGCTACCTCTATATTTAATCATTTGGGATTAAAAAATGGGCTTTTTCATTTACTGTGCATGTGACAATGGAATCAAATTGAAGTTAGAGAGACTTTTATTATTCGAATTTGACCTAATTAGCAGGATCTACCTACCTTAACACGTTTGAGTTTGATTCTTATTATTATCTTGGAATGTTACAACCTCTCCATCTTTCAAGCATTGTTTCTAATTAAACAATATTAAAAAATGTTACATGTGTGTACACACAAGACGGTTCGATGTTTTTTCAAACCAGCTGATAACTGCATCCGATGGTAGTTTAATTCTGTGTCCAACAGATTCTGCATACAAATTTTATCATCAATAATTTGATATACTCTAATAATAGTACGTTTTACGGCACTTAGCAATTATTCACTAGTTTTATTTTTACTAGTTCCGTGAAAATCACCACTTAATTAATGTAGAAATACAGTAATAGTATAATGCAGAATTAACATGTGGATAACCAGTCAATACCATGCCTTAAACATAAGAGCTTTCATGTGGGTTTAATAATTTCCCTTTAAAAAATTAGCAATTTCGGTAAGTTAGTTGCAACGGGCAATTCCTGAAAGAAATGTATCAGTAGTTGGCTATTCATGTGCATAGGCATAGAGATGGTAATGGTAGTTGTGGTTCTTTATTCTATTGGTGGCATTATCATGCATGAGAAGAAAGATCTAAATCAAATAGACAAGTTTCCAGAAGTGTTGGAGGAGGGGTTGAAATAAGAGAAGGGGAGAATGGGAAATGCCAAATGAGTGTGAGTGCGGTTGTGGTTGTATATGGGTTTTGGTTTTGGTTTACCTTCCACTTCCTCTTCTCCCAAACCTAAAACCTTGTGTTGCAAGTTTAGGGAAAGGTTGGGAATGGGGGACTCATTATTCGTCTTTTTGTTGTCATAATCGCCCCCCAATTAGTAGTAGTTATCCACTACCGCACATATATCCACTCTTTCTCTTTCACTGTGAACGTCAAGTGGATGGTAAGAGTACTTAATATTCATGGGTACAAGTTGCTTTCAAGGAGGAAGAAGAGCACCAATATTGTGGGGAAAAGATTCAGTTCACATGGGTGTAATTATTTGGGAGTATTTCATCCACCTTTTCACGCTTTTCTGACTGTACTTGCAATTATAGACCAAAACCTCCACCAGTTATATATATGTTGAACTATGGTACATATAGATAATGACATGAATTACACGCACAACATTTAACAACACTTGTAGTATTCTTGGAAATGTAAACATCTCATTTTAACTGCAATGTTTGTGCTTCCAAACCAAAATTTGGCACACTGTTAATGTGCAAATTAAAGAAATTGATCCTCTGTGTTTTTAAAGAGAATGAACAACTCAACTAATTAAGATCATGAGCATATAATTGCATTGATTAGATGATATTTTATTGGGTGAGGCAACAACACTACCTAACTCTAATTCAAAAGATGCAATGTGCGTATAATACTAAAGTGTTAGCTATAATAATAATAATAATAATAAATGATGGAGGAAGCTAGGCGCGAAACAGCGCACATCAGTAAATTGAGCATGAGTCCGTCACGGTCGCTATCAGTTGGGTGTAATTATTACAAGAGATCAGCCTATAATGGGCTTCTAAGCTAACCCAAAAAGGAGGAGCAACCTAAGGGCCACATGGGATGGGAAGAAAATCAAACAAAGATGCAAAATTTCAAATGAAAAGGGACTCAGTCGTCTAATTCTAATTCTAATATATACATTACAGAGAGAGAGAGAGTGTGGTGTGGCGTACGATTTGCAATTACATGATTGTTTTGTTTATGTAGAGTAGTGTATGGTGACAGCCAGCACAGCAACACGAGTTTGTCATGTGCTTAGGTACTCGTGGGAGGCTGTCCTAACTTCTAAAAGCCCCTTACTTACCTACCTCTTTGGCTGGCTGTCCTCCACATGTGCGTCTTCCTAAACTTGAACCTTTTCTGCTATGTCTATATAGTGGATAAGATTTTAAAAAGTCATTATTCAATATTCAATAATAACCTTGCTCCCAAAGGATAAATTTTCTTGTAACAGTATTGGCAGACACTAACCGCAGATTCCGATATTTCTCAATCTCAGTCTCACGTTGTTGTATAGTACAGGTCTTCCTTTTACCGCTTTTCCTGCCTTTTCATCTTTTTTCCTATTTAAAATAGGACACATTGTCTGAAGGACTCGAATGAATTTGATGAATTCTTCATTGCCATAACAGGCACCTTCTCTTTCTTATCAAAGAAAAACAAATATGCCTCCACTCCCCAATTCATACTTTCATTATATTCAGCACGTGCTTCGATGATCTAATGTTAAAAATATTGTTTTCCTATTCGTGGGTATGTATGTGCACACACAATTATTAAGTATTAACAATCCAATGTTTTAAGACTTTTGTGCCTATAAATATGTAAATAAAGTAGACTTAAGCTTTACATAATTATATGAGACTTTTTTTAGAGGATCATATTGAATTATACTACTATAGTCTATAGTTATTAGATCTAATTAAATTTCATGAATCCAATTATATTTAAATTGCTCACATGAATAATATTTATCATACAATTTTAATTAGATAATTCTAATTCACTTATGAAAATATATTTAGCAAACAATAAAATTCAAAAGTAATGATATTTATTATACAGTTTTAATATAGTATTTAATAAATTATATTTAATATTTGTTTTAAATCATAACTTCATGAGAAAAATTAACAATTTTTTTAATAAAAAATATACATCATATATATTAAAAACACCATTTACATTGAATTGTTTTATAATAAATCATGAAGTGATAAAAACTTCATTTTTATATATTTGAATAAACTAGTACAGTTGTACAACACACTATTCCACCTTGTTAAACACTTAAAAGAGAACTCTCTATGCTAGTGCATTCTAATTATAAGCATGATTTTCACAATTCTCTCGGCTATTGCCGTTACGGAATCACGGTTTTCATAATTCTGATTTCCTCGCACGTAACATACACAACAAATTAGTCATTCTCTTTTGGCATGTCTACCCTCTAACCATTCAGAGAACAACACGTAACTGGGAATGTTAAAATTTGTATTTACGTATTATGAAGTTGCTCTCAAATTGAGTATTCAGGGATGTTTTAGTCTATTCATATAAAAGTCTGAATGGCTGTAACATTATTCTTTATTGGTACTAAGTAAACAGAAACTGAAGCTGCAAAAATGAACCCTGTTTTGCACACTAAGGTTCAGGGTCAGGGTCACGCAAACGTAACAGCCAAGAGAGACGAACAAATCCAGTTTACTTCCCTCTTTTACGAACTTCATACAAGTAACTGAGGATCACCACTGCGGAAGCAACTACAACTCCTACAGCACCTTGTGCCAGTATGGTCCCATCCTTAATAGAAATCGGCTTTGAACTTGGCACAAAGCCTAGCTCTGAAAGTTTCTTATGTGATTCAGCATAATCTCGAAAAAATGCATCCTCATCCTGCCAGAGTGACAGTTTAAAAATATGAGACAGCAGACAGATTCACACAAATCAATGATGCATTAACAGCAGTCAGAACTTTGCAGAAAATAGTATGCTCTTAATTTTCTTTAATGGGTTTAGAGCAAAACAGAAACTTCGCACTGATGTCTTAGGTAAGTTATTCTACAACTCTACATACAAGTAAGTGCTAACACCATCAAGCATGTTATTTTCTTTAATGTAAACTTTAGTTTCATTAGTCTAAAGAAGGAAAACAAGACCAATGTTTAGTCAATTGATGGCAAGTAAGTAGTTTTATTAATACCTGACTAGCCAATGATGAAAAGGTCAATGGGCCAGTTTGTTTAAACTAATGAAGTGTCAAGATAGCATTGTAAATTCCAAAGCACAACGCATATGGGGAAGAAGGATCCTACTAATCTAAACTGCTACTGAATGAGTTTGGGCCAAAAGAATTTTTTTTTTTTTTGGTGTACACTGTATAATGTGGCGATAAGTATAGAACCTAAAACATTATGCATACTACCCAAATCTCTCACTATTAAGCCGACCCTAGTGGGTACCTCAGGCCAAAAGATTGATCTAATAATTAATGCAATAAGATTACAAGCTTCATGGTGTTTATAGTAAACAAATATTCACATGAAATGCTATTGAGAAACATTAATTGTTAATTTGGACAAAACATCAAACAAATTTCAAACGGTGGTTATTTGAATTAATCTCAATTACCTTTGCATATAGCTCAACATAACAGCGAAATTCATTATCCTCCAATAAAGCCTTGTCTGTTGGAAGTTTAAGCAGCCCAGCAGAATCTTCTTTCAAGAGTTCCCTGATGTTAACAATGATACTTAGTTGTAGATAAAAATCAAACTCTTCCAATATTGCATTGCGAGGCAAAAGTGAAGCTCTACAAAATGTCTTTGTAGAAAAGCAAAAATGAACAGTATTGTACACAACACAAGTCTTACACAAAGTATGAGTTATCAAACTTTAGAGGGTCCTCTGTCCAAGGGCCATCAAACCCTGATCTCTCTGGATGTGCTCTCCCCTTATAATATCACCACAGAAAGTAAGATAAGAATATCTAGCCATAATCACAGCAAGTAATAAAAAGATATTAAACAAAAGAAGAATTACCAGCGTATGTCCTCCAGATAGTGCAACAATATCTCGGTCAGTCAAGCCCATTCGATAAAAGATATCACGGAGATGTGGAACACCTAATAACAGCATTGACATATTTTAATGCTTTCATACTGCATTCTTAACCTCGTCCATTGTGAAAGGAATACAAAAAATAGAACATCTTTCACAGTCCAGGTGAAGAGAATAGTTTTATCACTGACAGATTTCAAAACACACCTTTTTTAGCATCAGGAAGTCGCCCTTCATTAGGAGATACTTTTGAATCCTACAAGAATAGAAAATTACATGAACAAAACAAGATTTGGTGATTTCATAACAATTTATATTCTGACCAAAGGCATGGCAAAACATACTCTTCTACCAGGAACGAAATCAATTGTTGGACCCCCGGTAATCTCAACTGCAACAACACCTGCAAGCTGGAAGCACAAGGAGAAAGAAATGATTTTTAATCAGATTTGTATAATCTATATGGCAGTTAGTTTAAATCTTTTTTCTACTTATGAATGTGAATCTTGTTTTATACAATGTAAACCCTATCAATGAGTGATAATCTCCTCCCTCTCTGTTTCAACAGAATCTGGACTCGTGCACTCATTGGATTTAAATGGCTTGTATGTGATATACACAAAAGTCCAGTAACTGTTTGATTCTGATATACATAATTTTGGTAATCTTAAGAGAAATTTTGATTTTCAGAATATCAAATTGCCGATATTTGCTAACCTTTGACACTAGTACATTAGTGTATAAGAAAATCAAATGATATTCACCTTTATTGTAGAAATCTTGGGCACTAACGTTAACTATATGCATGTCAAAAACTAGCTACAAAAGAATTGGACCACATCCAGGTAAATGCTTAAGATATTAAAACTTGAAACTCATTCCATTAACTAATACAGGAGCTTGAGCTTCAATTGTACTCCTGTACACTTCTTAACTAGCAACCTCTAGGTGTATTACTGCTCCTAATACAAAAAAGATATAGCTACCCAGAATTCTTGATTAACTAGGCAAAGTTTATTAATCCCTTTGCAATTGCGGCCTTTGGTTTTAAATTGTGGTAGTGGTTGTGGATGCACACATGGTTGTGGCCACTGCAATTGCAGGCATTTTAGCTATTGTGATGCAATATTGTGGCCATTGCAGCATAAAATTATTTTATGTTTGCACTGAATATAACTTATCATGACTCACATTCAAAATCCCACACCTCCTGCTCCTCCCTCCCAAATACCATCTTTCATTCACCAACTTGCCAACATCCTAAAATCTTCCCAACATCCTAAAATCTCCCCAACCATTTGAAATTCACTTTAAATCTACTAAGTAAAGAAATAGAAAGAGTGAAGAACAATTTGTTTGAGGACTTTGATTCCCATTGCTGTGTGACGCATCTGTTTTGGTGCCACGTTGCAGATCTTTTTGTGATTTTCAAACACATCAAAAGGTGTGATGTGGTTGTGAACAAAACCACAATATCCTGGCCGCATCATGGGATGTGGTCCACAATTTGAAACCATAAGTAATCAGAGTTGTCAAACATTATAAGAGGATGAGTCTTAAGTGTAACAAGGCACTACATCACTGGCATGTTAAGTCTGTAACTTTTAAGATTCATCAATCCACCTCATACCGAAATTTTCAATCGTGATCAGGCAACAAAATAGAAGCAAGAGTCATAAACTAATCCCACCTAACACTATGGGAAAACCAAAGCCTCGGCAGCATCCATGAGATTTGAGTAAAAAACAGTGTACACAAAGAGTAATTTGAACTGATAGTGGCAGAAAATGGAACCCTTAATTAATTATCGTGCAAATCCCAGACAAGTTTGAAAGTCCATTGACCCCATTCTACAATTTTTACCTAATGATTTCAGTAAAAAATTATCAGATTCACTACATACTTTCATAGCAACTAAATGAAAACAAATGATCACCTGGTAGAGATCTGCATATGTAATTTTAGGATATTTTGCCTTCACTTCCTCTGTGACATCAGAAAATAAGACAACTCTTAGAAAGACAAGGAGACCGACATAGTTCCAATTTTGCTAAAAACATCCTAAGCGAGTTCAATTCAACACAAGGCCGCGTGACCATGACAAATAACAAATCAAATTCAAGCCTATGTGTATTATGGTTAATTCAATACTCAAATAACACAAAGTATGTGCAAATAGATAAGCACGGAGCATTACAATTCCTAACCAAGCTAGCTAGCAAAAATGAAAACGAGATAATTTTAGGAAAAGATAAAAAGTAAGGAATGAAGAAAAAGCATACGGCAGAAATCAATAGCCTTCCTCAAGCCATTATTGGCGCCGTGAGAATACTCTTCCTCATTCCGGATCGAGCCGTTAGGTCCACCGGTCTTGGTCTTAGCATCGTAAGTTCCGGCATCGTGCCAGCTGCATCAGATCAAGCTAATTCAAACACAGAACAGGGAACTCACAGTTGCACGATCGCAGCGTTGACCGTGTACGAAGGGAAATCTAGGTATTAAAATCAATCGTTTAATTGAAGAAGAAGAAGAAAAAATAAAAAAAGAGAAGAAGAAGGAGTTACGCTAATCGGAGCATGAGAGGAGCGCAGTTCCTGTTAGCGATGAGTGCGCGGAGATCGCGGCGAGCCTTGTCGACCTCCTTGAGGTACTCTGCATCGACGACCACCGGCAACGCCATCCTCAACGGATTCTGGCGGAAAGGAAAGGAAAAACGAAACAACAAATAAAAACTTCCCTCACCTCACTGCAGCAGAGTCTGCTAAGTGCTAACTGTGAAATGTGAATGGATAACTGTATTGTATTGTATGGGTGGTGTTCCCATTTCCCAATTCTACTCCCATGCCTTCCCACTTCTCTCTTGCCACGTCACGTTACTTAATTGGCTCACAAGCTTCACGACAATACATAATCAATCACCTAAAAATAAATAAAAAATTAGAAAGGGACAAAATTCATACTTTCATTCACAATTTTTTTTATCATTACTTAACACTATAGTATTAATTTATTTAATAAATTGAGATTTTTGTTAATAAAACTATTATGCACTAAAAAAATGTGTTAAAAAATCCTTAAAGGATGTCTCAGCTCCACGCAGCATAAAACGAGCTTTCATATGTATATGGACATGTTTCCTATGCAAAAGGTCAATATACAAGAACATCCAATTTGTTGGTATCTAACCTAAAAAATACTGTCCAATTTGTTGGTATAGAGAGAGAGAGCTTTTTTATATTGGGTTTATAATTTTTGTTTAAAACTTAGACTTATTTGAAACAATGAAGATAATTGTTTTGATTACTTTCATTTATTATATTGAACACTAATAGTTTTCTTAAATAGAATTTTGGCACTTAAACTAACATTTCAATTTTTATAAATTCAATAGTTTTTCATCCCCGAATTTCAGTGCCAAAAATGTATCGTCAATTTAATTTTTTATACATTCAAAATATTTGATAAAAAATAATATTTTATAATGTATATTGGAATATAATTACAAATTTATTAAAATAAAATGTAGAATTTTTACACATTCGGACGTAAAACCAGTGAATTCTTGGTGAGCTGGTTTGTTGTGTGTGTGGTCCGAAAATCTTGGTGTAGATTTTTTACAAACGAGCCTACTTGTGCTTGGTTAGTTACAAGTTAAGAAAGACAAAGAAAAGGCCGAATTTGAGGAATTTTCGTCTTAGACAATTTCCAACGGAAATGATTCATGGTACGAAATTTTTTTACGAACGGATGGAAGCCGCTGGGAGCCGTTGCTGAGATTTTACCTCTTGTAAACTGAATTTTCCAAACCAGCATGATTGGCTGCTAACGATTTCCAAAATTTCGCGAGTTTTAAGTACCCAAAGTAAAATTGTTACTTCGTTGTAAGGAAATTGCATTGCCTCTCGATTCATAATATTGGATCACCTTCTGATTCTGTTGAAATTATGGTTCAAGCTGAAAGCTGGATACGCATCATATAGGTCGTCTTCAATGATAACAATTAAGGTAAATGTATATAATCCAAACCAAATCATATCTATCCTTTTGCTATTTCAAACCTTTTTATCTCAAACATGTACATGATTGACAAATAAAACCAATATATATATATATATATATATCCCAAGAACACATGAAATACCCTTCTCACCTTTTCCTTACACTGCATGGAAAACAAATTTTTAAAAAGGAAAGAAGGGGAGAAAGGAAACAGAAGTACAAATCTATGGAGAATTTATGCTTCCGAGGTTCTCCACTGCAACTCTATCTGGAGGCGACCATTCTTGGAGTCTATAAGATGGTACTTCTCATTGATTCTTTTGTTGGCAACAACATCCCCAAGATTGATGTCGATATAACCCAATGATTCCTAATGCCGCAAGGAGCAGCAGATGATAAAACTCAAGTCAGATCAAGTAACATGAAAGGGAAAAAAAAAACGTTGACCTTAATTTCAGGGCAAAGCACTGTTGTTTAAAAGAACATATTTGTGCAAACAAGGAAGGAATCATCAAGTGTTAAAACAAAGTTGCAATGGGCGAGCTTACAATTTCACATTTTAGCAACGAAAGGCAAATGCAAGAAACACTTTGAAACAAAGATGCTCCATGGAGTATATAAAAGCAGTATGAGTGTATAGTTTACCGCACAACATAACAAAGATCCCACTACCTATCTTCCGAAAATTCAATATAATGTTCCTCTGAACTAATGAAGTCAATTTCACATGCATTAGATTCTAGAAACATGAATTCAATCATCCCTCAACATACATTTAGGCTAAATTATATAAAACTCCCTTGAAGCTTGAGACATGCGATTAACTTTCTTTGATTCCAATTAAAACAATCAACTTCCCAATAATAAGCTTCCATCAAAATAGATAACTGTGAGCATGACATCACCCAAAACTAAAGGCAATTGTGTAATTCAGCCTACATTTTTATATTTGGATTTGGAATCATTAAAAGTTTGTGCAGATTCCACAAGTATTTAACTTTTTTCAACAATTTGAGGCTTTCTAGTCTAACTCACTCTTGCATAAGGCTCGGGCTTAGTTTCCACAGTATGCCATCATATTAATGATAATGCATCACATAATTCAGAACTCTAGAGTTGCTATGATTATGTACCTTTTGGTGGAGCAGGTTTCGTGACGAAGTACTGACAACCTCCACATGTAATCTATCATTGGTGGGAGGCTCTTCCACCATAAATTGGAACTCATCTTCCCATCTTGGATCTCTGTTCTTTTTAATGCGCTGTGATTGTAACCATAGTATCATCAGCATTCCATACAAAAATCAGTATTCCATACAAAAAAACCAATATCAGCCTGAATTTAATGTATACATGTATCACTCGAATCTTTTTATCTTTGACATTTGCATCTGCATCCCATTATCTTCAAGCTCTTTACTATTTTTTGTTAGATTAATAAAAAGAATTATGAATTTGCTACTTGAGTAAAGGCATGAAAAAATCACTAGACCAAACCAACCATGTCATTATACATCATTTGTTTTAGCATCAGACTAAACTAACAAACCAATACCATATGCTGGGTAGAATGGTTAAACTACAATATGTTTGATTAAATTCTCCAACAGTATACCACATTCTATAAGAGATTTGCCAAACTGGAACCTGTGCCCCAACCCCTCCTAAGTAGCATCTATTAGCAACAACCTATGGGGATTTAGTTGAATGGAAATAATTTCAGAAACCCATTAAGGCGTATTAAAACCCAAGCTTGTAAAGAGGGTTTCTCCCTATCTTCCAGGGGAAAGGTTAGGGAGCCTGCTATTTTATTATTCTAGATAATCCAGAAGAAACAAAAAGTAAAATGCAAGTATTTATTGGGATTCTGTACCTTAGTTTTTTTCTCCTCCCCTCTGAAAATAAGACGTACATGTGGATTAGTGTGATACTTTCCTTCAACATCTTGAGCTTCATGGACTATAACTACAAGCAAACCTCCACCAGCTGGAGTACCATCAGGAGCTTTGGGTACTGACTGTGTCTCCTCAAACCCCTTGCCCAAATTCTCCTCCTTGAAGGGTTTATATGTCAATTCTACAACAATCTGCCCTCGTGACTTCTCATTTTGGACATCATTAGGATCCATATTTTTTAGGAGGTCAAGAGTAAAACGTTTAGGCTCTTCAGGGGAAACTTCTTTTAAAGGGATCACATTCATACCCATCTTGTCATGCTTCCCAACCTAAGCACAGATACAAAAAAAACATTCAGTTGAGATATCATAAGAAGAAACTAGAAAAAACACTTACAGTTCAAGAGGTTTACCTGCTCCCAGTCATAAACATTAATCTCTAAAACCTGGGAGTCTGGATCTTTAACAACCACCTTGAATTCTTCATTCCATTCAGGATTTAAGTTCTTGTGCTTCACAGTAGTCTTTTTCGATGGCAATTTATCGTCAGTAAGCTTTAGCTTCACATAAGGGTCAGATGCACCAAGAAGATCTTTCTTCTTTAACTTCATTGCTTGCAGAACCTTTACATGTAAAATTCCAACAGGCCTCTTCAAGGCTCTAAGATTCCGAATAACATTCACAAGAAAAAACAGAAAAGAGTTAAGGTAATATACCATTATATTTTGACAACCATTTATAGAAATCAAGTAACATACTTTGACATATCTAACAGTTGAACTTCCAAGGTTTTGGGCCATAGATACATGTTTGCAACCTGATCTTTGATAAGCTCCTGAAAACACCACTCTTTAAATTAGTTTAAAAGCGATGAATACTTCAATAAACCAAAACCAAAACAAGCTTAGTACAATAGCAAAAACATGGATTTGTTACAAAAGCATAAACCACAAGTGCACATCATAAACCAAAGAATACATTACATATGTGGTATACATTAAAGGACCACCAGTTTTCTGTGTACACTTTAATCTGTAATAATAAAACTTAATAAAACAAGGTAGCATAATCAAGAGAATGGAAGGCATTTAAGATGGCCAAAACAAACTTTCAATTTAACAGATGTGACCAATCAAATGATATTTCTATAACTAATTCTACAAGAGAAGAAAGTGCCAAAACAAAAAGCTGGCTTGAATCTAAAAAAAGGTAACAGCACCCAACTGAATCTGACACCACTGGACCACTTTAACCAAGAAGACCTAATTATACCCTCAATGAACTGTAAAATAACACCTTACAAGCCCACAAACAGTTCAACTTCAGACCCCTACACTACATATTTTGTCATGTTCACATCACACAAGTTCTTATTTCCTTTAGCAATCAAATTTCTATCTGACATATGCAAACACAACACCAGCTTGATGCCAGAAATTGTTCCATGATAATTTTCCCACTATTATGCAAGGAAAGATGTTTTGTGCATATACAAATCAATGGTCTGTGCTGAGAATATCACACATTTCAAAATAAAATCTACTTGAGCAAACAATTGTTCATTTCTACCATGGTGAGATTGTCTACTATGCAGGCAGTGTCAGCAAACAAACAGATAAAGAAGATACCATCTTATACCTGAACAATCCTATAGACTCCCGGAATAGACATAAGATCAGCCCCTATGAGCTTTAGCCCAAAGTCAACATGTGGCTGCAAGATAATGTACACCAAAAACAGAAAGAAGATAAGTACTGGATATAAAATAATCACAAGTTGATATCGATTTGGGGCAGGAAGAAAACAATACCAAAGTTTCCTCAAACATTCAAAATAAAATCAAATAATTTAATTATGTATAAGCAGGAAGAAAAAATGTTAGAATTTCAACATCATCAAGGATATCATAAAATGGCAATAATAACTCCAGATATCATCATAAGCATCAACAAAAATATATCTACAATCGCAAATCATTTGCATTTGGAAGAAACCCACCCAAAAAAAAAAGAACTACAATCACAATTATATTTGAAGTTACTAAACTGACTACTAACAAGGGAGGAAAGCAAGTTATTTGAACATGATCCCCTTGTCGACAAAAGCTGAAAGCTTGATAAATGATCATCACTATAATAGCCCTAGAATCTCTCAAAAATATTTTGAAAGTCTCCTTTCAGTTTTAAAATGTATAAATATCAATGACTATGATGAATTTTTTTAATTCTAAACAAGTCAAGTGCAAAGGTTATTTATTTCATTTAGGTTACATCAGAAAAGGGAGTTGTGATTGTGATTGCCAGAAGTTAGTGATTCTTAATACACGTCTAGTATTCCTAAAAGTAAAAACAACTACATTCTTAAAATATTCAAGACTTTACGGGGACAAATAGCAATGAAATGTACATGCAACAAAAGAAGACAGAAATATATCCTGAGTTTAAGCATTTTCAATAGGAAGACCATCCATTGTGTTTGCACATAAGTAGGTCAGAATGAAAGATCTATCCCAGCTCCTCTTTCCCAATAAGAATAGAATATCTAATCATCCGGTAAGGGGTTTCTATCAACATTACTTCCAACTAGAAAATACTCCATGACAACACTATCAAATACTCTACTTGTATCTTTCATTACATGTTCAAGTGAGCATGCAAAGTGGGTGGGGAGAAGTAAAACACCCAACAATCACCAACCTTTTCCATGAGAGAGACGTATATGTTCGCAAAGCAAGGAAAGCTAGGAACCAAAGGCTTCAAAGTAATACGAGGCAAAAGGAAAACTTGCAAATCCACAACCTGAAAAGAAATAAGAGCTCTCAGTGGGAAGGGAAAAAAAGGTTATCTATCCCCTCTCTACCAACACGCACAAAAACACAATAAAGTTACCTGCACAGTTGCTTTCAACCCAAATGCCTTAACAGAAACAGTGACGTTAGGATTTCCAGCCCATTTTACAGAAGGCTCCATAATTAACTCCTTCTCATCAGTCACATAAACTTTCATTCCTATAAATGTGCATTTAACAAAAAAAGTATCAGGAATATTCATATGATATGACATAAACAGAGGATCTTATGGGGAAATGCATTATACTAGAAAATATTGATTTAAGACGAACAAGCCATATAAGAAGATTTTGTGTGTAAATGCTGGTTAATATTTCTGTAACTCTGTTTCATATCCCAAAAAGGCTAACATCTTTGGTATCACCGGCAATGTCTAAAAATAGCAAATATTTATGGACCTAGATTCACTGAGTCACATTTCACAGTCAAGGGAGCAATCATGATCTAATGGCTATTTTTTTGTTTTTCTAATAGAATATTAATTTTATAAAGTTAAAAAAAAAAAAATTAAAGGTTAAGATTCAAAATTCTCTCTCACTGACTGCAGAAAATCCACATCCAATATTTATCCTTTGTAAACAATAGAAGAGAATATAAACTCGGCGAAAATAGCTAACTGTTCACAAGACATTGTGCGGACAATGAAAAGGTTCTTATCCGGATCTACTTACTAACCTTGAAATGTTGGTGGCAGTGACCCCAGTGTGAGTGTTTCAAACTCAACGGAATCAATTTTGTATTTAGGAATCTGCTCAGCAATTATAGGTTTTGCAATGTTCTTCGCAGTCTTGCAAATTGCCTAAATAAATTAAAAATATATCCATAGTCAAACAAGCTTAGAAACAAGGAGAATCAAAAGCCTAGTATAGTAGGTGTTAATCTCGAAGAGTTAAAGCATATATTAAAACTACAAACCTTGTCAAGATACGGCCACATATATTCTACAAACTTGTTCAGCCAGTCAAGCTTGACAAAAAATAAATAAAAAAATCAAACAAATTATTCAGTAGTCAAATCCTACTAAAGCCACAAAAAAAAGGGAAGTCCAAATTGGGTAATAGTAGGCTACCCGATCAAAATCGGGATTTTTTATCCAAAGAGGAATCTCTGGAAACATTCGTTGCAGAGTCTCTTGCTCTTGCTCCGCCAATGGCTTGATTTCAGGATCCTGTCCAAGCCACAGTTATTAAAGTTAAACACCAAGACAACAATGCTTAAAGAATCATATGCAGCAGCATATAGCTGCTACACACAAACATACATACCTCAACATTGGTGGGTTGGAAGTAGATGAAGAGAAAGTAGCCTGCAACGAGACCAATCGAAATCCCAACCCCAAATCCCAAAAACCCCAAAATGGTACCAAAGAAACCCATTTCAACTCGATTCTTTTTCTTTCAGCTAAACTCTATTCCAGATCGTGATTTCTCTCCTCTACTACTACACCATTATTCCTCTACTCAGTTTATTGCAATAGATCAATTATTTTAAAGTAAGGAAAAAAATCGTTAAGAGTTTTTGTCCTTATATTAGAGGTGGGGGCAGGTTATTGAAACGGTCGAAGACCAAAGGCGAAGCAATTGAACGGCGAGAGACGGAAGCAGAAAGCAAAGCATCCATAAAATTAATTAATATAAATATACACGTGGCGTGCATGGAAAGCTGTCGGCATGGGTTTCAGCCAGATCACCTGATGGTGACCGTGATTGCCAATGCCTCTACGCTGATACTCGACACCTGGCTAGTTTCCGTGTAAAATAAGACAAGGTAGAAAGAGAGAAAATATTAAGACGTAACAAACACAGATCGAGAAAGTAAGAGAGACTAATTAAAATTACCGGGAATAAAAATAATATTTATATTCTTATAATACGTATGTTGGCAGCTATTTCAACTATGATTCAACACTTTGACCGGTCTAGTGTTGACTCTGTATTAATAGTAAGTAGTTGGAGAAAGAAAGGTCAGATGGGCCATGCATGGGTCCAGTAATCCATAGCTTTTGATATTAAACAAAAACATCAACATATTTATGGCCGTGATTGCAACTCATCATAATAGTTTTAAAACTCGGAAGTCGGAACCCCCTCCCACCCCTCAGTTCAATCCGTGTTACGCTTTGTTTAATGTTTATCTAGAAGGAGAGATATAGAACAAGAAAAAATAGAGTGGAAATAAAATATTGGGTTATTTGGTTTCAATAAAATAAAAAGAGAAAATTTATACATAATCGATTCAGTGTGTGTTTGGATTGTATTCAAAACTATGGTGGAGGATGGTGGAGTGGATCAAACTTAGTTTTAATCAAAAATTTGCATATATTAATTATCTTTGTAGAATTAATTATGATGAAAAAAAATCACAGTGGAATAATTTCTACTTCTACCAAAATCAACTATACTTGATTTTTGTCCAATTTACTCTCAATCATATGTTTATTGTTTATTGATTTTAAAAGAATATAATTATATGTCTTGTTATCTTTATTTACTTTTAAATGCATTTTGTCTAATTTATTCTTTCACTCATCCTTAATAGTGTTATAAATCATATTAAAAAATATAATAAAAAATATTTAAAAAGAAAATATTGTTTATCCTCTTTGACCAAAAATTTACCCTCACCCTGGGTACGCTTAATATTGTTTATAAGGAATGTGATTGTATTTTAAAAGTTAGCATATTATATATATATATATTGTCTCAACTTTACATAATTTATTTTAAATGTGGTAAAATTAATTTTGGATGAAATTAATTTTATATAATTAATTTTTATCGGAATTGATAATAAAATAATGCAATTTTTTTTAATGACAGATATTAGAAAAGTAATTTTTAAGAAAATATTATTTAAATATTTTCAATCAAAATTGATTTTGAAGGTATAATAATCAAAATAGATTTTAATATCTATATACATATTTTTATTATAATTAATTTTACTTATATAATTAAAATTAAACAGGCATAATAAAAATTAAGTCAATATGTGTATATGTATAATATGCTCACTTTTTAAATAAAACCACGTCCCATATAAAACATTAAAATTAGATAAAATCTATTTTAATATGATTTGTCACACATTATTAATGATATGAGTGTGAGCGTAGATTAGATAAAAATGCATTCAAAAATTAAATAAATATAACAAGACTTTTAAGTATTTTTTTTATTTGACATATTTAATTATATTTTTAAATCAAATAACTAAATAATAAACATATGCATGAGTGGATGTGAGGGTAAATTAGCCAAAATAAAAAGTATAATTGATTTTTGTATAAATATAAGTTACTCCTATTTGCTTCAATTCTATCATAATTTTTTTGCATCAAAATCGATTCTACTATGATTTTGAAGAAAATCCAAACATGTAAAATTTGATCAAAATTACGACTGGCCCACCTTACCATGATCTATCATGATTTTGGAGATTATCCAAATAGATACTAAATGTTTAAAGCCATCATATATATATATATATAATAAAATTAATTCTATCATAAATCATTTCTATCAAATGTCCCATGTTAATTCAATCTATTTTAAAAATAATTTCTTTTAATTAGATTGAATGAAACAAAACCAATTAAAGTTGGATAAAAAATGAAGTAAAAAAACTAATTTAAAATAACTTTCTTTTAATTTTATTATATTTTTTTCATTAAGTTGTTGTGCAATAACGTTTACAAACTACAGAATTCTTTATGAAAATTCTAATCAATCACCTTTAATGAAAGATTTTCTTCCAATCCCATTTTTATCCATATATCTTAAATATGATACTTATCTAAAAAATATAAGTTTAGCTCTACTAAACCAAAAAAAAAAATTCTGTTCCAATTTAATATTTTAGATGGATAGAAACTCATATATGAGATACTTTGAGATACGTTGTTACTATTATGTAATTACACTTTTATAACTTTTTCTTTTATCCTATATGACATATGGTATAATTTTTTATATTAATTTGAAAATTTGTTGAGTTTAAATTTTTTAGATTAGTTTATTATTTAAAATACAATATATTTTTTAAGTCAATATACAATATAACATTAAAATATATTTTTTGTCCTAACCTCCCAGAGTGAAAAAAGATTTTGAATAATCCAAAATTTAATCAAGAAGTGATTAAAATTTTATTCAGTAATTATTTTTACCAAGATTAAACCAGAATAATTTTCAAATGATTTAATAACAATTTCAATATATTAATCACGTGTAATCACGTGTGTCTATTCAATTATTATAAAATGTATATTTAAGTATTATCTTGATTCAATATATTAATCACATATAAAATATATATTTAAGTATTATCTCTTCAATTCTATTTTAATTTCAATTGCATTGATGAATAATTAAACATTATCTCTGGAAAAAATATATATATATATACTATCTAATTATTTATGGTTAAACTCATTTTTATACAAACGTAACATGAAAAAATTATTATCTTTAGTGATCATAGTCTTACTATGTATAATCAGTGGTGCGCACCAACATCTTATACATGCTTTAAGAGTAGTTTCAGACAGGTTATTCCATTAGATATTTCAATGGTTCGTGTGCAGGAATTAGAATTACATGTTCTTTTTTTCATAAGCATAGATTCCCAATGAAAAATTAGTATCATTGTGTCGGCAAAATTACTTTCATAAAGTTGGATTCTAGAATAATTAAAATACTAATTAATAACATATTCTGTAATATTATTTGTTTTTAGAAAATACTTTTAAAAGTATTCTTTAATATTAGCCTTTTTTAAAAATAATTATATTATGTAAATGATATATATCTTACTAAATACATAGTGGTATATAAATAGGTAGTGATATTTGTTAAGATATATCATTCCATTCAACTTAATTTGAATTAGTTCAAATTTAATCTCATTTTTACTTCTCTCTTTAAAGAAAAAAAATCACTTTTACCTATTGATAATCTCGTAAAAGTAAAAGTCTTTCTAATATGAGTCAATATATTTAAAAAAAGAGTTTGTTGACACACTTAAGAGAATATGGGTATTTTTATAAAAACTTTTGTTATTAATTTTCAAAAAAAAAAATTATAAAAAAAATTCAAAATTAAATTGGAGTGAGAAGAAAAATATAAAAAAGTATGACTTATTTTTTTGTCTGTCCTTACATAAAGTCTTAAGAGTTAGATTGTTTTTATGTAAACTATTTATGATATGTTTTATATCAGTATTTTAAGCAACAAATAATAAATTCAGGCAAATAATAGGGTATGCCAAACAAAAAATAGAAATTAACAAGCATCAAATTTTATTATACAAATATTTTTCATAAAAGAATACATAATAATGAACAATTTAAATTATAATATAAGATTTTTTTAATAATAAAAAAGATGATAAATTGAAAGAAGTATACTATTAAGAAGTTATAACAAATAACTAATAATATTTTCAATGGCTAAGAGACAAATTCTCACAAATGATAATGTGTGAAATACACATTTAAGAAGAGTTGAAAACTCAGTTGGGACATTTTCCCTCGCATTCTCATGAATGGATTTGTCACTGTGTATGGGCCTATTGGAGAAGTTTCTTAAAACCCAAACGTCCAACACAAATCGAGGTTCAACAATAACCACAACAATGGTAGGGCCCAATCCACCACTCAAGTGATATTTGAGAACATGCACTTCACATGCAACGTGCCACTCACCTCAATCATGAACACATCCTTCGGTTCCACACGTAGACTAGGGCCAATGAGTGTGGTAGGTCCAACAAAAAAATAATTGGGGTGGGCTATGTTTTTACCCTATATGACCTATTTGGGATTGCCATAAATGTCCTCATACTCACTTTGTTGTTCATAATAGAATAAATGTCGAATGAGAATAATTATGTCATGACGAAATGACAAATGATAGAGAACTTTGACATGGAAGGGGGAAAACCTTTTGATTGTGAACTTTTGGGACACCCTTGCTCGCAGTGATGAATTGAGAATTTTGGTGTTGTGTAAACAATATAACACACCTATGCACGCAAGTGCATGCACTATATTGCACACACACATTTTATTTGTACACAATCGTTTAATATAGAATAAACTCAATTTTTTATCCCCCTACCATTGATTTAAAATTAATATGAATATATTAATTTTTAGTTTAATATTTATGTATATATTGATTTTAGTTTAATATTTTTTATACATGTTTATTTATGGTGTTAAATTTGATATAACAAAAACACAATTCACACTTCTATTTTGTTATCACATGCATTTTATTGGGTTCAAATTTATATTAAATAACTACTAACTAACTACGTACCCCATTGCCCAGATGCTCCACCCTATACGCAAGTAAGAGATGAGAGATATTGTACGCAGTCTTACACTTGCATATGCAAAGAGACTATTTTCAAATTCGAACACATGACCAATAAGTCACCAAGACACAACTTTACCATTGTGTCAGGACTCACCCTCATTGGGTTAAAATTTATACATTATAACAATTTCTTTAACAACAAATTTCCATTAATTGATATGTCCTTTCTTGCTCGGTGGCTTGAATACCCACATTTGTTAGTGAAGAGTTTAACATACGCTATATTGTCATTTTTCGATGCCATGTAGAATTACTCTACGTTGTTATCCTTGAACCACACTTCCATTCTATACAATAACTTCAAACATATTCACATTCTCAACTCTATAGCTTCAACCCTAAATTTATACACTATGATTTTGGTGTCTGGACTTTTTTAGGTTTTCATTTTTTGTCCCTTAACAAATTTTTGACCAGTTTAGTCCCTAAACTTCTACTCTGTTAATGTTTTTAGTCAATGTCGTCAAATAACACCATTGAATAATGATGTGATCCTAATTTTATAGCGAAATTATTTTTTATGGTTAAAAACCTCCAGAAATTTCTTTTTTGGAATGAAGAACACAATTTTTTACGGCTAAAAACCATCAGAAAATGCCATTCTCTTTCATGATTTTTCAACTTTCTCCATCAATCAATGCAAGCTCAGTTCAACATCAAATTCAGATCTATGATCAAAATTAGTTTAGGTATAATCAAATCAAAAGAACAAAATAAATAAGTGAAAACACAAAACAAATTACACAAACTTGGGCCTAACTGATAATTCTTCGATGGAAAAATGAGGAATAGAAGGGTGCAGCACACAAAGGACAGAGAAAATTGGTATACATACATGTGAGAAAGGGCACCATGATGCATAGAAGAGCACTAATACATATTCATGATAGTTTTTGTGAACCATATTAAGTACCTTTTGTATAAACAAAAAAAAAATCATCTTCGTGCACATTACCAATGCACAACTTCAATAAAAAAAAATCATATCACACTATTAGTCATTGCACAATCTAAATTTGACAATATTAGTGCATTAACTCCACACGGAGCTACAAAAAGCACAAACAAAAATAGTCAACTTTGAATTCTTAAGGCTTCTAATCCCAAAAAACTAAAATTTTAATCACAAAATTACGATTATATTTTTTTTTTCAAAAAGAAGTTACATATATACAATATAGAGAAAATAAAAAAAAAGGAATGGATCGAAGAGATTTGAGAAGGAAGAAGGTGAATTCATTTTCTGGTGGTTAATAACCATTAAAATTATGTTATTCATTTTAGTAAAATAATTTTTGACAATTTTTAACCGCTATAACATGAATCCGCTATAAAATTACCATCCCATTATCATTTAACGGTGTTATTTTATGAAAATGACTAAAACCATTAACAAAGTAAAAGTTTAGGGGCTAAGATAGGTCAAAAATTTGTTCAACAACTAAAAGTAAAGACCTGAAAAAGTTAAGGATTAAATATACGACTAAGAAGTTAAAGCAAACAAATAATAATATTTAAAATTGTTAAGAGATAAATTCTCATAAATTGGATGGTAATGTGTGAAATACACATTTAAAATATAAAAAAATATAATATTGTCATTATTGTGAACACTTCCTTCGAGTTTCACATGCTAACGAGGACCCTGGAGTGCAGTGGGTCCAATAGAAAAAGACCTAGGTCGGGCCATGTCTTGGCCCTTAAGGATCCACTTGGGACCACCGAAAACAATCGAGGGCTCAATTGGTTGTTCAGAACAAAGTCAATGTCACGAAAAAATAAATCTATCGTGGTGAAACGACGACGATAGAGAACCTCGACATCAGAGGATGAAAGACTTATGATTGTGACATCTTGGGACACCCTTGCTCGTAGTGATGAATCTAGAAATTTGATGTTTATTGAGGTAATATAACACACCAGCACACGAACGTGCATACATGCTCATGCACACACATATTTTATTTTTATATAATTATTTAAATAGAATCAATTGCACTTTTGGTATCTCTATTATTGCTTTAAATTTAATATGAATATATTATCTTTTAGTTTAATATTTATGCATATATTAATTTTAGTTTAACATTTTTAATACATGTTTATTTATGGTGCTAAATTTGATATAACAAAAAATATAGTCTACTTTTTCTATTTTGTTATTACATGCATTTTATTGCATTAGATTTATACATTATAACAATTTCTCTAATAACAATTTTCCATTATGTGCTTTGAATATGACATTTGTTGGTGAAGAGTTTAACGAACGCTAAATTGTCATTTCCTGTTACCATGTAGGAGTACTTCATGTCATTATCCTTGAACCACGTCTCCATTTACGTCACAAACACAAATAAATAATTAATACTTCATTCATAACAACATTTACTCTTGGTAAAAGTTATTTTCAAACATAATATCTCATTCTTATCGTTGATTAGGAGAAATGCAAAGCCTAGTATATAGGCAACTTTACATTATTTTTGTTTCACATTTGTACTTACCAAAATCTGGAGTAGCCTACGCCAGGGTTGACTGTTGTCAGTTGGGCTCCATGATCTCCTACGTTGGATTGCCAAATATCCTCCACCAGAGAGCGAGAGGGGGGTACATGCCAAAGAGATTTTGATGCTTAATTAAGTATGTAAGTGAGCTAATAATTAATGAAAAAAGGGAAGGTAGAACTTGGTTATTTATGGCGTGAGCCATGAGCCCTTGACTGTTGGGTTGTTATAACAACATAACAACTTTATAGATAATTTGTAACCACTTGATAAGCAATTACCTAACATCATAACAATTCTATAGATAATTCGTAGCCACTTGATAAACGATTACTTAACATCATAACAAGTTATAGATAATTCGTAATAAGGAGATAATAATATTATCATTAAAATTCAAACATATATCAATAGCTTATTAGCCCAATAATAGAGATGACGAATAGGGTTAACCTGTCTGTTTTATGCCATGTCATTTGTCATGTCAATTTGTGGACACTTGACAGTACAACATTAGTGTTGTTGTATTTTTTATTTTTAGAGAATTTTTTCCCACACGTGACCATTTTTATGCAGTCTTTTATCATTCCTAGTATCTCTTCACCAATCTTTGTTTATAAATAGTAAAATGTCAGTCATTACTAAAGAGTTTTTTTAGTAGCTTATAATTTTTGATATTTATTCATTTTTTTCCTTGTATATTATTTGTTAGATTTTCTTTTTAAACTTTTATATTCAAAGTACAAATTTATTATTTTTACTTTTTCCTCAACTTTTTTTGTCCAATGTTTTCATCCTTTCATTTATTTTTATTGTTAAGTGATAATGTGATATTATTTTATTTATTATGCTTGTGTTCTTAGTAAAAGAAGAGTAAAAAAAGAATCAACAAAATTATTTTTTTTAAGTATATAATTTTTTATGGTGAATCTATAAAATCAGTCTCCTTTATATCTATTTAAATTGCATTGATTTAATTTATTATTTATAAGAATTAATTCGATTGTAAAAAAATTAAGAATTCCTAAGTAAATTAAGTAAATTTAGATTTATATCAAAAATTAAAAATTAGTGTCATTACTATTACTAGTCAATAAAAATATCTATAATTTTAAAGTAAAAAACGAAGAAAAGGGAAAAACTTTCATTTTTTTATAGTAAAAAATTCATGATGCTTGTGTAAATGTCAATAAGGCAGAAGAGTACATAGAACATAAATAAGGTTGGATGCTGCAAAATTAGATCGAAAATGATCCATTTTATTTTATTAATTGTACATAAATGATAATTAAAATATAGTTCAAATGTTATTTTCTTTTTTTATTCTAATTAAACCCAATTAAAATATATTTTTTCTTTTATTTACTAACCAAAAATATATTTCAATTACTACCCTCACCTATTTTCTTTTATATTCCAAAACTACTCTCATATTGCTTCTTTATATATATATATATATATATATATTCTTTATATATATATATATATATATATATAAAGATAAAAATTAAGAATTAAAAGTATTGAAACAAAACTGGTTTCACAGTACTTATTTTAAGTAATTATAAAAAATATAGAAAAAATAATGATTTGATTTATCATTGACAATACATTTTTCTATTTTTTAAAATTACCAAAAATAAATTTTAATTACTCTGAATTGGATTGCTAAAAAGATGAATCTAACTAAACCTAATTCAATTATGTTTAATTGGGTTATATTGTAAACTAGAACTGGTTCCAATGTACTTTGCACAGACATTTACACAGTAAAAAGAAAGACAGCAAATGCAATGCAGTGCAAAACATAAAAATTACTTAAATTGCATGACAAAGTAACACAAGTAATGTAGTTGGATAGATTATATATATATTGAGATTAGATTAAATTTAACTTAATCCAAGCCACTTATATCTCTAATTTTTGTCTTATATTTTATCTAAAATTTGTATTATAAATCATTTTCTATTGAATATAAATAAAAATAATTTGATAAATATATTATATTTGAGTAAATTATAATTTAATTTTAATTTTATTGTGCCACGAATATTGATTACGCTGGTGTCTATTGAAACGACGGCGTCGAGGGGGATCGAAGTGTAGGTACGCGCCACATTGCAAGATTGCCGCCGAGGAGCGTAACTAGTTTCAGTTCCGTTTGATGAACGAAAATGACCAATCCACGAACAAAATTTTAATTAATTTTCAATAATAAAAAAAAGGCAAAGAAAGTTACATATAAAAGCCTCGTTTTATTGTGTCCCTTTACTCCTCCATTTCTTTCTTCTTCTTCCTTACCCCTTTCCCTGGCTGGCTTAGGGTTTTCCGGCAACAATCCCCTTCGGTATTTTTTACCTCTGAATCCTCATCATCGCTATTGCTGATTACACTCCTCACAATTCTCACTCAACGCCTCGTTCGAAAACGTGAAATCCCCTCATCTGCAATTTCTAGGGTTTCGACTTGCGGAGCCGATTCATTCAACTCAACACCATAAAGACTCGAACGATCCATGGTAGCGTTGTGATTGGCGCTCGGTGGCGAGCGAGTTGATAGGTTGCGGGTTGGCTGGATTTTGTATGGAAACTCGGAGCCGGAAGCGGGCGGAGGCTTCCTCAGCTGCCCCTTCATCCCCTTCCTCTGGTCCCACCACTCGTTCAAGCAAGCGCGCACGTATCTCTTCTTCTTCTTCTTCCGCTTCCGCCGCCGTGAACACTCGGTCCCGTGCATCCAGGTCTAAGGAACCCTTGCCCCCTAAAAATCCTCCTCCTCCTCTTCCTCCCATGGACTCTGCCAATGAATCCTCTGGCTCCCGCCGCGATCGGCGCAACAACAAAGAAAACTCCTCCGACAAGGGGAAGGAGAAAGAGCATGATGTTAGGATTAGGGACAGGGATGCGGCATTGAACATGGATGGCAGTGGTGGAGACGAGGACGATGACAATGACAATGACAGTGAAGGCGGTGTGGGGATTTTGCATCAAAACTTGACCTCTGCGAGTAGTGCACTTCAGGGGCTTCTTCGGAAACTCGGTGCTGGTTTGGATGATCTGCTTCCATCGTCGGCTATGGGCTCTGCATCTTCCTCTCATCAGAGTGGGAGGCTGAAAAAGATCCTCTTTGGATTGCGGGCGGACGGCGAAGAAGGGCGGCAGGTCGAAGCATTGACACAGCTCTGTGAGATGCTTTCGATTGGGACTGAAGAATCGCTTAGTACATTCTCTGTTGATTCGTTTGTTCCTGTGCTCGTGGGGTTGTTGAATCACGAGAGCAACCCTGACATCATGCTTCTTGCTGCCAGAGCATTGACCCATCTCTGCGATGTGCTCCCTTCATCTTGTGCTGCTGTTGTGCATTATGGTGCAGTCTCAATCTTTTGTGCCAGGTTGCTCACAATAGAATACATGGACTTGGCTGAGCAGGTTGTTCTTTAATGGGAATGGTGTTAGAAGAAACTTACGAAATATAAATATTTGTGTTCAGTTGTAGAAGAATTATGCATTTTGAAAATGAAATTCTTAAAGTTTGATTACTGTTTTTGATGGCATGAACAGTCCCTTCAAGCTTTGAAGAAGATCTCTCTGGAGCATCCCACTGCCTGCCTACGAGCAGGTGCTCTTATGGCCGTGCTTTCTTATTTGGACTTCTTTTCAACAGGAGTTCAGGTAAATTGTCAGTGAAGTGCCTACATTTAGAGGATGATTATATTATATGGTCCTTTTGGATAGTCATAAATCATTTGGCCACAGATGCCTTTAGTGAGCAAGTGTGTGTATGTTGACATTATTCTTTGTTTCAGCGGGTTGCATTGTCTACTGCTGCAAATATGTGCAAGAAGCTTCCTTCAGATGCAGCTGATTTTGTGATGGAAGCTGTTCCTCTTCTGACAAACCTTCTTCAGTACCATGATTCCAAGGTAAGGTCATGTTTTGTTTTAAGTCTTGTCACATAATGGAAACTGTATTTTCCCTTTTGCATACATAAATTTTCCTGTTAAGGAAGTATTTTTAGCTTGAGAGAAAGGAAATTTTGATCCCTATATCCCATAGTATTAAATATTTACCTATAGCTTCACCTTATGCATTATCAATTTTTGTAGGTCCTGGAGCACGCCTCTGTTTGTTTGACTCGAATAGCTGAAGCTTTTGCATCATCTCCAGACAAATTAGATGAGTTGTGCAACCATGGACTTGTAACACAAGCTGCCTCCCTCATTTCTAACAGCAGTTCTGGAGGTGGTCAGGCTTCTCTCAGCACACCGACATATACCGTGAGTGCAATTTTTACTTTAAGTCAGATGCATTTTGCATGTAGTTTTGGTCCTTGACTTGGGCATGTGCAGGGTTTAATCCGACTTCTTTCAACTTGTGCGAGTGGATCCCCTCTTGGAGCTAAAACCTTACTACTTCTTGGAATTAGTGGTATTCTTAATGATATTCTATCTGGTTCTGGAGTTTCTTCTAATGCCTCTGTTTCTCCTGCATTAAGTAGGCCACCAGAACAGGTATAGTATAACATCAGAACTTTTCTTTTTGTCATTCATGTGTAGTTTTATCTCATAATGTTCATTAAACAGCCTTTGACCTTAAATCCATCATTATTTAGATCCTTGATATTTCCAGTTCTGTTACATTTGTGAAGAGATGAAATTATTCTAATTCTCTGTTTCAAATATATAGATATTTGAGATTGTAAACCTGGCGAATGAGCTTCTGCCCCCATTGCCACATGGAACAATTTCTCTCCCTATCATCTCCAACATGTTTTTGAAAGGGCCCATTGTAAAGAAGTCTCCTTCTGGTAGCTCTGGGAAACAAGAAGACACAAATGGAAATGTTCCTGAGATATCGGCTCGTGAGAAACTATTAAATGATCAGCCTGAACTACTTAAGCAATTTGCGATGGATCTCCTCCCAGTTTTAATACAGGTTGACATTTGTGCATTGATCATTTGCTTAAATTTTGCTTGATAAATTTGTTAAATTGAAAAAAATTGTTCTGATAAATTGCTCCCTTGCTTCCTTATTTGTCTTCTTTGGTTCATTGATGTTATTGGCTTGCTTTTGATACAGATATATGGTTCTAGTGTCAATGGTCCTGTTCGGCACAAATGCCTTTCTGTCATTGGGAAATTGATGTATTTCAGCACGGCAGAGATGATCCAGTCTTTGTTGAGTGTGACAAATATATCAAGGTATGTAGAAGTTTAATTGGGTTGATATTTCTTGATATCCTATTTATGGGTTTAGAAAATTTATGCGTTGTTGCTTTGATCATATAGTTTCTTAGCTGGCGTCCTAGCATGGAAAGATCCACATGTTTTGCTTCCTGCCTTGAAAATTGCTGAAATTCTTATGGAAAAGCTTCCTGGGACATTCTCCAAGATGTTCATTAGAGAAGGTGTTGTGCATGCAGTGGACCAACTTATTTTAGCCGCATGTTCAACCAGTATCTCTACACAGGCATCTCCTGCCGAGAAGGATAATGATTCTATATCTGGAGCATCATCTCGCTCTAGGCGTTATCGGCGACGGAGTGGGAATTCCAATCCTGATGGAAATCCTTTGGACGATTTGAAAACTCCAGTTTCAGTAAATGTTGGTTCACCTCCAAGTTCTGTGGATATGCCAACATTAAATTCCAGTATTCGGTTATCTGTTAGTACA
Source organism: Glycine latifolia (assembly GCA_013407115.1). NCBI lineage: Eukaryota > Viridiplantae > Streptophyta > Magnoliopsida > Fabales > Fabaceae > Glycine > Glycine latifolia. The sequence goes on from CM023951.1 coordinate 9,060,446, forward strand.
GCTGCCAAAGCTTTTAAAGATAAGTACTTTCCTTCAGATCCTGGGGCTGCTGAAGTGGGTATTACTGATGATCTTTTGCATCTGAAAAATCTTTGCATGAAGTTAAATGCTGGTGCTGATGAACAAAGGACTAATGGAAAGGGGAAATCTAAAACTTCTGGATTTGGTCCGGAAGAGTATTTAATTGGGATCATAGCTGACATGCTAAAGGAACTTGGCAAAGGAGATGGTGTATCTACTTTTGAATTCATTGGTAGTGGTGTTGTTGCAGCTCTGTTGAATTATTTTTCTTGTGGGTATTTCTCTAAAGATCGACCATTAGAAACGCACCTTCCCAAGCTTCGCCAACAAGCACTTACAAGGTTTAAGTTATTTATAGCTGTTGCACTACCTTCTATTGAAGTTGGGACTGTTGCTCCTATGACTGTCTTGGTCCAGAAGCTTCAAAATGCCTTGTCCTCCTTGGAGCGTTTCCCTGTTGTGCTGAGTCATTCATCTAGGTCATCTAGTGGGAGTGCACGCCTCTCCTCTGGACTAAGTGCTTTATCTCAGCCCTTCAAGTTGCGGCTTTGTCGAGCCCAGGGTGAAAAGTCACTTAGGGATTATTCATCCAACGTTGTACTGATTGATCCATTAGCAAGTTTAGCAGCGATTGAGGAATTTGTTTGGCCTCGTATCCAACGAAGTGAATCTGGTCAGAAGTTCACTATACCCGCTGGGAATTCTGAATCTGGGACAACTCCTGCAGGACCTGGTGTATCTTCTCCTATTACCTGTCGCCATTCTACTAGATCCAGATCATCTGTTAATATAGGTGATACATCTAGAAAGGAAATAACTCAAGATAAAAGTACAAGCTCTTCCAAGGGTAAGGGAAAAGCTGTATTAAAGCCTGCACAAGAGGAGGCAAGAGGACCTCAGACCAGAAATGCTACTCGCAGAAGAGCAGCTCTTGATAAAGATGCTCAAATGAAGCCTCTAAATGGCGACTCTACTTCTGAGGTATACTGATGGAAACCGAGTTAGAGGCTGTTATGACAGTTATCTGTAGAAAATAACTGCTTTAGAAATCAATATTAGAAACTCAAATATCTGTCTTAGAAAACAGTACTGTATTGGAAACTGCAGGATGGTAGTTATGTATAGAAAATAACTGCTGGTAGTTATGTATTTGGAGTATATTTCTGTTAGTATGTGGTTTAATTAGGCAGTTTCAGTTATTTTTAAGTTGGTCGACAGAGAATACTCTGTAGGAGACTTCTGTCTCTGGGACAGTAAGTGCTGTATTTGTATGTGATAGTTACACTCTAGTCTTTAGGACAGCAAGTGTATTGCTGTATTTGTAATTGTATGTGATAGGAGACTCTTGTCTCTGGGACAGCAAGTGTATTGCTGTATTGTGTGTGATTTAAGTGTTCTATATATTTTAGGCAAATGCTAGGGCGCTGTTTGAGGAAGTAAAAAGGGAAAGTTTTTTTTTGGGATGCGTAAAAATGCACTCCCCCTATGATTTTTAAATGTGCTCCCATATGATTTCTAGTAAAAACTTTCCTCTTCATTTCTTAACCAATGCCCTAAGGGCACTGGTGGGCACTAGTTAGTAAGACCCTATATTTTATTTCATTACTTTATCATTTGGTGTTCTATCATATACTGTGAAATCCTAGCGATGAGTTTACAATGCTACAACTTTATTCTTCTGTTAATTTATAACTTTCAATTATTTAGTTTTTGTTGGATGGTTTTCTTCTTTTGCTCTCCACTTCCTTCTGGCTATGTATGATCTGACTTTGAATGTTGCTGTTTTCATGCTGGTTTATACAGTGAAATATGAGGAGAATACTTAATAATGCCAATATAAGGTGTAAAGATGCATTGTTACATTTTGCATTGCAAGCTTGAAAATACATCTGAAATTTCTCTGTAACTTTGGACACACTGGATTTTGTTGTCTGTAGATCCTTAAAATATTTTACCTCTGCCATTTAGTTTTATAAATGGCTTTTGGTTATAATTATCTATTTAGATATCATCTCTTATTTGAGAAACACTGCCTTGGTGTTCTTTTGATCATTATGAACCGTTGCTTTTTTGCACCATTGATTTCTTTACATACATTAAAATTAAGCTGTTATAAGATTTCCCTGCAAAAGTGTTGAGTTACTAAAAAATTGAGGCAGAGCTAGCACTGAGAGGATAACTTATTTATCTAGTGTTGAAGGAACATTGCTGTAAGTAATAGTGTATTTGGATGTAATCAGATGGATACTTTGCATATGCTGATCCTCATCCTTCTTGCATCAAGTGTATGTGTCAGGAATTTTTGTATGGTGCCACTTAAAAAGTCAAAATCATTTACTGTTTACAGTTTAGTTTAGTTTTTGATTATTTCTTCCAACATTAAACTGGTCAATCATGAAGTTGTAGTTTGTATGACTCTCATTGGGGAATATTTTTGATTATTTGTGGGTGGGTTACATATTTTTTCTATTTAGGTTATACTTTCTTGTTTTGTTTTTTATTGCTTTTGATTATGGCAGTGTTTACATGCATGTTGTTTAGCTAGGTTCTTGTGGTTGTTAAACTGGTGGAAGGATCTTTAGAGTATAAAATACAACACACATTCTATATGCAGTTGATAGGGCTCAACTTGGCTGCTAAACTCATCTTTTTTCTGCTATGCTTTGGACTAAATCATGAACCTAATCCAAGTATCCTGAAGTATCTAAATATTAGTCATTTGTTTTTTCTTTTCTTTTTTAACACCCTTCTATCAACATTTTTCATTGTCTACATTGTAGGATGAAGAGTTGGATATATCCCCTGTTGAGATTGATGAGGCATTGGTGATTGAAGATGATGATATTTCTGAAGATGAAGATGATGACCACGAAGATGTATGTTATATGTTATCTACTGTTTTTTCTACTTTTGGCTAGGATTTTCTTACTTCCTTGGTGATGAGTATCACATTTAAGTAATTACTGTGTTACTGTATTTTCTTTTTGCTTTTCTGACAACATTCCTCCCCCCCCCCCCCTTTTATGTTTAACACGGCTTTTAATATGTTAAAATCGTGTCTTTATTTTTTACTACCAATGCTGGTGTCCTTCAATCATGTTTACATTTTTTTCAAAATGATATGCTGCTGTCTTTCTATCATTTCTTTGTTTTCTATTTTTTTCTCTTCTGGGTATAATGATGCAATGAAGTTTTAGTTTATGATCTTATGCAAACTATCCAAGCCTCTGACCAATAGTTCAATCTAGGTGTTTTATTTCCAAAATTTTAATTTTAGCTAGCATCATTATTTTTAACCAAGATTGAACGTTATAGTTAAATTCAGTTGTATCTATTCTTAAAAAATTGGTGCTTGTTTTATTTTTATTGATGCAGGTACTGAGGGATGATTCTCTTCCTGTTTGTTCACCTGACAAAGTACACGATGTGAAATTAGGCGACTTAGTGGAGGAGAGTAATGTTGCTCCTGCAACAAGTGATGGCCAGACTAATGCTGCCTCAGGTTCTAGTAGCAAAGCTGGTACAGTCAGGGGATCAGACTCTGCTGATTTTAGGAGTGGCTATACCTCAAGCTCAAGAGGTGCAATGTCATTTGCTGCTGCTGCTATGGCTGGCCTTGGATCTGCCAATAGCAGAGGTATCAGGGGTGGAAGAGATCGACTAGGGCGTCCATTGTTTGGTAGTTCTAATGATCCTCCAAAGTTGATATTTACTGCTGGTGGGAAGCAGCTTAATAGGCATTTGACTATTTATCAGGCAATTCAAAGGCAGCTTGTGCTAGATGATGATGAGAGATTTGCTGGCAGTAGTGACTATGTATCAAGTGACGGAAGCAGGTTGTGGAGTGATATTTATACTATAACTTATCAGAGAGCAGAGAACCAGACAGATAGGACTCCCCCTGGAGGTTCAACCTCTAATGCTTCAAAATCTTGCAAATCTGGGTCTGTATCGAATTCTAGTTCTGAAGCCAAGCTACATCAGACATCTGTACTAGATAGTATCTTGCAGGGAGAATTGCCCTGTGAACTGGAGAAATCTAATCCTACATACAATATATTGGCATTATTGCGGGTGCTTGAGGGTTTGAACCAACTTGCATCTCGTTTGAGGGCCCAAGTGGTTACTGATAGCTTTGCAGAGGGAAAAATTTTGGATTTAGATGAGCTAAGTGTTACCAGCGGTGCTAGGGTTCCTACAGAGGAATTTATAAGCAGCAAACTTACTCCAAAATTAGCTAGGCAAATACAAGATGCCCTTGCCTTATGCAGTGGGAGTCTTCCCTCATGGTGTTACCAGTTATCTAAAGCGTGCCCTTTTTTGTTTCCTTTCGAGACCCGGCGACAGTATTTTTATTCAACTGCCTTTGGGTTATCTCGTGCATTGTATCGCCTTCAGCAGCAGCAGGGTGCTGATGGTCATGGATCAACAAATGAAAGAGAGGTCAGGGTTGGGAGATTGCAGCGTCAAAAGGTTCGTGTCTCTCGAAATCGCATTTTGGATTCTGCTGCTAAAGTGATGGAGTTGTATTCTAGTCAAAAGGCTGTACTTGAAGTAGAATATTTTGGTGAAGTTGGCACTGGTCTGGGTCCCACTCTGGAGTTCTACACACTTCTCAGTCATGACTTACAAAAAATTGTACTTCAAATGTGGAGATCAGGTTCTTCAGAGAAATATCAAATGAAAATTGATGGAGATGAAAAGAAAATAAAAAGTAGTGAAGGCTCTTCTGTTGGAGATGGAGAACTTGTTCAAGCTCCTCTTGGGCTGTTTCCTCGACCTTGGCCTGCAAATGCTGATGCATCAGAGGGTACCCAGTTTTTTAAAGTGATTGAATATTTCCGACTATTAGGCCGTGTAATGGCTAAAGCTCTTCAAGATGGACGCCTATTGGATTTACCATTGTCAGTGGCATTTTATAAGCTTGTTCTTGGTCAAGTAAGTTATGAAATGTTGATGTCTTATCTGATTTGATGTGCATCTTAAGGTTGATTTTTAGTCTGTATATATTTAGCCTTTGATATATTGCAGGAGCTTGATTTGCATGACATTCTTTTCATTGATGCTGAGCTTGGGAAAACTTTGCAAGAGTTAAATGCCCTTGTTGGCCGAAAACATTATATACAATCTATTGGTGGTAGTAGCTACACTGATACCTTTGCTAATTTGCATTTTCGTGGGGCTCCAATAGAAGATCTCTGCTTGGACTTCACACTTCCTGGTTATCCAGAGTACATCTTGAAACCTGGAGATGAAATTGTATGTATTCAGTTTGTTTATATTACCTGGTTTTTGTTTTGGTTCTGATTCTGTCTATTATGAAAATTGCTTTGAACTTACTGTCAAACTTTCAGGTTGACATCAATAATCTAGAGGAGTACATATCCATGGTGGTTGAGGCAACTGTTAAGACCGGAATCATGCGTCAAATAGAAGCATTTAGAGCAGGGTTCAATCAGGTTATATGCTGTCTCAATTAATTCTTGTAACCTTTGTCTTTGACTGTGCACCTTGTTTGGCGATGCTGTGTAAGCTCTTATCTAAAATGTCATGTATTTTTTAACTGTGATTAGAAAGTTCTGTAATATCATTGTTGTCTGTCTTTTACTTGCACATTGTCCATTCTTTTTGGTGTTCCTTTACTTGTTTCTCTCAAACAATTTTATTGAAAAGTAAACTTGGCTGGGGTTTAATTTGATAATATTGAGCATGGATTCTTCAGCTTTTAGATTCTTAAGGGGCATTGTTTTTTCTACTAAAAATTATTACTTTTGGTTATATCTTGAGCAGTGAACTGCATATCTAGCTTGGATATCAGATGTGTTTGTTTTTGCCTTTTACTTGTGTTTGCTATCAACCTCGTATCCCCCTTCCCCTGTCCCCTGCACATCAAGAATGGAAGATAGAAAATACACGTTTTTTTATTTTTATTTTATATATTGATGTCAAATATTCAGTTATTTAATGTCAACATTTTACAAGTGAAATAAGCTACTGGCCGTGGAAGAGATGGGCTGGTCTGGGCAATAGTTGGAACTTAAAAAAACTAGTTTGATGATTTGTTCATTTGCTTGAGTCCAAAAACTAAACACTTGTCACTTGCCCACTTGTTCTTGTCAATTCAGGTTTTTGACATCTCATCTTTACAAATCTTTTCTCCCCAAGAACTGGATTACTTGCTTTGTGGCCGGAGAGAATTGTGGAAGGTATTCTTTTTTGTGCAAAAGTATTACTGCTGCTTACAACAATATTTTAAATGTTACCATGGATAATGTAGTTATATTTTTCTCTTTTCTGCAGACTGAGACACTAGCTGATCATATAAAATTTGACCATGGTTATACTGCCAAGAGCCCTGCCATAGTTAATGTATGGTTCTTTTCCCCATAGAAGGACATTTGTGTTTTTGGAAATTTAGGCTTGCTATATTTGATGCTGAACCTCTACGTTGCTATTTTCAGTTACTCGAAATTATGGGAGAATTCACACCAGAGCAACAGCGTGCCTTCTGTCAATTTGTTACTGGTGCACCTAGGTTGCCTCCTGGTGGACTGGCAGTTCTAAATCCAAAATTAACGATTGTGAGGAAGGTATTGAAAAAATATTTTTGATCACTTGCAACCTGTGTTATTCATTCATGCCTTCACGCAATTTTGTACTTGATATCTTTAACGTTAAGGTGTCTTTTTTTGTGCTTTTTTTTGGGGGGGGCAGGGGGATTTCCTTTCTGTTCTATTTGAACTTTGGTAGCATGATGTGTCTGGATTTGCTGCCTGACATACATTGCTCTACTTTTCCTTTTTACCTCTTGAACGGGGGTTTACAAAATGCGAAGTTAGTAAGTGATTATATTTACATGTCTGGGTGCAGCTTTCGTCAAGTGCAGCTAATGCTTCATCTAATGGGAATGGGTCTTCAGAATTAGCGGATGATGACTTGCCAAGTGTGATGACGTGTGCAAATTACCTGAAGCTTCCTCCTTATTCTACCAAGGTAGAACACTGCAAAACATTGTTGGTAATATGATCATGCATTGCAAAGTGTCTTTTGGTGTTGATCTTTGATTTCCATTTTAAAACAGGAAATTATGTACAAGAAGCTAGTCTATGCAATCAGTGAAGGCCAGGGATCCTTTGATTTGTCATGAGTTTCTGGAACTAACCAACCCGGCCCTGTATGTTAATATGATGATGAATCAGGGTTTACTCTTGAGACTTGATTATTTTTTGGTTACATGTACTTTCCTCCCTGCTTCTCAAATAATGGCCTCGCTCGGTCGCACATCAAAAGTGGTGACATGGTTCAGGTGAGTTTATCATTGTTGTGAAACCTCACTATGATTCTTGACACTACTGGACCATTGTTGTGAGCTTACCAATAGCCTCTTATTATTTTGTTCATTTTCATTTGTTGGTTAACTAATTAATATGATTTCTTTGATTACTGGCAGTTGAATCGGATTGCCTCGTTCTAAAGGTGTAAAGGAATTTGCGGAGCTCGGTTTAGCTGTTACAACATGTAAATAGAATAGGAATGTTGAGTAATTCCCTCCCCCTCTAAAATTTTCATCATTCTGTTTTCAACTCAAATTATTGGCAGTTAGTTAATATACATGTATGGAAGATGGTAAAAGGAATAGAAATAATATCAAATACTATGCTTTATTATTTCATGTTAGATCTGTTACGAGCTTTTGTTGAGGTAAAATGTGGATCACTCTATGCTGATGCTATTTGCTATGATTGCCCCAAAATGAGGCGCTCTATAGCATAAATAAGTGCTGTTTGGGTTGCCGATTGGTTGGTCGTTAATGTACTTTTGCTAAAGCATATCTTTTGTTACTTCTCCGTTGAAAATGCATTGAAATTCCCGTTACCAAGGTTTCAATGGGCATCCAAACATTCCCTAAATTTCATGTACTAGCTAGGGCTATCTAAACTGTGATAGCGCCAATTCTAATGCGCTTTAAAGTTTCCCCCAGTCATTAGAATATTTTTTTTTAATGTGTTGAAACGGTTCAAATAGACTTATATTGAATTTAGCAAATTAAAAGAAAATGGTCCTGTATTAATGACAATAAGAGAAATGCAAATTCCTAGCTATAGTACGACAAAATAAATCTTTGGTAGCTCAAATCAGAGTGAAGGACGAGTGCCATTGGATATCTATTCCTAGAATCGAAGATGCAGCCATGCATGTTGAACTTAAAAAGACGTACCCAGTCTATGATACAGTTCAGGGATCAACCATGCCATCCCTTCCATGTTTTGGTGTAAATTGTAGCACTCTATCTCGAGAATCAATAATTCTATGCTACTTTGAGTTGAGTACCCAACTACAAGTCGTGGTCGTGATTGTGAAAAACAACTCCCATACCCGTAACTGTCATCCTGTGAGTTACTGCAATATGTATATTCTTATTGAGCAACGAAACAAGTAGCTTTAGGAACATGTTAACAAGTAGCTATAGGAATATGTCAAGAGTTTAAGATAAAATCATTAAAGTTTAAGCTTTAAATCCATTAATTTTTTTATTAGTTTTATAAAATAAAAAAGACTTTTATTTTTGACAAATGTCATATATGTTGTAAAATAAGTTTGATATATAACTCTTATTTAAAGTAAATTTTTTCTTAAAAATTACTTTAGGTATTATTCATTATTGGATTGGCGGCCCTGCCCGTTGTCAAAGAGCATCGTTAACGACTGGTGGGGAAGCAACCCCGTTAGAGAAGCAACTCCCATTGTACGTGCGTACGTACAATTACTATTTGCTAGGGAGACAATTGCTTCCTGAAGCAACATTGCTATCCATGAATAAATTTAATTAAAAAAACCAAAAATGATAATTATAATGTTATTTTTATGTAACGTTGGACTTTAGTACTTATTGTAATGTATTTTAAAAAATAAAAGATGCATTCCTAGCCGTTAAAATAGTGCAAACGGATATATTTGTAGTCGTTAGAAATTGTGTTGTTAGAAGTAGCGGATGTATTTTTGCAATATAAATATAGTGCAACTTAATTTTTTTTATCCAATCAAAACCTCTAAAATTTATCTCATTTTATTCTTTAAAAAATTACAACTTTTACTTTGATTTGTTTTCATTTAGTGAATCCAAACCAATATTCCTTTAATATGAATATGTGGTTTAATTTCATATCAAATACTCAAGTTCCCACATATCCAAATTTATAAAATTTACCAATTCCACAAAATAACTCAAATTCAAATATGACAAATTTTCAAGATCATACACTCCTATTTCATCTATATCAATTTTCTATGTATCAATCACCACCAATTAACACTTACATGAATCATGAGTCTTCAACAGATGCTAGTAGCAAACAATGTAATGAAAGAGAATATGACACATCATTCGACTTCGCGTTAGAATTCCAAATTCTACCATTGTGGGGTTGCATGTTCAAACAATGGCATCAATGTGTTGAACAAATCTTCTATGTTTAAGGATGTTATGGAGGGGGAAGTTCCTATAATACAATTTGCACTAAATGGAATCCAATATAACATGAGGTACTTTCTAACGAATGATATTTATCTAAATTAGGCAACGCTTGTGAAGACCATCCCAACTTCCAGGGCCACAAGGTCATAAAAGAAAATTGTTTGTTCAACATCAAGAAGCAACAAGAAAGGATGTGGAGCGCACATTTGAAGTGCTTCAATCTTGGTTCGCAATTGTACGTGGTCCTATGCGTGGTTGGAGCATGGACACAATCAAACATATATTATATGTGTATCATACTGTATAACATGATTGTGCAAGATAAACTACACATATAATATGAATTTTGACCACCATTATGAACATCCCACTAATGATGTGCCGACAACTAACATATGTATTGGGCATCATCCAACCCTTGAATCATATTTGTTTAGGAGAAGAGAAGTCCATGATCGGAGACATTATCATCAATTTCAAGCGGACCTTGTAAAACATATTTGAGAACGTTTTGGATGTGATAATTAGCAAAATTAGTTATTGATTTAATTATTTAACTTTATTATTTTAATTAGTGTCTTTTATGTTGCGCTATGTGTGAAGTTAGCTACTTTCCTCATTTTAAATAAAATTTATTTTTTATTATGTTTATATTTATATTTTGATTTTGATTTTTAATTTTTTTAACATCCACAAAAAATATTTTACATGATAATGCACAATTTAAAAAAAAATATTTTTTAGTAGTTTTTATAAAATGAAAAAGAATTCATTTTGACTAAAATATCATATATATATATATATATATATATATATATATATTTAAATAGGTTCTCTTTTTTTATTTAAGGTAAAAAAAAATTCTTAAAACTTTAGGTGTCATTCATTATTAGACCCGACCTTGACGTTGTGCTAACAACAACACAACGGTTGATTTTTAAGTGGAAAGAAATTAGTGGACTTCTAAGAAAGAAACCCAAGGGTAATACAAACTACCAGAAGTTCTCATTTAATCGTACAACCAAGGAACTTTAAGGTGCAGTGTTAGCTAATACTAATGAAGAGTGTGTGGTTAGGATTTTTCTTTGAAAATATTTGTCATATGTTAACAGAGTTTATAACTTTTTTTGTTTGGGTAATAAATGGAATAATTAATGAACTCTTTTGAATTGCTATGCCTGAAGTGCTTTATTAAAATGAACCAAGAAGGATGACACGTTGAAGGCGATCAAATATGAAACTAAATTGAACTCTTGTAATAATAGTTTTACATTCTTTTTCAATGTAAACAGAACAAACAAAATGTTGCTTTTTAAGTAAAAGACACCGATTTCAGGTATCATGTGCTGCTACAAAACAAAAGCTAACTAAAATTTGAGCTTATGGACTCCACCACTACACCAATCAAATCACTGACCTGGGCACCCAACTCTACTTGACCTAGTGGCAGGTTTCTAGGATTCATTCACACCTAACTTGGATTGCAAGTGCCTTCGTCACATTTGGGCAAGCATCTTGGCCCTTAGTGAAGGCATCCTTGTTAATTGGAACCGAACAAGATGCTTTTCCAAGGCATTGCTGCACAAAAAAATGTCAGGAAAAAGGAAAAAAAAAGTTCGTAGCATAAGAAATATAAAGGAGTTATTTGGTAAACAATAAAAACTTCTTATTTTTATTTCAAATATAAACAAATAATAATCATGTATATCTTATTTAATAAGATTATCTTTAAAATATTTTTCATTTAATAAAATTATTTTTTTATACTTGATAGAAAAAATATTTTTTTAATTAAAAATCATACAATATAATAAAATTAATTAATTTTTTTAATAAATATGAAGTATGCATTTTTTTTGTTTATAATCAAGAAGGGAGAAAATATTTGATAATGAGGGCTCTACCTTCTCCACAATCTGCTTGATGGCAGGTGCATTACATTTGCCTAAAGCATAGGCTCCACATACACCCGCAGGATCACCAAAGCTTGCAAACTCCACAGCCTTAATGGTTTTGTGGTGTGGACATTTGAGTGAAGCTGATGGCACCAGATCATTCACAACAGCCTGGAACTTCTCGCTCTTAATTCCCCATGAGTTGACATGGGGGGGGTGATTCTCTGTGACGAAACTGCATATTGTATCTCTGTCAACAGTTAGGATTTCAACCTTTTCTGGATTTGCTATCTCTTCCTCAAATACAACAAGCAAGTTGTCTTTTGGATTCAAGTAAGTTCTTGGGATGTGGTACCTGAAAGAAAATAAAGAATAACTTTAGTTTTTCTTGGTCAAACAATTTTTTTTTATCACAAATATTAATTAATTAGTTTTTATTAGTACGAGAAGATGGAGAATTCGTGATCTTTCCTTTTTTTTTTTAACCATCCAACTAACATTATATATTTGTTTGTTGTTTATGACTTATGAGTGATGATTTCCTTACTCTGATTGAGTAGGATGTCCAAGAGGAGAGAGGTAACTCATCCAGTGACGACCAATGCTTTTACCATTGATCCAAACCATTCCCTTCCCCATACCAGTCATCCTGATGGCAACAGGATCCGTTCCCTCTGGGGTTGCAAAATTTGTCTGCAAAATGAATGAATGAATACAAACATGTTTGATTTGATTGAATCCCCTTAAAAATAAAAATAACAACAACAACTTGCACAATAAGTAACCATTACCTTATACCAGGAGACAGCCGGTCCAGGTCCCTTGGCCTCTTTCCATTGTACTTTCTTTGATCCCTCTTCAGTGAAAATGCCAAGCTCCTCACCTTTGATACCAACCTGCAAATTGGCACCAATTCAGTTATACTTATACATACAATCTCACAGTGATTAATTAATTAATTAATACCTCATGACCCCAGCCATTAGAAGTGAGATCAATTTTTCCAGAGTTGAGACCAAGGATGAATATAGACTTGGGTCCAGCGAACCTGTGTTCCATATATGCTCCACTGTCCTGTATATTAAAGGGGACACAAATACAATAAAAGAATGGTTCCTTGAAACAAACAAGTGCTGAAAATATAGAAGGAAAAAAGTTGCGCCAGCTCTTACGGGGAGTCCCACAGTGGAAGCCAAGATAGCTATTTGGTTAACTCCAACCTTCAAGGTTACGGGTTTCTGGAATTCAAAACCTTTTTCTTCATGGCTACCATGATTTGATCCTTTATTAAAACCACCAAGACATTTAATTAGCCAAATATTAACACCCACTTTAGTTTCTCAGAGAGAATATATATATAGTACTTTGCCATGCATGCATGAAATTGAATAAATCCAAATACATTGATTGGACTTGATCCACTTCCTCTATGAATTTCTGTGTTCTTACCAATGAATTCTCCATTTACAAAGGCAAGCAATGAATGACCAAGACTCATAATACGGAGAATGGTAGATATATCTTTCTTCTTTGGCAAGTCTTCTGGACCCAGTTCCACGCTGCAGTAAAAATATATATAAAGTCTCATATAGCAGTTGCATGCATAAAGAAAAAAATGAAATATATATCCTCAGTTGTTGACAAGAACATGAACATGAACTCACCTGGTGGTGTACCATGCATAGTCGCTGGTGTCTTTAAGCAAGCTATAAAGCTCTATAGGATTCTTTTCGTCGGTTGGAATTTGCTTGGTGGTTGGAATGTTCTCAGAATACACCTCCCACTTATGATCGTTTCCTGCCATTGACCTCTTGAAGTTCCTTGAACTATGTTGTGAAGCAATCTGCAGATTGAGGAGGCAATGCAAAAAATCAATCAAAATGGTTAGCTATAAAGCACGAGAACTATGAAACACGGACACCTATGTTGTTTGTCATGTCCAACACTGACACTGTCACACTTCAACACTTGTATGATATTTCTTATTTGATGAGGACCAAGAAAAATAAGTGAAGAGCCCAAAGACTAATGAATGAAGAGCCTAGATATCTCAAATGTTGTGAATATAACTTGAGTTCTAGATGTCCGTTTTAGGCGTTCTTTGATGCATTTAAAAGATCTAAAGATTTTCTACAAGTTGTATTTTTAGTCTCAAGTCCTAATTCTGCATCTATGATGATGAAAATGAGACATGAAGTTCAGCGCGAATTACATTTTTTTTAGTATAAGGAATATGTGACTGAAGTCCCACATTAAAAAGAAAAAGGAGAGAAGCACCACTTGTTGGCTATAAATATTCATTCATTTGTCTTATGTGTTCACCTTTCAATTGAATAAAAACTTTGCACTTTTAAAAGTATGAGAGGAAATTTTTATTGGGTTCTTAATTGGACCAAACATTTCTTATCAAATGTTCTTATAATCTTTTCATAAGGTGTGACGTCTTCTCCATTTCTTATCTTTCCTTCGTTATTTTTGTTCTTTATCTTTATTTCTCTTCGTCAAATACTTGGCATGCACATTTTTCTTTTGTTATAACAAGAAGCCTTTTCAAGGATGATCCGTAAAAACAATGAACCCCGTATTAGTTCATATCATTATTAGATGTCTAATTTAAAAGTTATTTTTATTGACTTGAACACTTAAGTTGTCACTTTAATACGACTCATACTTGAAAAACATAGAAGATTTGTTTAAAAAGATGAATATATCATCGATTTAGATATTTTGTTGTATGTTACTTATATTTCATTTCATTAGTGTCCGTATGTGTGTGTATAGAGTGTCTCAGTGTCCTGGCTTTTAGACATTAGCTGTGTTAAAGTAGCCGTGTGAGAGTGCATGCTTCATGAGAATTCTCTACTTGTAAAAAGCAAGTCAAGGGTTAAAAAAGAAAGTTACTTACAAATTGAGTGTTGAAGACAACGGTCTTGCAGTCAGGAAGGATGCTAATGGAACGTGGTGGCATATAGTAGTCTGCACCTCTGAAACTTATGGTTGTTGGTGCTTTGGTGTGGTTGTTGGTGATGAAAGCAGCACATAAATTACTTCCTGGCTTCTCAAAAACTATAACCTGCGTAATTTAAACTTGCAGCATGGATTAAACAGTCTCGTGAGAATGTGAATTTTGAGAATTGGCTGTGTTGTGTCAGATCAATGCTTTTTACCTCGTGATGTTGGCTCATTTTTGTGACGGTAGACTCACCATTAAACAGGGCCCTCTTGCATAGGCTCAATGCCCTGTGCACATCCCTCAGGTGACTCCATTTTGGTTCTCTCTGCAAACCGTACTCATCAAGAGGGGCTTCATCGTAATATCGGGTTGTAGTGAAGGCAGAGCTTGTTCTACCAAAATTTGTTCCACCATGGTACTATACCAGTTTCAGATTGAGTTTATTTAGTAAGAACACAATAATGTCCACAATTTAATTTCTTCATAAATTTTTTTTATTTATTACCATATAATAGTTCACCAAAGATCCATTCTTAGAGAAGAAGCGAGCAACTGAGAAGGCAATGTCTTCTGCTGATCTTTGGGAAGGTGGATCTCCAAACACTCTATACCTGTTAGTCGCAAATTACCAACAAATTAGTGGCGTAAGCCAAAACTAGAACATTGTCTTAAATACTTGACAAAAATAAGTGACCGTTATTTTTTTTTTTTTGACATGAAGATCAAATGACTTAAATTTTACTTAAGTCCGGTTTACTAAGATAAAATATGAGTCATTGCATCTTCATTTTAGGGTACGTTCTAATTTACTAATTGCATGAATACATAAAAAAAAAAAGACTAAAAAATTGATCACTAGCCAACGAATATATATACTTACTGAGCAGTCCAGTTTTCAGTCCATAGGGCAGGCTTGTAAGGTTTGTTGGGGCCTGAAAAGGTATCACCACAGTGCCTTCCATTGCATGCATTAATCTGCCAAATGATGAAGGCATGCATGGTCAGGTCAAAGATAACACGTACGTACACATGTATTGTTTAATTTATATCGATGATCACTGGAATTGAAGGAAAATTAATTATGTCATACAATTAATTTTCATGAACTTACCACAGGATCAGGAGCATCTGTCTGCTTGCACATGATCCATGGAACTCCAACATCCATTGACACTGCCATTTTTGCGGCCCATTGGACATAATTATTTCCTTCCTCTTTAAAAGCACGTTGGATATGGTTGTACTCATTCTCAATCTGCAGCACGTACGAAAACAAAATGTTGTGAGCACTAGTTTGCTTATACTATATATTGAGTAACTTGCAGAAATTAATTAAAATAGACTTGGGAGAATTAGGATCATATGGAAAATCAGAACCTGTGCCAAGATGATAGGGCCTCCTTGGGGAGCAAAGAGCTTCGCGTCTTTCAACGTTTCTATAACAGTTGATACATATTTTTTCATGTACTTCTGCAAATTATAAATTATTTTAATTAGTAATCTTGAATTTCCAGAATCTAGAAGCAGCTCGGGAGTTCTATATATATATATATATATATGGAAACCGATCAGAACACGGTTGATTACCTTAAAGGGTTCATTGTTAGAGCGGAATATGATTTCAGGGACCTCTCTTAGCCAATATGGAAGTCCTCTGATGTATTAACATTGAAGGAAATATATTATCAAATCAGAGACAAACAGACTGAGTACACTTTCTTAATTGAGTATAAGAAATTTTGCACTTTTAATTAATAATTAAAAAGTGTATATTTGTTCATGAACAGTATTCGGTGTTAGTTTGTTGTTTCTTTTAACGTAGTTAGCAATATACATTTTAGAAATAAAATAATAATTAAAAGGGCATACCCGTGATTCCATTCAGCTTGGATGAATGGCCCAACCCTGAGGGTTACATACATTCCTTTCTTTTGAACAAGCTTCATGAACTTTATGTAATCATACTGCGGCTCAATTGAGTACTGCAAAATGGAGCAAATTAGTCAAGCTAGGACATTCATTAACCTTGGAATAATATCAAACTTTACATGCATGCATGCATGTGGTAGGTACTTCAGCTGGTTCCCGAATTCATTTACCTTGCCTTTCTCAGGCTCATGAACGTTCCAGAACACGTAAGTTTGGACCACGTTTATGCCTCCATGTCTTGCTTTGTCAAGAAGGCCTGCCCACGCCTGAAAACACAACAAAAAAGTTAGCTGAAGCTCTAGTTTATCTAAAATTAATTAGTTAGTACTTATTATTATGAATCCATCTAATAATTGTACGTCTTGAGAATATTAATTAGTATATATATGATGGTCAGGGATAATCACATATTCGGGATCTCAATCAATTTTCACATAACCAAAAGTTGAATTTTTAATGTACAACAGAGAATTAATAAAATTCGACTCCATTGATGTTACATTGAGAATAGACCATATAATAATTTCTTTTGAAATGATATGATGTTACTTGATGAAGAAGGTATGTACCTCAGGGGGGCTTCGTGGGTAATGGATGGAACCGGAGAAGAGAAGCTCCCGTCTTCCATTGATAATGAGTGACCTGCCATCATAAGTCACAGTCTTTTTCTCCCCGCCTTCGTCGTCGTCTCTGTCAGAAGTTGTCTTCTTATCGTCTCCACGGGCGTTCGTGGCTGCAATGACCAATGAAACGGTGATGGTAATCAAAAGAACTTTGAGAATTGACATGCTAATTGAGATAATTGTATGTGCAACAATGGAGAGAAAGAGAAAGAGGTGAAGTGTGGTTTGATCCAAGTGACCCTCCTTAAGCACTAAAGTAGGGAAACCAGGTAACACGTGTGTACTTAATTAAGGTCTCAGAGAAAACCTCGGTTTCCCGTTTTGGATTTCTGTTAGGAATCATTGGTCATGGTTAATGTTCGTCCTAGGCCAATCTATATTTTGGTTTCTCCTTCTTTCACTGCCAGCTACGTAACGTAGTCTAGTTTTTCTTTGCCGTGTTGCTATAATATTGGGGACATATACACATATTACATAATATCTTATCCCTATCTCTCTTCTCCGACAACACTATATATAGTTTGAATGAATGTCTTGTCTTCAGCTATAGAAGTTGTTCAATTGTTCCTGGTCGGTCCATTCCACACTCCTGCAGTTTGATTCCAGCCTGTCTTAAACTTAATTATAATGTTTTTAACTATTTGGTTTAAATATTATTTTCTATCACTAATTATAAAATAATACATTGTTTTTGTTTTATTTATTTCTTGGTTTTAAAGATTTTTAAGAAATAATCGTGTAAAATTTTTCTTAGAAAAAGAAAAACCAAAGATAATGTAATGTGCTTGTAATTATTTATAAAAAGATACGAAAAGAAATTGAAGGATATTTTCTCTAACCAAATTTTTTTTGGTGAATAAAAAATAGTAAATGTTGTATAATATTTGGTGTGCCACGGTTGGCGACCATGTTTAGGTCTAAAAATAGACTAGGCCTGACGAGTCAAGTAGAAAAAAAAAATCTGACTCAATAGAACCTGGACAATTTGGCCCGACTTGATGGGCTTACAGCTCAACCTCAAGAATATAGGTCTCTATTCAAGCAGATTTATTTTGGTTTGATATTATTTTTATTTTTATTTTTCTTTTAAATTATATAAATTTAGACAAAAAAAAAAAAATCAATTTGATCCGACTCAACTAACCATCGATCCAGGTTATATCACAAAATATAGACTACATAGAATTTGAGCTTGCCCAATCCCATTAGCTTGTTATAAGTTTTTTTTTGTTATCACATGTGTGCATTATTATGATCAAACATGAACCTTTCATGAATCTCGATCCATCTATAACTTATAAACTCATTTGATCACAAAGTTAGCCTTAGACGTGATGATGTCATTGTTCTATATAAAAGACTTATTTGTGTAATGTGCAGCGAGTCCGTACATTCAGTTTTTAGCATTTCAATCTCTTTTTTTTCCTTCTCTTCTTGACTATTTCTATGATACCAAACAGAACGTTATGAAAAGTATAAGCAACTTAAGAACCAGTGTAAACACTTGAATAGTACAACTTTTTTTTAAGGAAAATGTTAACATGCCTTTGAAATATTAGTAACAAGTTTTAAGTAGATTTTTTATTATTGTGATTTTCAATGCAATTTTATACTTTTTTAAATATTTTTTTATTTGCCCTTAAGACTATTGGATTGTTGATATGATAATTCAAGTTTATCTTTTAATTTGTTGTTATTTAAATTTAATTTAGTAGATAATTTAGAATTTGTTATTCTCTTTGTATTTTATATATACATCTCTTGTATACATACTAAATGGTTGAATAAAATTCTAGTCTTATTTTCTCTATATAGCATCAAGAGACATTTTTCAAACACGAAACATATATTAATGAGTTACATTATTTAGCCAAACCATGTGAATTTAACTTGATAAAATATCAAATAGTGGATTAGAGAGTGTAATTAGAGATAATTAAGAATAGGTTGAACAGTTAACATAGGCCTATGTTACCTGTTTAAAGTTTGACTTGTTTAATTAAAATGTTAGACTTGAGTTTTTTAAAAAGCTTATTTATGGACTAAACTTGAATTAAAAGAAAATTTACTAAGTCGACTTGTTTATTTATTTAAATATATATATATATATATATATATACTTTTATATTTAATATTTTAATAGGTTAATAATTTTTTAATCATAAATAAAATGATTTTTTGAAATAAAAAGACCTTTAAATAAGAAGTGAAATTAGACTTTTAAAAAGATAAAATTAACTTAAAATAAACATTTAATAGATTAATAGGTCAAACTATACCTTAATTTTTATGTTATAATAAATTAAATATATTTATATAAAGTCTGATGACCTATTCTTAATCGTAAGTGCAGTTATAAAATTTTTTAGGACGTGTTTATTGTTCCATTTGCTAGCAGTAAGTCACTTAAATATTATGTTAGAGTATTTTTAATTATAAATTGAGATATTAGATAATTTTTTGATAGATTTTATATAATGTCATGAACTCTGAAGGTTTCTTTCAACTTTTTTATAGTAATAAATTTTATTTTAAGATCTTAAAAAAAAAATAAAAAATTATTATTTTTTAATATTATATAGATATTAAAAGTTCTACAATAAGAATATATATATTTTCTATATTAAATATCTATTCAACTCCTTTATTAAAAAAATTAATAAAAATTAGATCTTAAATTCAAAATATTTTCTCAAAATCTTACTGTGAAAATAGTCTTTCGCTGTGCCTGTATCAATACGATATGTGCTTTAAAATAAATGGAAGAAGAGCAGCATTAAAGAAAGTCGTTTCCTAGTGGTTTGCTTTTTTGGTGTTTGGTAAGAATTGAAGACAAATGGTCACAATATAGTGGAATCTGGAGGCTAGAAGGTAGGTGGACCTTTGTCTGTGTGCACACATAGCCTAGTAATTTCGTACTTGAATAGTGTGCTGTTATTATTTTAGATACATAAGTTCTTGAATTAAAAAAAAAAACATAATTTCGTACCTCCGATCAGCTTCTACCCAGTTTACTTATTTTGGTACGTGAAAATTTTAAATTTTTTTTTAAAGAAAACTGGTAGAACATAGACACCCTACTATCCAAGAGTGTAAATAATAATATTAGTAGAATCTCAGTTATAGGACTATTGCACATATTTAAATTGTAAAATGATTGTTCAGTCATAGCTATTTATAAATCAGTATATAATAGCGTTGGGAGATTTTTCGAGGATGATTATCATTAAGTGAGATGTTAACTTAAAATATATACAAAGGAGTTACATTTGTCATACCTTAAAATATAAGTTCGAATTTGCACTTTGTTAAATATAATATTTTATATTGCTTCACTTGACTAATTACTGGTAAAAAAATTTAAATATTGCACTTTAAAAAAAAAAATTATGAAAATGCAGCAGTTTTGAAGTTATTTACACTTCTACTGCTGTTAGTGGCGCCCTCCCCAGGCGTGTCCTTGCACGAGTGGCGCCCAGCCTAGGCGCGTCTTTGCACAAGTGGCGCCCCATGTGGGCGTGACCTAGCCCCAGTGGCGCCCTCCCTGGGCGCGACTTTGCCACCAGCAGTCTATTTAAACGAAACTTGGTGAAGGCAATCTGCATCACTGATGTTGAGCATTGTTATTGTGTTTGATATAAAAAAATGTCTTCGAATTCTGATTCTATTCGTACTGTTCTATATTATAATGGTAGAAAAATTGAGGGTCGACATTGTGTTGCTTTTGAAGGTGAAAAAAGGCCAACACGTTTGAAGCGCAACTCGAGTTATGATGAATTGCAGCAGAGCATCAAGCAAAAGTTACGTGTGAAAGGTAATCAATCCATCAGTATAACTGCAAGAATATGGTGTGATGAAAAATATATTAGCATGGAAGTAGTGGATGACGAAGACGTGGAAATGGTAATAGGAGAATTCTTCAACCAATCACGGAAAGATTTCCTAGAGTTGTATGTGGATATTCATAAAGCTGAGGATGTTGATTTACCAATGAGGTCAGTGCATTTCAATTATTCCCAAAATGAATCAGCTGCTATTCTGCCTTTTAATTTGTCAATGGAAGATGAAAATGACCCTACTTGGGTTATGGACGACGATATTGACGATGACGATGATGAAAACATCGCAATGGAAGATCGTCTTCTTGCGGAGAATGTCAGTGCTTCGGACGATGATGAGCCAAGCGCAAGTCAAACACAAGGACGTAACTCTTTTGTGGTTGAGTCTCATAGCCAAGAACAACAGGATGTGGGGGAGGATGAGCAGCAACAACAATATCAAGATCAAGGTGTGTTGATTAACAGTAACTATTTACATGTGTGATTTTAATTTAATGTATTTTATTGTAATAAATCTTGGAATTTTGTTTTGTAGGTCAGGGTAATAACGCTTTTTGGGATGGAATCCCACATTACACATACATTGATTGGGATTATCCGAGTGAACAAGACTCAGGCACTGGTTCTGCATCAGTTGAAGGTCCGTGGATATTAGGGAATAAGTTGTTTGTTAAACAAGAATTTGCATCAAAAGAAGAGGCGCAACTGGCAATAAAGCGGAACCTCATGAAAGAGCATCAAGAAGGTGTTGTTGTTGAAAGTACGCCGACAAAGTTAATCATGAAATCTCGTGCACATGACCAAAATTGTCCGTGGAGGGTTAGAGTAATAAAACCAACTCATGGTGAGAGATGGATCGTTACCAAATGGGGTGGGGATCACATTTGCTTAAATGAGCACATTTCTCATGACCACAGACAACTTGATGCTAATGTTATTGTTTCACTGATACTAGGTATGTTATTGCATTTCATCATAATATGGTATCTTTTTATTTTATTAATGTTTACATCATATTCTTTTTTATTAGGGATGATTAAGCATGATCCATCATGTTCAATTGGACTAGTCCAAGAGAGGATAACGCATTCTTTTGGATACAAAGTTTCATATAGAAAAGCATGGTATGCAAAACAAAAAGCAATGGCAATTATATACGGTGATTGGGAGGAATCATATGCATTCTTGCCGAGGTGGTGTGACTATATGCTTCGCTTTTCCCCAGGTTCTGTTTATAATATTCAAACCAAAGATTATTATGTGGGTCATAGAATATTTCAGCATAAACGCGTGTTTCACCGCATTTTTTGGACCTTTAGACAATGTTGTGAGGCTTTCAATTTTTGTAAACCGGTTATTCAAATTGATGGCACTCATTTATATGACAAGTACAAAGGAAAGTTGCTCATTGCCACTGCTCAAGATGGTAATAATGAGTGTTTGCCACTTGCATTTGCTATTGTTGAGGGTGAGACACTGCAAGCTTGGGAACTGCTGGAATAGGTTGGCGCCGACGTCCCAAACACTAATAGGCTCAGGAACAATAGGCTCAGGAACAATTGATGGCCTAGGTGCAACAATAGGCTCAGGAACTGCTGGAATAGGTCGGCGCCGACGTCCCAATCCTCGTCCCTCTCTCTGACGACGAGCAACGTCTAGCGACAACTGAGGCTCAGGGGGAATCTGCGTCAACGGTGCCTCTGGACCTGGTTCGTCAATCCGACAAGCTTCTTTCCAAACACTAATAAGACGAGTCACCTCGCCGTGCACGTAATGCAACCCATGGTTAGGAAATTCATCGTCCAGGGTGACAAAATACAGATTCTCCAACTCGTCAAGCTGCAAATGAAACCATGTATACTTAATCAAAAATATACGCAGATACTTAATAAACAATTAAAAGAGAAGGACTTACAGTGCGATGCTGTGAGGCACCCCGCTTCGTCACGTGTCGCTTGCCGCACAGTCTATACCAACCCATGTACTCATGGTTGGGCGACATAAGACCATTTATTGCAGGAGGCACATCAACATGTTGAGCTCGCTTATTCCATCTCTCGATGAATTTCCTTAGCCTCCGACGCCAATCTTCCTGGGGTTTACCCCGAAGGGTAAAATCATGAACACCTTTCAATTTCCCAGGCCTCTGAGGTATCGGCTGGTCCCGTCCAAATTGCCTCATACACCTATCAGGCTGTGCATACTCAGCAATGTGAAAACAAATGATTGGGGTCCGAGCCATCCACAAATGGCGGGTTTCAGCAGATGCACCCATGAATTCATAATCACCATACGGTTGCCAAACAACCTACACAATGACAACATATAAATAAGTAATTTCACAAATCCACACGTCATAAAATGCCATGTGCACAAAATATTTGTATAATTAAACATACCTCATCTCTGCTTAACCTGTCTAGCCTGTCTCGATACCAATTTAGTGAATTCATTGTAAACCGACCAACATCATTAAATCTATTAAAAAGGTTAAACATTAAACTGTTAATTAATTGCTATACATAATCTATTTGGCAACTTTAATTGAAAAAAAAAATATATACCTGTGTCCAAAGTGTCGGTCAACGTCATTAGTAGATGGCAAAGGGGCGCAATACATGGAAAGCGGAGCCATGCCCAAATCTGCAGCAAAACAGTGCAACCTCCTATATCTTTTCTGTCTGGGTCGGTGCAGTTGCACAGCTGTCGAAACAAGTGGGCAAGAACCGCAGACCCCCAGCTATACGATCCAATATCAGCAAAATGACCGGCAAGTAGGGCAACGTATCGACATCCTACTACGCTCCCCCCTGACCGGTCACAAAGGATCCAAGATCCTAACATGCGAGCAATGTGAGCCTTCGTGAAGTATATCACATTCTGCTCATGACCAGCAACTGCATTCCATGATGGATACACTCGGTCAAAATATGATAACCTCACATTGCCAGAGGTTAGCTCGGTGGCATGATCGGGTCCGTTACCGAACACCTGATTACATAGTTCGGGCCAATCAGCGTGTGTCCGTCCGGTAACAACTTGCCCATCAGTAGGCAAGCCTAGGATTCCTGCGACATCTTCCAACGTTATCGTCATCTCACCCTGCGGCATATGAAAAGTATGTGTCTCTGGCCGCCACCGCTCGACCATAGCACTAATGAGGGCAACATCAATCTGAAAAATATAAGTCACATTTGAATCAACAAATTATAGGGTCATATATTTTAAACATGCTTAACATAAGAACATTGGTCAGGAATTTCTACCGGCATATATCGCATTCGTGCGACATGTATGAAGCCCGCCTCAGTCAAATACTGGGCTACTACGTCTGGAATATCCTTTGGTGGGGGGCCAGCGCTAGGTCTACCTCCGCGTCGAATCTTCAACAGTCTTTGTGTTCCGTCATTCCAAACTGACTGTGAAATATGCGTACGCTGTCTACGCCTCCTAAGTACGTCCCATCTATATGGTCCGGGAATAACATGGGTAGTGGAATCAGTAGGCTCAGGCTCATTGTCAGACCCAGAACGAGGTGACTCTGATGACGATAACTCAGCCATAATAATATACTAGATATTTCATATAAACAAACTTGGTTTTAATAATAATATCACTTACTTTTCTCAAATCAATTGAGCTCATTAAACTGTAAAATATTTATTGTAAATGCACGAATTCTATTTCTTATGATTCACTTTATCATTTTCTTATTAACCTATCATTTGTGTTGGAAAATAACAACATAAATATGGAGAAAATGCAAATCAATGCAAAGAATATATAATTTAACTTACATTACTTAAAACTCTTATTACGCATATTTTATTCACTTATAGAGTTTAACTTAATAAACCATGATTAATTTAATAATTATGTTGTTTTAATTTAACATTTATCATTCAACTATACTCTAAACCATAGTTTTAAAAAACCGATCCGGTGATTGACTCAGTTAGGGTACTGGATTACTGGGTCAATGGTCGAACCAGTGGGTCACTGATTGACCCGTATGATCCGGTCAGTGGTTGAACCGGTAGGTAACTGATTGACCCGTATGACAATGTCTTAAAATATTTTTTAAAAATATCACAAATTAATATTATTCCATAACATAGATAATTAAATACCAAAATGTTAAAAAAAATCATTGTCCAAATTCAAACATACAAGTAATAAAGATCACAAACATAAACTAAATAAAATAAATTTAAGTTGAACATATATTCCTAAATAAATTTAACACTTCAACTATTTTCTATGGTCTAGGGGCATAAATTAAATTATTGTCATTTTCAAAAATATTGATAAAAAAATATAAATATTTTATATCTATCTAAAAATATTAAAAAAAAAATTCACAAACCATAACACAAATAATTAGATACAACAATGTAAAAAATATTATATTGTTAAAACTTAAAAAAATAGTTATTTAATTTAAAACTCAAAGCCCCACGTAAAAAAAAAGACATTATGTCAATAATTTAGTTTAAGGTGATAATCATTTTATCCATGAACTACCACTACTGAAAAATCTTGTCACATGAAAAGACTTGAACCACGTGCGTTGCAAATATCTTTGTCCTTTATGTTCAAAAGAAAAGAAAAATAAACCATTTTAAAAGTTTAATACTTTAATTGGAGGCAGCGTGCAACCGCCCTTCTCCCAAAAAATATATTCAACTTTATGTCGCTAACTATTTATAATATAAATGACTAAGGATTTCTTAGGTCACTAAGCAATAACATTCTAAGGCAATAAATAAATTCTACCTTAGGTCACTAAGAATTTCCTACATGTCACTAACAAATAATATTCTCGCATAATAAATATATTCTACATTACATGACTAACTAACTATTTACAATATAAGTCGCTAAAATTTTTCTACATTAATACCAATATTTTTCCTAACATAATAAGTCCCTAAAATTTTTTCTACATTAATATCATTTATTTAACAAAATATATAAAATAATTATTTGAGCACTTACTTGGGACAGAGTTTCCTTACGCAAATCTTCAAAGGCACCCAAAATCCAAAAACCTAGAGAGAAGCTAGAGAAAAAACCTTTAGAGAGAGGTTTAGAGAGAGGAAGAAAGTGAAAAAGTGGTTTGAAACAGCAAAAATGGGCCTTATATAGCCCTGCAAAGACGCGCCTGGCCCAGGCGCCACCCAGCCTAAGTCGCGCCTGGGGCGTGACCTTGTCCCTGTCGCGGCCTTCTGTAGGCGTGTCTTCGCCACGGTTACGCCCCCCTTGAACGCGTTTAACAACAGTAAAAGTGTAAATAACTTCAAAACTGCTGCATTTTCGTAATTTTTTTTTAAAAGTACAATATTTAAATTTTTTTCCCCTAATTACTTGAAAGGTTAGGATAATAACTAACCATGTTTGAATTGTAAGCGGAGTCAAGTCATATCCAGTGGTTTAAAATTAAGATAAATACAAATGCCTTCCAATCTCTTTCTCTTTTTCATGTAGTTTTCCTTTTGCCTGATAAAGAGCTGAGATGTGTAACGAAAAAGTATGGGGGTATCATTACTTTAATTTTTTATTATTAATTTTCTCGGTCAAAACAAAAAAATAACTAAATAAATAACTTCCTTATGTTGCGGGTTTATAAGAAATTAATTTGTCTTATATTTCCTATCCTACAATATATATTTTTTTGTTATCTATCCTAAGATTTGATAGGTTCCAAAAGAACGACATAAAAGAAGAAGAAACCGGTAAGTATTTTGTCCTTTTTGTTATAATCTTCTCATATCACCCTTAATTTTTGTTGGAATTTCTTCATAATTAATGAAGTGGCACATTTAAGGAATTATTTTAAGGGGACTGTACCCCAGGTCCCAAGCAGTTTATTAAAATTAAAAATAGTTAGCAGGTAGTATTTGGATACAGCTAGTTCAGTGAGTTTAAGACGTGTGTAAGTTCGATGCTCTATATTTTTGTGTCTTTTAACTCTTTTAAAATATTTGACGTGAAATTAAGATAAATGCACGTAAAGGATGCACACGCTTAATTATCCTTTTAAAAAGCTCTATTCTTGTCTTGATATTTAAAAGAGTTTGAAGTTTAAGTGCACTAAACAAGTTCCTTAAATAAGAGAAAAATATATATTTGTAATCCTCCAAAGGTAGAGATACTTTGAGCAATGAGTATCATCTTAGAGAAGATAAAAGAGAGAAATATTTCAGAAAACATGTATCATTTTAAAAAAGTCTTAATATTTGAGAAAAAAAATGTACTTACATAATGTATGTAAGTATGTAACAAGAATTAGGAGACATAGTATAAATCATTATGATTGGATAAAACGATTGAGAGTTTCTTATATGAAGAGATAAATATTATAATAAAAGTAGAGATATTTTTACTATTGGGTTCTTCAATTTCCTTGCTTACATTTAAAAGTTCTTTCATATTTCTTGATATCATTCTTCTACGTTCTCACGCTTATTATTTTGAATTCAATATGAAAAAAATTACTATTAATTTACAACACTTCTTTATTAGATAGTTACCCAAGCACTTATGAGGCTAAGTTTTTTTGCCTGTAAATGTTCTTAGGTTGCATTTTATTGATATATGGGTGCTAACAATTAACTATCTCTAAGGAGGTTTCGTAAAGAAAACAACAAGTTAAAAGAGACCATGTCCTATTAAAAAAAAAAAAATTCTTTGAACAAATAACCCTACTTTGAAATATGAACCAAAAATTGAATATGACCTACATATCTTGGTGGTTGCATAAAATCAGGTAGTGGAAGGTTGATTCACATAGGTTTAGGTGTAGATTAGATAGTGATAAATTACTATTTTTAGTTAAATTCATTCAGTATAAAAATTCCAAGAGATACGTGCCGTGTCTTACACACACCACTCGCATATATATAATTGCTTGACTTTATTACTTATGTAATTAGTTAGTCAGATTGTGTCTTTATTCATTGTTGGTTGGGCTTAATAATCTTTGAATTGTTATGATAGTCCCTTTGCTTAATCAGTGGCAGATGAACCTGAAACTACCTGTCCGCACGGTCCAGTAGTTCCGTAAAACGTCACAATTGTTGATTTGTGATCCTCCAACTAATCTCATTAGGTGGGGGGTACCACTAGCCACACTCAACAACCATTGATCTCATGCAATTTAATTTGTGGGAAATTAATGTGAAATTCACATACTTAATAATAAGTAGTACCTGGTGAATGAAAAAAGTTTAGACACGGATCTGATTGAAATTTAAGCATGTTTGTCGAGTGTGATGGAGCAAGAAGGGACTAGTGCTACTAAATTAAAGTTGCTGGTGTGATAATGTTTATGCATCATTCATTGTCACTATAGCTTGGATGGTTTGATTGCACATAAATAAATGGCGCTTTAAAAAGCATCCATACTCAACCATGAAAAAAAATCGCTTCCTAATGAAGGAAAATTAAAGCGTGGTCCATTCTCTTTGCAGTTGTGAATATTGTGAATTGTGATGGGAGTTATGGCATTCTTTCACATCATCCTCACGTACACTCGTCACCATCTTCCACATGGGTTTAATGGAAGATGCACTACCCATCCCTATCCCTTTCAATGCGAAAAATTTTCATGCTCAAAATTTGAGGCTCGGAATCAGAACTTCTATTATATCAGCATGTATCTTATAACGTAATTAACCAGGCATAAGCGCATTTGTCAGATTTTCTGTTGTAAACTATATGTATTTATAATTAAAATTAATTTTATTCAAGTTAAATAAGATTATTATAAGTCTTCAATTTTTTTCTCAAAGTATTGAAAACAGATATATGTCTAAAATTTGAATTTAAAATATTTGATTAAACTGAAAAATATCTCAAACCAATTAATTCATGAATTTGATGGTAGTGTATAACTCAGGTTGAAGTGAAATTACTGTCACCAATGCAGTAAAAAACTCTAAAAAGAAAATTGTACTACCTTTTTGGATATAAACTAGAAGTATTTTTGAGAGTTTCTAATCTTATATCCAAACAGGTTCTAGTAAAACTTCTGGATTTAAACTTCTTGATAATATACTGTGGCATCATTAATTTTTTAGCAGTTCTATCCTTATTTATGATAGCAATAGTTATGTTCTTCCATGTAGTGGACGGCAACATGCGTTGATTTAACTTTGCATTTTGTTCTTCACAAGGTGTGTGAGGATTGAGTAAGAAATAAATTAAGCATGAACAAAATCAATATAAGCTGATAAGCTGTATAGTAATTAATTTAAAAAACGGATACTGTTTCTCTCAGTCAAATTTTTTATGACAGGCCACCATGATTCTTCTTAACTTGCCATAAATTGCTCATTCAATATACTGAACTATATATATACTATTATTGGCAATGTGATGCTGCCTAGAGCTTACCTGCATGAGTCCTGCACTTGTTACTGATCGACCTCCTTTTTACTATCAACATTGAATTTGAAAGATGAGTAGAATTTTTATTTTAAATATATTTATCACCTCATTTATGTTACTGTCCTTTCATGTTTGTAAAATTGACAATGCATCCGATTTTAATTGCATGATGACATGAGTGCATGAATGGTTCTTTTGCATAGTCAAGTAATTAGTACCAGTAGGCTCGGTTTTCAATTTCAAGTAGCTGAAATTGGAAGTGATTCAGACGGTGAAAGTTTTAGATTTATTAAGTCCTGATCCTTTGATGATAAGAGAGAAAGAGAGACGGCTAATCAGAAATAAACATTTTCTTTGTTCACACTAAACGATGAACATTTTATAAATATTTCACATGCTATTCATAGTTAGTTCTTTTAAGTAGCAACATTTTTTTTTCCTCTTCTAACGAGAGATTCTTAACAAGTGTATCACTCCTTATAATTATTTTTTAAATTTAACCCAAAAGTCTAATTTACGTTGTCGACATTATCTTTGTATCTTGCATGTATTAAATTAAACAGCTACAACTAAAAGTCATATTAGAGTTTATTTTATTTTCATCATGCAGCAAGATCTATGAATAATGAAAAATGGCTGACATTAAATGCATCACAATTACAGCCAATAGTGGGTGTCCTCTAATCATGCCTCTTTTGCAAAGCAAAATCTTTATTTTATGTTAATACTACAAACTTAGATATATTTTGATAAGTGTTTTGAGTTTTTGTTTTTTTAAAACTAATATTAAATTTATCTTATTAATCTACGTTGTAAATATTTACATTAAAATTAAAAGTTAATTTAAGTCATCATAATGAAATTCTAATTGAAAAAACAAAACATTTATCTTAATAATGCTTTGTTTGTTTCTGTGAAGAACTGAAGGATAGATTAAAGAATAAAAAATGTTATGAGTCGTTTCGTAGTTTGAATATTTGTATGAGAAAAGAGATGAAAGCTTTTCATGAATCTCACACTACTATTGTCCGTTCATTGGACGAAAAGGCAAGAAAATGAAGCTTTCTTATATATATATATATATATATATATATATATATATATATATATATAAGACTTGAATTTAAGATTATTGATAAAGAAAAAATTAAGATTATTAATTACTTATGTTCTTAATTATATCATCCAAATTTGAAATGATATTTATTTTTTTATTATAAGATTTAATTTATAATATCTTTTGTATTAATTAATTTAGATTAGAAATATTTCTAGATAAAAGAAGAAAAAGTATATTAATAAATTATTAAAAAAGAGAAAATATTAATGTCAAAAATAATTTTAAAAGAATTATAAATTTAAGATAAATTTATTATTATTAATTAAATTAATTATTTTTCTTAATTATGATTAATTAGGTAATTAAATCTTATATGTTAGAATGATGGAGTAAACTAGAACCACTTGGATCAACACAAGTTAATTTGTGTGTCCAATTATATATATTTTTAAAAAAATTAAATAAAAAGAATTTTTTTTCCTATCAATTACTAGCTTAATAAAATATCTCATTTTTGGACTAGTTTCCTTTTTGTTCCCTTTTACTAGTGACTTTGTTTTGTGTTGATAAAGGCATTATGGTGAAGGTGAGGGGAGTTGGTGGGGGCATATTAAAATTTGGGAGCTGAAATTGTGGCATAAGCATAGCTGGCAAATACAACATGCAGGCCCAGCCCCAGTACACCAAATTCAATTTCTTTTTTCCCCTTTCTCTCTTTTGTTTTCTTTCTTCTTCAACATAACATGCACTGCACAATTGCCTCATGAATCATTAGTCAGGGTTTATCCTCCAAGAAAAGAAACATACTATAGCAATGAGTGCGTCCAGGTTCATCAAGTGTGTCACTGTGGGTGACGGTGCCGTTGGCAAGACTTGCATGCTCATCTCCTACACCAGCAACACTTTTCCTACGGTCAGTGCTACCACTAACAAACCTTCACATTTTTCTGTGCTCTTCAGCTTCTACCTTACTGGGTTTTCAGATAATAATGTCAAAGTATGGCTTTTTATCAACTTTTGTCAGAATTGGGTTTACTTGTGATTTTCATAATTCTTTTCGTTGTGATTTTGTTCTTAGGGTTTTCTTGGTTCTGTTGTCCTAATCGTGTTGCTGATGCTAAGGTTTCTTATAAATAGACTAAATGTGCGGATTTTTTCCCCATCAATTTCATATACCCTTCTTAGAGACGACCGTGGAATTGGGCCTGTTTGTAATGTTTTGGGTGAAAAGAGGAAAAAGAAAATGTTTTGGTTGAATCTTGGATGTTGATTTCAATTTTTAGTTGCTGTGTTTGATATGACTCCAATGGAGGTGCGATTATAATTCCACGAAGATGCGTTTTTCCTAAAATTGCTTTCTTAGGACTTTTATGACTTAGATCCTTCCTGTTTTTTGGATTGATACAATAATCTTCAAAACAATTCCTTTTGTGCTGTTTGACTTGCAATTGACTGAGGGATGGCGATTGACTTTTGGATTTAGTAATTTTTGTGACATCTTGTGATTCATTGGCAACAGGACTACGTGCCAACTGTCTTTGATAATTTCAGTGCAAATGTAGTTGTGGATGGAAGCACTGTGAATCTTGGGTTGTGGGATACTGCTGGTAAGTATAGTTTTTCCTGGTTATCTTTCATCCTTGTGTTTTGTGAGTGTTTTGTGATTGTTTTCAACTTATGGGACAGGCCAAGAAGATTACAATAGATTAAGACCCTTAAGCTATCGTGGCGCAGATGTATTCCTGCTTGCTTTCTCTCTCATAAGCAGGGCCAGCTATGAAAATGTTGCCAAGAAAGTAAGCTTGGTATTTTTCTTTTTCTTTTGTTTTGTCCCTCTCTACTCTGGACTAATTTTTTCCCGTCATTTTCCAGTGGATTCCTGAGTTGAGGCATTATGCTCCTGGTGTTCCAATTATTCTTGTTGGAACAAAACTTGGTTAGATTCTTGTTTCTTCTCTAACTTTGTTTACACTAATAATGTGTAATTCAGCATAATAGAGAACATTCTTATACTTATGTTGTGTATCTCTCAGTGTTTTAAAGTGGGGGAAGTTACTTGCTTCAGAAACCTAACCTCTTATTACATGTCTTGGCCTAAATTCTAGAATCTGAAGGTACTGCAGTTACTTGATGGGTTGTTATTCTGTATAGATTTTATAAGAATGACGTTCCTTCCTATATTCCAAACTTTCCTCAGGCATAACTTTAACCACTAATTGGTTCAGATATAACAAAATATGTCAGAAGAGCCCATCTTCGTTCAATGTTTACCTCCTTTTTTAGAACCAAATGGCAAGTGTAGTGGTTGTTCTGAATGCAAGAGTGATTACTGATAAAGCTTGAGAAGTCTAGACTTTTGAAGTGTATTAGGGAGTGTTGAGATGAATGAGGAATGCAAGGACATGGTACGTAAGTCCTTGGCTTCATTATTCATCAGAATTTCTGTTTATCTATAGCAAAAGTTCATTTGTTTTGAAAATTTTTCCATTAATAGTTTCAATTTTCCCATAATTTCCTCTGGAATTTGTTTCCTCCTACATACAGGGTTAGTTTAATTGTATGCTTTTGATGGTTCCATTGACCATGATAAAGCTGCCATGATTAGTTTGCTTGGGCATTTCATGACAAGCAAATCTTTGTCTTGTAGATCTTCGGGATGATAAGCAGTTCTTTCAAGACCATCCTGGTGCAGTGCCTATCACCACAGCGCAGGTGCTTGCTATTTGCCACTACTTCCTTTGTACATACAATTTATTGCTCTTGCGTCATTTTTTTATTTTACTGTTTTGTCTTTTAGCCTTTGTTTGTTGGTCACAATATAGGTTAGTGGTGTAATTTACTGTATTTTGTGAAGGGTGAGGAACTGAGAAAGCTTATCGGTGCTCCAATTTACATCGAATGTAGTTCAAAAACGCAACAGGTACATACATGTTCTTTGAATCTTTAAAAGTTCTGAAGGTTAAAGGAAGTCATGACCTTATCGATGTTAGCCTTGTATACAGAATGTGAAGGCTGTTTTTGATGCGGCCATCAAGGTAGTTCTCCAGCCCCCAAAGCAGAAGAAAAAGAAGAGAAAGGGGCAAAAGGCCTGTTCCATTTTGTGATCTTCAGTTTTTAATATAGTAGTTTGTGGAGGATGACTTGACTGTACTCTTCACCATTCTATATCTTATACTATTTCCAACCTAGATGAAGGAATCACCATGTCCAACTGACCGCATCAAGGTTCGCTCATAAGCATCGAGCTATTTGTCTAATTGTCTCTGGCTGTAGGATCTGTATAGTCGTAATTTCAATATGTTTGGTGTGCACACAACACTTGCGTTTCTGTTGGCTGTTTACCTGTTGTATTGATTATTAAATGGCCATTTCCAGCAGTGGACACGGGTTGTATTCATGTTGTAATCTAATCTAGGAAGTGCTTGCATTTGTGGCTTTGGATGTGAACTAAGTATATGTAATTAATTATGTTAGCTGCTTTTAACAGCTTGGATATATAGTTGGTTTGATTAAGGTTTCATTCTTCCATTTGTTTATTTGAGTCAGGTTGACTTAGTGAACTTAAAATCTTATGACAATTGCAACCTGAGGCTAGTAAAAACGAATTTTAAAAATGGAATCTAAACTGTTAAGTAACGAAAAGAATAATATGGAGCTGTCAACAACTTTGAGTTTGCTCAGGAATATACATTATTTTGAAGGATTTACAAAACAAGACCAAATTCATCTTTCACTAGTCACAACTTTATCAGATACTCAACGTGTGGACTTTGAGAGTCGGCAAGCAAAGTGTGAATCTAATTTCTTCTTTTTGGACGTGGGTCGTCCAATAACTCGGTATCTTGTTTTGGCATTGATGCATTTCACAGGGTAAGTGGTACCTGAAGCCGAAAGGGAAGAAAGATAAAGGCTTAAATGGTCAAAGAGGTGTTGGACTTATTTTAATTTGCAAATGGTAAACTAAACTATAATTAATTCTTTGTTAGAATCAACTTTTAACTTTGATATAATATCCCAATGAAGAATATTTTTGGTGTGGACCGTTTTTCCATCTATGATTAGATGGACAACAGGCAGTTGCAAAATGATAGAAGGCAGGCCCTGGTTAATTATACCTCTCAATTTAAAGCAGCTAAATACTATGTAATATGGCCAACAGCTTTCACTCATTGCTCCCATATCTAAAAGTTGATTGATCCTTAGAATCTTATCTTTTACATGAGGAATAGATACTGTGCCCACTTCCGTTGGTGAATGGAACTCTTGATTCTATTCAATCTCTCTTCTCCAACACTCTATTATATAGCCTGCAACCTGCTTTGTTTCTTGTAGTGTTCTAATCATTTTGGCTTTGGCTTTCCAATCCTCCCGATTTCCTCTTCTACGATTCTAAAATCACGCAAATGGCATCCAAG
This sequence comes from Glycine latifolia, assembly GCA_013407115.1. Taxonomy (NCBI): domain Eukaryota; kingdom Viridiplantae; phylum Streptophyta; class Magnoliopsida; order Fabales; family Fabaceae; genus Glycine; species Glycine latifolia. The sequence goes on from CM023951.1 coordinate 9,095,047, forward strand.
AGAATACTGAAGGAGCTCAAGGACTTACAGAGAGATCCACCAACTTCATGCAGTGCAGGTAAAGAGGTTGAATGAAAGTTTGTTTGTTTGATTGGGTTATCTGACATAAGCATAACCATGCTGCAGTGAAGTGTGAGTTTGTGTGACATTCTTGTTATGGTGGATTTCAGGCCCTGTGGGCGAGGACATGTTCCATTGGCAAGCAACCATCATTGGTCCAAATGACAGTCCCTATGCTGGCGGTGTTTTCCTTGTGACCATCCATTTCCCTCCCGATTATCCCTTCAAACCTCCCAAGGTATACATAAAAAACTGTTAACCGCATTCTGACACCCATTTTCTTTATTTCAGCTAAACTTTCATTTACAAATGACTATGGATAAGCAAAAGAGTTTCTTTCTTTGGCATATATGAAGGTGGAACATCTGTTTTTTAGAGCAATAAACATGCACACACACACACACACATACAGACATCAGCAGCTATATACTTACTTACATGCATACATACATAGACATGCATAAAGCAGCAGCAACATCATCACCTAACAAAATCATGTTTGTCTTCAGTTTTGAATTTTAGAAACTGCTATTTAATATTCATAGTATAAATAAAGCGATGGATCTAATTGATGGCTAGTATTAAAAACTATTATACAGGTAGCATTCAGGACCAAGGTGTTCCATCCCAACATTAACAGCAATGGCAATATTTGCCTGGACATACTCAAAGAACAATGGAGTCCTGCTCTCACCATATCCAAGGTCATCATGTTTTGGACCTTTCCTCATTGATGTCATTATAGTTAGTTTGTTTCTGTTTGTTAGAAGTGCTGACTGGCTGTCAAAAATCATGATGCAGGTGCTGCTCTCTATATGTTCTCTGCTAACGGATCCAAATCCTGATGACCCTTTGGTGCCTGAAATTGCTCATATGTGCAAGAACGACAAAGTCAAGTATGAGTCTACTGCTAGAAGCTGGACCCAGAAGTATGCCATGGGCTAAAACTCTCTTCCCTCTTGCCTCTTCCAATACACGTTTTTGAATTGTCTTTTTGCTCTGCAAAAACCATCCCTATAAACTTTTATAGTATTATATATAGATATGACCATGAAGTTTGGGCATATTAATGAACAACTTGCATACATATGAGAATTGTTCTCAAAGGCTTTACCTTTGTGATTCGAGCTTGCTCTATATGAATAAATGCTACTCTCATTTGGAGCTTTTCTTATATTCCCATTAAAAAAGTAATTAACCAAGAAGATTAAATTATTGTCCACTTCCTTAGGTCAAGAAACTAGGGTTTTCAACAACCTTGCAATTGTTTTTCACAAAACATATTTGTTTGCCATGGTAAGATTTGGATCTGGTTATTAACCCCTATACTTAAAAGCTTCAATGAATAAATACCCAAGCAGCACGTACAGTATCATGTTATTGGTGATCTAAAACTATACTACCACTCAAGCTTGTTCCGACAAGACTCTAAACCCTTAATTTGCATTTTGTTTTTGATTGAAATTATGGTTAACTAAATTGAATCATATAATTTAGGGTAAAAAACAGAAGGGGAAAAAAGAAACACGTTCTGAATTATATATATCTTCAATAGTACACTTTTATGTTGGACAGAAGTAACGAATTTGTGTTTGGTATTTCAAGCTTGGTGTTTGAAACCTGTCATCCGGTTGTTGATCACAAATGAGCATAATGACCAATGCTTAAGAGTCGTGCATGCTTTACCAATTACAAGTAAATTATTCTGCCATACTAAACTGCCAGTGCTAGTAAACATCTTAACATTACCCAATATAGTTCTCGTTGACAGTTTGACCCGTAACAGTCTTGCATTAATTACTCGTTTTGAGGAAATAGGCTACGTGGTTTTATGCTGTTATTCGATAACCAATCATATTATGTATGGTAATTGGCTTTTACATTAATTATTATAAAAGTCATACTATACTATAGTTCTATCAATAATTTATGATTAATTAATAGTATGAAACTATCATTATGGTCATTAACTTCATTTTTAAAATCTGCACAGAATTAAAACAAGATATCTTTTTCCCAATTCTTATAAGACTCAATTATTCGTCAAAAATAAAAAAATAGTTAATTTAATTAATAACAATAAATTTATCTTAAATTTATAATTTTTTAAAAATTATTTTTGTTATTAATACTTCTTTCTTTTAATGGTTTGATAATATATATATATATATATATATATATATTTTTAATGAAAGGTATTTTTAATTTAAGAATAATTAATATAATCAATATTATAGATTAGATCTTATAAAAAATATTATTTTAAATTTGGATTTTATAAATAATAATGAAGATAGTATGTTTTTCTGTCACTACGGTTTTAGCATATAGTCAAGAATCATATAGTCATTCCGCTTTAGAAAAACTATTAATTTGTTTAGGCACGTAGGTTCCTAATGTAACAGATTGAGATCGAGCACATTCTTCTTCATTATATAAAAAGAATAAAAGTAGCAATTATAGCAGAATGAGATTAATATTCTGATAGATATTTTATATTTTATACTTCATGTCCCATTTTAATAATTGCAACATGCAATATGCGCAACTTTACGAGCAAACATTATTACCACACAAATAAAATTCAAAATTAGGCATTAATGATGCCATGTCAAGCACGCAAAGCTACAATGAAGTACGTGTCTTAATGACAGCATTTGATGGCATGCTTATGGTTGGCGTTATTTAAAAAAAGAATAGGGCTTACACCATCAATATTCTTCGAGCAAATAATTCTCTTGCTTGGTTCCAAAGATGTAGTTGAGTAGGCCACAGCACCTTTCTCATCTGTGATGGTAGCAAAACCATGCAGGAACCCCTACGATTGTGAGACTTGAACTGCTTTGATTTTATTTTTCATCTTCTTGTTTCTTTTCAACCTCCCTAAATTTTAGTATTTTATTTTATTTTCTGCAAATAGACCCTAAAACTTTAGTTTCATCATAATTAATTAATCATGAAACTTTACTCATTTTATAAATATGTTGGACTTTTATTTTTCTATATTCCTAAATTTCAAACATTTTACGAAAAGAGACTCTGGACTTTAATTTTATTTATACCACTTGATCATCAAACTTTACCTCCATTGCAAATAGTCTATTTTATTAAGTTGAGATTAAATTATTAACAGAGAAAAAAAATCTCAATTGTTTGTTTACCTTAAATCACAATCATTCATTAAAAATATTTTTCTTTCAAAACTTATTCGAGTACACCCCTTAAATAGAAAATATCTTTAAGTTATATATTGTTAGGTATTAAATTAGTGTATTGCATAAAATATTTTTCTAATGACTGAGAGAAGGTACATTAAGTAGAAAAGGAAAAAGTAAGGATTTGATTTTAATATTTAAAACGAGGGATGGAGGGCCTTGCTCATCTTTCGAATTTTGTTTCGTCCACTAATCGCTTCGGTTGGTCAAGCATCTTTTCAAAAATAGAATATTTAATCCTTTGATAAATTACTACAGATGATTTTGTAGGTTTTTTTTATTTATTTTTTCTTGACTTTTTAAGCAGCCTCTATATGTTTACCAAAAGAAAGTCATCCTACGACTTCAGAAAATAGTTTTGCCGTTCCAACCAACAAACTTAAACCGTTATAAACATTCGCAGACAGTTTTGACCTATTACTTTTACTATGGTCCACTGCCAATTCTACCAAAAAATTCTCATTAAATTCCCTCTGTATTAATTAAATTAGTGTTAAAATGTCTTTCTTTTTCTTTTCCTCTTATTGACATATCTTCGTATTTAATTGTTATATTTAGTCGATTTACGATGCTTTTCTATTCGGTTGTTCTGACAACTTAATTATCACATACAAATCGACAGAAAAATAAAAAAAGAAAAAGTAGGAAAAAGATGAAACTCCAAATACAACAAACCAAACCATAACCGATCGATTTCTGTTGTACCTAATATATATCAGATAAGGCTGAAGATTTATCAGTCCTATTTCTCACCAAAGAACAACAAAGCCTGACAAAGAAAACGTGGCATTGGCATGTACTGAGGTTGAAAGTTGAAAGGTTATGCTTTAGACTTTGAATTTGTGGGGCCTATTGTAGAATCCAGAATTTTAACGTGTTCAACTTTTATTTCATTGTCAATATCAATTTCAACTAGATAAGCAACAAATAAATTCAAAATTAAACTACGTAATATGTTCAAACTAATTACATTACATTTTCATTTATCAGAGGGGATCGATCTCTTCCACTGTTATATTCCTGTTGTTGAGCTGCTGAACCATCTGACCATTTTGGTTCTGTGAAAAGAGAAATAGTATACAAATTTTCAATCAAAGACGTGCACTCCGAGAATTCTAACGTCTAAAATTGTTCAAGCTTTGTATATAGTTTTGGATAAATAATACATATGCGATCATGACCATGACAATGACAAAACATATCGATTCATCTCTTGTGAATTTTACAATTTTGTTACGGAAGGTAATAATGTTTTAATTAACGATTTTACAATGACCCTATTTATTTTAATAATTACACTTTATTTTCAATTTTTAATAAAAATATTTTTTATTAAAATAAGATAATAAGGGTTAACAATTAACTAAAACTTAAAAATACAATTACTCAAAATATAGTTTTTGTCTACAAAATAAAAAGAAAATGAATTAAAAATCACATTTATCAGTTAGTACTATAATTACTTTTAGCAAATATTTTTAATTTAACAGCTTTCTTTCAAATGATTTTTTTAACCTTTAAATAATATTCATAAACCAATTTTTGGAAAAAAAGTAATTTACCTCATATACAACCAATGATAATTAATCACAATAATGTTAGCTCAGCTGCCCAGGGGTTGCGAATGTACGTATATGTCTGAGAGGGATAGCGGTGACATTTATTAAACAAAAGAAAAAAGATATTTAGCATTGTTGTAAAAATAAGTATTACTATAATTTTTTTAACCCTCTACTTGATAAAAGAAAAAAGACACTGAATAATTAGAAATTTGGTCAAAGTAAAATTTGACAAAAAATATTTTCATGAAGAAATGAATTTCAATAGTATCAAAATAATTTAATTTTAATTTTAATACATTAACTACTTATGTTTAATTACTTAATTTTTTCTTTCTTAGACAAAAAAAAAACCATTTGACCTTTATAATCACACAAATTTTTTCTTTTAGTCCTTATACTTAAAAACTATATTTTTTAGTCATTTACAAACATTTTTAGATTTCTTTTTATTCTCATCATTTTTTGTTAACAAATATTAATTGTTAGAATATTAGTTTTGTTAATAGAAAAAGTCAAACTTGTAATCTTTTTCTTTTTTCAGCTATTCAATCCATCTTATATCTCTTCATTTTTTTTTCTCATCGTTACAAAATGATAAAGATTAAAAAGTAAATTTATGTAAGTGTAGGACCAAAAAGATATATATGAAAGTATTGGTATATAGACTAAAAGAAATTTTAAGTTTAAAAATTAAAAGATCTATAAAATTAAATGAGTAGTTTTTCTTTTAAAAATAACTAGTTAAATATCCATGTGTACGTGGGTTATTCTCGTTTTTTACACATATGTTTAAAATACACAATTTTATAAAATTAAATTTTTACATTGATACAAATATAATTAGTTGTTTAAGCTCTTTAAAGATATATAGAGAAAGAATATTTAAGTAGAATAAAAATATATGATTATAATCTTATAGATATATATTTTTTTATTTACGCAGGAAGCGGTTAACCAACCGTTATCTGAAGATTCTGAAGAAAGCGAAGCAGACAAAATAGATATTAGTATAATCTAGCATCACAATATTATGGGTACGTAATATCATTTGCTTGTGATTATCCCTTTTAGAGGATATTAATTATTACACAATTATGAACTATCCTTAAGAAGTGTTGGTAAAAACATGTGCTAAATTTTATAACTAGCAAGTATGCAGTGTTAGAAAATGATAATCAGGTTTAGTTTTCCTAATTCACCACGAATTCATTAGAAAATAAGTTGGAATGTAGTGAAACAAATTTGAAGAAAAATAAAACATGCGCTAAAACAGGTTAACTACTCTTCCTAATAAATAATCAGACACAAATTCATTTTTCATCTTGTTTTATTTTTTAAATTTAATTAAATTAACGATTATAAGAGAGACTAACATTTAGAGTTTAGCAAAGCCTAAGAAAAATATTTTTATTTGAACTAGAGTATCTCTTGACTAAAAGCCAATGACTTATCCCATAAGATAGAACCTTAAGAGGTTATAACCATATCGTTAAGGGGGACGACATTATCTTAACTATGTTACACCATGTTAAAATAATTTTATGATAATTTAAAATTGATAAAATATAATATTTAGATAAAAAAAGAAGAATATAAGATTACTATTAATTTTATCATTTAGAGAAAAGTAGATATAAAGACTGATTGGAAAATAATTAAAATTTGATAAATATAATATTAAGATAAAAATTGCTTTTAAAAAAAGAAGATTACTATTGATTATATAATAACTAAAAGAAAAAAAAAATTATGCACACTGATAATATATAAAAGTTTTATACAATCATTTAATCACAATCTATCACATATAATAAATTTATTGATTTTAAAATAATTACCTTAAATTAATTTAAACAATGTGTAAAACTGTTTTATATATTAATAGTGTATAAAAATTAAACTCTAACTAAACTTTGATAAATATAGTATTTTGATAATATTTCTTTGTTAGTAAAATATCCTTATAGTTTTTAAAAAATATATAGCAGTGTTCCCATATTTCATGACTACAACTATATAACACTATTCTTTATAGTTTCAACAATTTATAAGATAATATTGAGTTCACTGTTACAATTTATAACATAACTTTTTGAAAAATTTGAATTATACAATTAGAATGGATTTCACCGATGCAGCTGTTCTAACAAATAAAAATTGGCAATTGATAAAGAAATTATTAATTTATTTTATCATCGTCATAGTTTGATTAAAAAGGGCGATAAATGACAGAGCAAAAAATTGAGCATATTATAATATTAGAAGAATAGTACGAGTATTCAACGCACACACAAACATAAAAAGAAGAATACGAGTGTCACTCGAAGTTTGGAATTTTATTGGAAGCGATGTGGTCGTCCTAGGCGCAATAATCGTGGAATAGTGTTTCATCAGACCATGTAACAGGTTACAGGGCCGCATGTCAAGGGTTTCCCGCGAAAACGCCCGCCTAGGACTAAATATTTTCAGGTGCATAGTAAATAACGTTAAGCACAAAACCCTCTGTCCGTACTTTTCGCACCAATTATTTTCCTTATCAACACCCCAGCAATGAATGCATCTTTTACTTCCTTTTTCCCTTTCCAATTTTAACACCCCGTTTCGTTCAAGAACACACACTTTTATTCCACGCCAGAATTCTCTGTGTGTTCTTCTATTCCATTCTACCACAATAAGTAAATAAAAGAAGCAATTTGAGTGCGTAGTCTTCTTTAGAATTTAATTTAGTTGAAGTAGGTGCGCTTGCTGATGCTACTTGGCGGTAATTTAATTCAGTTAAAACAAACAAAAGCACATGCTGTTCTCAAACCATGGCTGCTTTTAGGTACACACTTCTTGTTTTATTCAACATATTTTTAATACCATAATCGTTTTTTACGATGATATACTATATTAATTCAAGGTCACCACGGGTTTTCTTCACCTATTGTTTCATCCAATAGGTCATGTGATTTTTAATGTTGCTTTCCTCCTCCTCATCTCTCGCCACC